>OZ018402.1:54952984-56174202 GCA_963969585.1 Drosophila helvetica
AAATGCTTGGAAGGGATTCGATTTCCTCGACTATTGCCAGAGGATTTGTGTGCCAGAGGGCTTTCCACTCTGCCAAATGTTCGAGTCAATAGCTTGAAGGAGAGAGGACACTCGAGCAGGTTCTGCATTTTGTTTGGGCATCACTTTTATGGGGATGCGATGAAAGTTGATCCGCCACAAAAAAACCCCAAAAAAACAAGTGTTCGAACAGCTATCAATAACTATAATTTCTGATTGATTAATGAGAACATAAATGGGGAGGGGGGAAGTGATTTGAACGAATCTTATCTTGAGTTTAGGAAGCGAATAGAATTGAGGTAAATGCACCTACTTGTGCACCTACTTTACACCAAAGATTAGTTAATTACTTACAAAGTTCTTAGACAAAGATTGGGTTTATTTCCAAGTATTTTCTTTTCGAGTGGAAATGGAAGCAGAGTACTCGTACACCCACTCAAGTGAGTCCAAGCAATCACTTCGGAGTATATCGTTGATAAAACAGCCCTCGCCTCGTCATACAGATATCCGCTGGGAGTAACCCAGTAACCCGTATAATCTTTACTATCTTCCAGCAAACCTCTAAATTATATAGTTATCTTGCTGCAAAGAGCTTTGGTAGACTCCAAAATCTAATTGCGGCAATAACATGCAAAGATAGGCGAGTGTCAGGAGGCCAGCATTTAAAATGACAGCAGAGCCATCCATCGGACCATTTTACAATGGATTCATTCTGAGAATATATTATCAAATAATGAGGTCTTATCGGAGCTTTGTAATTAGCCTTTATCGTAAGCATAATTGATAATAAATCACTTATTATGGCGTCCATTAATTTAAAAATTCTTCTGGGATAGTTCTCGTTTTATTTCAGTTTCAGAAAAGTTCCGCAAGTCTTTGATAAGCTTTCAAGGGTTCCATTCGCCAGCAAATACCCGTACGATAAGCAGAATAACCCAACTACCAGTTGAGCAAGTCTCAGGCAAAGAGACTTAGGAATATAATATATATATAATATATATTGTGTATGCCTCAGTAATTATCACAAAAGGCGGAAGCCTTGGCCTGCTCCAAGATAAATGGAATTAAATGAAATGAACACACAAAGAAATTGTAGGGGCAATGCTGATGTTTTTGTGGGATTTAATACGACGACGCATCCAGATACATCCCAAAAGAAAAAGGCTGCAGTTTCCCCATTGTTTCCATTAATCACGAGCTTGGACAGCGCATAAATGCGTCACGACACTACGACTAACACCAGAGATGCCTGCTATCTATCGCCTTTCACTTTCTATATCCTCCCCTCCCCATCCCAATATCGTGTGTCGTGTGTCATAGAGCTCACTCACCTTTGGTCCTCGAGCAGTTTCTCGGCCTGCGCCAGGCGCAGCCGCACCGTCTTCATGCTCTGAATGGGGAAGAGGCGACAGAAGCGCGTGAGGAAGTGGGGCCGCCAGCAGAAGCGCGGGTACTCGCGACAGACGTCCCACAGTCGGGTGTTGTGCTCGAAGAGATATGTGTGCGTCTTCCCGAAGTTCAGGTAGTCCGTCATGTCGGCATAGTCGCAGTTGAGGAGATTCTTGAGATTCTGGACGGCCAGGTCCTGGTCGTCGGGATCGCGAACCTGCTTGATGCCAAAGTCGAGCAGCGGCTCGTAGTGGTAGTAGTTTCCCGGAATGGAATTGAGTATGTCCCCCAGGAAGGTGGAGCCCGACCGCCAGGAGGTGACGACCACGCTGCGGACGGGCGTGCCGTTTGTGGCGGGCGTCATGTCGCTGAGGCGCTCGGCCCCGCCGCGCGGATACTCAAAGTTCTCCATTTCGGTGAGGATGCGCGACCGTTGAGCCGACAGGACATCCGCTATAGTAGCTGTCAGGTTGTAGACGACAGTCTGCGAGGGCTGCTGCTGCTGCATCTGCTGCTGCAGTCGCTCGTAGAAGGAGTTGCGGCCCAGGCTGTTGGAGGGACCACCATCGACGCCATAGGTGGCCGCCTGGCTGAGCGAGGCCGCTGCCGGACCGCCGCCCGATCCCTGGTTGAAGGGCGTCGTGAGGGGCCGATGCTGGGTGGTGGCTATCAGCAGCAGGATGCACAGACTGCCCACGCCACAGATGCCAATGAGGTTCGCCCGCCGCGACATTCGGGTGCGTCGACGCTTCGAGTTCAAACTGACGCGCTGCTTAGCGCGTGTCCTGCCAGGATCGACGGTGGTATCACCAGCGTTCAGTAGCGCACACGACTCCAAGTCCGCATCCAGTTCCGCTGTGCTCATTTGTGGCAGTTAAAGCTCCACTAATTGCTGGCAATGTAACAATAAACACACTTGCACTCGGACGCTTTACACATTCCCCCAGACACGGTCGCACTCGCACATACCGCGACCCCCTCTTAGCTGGAGGACATTGCAATTTTTTATTATTGTTGCAGACGATGGACGTTTTTTCGCGTTTATTATGTTTTTACGCGCTTTAAATAAAAGTTTCCGCTAGCACGTCCGGTCGGGTCCAAAATACTTTAGCGATGAGAATGTGTCGATACATCGCGGCGATATCTCTTAGGTATGGGGAAAAGTCCGAATGCTCGAGCTCAGTTTTGCGTTCAATTGTGAGTTTTTCGGCTTATCGGTTATTCCATTTATCGGAACGAAACTTTATCAACTTTTAACTTTAAATTAACATCTTAAACGATTTCCTCCATTTTATCCGCTCCCATAAATTCAAATACTTATAGCCTATTTGCTATTGGCGCTACAGCTTCTGATTACCTTGATAGAACTTTTGGGCCGAGTGTTGCCGCATTCATTTTCAATTTGAAATTCAATTCAGGACGGCCAACGGCTCAAATGACTCGGGTAGATAGCCTTCAAAGTCTTTGATGATGCGATAGCCCCACATGTTCATTGCTTGCATGCAGACTTCCTGAATTTTTTTCACATCCTGGATCTTCATTTTGTACATCCAATCGTATGCCGGTTCGTTGGAATGCCTCCAGGGGTACTCCCAGCCATCGCCCTCACGGTGAGCAATGCGTGGATGAACACCTCGGGCCATCTCCCTGGACCGCTTCATCGGCAGGCCGAAAAAGTTGAAAACATTCAGCATTATCTCGTCGGGATCATGGACCAGGTCTTCGTATCGTGTGACTCTGTTGAGATGTTCGGGATGAGCTCATATTGAATGCTTAAAGTGTGCAATTATAGACATACCCGAAGCGATCCGGATATTGCATCGAAAGACGTCTAGCCGTGTTATAATCACTGACCAGATCACTGCACAGATTCGCCGGTTCACATTCCGGACTTTTGGCTATTGTGCACAGTTGGCTATTGGCACGTGAGTACATCGTTCCGCGAGGATCGCGGACTAGCAACATAATCCTCACGTTGAGACTGTGGGAGGAGGAAAAAGAAACCAATCAATATCAAAAGCATTCAAAGGTTTTCGGTTTCCTTACTCCTCTCGATCCAGCAGGGCACTCAGATACTCGAGCTTCAGATTGTACACGGCCATGTTAAGGAACGGATGGATCTTGCAGATATCCGACATGATTTTCGGGTCCCAGCAGATGTCTTTCGGATAGATCAGGCTGTTCTTCCACTGCACGCCATAGAAGCGTTGGAAAGTGGACGATTGCATGCCCCAGCTGAGCATCGGCGCCGACCTGTTGTAGTCGCACTTGAACAGGGCCACCATATCCTCCACCGCCATCTCATGCCTCTGCCCCGCATTCAGGCGGTTCTGATAGGCAATCAATGGGGCATAGTGCTGATAGCAGCCCGGCTGAAAGGACAAGTTATCCAGCAGCTTCAGGGCCCCCGAGCCCCGGAATGTGACCAGCAGCGAGCGCACAGGCTCACCGCCCGTCTCCAGCGTGTATCTGGACAAGTTGCCCAGATGACGCGTCTTGTAGGCCAGCATCGACCGGTGCAGGGTGACCGGGTCGGGCATCAGCATGGGCAACAGCAAGAATATGAACACGGCATACGACAGATAGATGCCGAAGCAAATGCAGGTAAATTTTGTACTACGCGACAACTGAACCATGATTGTAAACTAGAAATTTTTTATTTGCTAAACAGAAAATTTTGTATAAATCTCAAACGTTTGCTGGTTAGTGTTCTCACGAATGATTTACGTAGAATACTATAACCGAAAAGAACGCCAGCTGTGATCTAAAACATTTTTCCTACAAGTGCTACTAGTATTCTGGTTTTTGTTATTTGATCGCTGCTGGAGCGAATCTCAATGTCCAGATACATCAATGGTCGACTGACGGATACGAAGTGGTCTAATCTTACAAACAAATAATATCTGGATCCAAAAACGTTAAGGAAGGGTCGCTCTGCCAGTATTCAATCAATGGTAACAACCAAAACTTTTTATTGGAATATCAGTTGTAGTTCGTTATGTATATCTATATATTTGTTATATATTTAATTTTAATAGTTAATATAAATTGGTATTATTAAAACACTAGAATACTAATATTGCTATATTATTTTATATTCTTTCAAATATATATTCTAGATAAGATTCAATATGCTGCTGCTGCTGCTGCGAATCAAAGTGAAATCTTTTGGAAAAAAAAGCGAAAAGGATTTGGGACTAGACAAACGCACAGATCTCGAGATTTTGATATATAATAAATTAATACCGATTCACAGCCAGCAGCATACTGGACATTGTTCCGAGTAAATTTTGTAAAAATTTCTATGGGATTTCTGGCACTCAAAAATCGAACCTGTATTATGAGTCAATACGTATATATGTATATCTGGTATTAAGTCTGTTAATGTGGGGTTTAGTCTGTGTTGTTCGACAAGGCAAGGGATTCCAATGATGATTGAGATGTAAGGGATCCTAACAACTGTATTATCTGCGAGATAAGCTCATAGGGATGCGAGATATGGCCAGCTACATTATCTGATAGTAATGCTTAGAATAAATGGAATATTTGTGAAGATAAAAGCTTATTAAATGACATAGTTTACTGCTGATCTATGGGGGGATTCGTGTGCCGAAAGAGTGTCTCCCTCTTGTTCACATAAAAGTACTTAAGTAAACTTATGAATCAACTAAGGAACAAGTCGATGGTGGTCCTCAAACATAGCCTAGGATCATGGAGTGTACCTTAGGACCTGTGCTCCACCAACTTTAAAGTACTTACGCATTTTGGGGTGAAATTAATACTAAAAGTTAATACCATAATCTTCAATCGAATTTGTCCTCAATCGCTATTGCCTTCGGTCTCATCGTCCAGCAGTAAGCTTGTCGAACCATAGCTACGGAGTCTGCAAACAAAGACAGAAATTAATAACTTATTTCCACAAAATTCAACGGAATAAATACTACCAAAATAATACCAGAAATGAAAAAGTTAGTAAAAGATGCGAAGAGAACATGGCTCCGTGCGGCTCACCTCATCGTCGGATACCTTGAGACCATCCAGATTGATACTATTCCTGGCATAGCCCTGCTCCTTCTCGTGCGCCTCGTACAGCTGCCTGTTCATCTCGTCCTTGCTGCACACCGCAACAGGATTACCCCCATTGGTCATGCACTTGAGGGGTAGCACGAGATTCGAGCGATTGGCGCTGCTGCAGTTGCTGCTGCTCCCGGCACTGCCGTATCGGCCGTGTCCGTTGCCCGACCGCTGCCTCTGGTGGTGGTGGTGCGATCCATGGGGATTGTCAAACTTCTGCTTGGCCCGCTCAAACTCCAGATTCCGCGACTTTGACTCGAAGATGTTCTCCTCCAGGTGCGTGGGCTTTGCATCGTAGAAGGCCGCTGCTGCCGCCGCCGCTGCCGCTGCCGAGGCAGCTGCACTGCTCTGTTGCTGCTGCAGCAGCGTCCGCTCCGTGTGACTGGAACGCTTGACAGAGGCCGCATGATGGACAGCCGCATCGCTGCCATTGTGGGAGCTGCGCATTCCCGCCTGAGAATCGTCAAAGATCTGGCGCAGATCATTGATATTCGGCAGACAATCGTTGGGCAGCTCCACGGCTATTTTGTTCCTCAACTGAACGCCATGCATGCCGCGCAGCTGCGGACTGGGGGCTCGTCTGTGGTTTAGTGGGTTACGAGGGGGTGTTAGGAGTGGATTAGCAGGCACCGGCACCAATGAAAAGTTAGTTGTTTTAGAGGAAAGACTTACTTATATGTACATGTACTTGGGTATACTTCTGGGAGTCTTACCTGTTCTGTAGATGTTGGATTTGCACCTGAAAGCCCTCAGTTTGGCCCACTAGTTCATCGTTGGAGCGCTGCAGACGCCGCACCTGGTTCACCGCCGAATCCAGTTCATCTTCGGCGCCCGCTAATTCCCGTTTCAGCTCCTCCACACGCTGACGTAGGCGTTTGACCTGGGACAGAGGAAAAGAGATAAGTGGTAAGTGATATTCTCCGTTGCATTGGAAATTGGGTTTCCATTCCAGTCTACACAAGCATACACGCCCCACTATCACTATCACTATTCCATTCATTCCACGATCCATGCTTAGAAATAAGCACAATGGGCGTGCGCAGATAAGCTTCCGACCCCCGCTAGGCCAGATGCGATAACAATTGGAAAATTTTCTAGCTCCACTTCATTTATGGGTTCTATCGTCAAGTCCCAAATAAAATGTGTGATAGTGCGAAAATTTACGGGCGGCATATTATGATCATCCGGTCACAACAATAATATTTTTGCGGTAAGCAAGCCCCAAGGTAAGGCATTCTTGCTCTTCGGGTGGCTTATTTTTGTGGTCACTCTCTCGCAGTGTGAGGTCTGCACGCATTGAAAGAAAATATGTCACCTAAACTGAGAGCACTCTTCGGGCACGTCGCACCCTATTTTAATAAACTTTGACTAAACCAGAGAGCGGAGAGAGCAAACCTGTTGCAGCTGTCATAGAAAGCTTTGGAGCTTGCTGGGAGCTTTCTTCATTTCATTTCATTTCTTCAACCAGAGCAGCTGTAGCTGCGAATTTCGCACGAAAAGGAACGCAAAACACAGACAAAATATTGGAAAAATGATTGCGCAAAGTGTGATAAGTAAACTAATAAATCCGTGTGCTCGCCGCTTGGCAAGCAGCAAGGCAGCAGCTCCCAAATTCAACTGGCAGGATCCCCTCAACCTGGAGAGCCAGCTGACCGAAGAGGATGTGGCCATTCGCGACGCCTTCCGCGGCTACTGCCAGGCGGAGCTGCTGCCCCGCGTGAAGATGGCCAATCGACTGGAGCAGTTCGACAAGAAGATCATGGAAGAGATCGGCAGTCTGGGCGTGTTGGGCTGCACCCTGAAGGGCTACGGCTGTGCCGGAGTCTCCAGTGTGGCCTATGGCCTTCTCACCCGCGAAGTGGAGCGCGTGGACTCCGCTTACCGATCGGCAGTAAGTGTTCAGAGCTCCCTGGCCATGGGAGCCATCTACGACTACGGCTCCGAGGAGCAGAAAGAGAGATATTTACCCAGCATGGCGCAGGGCAAGCTGATAGGTGAGTGCCCTAACAGGGGGAGTGCCTTCCCCCCAACAGATTAACTAATTTATTTCTCCTCCCAGGGGGCTTTGGCTTGACCGAGCCCAACCATGGCAGCGATCCGGCTGGCATGGAAACCAATGCCAAATACGACAGCAAAACGAAGACGTACATCTTGAATGGATCCAAGACATGGATCACCAGCGCCCCCATTGCCGATGTCCTGGTCGTTTGGGCCAAGTGCGAGGATGGCAAGCTGCGCGGCTTCCTGGTGGATCGCAAGATATCGGGTAAAGGTCTGGACACTCCCAAGATCGAGGGCAAATTCTCGCTGCGGGCCTCACCAACGGGCATGATCCTCATGGACGATGTGCGCGTGCCCGAGGAGCAGCTGCTGCCCAAGGCCATTGGCTTCAGTGGTCCCTTTAACTGTCTGAACAATGCCCGCTATGGCATCGCCTGGGGTGCCTTGGGCGCCGCCGAGGCCTGTGTGGAGATAGCCCGTCAGTACACCCTCGACCGCAAGCAGTTCGGACGCCCATTGGCGGCGAATCAGCTGATCCAGAAGAAGCTGGCCGATGCCACCACAGAGATTGCCTTGGGCCTGCAGGGCTGTCTGCAGGTGGGTCGCCTCAAGGACCAGAAGCTCCACACACCCGAGATGATCTCCCTCTTGAAGCGGAACAATACGGGGAAGTCTCTGGACATTGCCCGTCAAATGAGGGACATGCTGGGTGGCAATGGAATCAGCGATGAGTACCATGTGATCAGGCATGTGATGAACCTGGAGTCGGTCATCACCTACGAGGGCACCCACGACATTCACGCTCTGATTCTGGGGCGTGCCATCACCGGACTGGCGGCCTTTGCCAACTGATTTGAGTAGCGATTAAGGAGCGATGGAGACAACTGCATTTACAGAATCGTTAGAATGTTACGTGTCGTATGGAATAAAAGTATCTTTGTCTAAAAATGTTCCCTTGTCCAAGAAAACATCCCACTTTTAAGTGTTCTTGCCATTGATAAGGTGATATGCCTAATCTCGTTCCAGCTACAGCTACAGCCACTCCATAATCATATATATCATCAGATAAGGTATAGATTTACTCACCTCTGCCTCGTATTGCTCTGCCCGACGCACTGCGTGGCTCAGCTCCGTGTTGGTCTCGGCCAACAGTTTCTTCAGCTTGGCATGCGACATTTTCACCTCGCTGATCTCCTTGTTGCGCTCCGAGAGCTCCTGCTGCAGGGCCCGAAGCTCCACATCGTTGGCCTGCATGGGGCGACACTTGCGATCGGAGCGCTCCTGATAGTCTCGCAGCTCGGCGCGCAGCTTTTTGTTGTCGCGCTCCAAGGCCAACTTCTCAGACTCCAGACGCTCCCGCTTGCCCCACTCGGAGGCGTTTTCCGCCTGCAGATGCTCCAGTTCGGTTCGCAGTTCGGTGAGACGGCGCTCTAGGTTCTCCCGTGCGGCAATCTCCTCCTGCAGCGAGTTGTTCACAATGCGCATCTCTGCCCGATGCTGCTCCTGCAGAGTCAAGAGCTCACGGACCGCCTCCTGCTTGGCGGAGCGCATCTCCTCGTGACGTCCGCGCACATCCTGTATCTCCAGTGTCAGCTTCTCAATGCTCTTGTGGAGTTCGTGCTTCTCACTGAAAGAAAACAGAGTTTGAGCAAACAAAGAGGTGGCGAAGAGGCATTCTATTGACTTACTCCCTTTCGGCCTGCAGAGTTTTCTGGGCTTCATCGAGGCGCAACTGCAGCATGGAAATTTTTTGCAGCAAATAATCCTCGTCAAAGTCATCCTTGGACAACTGCTGTATCAGACGCTTCTCTTCGGCGGCCGCTGCCTCATCCAGATCCGTCAAATGCTTGGGCATGGCTCCCTTCATGGCAAACTCCTCAATGTCCAGATCTTTTACATCGTTGGTTAATTTGGTGACCAAGCCATCCTCGCTGTTGATATTCTTCAGCCCATCCGCAGAGATGTCCGGCGAGCAGTTGGCATCGCGCCCATTGGCCTCGGCATCCTCGTTGGTGTCGGCCCGATGGAACTGGCCCGCATGCTTCATCATCAGCGAGTGCACCTTCTCCATTTCCTTCTTCAGCTGCGTGATCTGTACCTCGAGATCATTCTTCTCGCGCTTCAGCGAATGTGCCTCCTTCATGGCGACGTCCAGTTTAACGCTCAACTGTTTGGATTCCTCCCGGGCCTTGTTCCGCTCGTTGCGTACCTGCAAAAGAGACATTTTTTGTTATCAAACAAATCCCTGCAACCTATTGATTCAACAGCCGCCATGGCAACCATTACCTTACTCCATTTCTCGCGCCAGTTGGCAGTGCAATCGGACCTGCAAACAGAGTTTAGTGATTAACAGACGGCCGGCAGGTGGGTATCTCCGGCTCTCTGGCCCTCCACTTACCACCACTTCATGGTCTTCTCCATCTGCGCCGCCCTGGCACGCGCCTCATGCAGTTCGCGTTGGCGTTGCGACTTTTTCCAGCAGAGAACGGAAATCATTAATATGGAAAACTTGTTATTGTTGCGCTGCACTCACCTCTCGGGCCTCCCATTCGGTTTCACCGAATCGCGCCGACATGGTGGTCCCCATGACACCAACGCCGCCCACGCCATCGCTGGGCAGCCGTCGACTGCCGCCACCCACCGGTGCAGCAGCTGCACTCTGCGTGGTAGACGCTGCCTGTGACATTTTCTAGGTTCTGTAGCAGCAAGTACTTTCAATGTCTCTGCCTAACTAAGGTGTTGCATTTTGCCGTTGTTTTTTCCACTTTTCACTGAACAAAGATACACATTTAAAAATGCACTAAAATATCCCTACAAACATTTACAAAACTCTACAAATGCACTAAAAAATCCTATAAAGTAAGAAACTGGAAACGGTCACACTGGAACGCCGCTAGTTTTTTCGCTGAAATTCTTTTAATTGAATTTTTAATAAAAACGTTGATAAAAAATGGCCAAGCATCATCCCGATTTGATTTTTTGCCGAAAGCAACCTGGCGTGGGTAAGACCTTTCAGACATATAGGCTATTTCCTGTGTAATGCAATGTTTTAACTACCACGCGCGGCAGCCATTGGACGCCTCTGCGAGAAGGATGATGGAAAATGTGTAATTTGCGACTCCTATGTGCGTCCCTGCACCCTGGTGCGGATCTGCGATGAGTGCAACTACGGATCCTATCAGGGAAGATGTGTGATTTGCGGAGGACCTGGAGTGTCCGATGCCTACTACTGCAAGTCCTGCACCATGCAGGAGAAGGATGTGAGTAGCACCTGCACTCTGTGGATAGAAAAGGAGATTTGATTGATTGTGTTCTTTCCAGCGCGATGGCTGCCCCAAAATCGTGAATCTGGGCAGCTCCAAGACTGATTTGTTCTACGAGCGAAAGAAATATGGCTTCAAACAAAAGTAATTATCCCAAGAGAATGGCACACTTTATGATTTTAATCACATTTCTTTCTTTTGCAGCTACTAATGTGCTCCTACTGGATACCTCTTATACATTTCTAATCAATTTTTATTGTAATTTAATGAATACACATAGAAAGTTTTGATATAAACATGGAATTATTAGACGGCCAAGAGCTTTTCCTCGCCACCCATATCATACTGCAGGCAGAGGCGATCGAACTCTGTCGACTTCTTGTCCAGATCCGTGATGAAGTCGCTCTTTGGATAGAACTGGCGCAGCTGCTCCAGATAGCGCGTTATGTTCTCCGTGGGCTTGCCCGTCAGATGCGACAAAACCATGAGATTAATCAGAGTGTCGTAGTCGTTGTGCTTCTTTATCAGCGACTCGCGCAGAACAGCGTCGGCTTCTTCGTAGCGCTCCAGGCCCAAGTGGACCACCGCCTGGCCATTGAGCAGTGCTGGCGTGGGCTTGAACTTCTCGCAGAACTCCTGGTAGATGTGGAAGGCATCTTGCATCTGCTCCGTGCCCTGTGCTAGACAAACCCAAGCCTGAGCCAGCTGTGTTAGGGTGGCATCATCGCTGATCTCCTGCATTTTGGCCACCAGCTGCTTGGCCAGATCGACACGCTGCAGGCGTAGCAGGCATTGCACAGAGAGTGCCATCGACTCGAGATTAGTGGAACCATGCAGGATTTTCAGGGCGTTCTCGAACTGCCCATCATAGCAGTACACAATCGCGGTGGCAATGTGCCAGAGATTGGTCTCATCCTCCTCGCCGGCCACCTTGTCCGTCAGCTTCTCCAGCAATTCCTCGCACCGCGACGGCTGCTCGAAGGCCTCATGGACCAAACGCAAGGCCTGCAGCGGTGTCGAGCTGCCCTCCTTGATGTCCGAGGCAATGATGCGGCCCGAATCAATCGCCAGGTACGACAGGTACATGTAGGACAGCAGCTCCGCTCCAGCCGTTCCTTGCTCGGGCAGAACAAAGTTGATGGAGCCCATAAAGTTGCCAATGTAGTACTCGTTCCGGGCATCGAACAGCACCGCATTGGTATCCTCTTCGTTTTGCTGGCCCCTGCTCATGTTGATGAGATTTCCTTGGATTTATTTGGCAGAAAACTAAAAATGTAAACCTCTGAGTTGGCTTTTAGAGGTGGGAAACAGAGCAGCAAAAATATCAATGTGAAAACATCGATTCTATTATTGGGAACCGATGTTTTTTGTGGCTATTAAAATATATACTATACTATACTATATACTAGAAAAGAAAAGGTGGTATTTGATGGGCTCGACTGAAAGATAGAATTATTCTATATTCTGTCGTCATCCACACTCGTATATCGACATCAACATGAAGAAGACCAGGAAAGTTCCAGCCGGCCAGAAAATTGCAACAATGGCAACAAATTGAATCTCATTGAAGCCGATTATATGGATATTGTTTTTTATCAATTTTATAAATGATACTTATTTTATTAATTTATAATTTAATAGATACTGATTTATCCAATATTGCGGAGCTTTTTTCTTTGTCGTTCTGCAGCGCCACAGAGCCCATAAATAGTACATTCCGGCTAGCTTTCTGACAATATTTGAAATTCCAACTGATTTTATTTGTAAACAAACACAAGTGTAACCATAGAGCATGCACATCTGGTCACACAGCAAAATATAGGCAACTTTCTTGCGCAAGAAAATGTTGCTTGTCTGAGTACTAGGCTTAACAACAACAACAATGACGATTTCATTTAACCAAATTCAATTAATGATCAAATATGTTTGTAATTAAAATAAATATACAAATAAACCATCCCTGATGTTGAGACAATAAGACGAAACATATAATAATTCTATGTTCCGCTAGTCCCCAGAACACCAGAATACCATCGTTGCTTTTCCAGTATATATCGTTGCCTTTTCAATATTAATCGGATATTTATTTTGTATATCTGAGTACTCATCTGCAAAATTCCTGCGCAAGAAATATCTTGCGCAAGAATTACAGGCATGCATTTTTATCGTTTTCATACGAATATCATCCCTGATTCTTGCGCAAGAAAATTTTGCTTATGTGAGTACTAGGCTTTTCATACGAAAATCATCCCTGATTCGGTCGCTGGAAAATTTTTCTTATTTGATAAAAATGGTCTACAAGAAAACCAAGAACAGGCGCCTTGGCGAGTTCTCCCAGGAAGGCAAACTGCACTTAATCAAGTCAGTTAAAAAAAGGCCTGTAATATGGGACCTAACTGAGAAGAAACATTTTAGCCAGGTCGCAGTAAAGAGTGCTTGGGAGTCTGTGGCCAGTGAATTAAATAAGGATGGTAAGAAAAACGTAAATTATTTAGAAAACGTAAAAGTAACGTATGTTTTCCAGAGAATACTTGCAAATTGGCGTGGAAATCACTTAAAGAAAGCTACCGCTATCACATAAAGACGGCCACAAACAAGCAAATGAAGATTGGAAGTTCAGAGGGGGTTCCAGTGGCGAATGACAGTGTGGACTGGATGTATGCTCCTTACATGGCCTTCTTGCCAGATAGTTCCTCGTTAAGGCGGTATGTATTATATTTACTTTTATTATGTACGCGTATTACATATTCACAACTCCACAGTACGTTCGACTCTTCATTTTTATCCAAGTTGGAGAGCCGGGCCCTGAAGTATGACAATGACAACGACACGAGGGAAACAGACGAAAGCAGCAGGGCCGAGAGCGAGGAGGGCATGGAGAAGGAGACTAGCGGTGTGAGTGACGAGCCGTTGGACTCATATGTAAGTAGAGTACCGTACCCTGATAGAGTTGATATAAATTCTTAATATAAAAACTTGTAGCCACAGGAGACGACAGCTAAGAAAAAGAAAGTGGAGGAGAGCTCATCAACATCCCAGATTGTTGGGATTTTGGAGAAGCTCGTCGACCAGCCGCCGGTAAGGCCCGCATTTCTTTATTGGGAAACGTACTTACGAAACCTCAAGAAAACTGATGCTGCAAAAGTGGAGAGAAAAATGACAAAGGTCCTGTTGGACGAGTTGGAGACTCTCGAGAGTGCTGAAGATTGAGAAGATTTATCTAATTTATTGTTTGATTATTTAAGCTAGAATTTAAAAATAAATGCTTTCTTTTGTATAAAGTTAATTATTACTTTCCGCTAGAAAAATCTGTGGAACGTTTTCCGATCTGAGTACTAGGCTTTACAAATCAAATCAGATAAAAAGTCCACTTTTGTATGCCTTTCCAGTACTAATCGGAGTTTTATTTTGCTGATCTGAGTACTCGCCTGCTGCTGCGAAATTTCCATCGAACGAAATACAGGCATGCAATATTCTTATCGATACCCTTATATAAATAGCACTCTCAAGAAAGGCCTGAAGAAAGTAAAAATAATGTCAACAATTAAGGAGATACCTGTACATGTGCCAAAACTGCTCGCTTTGTTCAAGACCATTGTGCCACCACTGACAAACGACAAATATAAAGGACAATATGGTCGAATTGGCGTCATCGGTGGAAGTTTGGAGTATACCGGTGCACCGTACTTTGCTGCTATAAGCTCCATGAAGGTCGGATGCGACCTGTCGCACGTCTTCTGTCAAGCAAATGCAGCGTCAGTTATCAAATCTTACAGCCCCGACTTAATTGTTCATCCGGTGCTGGACTGCTTGGATGCAGTTGATAAAATTCAACCGTGGCTAGACCGTTTACACGTGATTGTGAGTAAATCTTGTAAAGTTGTTTCAGTCATTCTTATATTTATGCTTTGAAGGTGATTGGCCCTGGCTTGGGTCGGGAACCGCCCATTTTGAAGACTGTTACAAATGTGCTCAAATTGTGCACAAAATTACAGAAGCCAATTGTAATAGACGCCGATGGGCTATTCATTCTGAATGACAACATTGATCTGGTATGCGGACAGCGGAATATCATACTGACCCCGAACGCTATGGAATTCCGCAGATTGTTTGGAGAGGACACGAACTCTGTGCGTCAAAAAATGTCTCGTCTGGGAGATGGTGTTGTAGTCCTGGAAAAAGGCGTTAACGATAAAATTCATATACCACACACCAACGAAGTTTACTCCATGCCCACGGGAGGCTCCGGTCGCAGATGTGGTGGTCAAGGGGACTTACTAAGCGGATCTTTAGCAACGTTTTTTTACTGGTCACTGCAATCCAATGAGCCAAATCCCGCATATATAGCATCTTGTGCCTCAAGTTATCTCGTGAAGAAAACAAATTCGACTGCATTTAAAAAGTTTGGTCGAAGTTTGCTAGCCAGTGATATGATAAATGAAATATCCACAGTTTTTCGATCTGATTTCGAAGATGCGGAAACTGGATAAATTAGGTGTGATATTCGTTATTCTAGATGTTTAAGCATAATAATCAGATCTGGTAAAAGTATTGCTAATAGGCATTGGCATATCCTGGGCCGCCCATTATTTTATTGGCAGTGGAATGTGTCCGGTTATCAGCAGCAGCAGATAGCGATGCTGCCCGCCGGCGACCACCACGAAGATAACTTCTTTTGAAGATCATGGGGAGGCTGGACCATATTTACTTAATACCAACAAAAAAAATACAAATATAATGAATTTATACCACGTCGGATTGGCGGCTCTTGCTATGGCAAATAAATATATTCTTGCGGGAAAAAAATCTTCATGTATTGTATCGATGTTTTGCAGAGACACCAACATCTCTCAGTTCCAGTGCTGTAAAACACTTTCCACTGAGAAAGCATACAAAAATAGCTCAATTTAACGTTGAAAGCAATCTTTAAAGTTCAAAGCCGGTTAGACTTGTTCTAAAAATAACTCAACTCAGATCTGAAAACTGCATAGTACTTTACTGAACCGCAAGCTGTAATATAACACTCAATTAGGATCGAAAATGTGTGAAGCAATTTCCTGTACTTTTTCAGTTTTCATTTGACCCGACCCCGAGCCAAAACGGGAGATACTCTTATCACCATGTACAATCCCAAAAGCACTGACCTGGAGCGCGATTACTTTCCCAGTTATCACACCATACGGTTCCAAGACCAACCCGAACCCAATTTGGCCGTGATAGACAATTTTTTACAACTAACAGTGCAACGTAAGCAATCGAGATCGTTGGATGATCCTATAATCCACTATACTGATACCGATACCATTTCAGAGGGTAAAGATCTGACTACCAAGCAGGCAATTAAAGTAGACCATTTACGATATGGCGGCCAAGACGATCGTCAAATCGTGGACGTCTTTTACAACGATTCCACCAGCGATTCCGCTCCACTCTTTGTCTATGTCCATGGGGGCTACTGGCAAATGCTGGACATAACCCAGTCCTGCTCCATGGTCGGTCCGTTGGTGCGTCGTGGCTACCGGGTTGCTGTCATGGACTACAATCTGTGCCCACAGGTTACCCTGGAGCAGCTGATGCTGGAGTTTACCAATTTCCTAAAATGGACTTTCGAATATGCCGAGAAGACCAAGACCGCAGAGATACATCTTGCTGGACATTCGGCGGGCGGACACATGCTGGCGCAGATTCTAAATGTTCCCGAAGTGATAACACCCGAGAGACGCAGCAAGATCGGCTCATTGATCTTCATGTGTGGTGTCTATGATCTACGCGAGCTGTGGTCCTTGGAAAATGTGAATCCCAATAATATTCTCGGCCTGAACGCGGAAAAGGCCGCGGCACTGTCGCCCTTTTTGTGGAAATATCCGGATGCCAAGTCCTGGAGTTCCACTAAATTCCATGTGCTGGCCGCCGAGCAAGAAAGCGTGACATTCATCGAGCAAAGTCGCGCCTTTGGGCAGGTCTTGGAAAAGGCTGGCTTTCCCACCAGCTTCAAGGTGATGCAGGGATACGACCACTTTGACATTATCGAGGAAACGGCCATCGATGACTCCATTATAGCCAAGTACCTGCAGGAAATCCTTAAAGTTTGAACAGATAGGTCGACTCAAAAGTTGATTCTCAATTATTGTTTCTTAAGTGTTTTTGGAAAACAATCTTAATAGTATGCTCTGCTCGCGTAAATATGTACAATTTTTAGCTCGGCGTTGCAAAAACACCATATAAGTCGGGAAAGTGAGGGAGCATGGCAGAACATACAATACAATTTTACAATACAATGCCATTCTGGGTGAATGTCTAAAAGAACTAGAAAATAATCAACTAATATGGTGTGTGTGGGGTTGAAACGAATAAATTACTTAGAATAAACAAAATTTAGGCGGCAGGCGGCTGTGCCTGTGGCTGTCCTGCAGATGCGCGTCCCCAATCGTACTACGTCTCTTCGTCGGAAATGATAATCTCAGCGGCAATAACGCGCTTCGGTAACGCATTCGAGCTCTGTTTGCCTTTCTGTGCCTGGGCCTGTGCCTTCTCGTTGATGACGCTGGCATTCAAACTGGAAACGGATATAATCTTCAGCTTGCCATTGGGCGCGACATCATAGGGCTTTGACTTGGACTTGGGGTTTGCCTTCACATCGCTGTCGGCAGTCTCATCTCTCGTTATATCTATCACATCCTTCGGAGCCACCAGCGCATCTGTCTTTGGTGTTGTGTCAGTCAATGTTTCTGCTTCAATCTCCGAATCGGCATCGCTTATGTCGCCGTTTGCCTTGAATTTTTCCACAAACTCTTCAATATCCTCCTCCTCCGATTCAGAGTCCTCCTCCTCATCATCGTCATCAGCATCAGCATCCGCATCATCCTTATCATCGATGGCAGAAGCATCGGCGGTACGAGCTGAAGCTGAACCATTGAGCAAGGCGGCTTTGGCCGCTGCCTGGGCACTGGTGCATGGCTTGTCATCATCTTCCTCTATCACAGCTGCAGCGGCTGCTGCCGCTTCCTTTTGCTTTTTGAGACGCGCTTCGCGCAAATTGTCCGAATTGAGATCCTGCTCCCGGGAATATCTATAAATAGGAACATATATCCGAATTGGCAACGAATGGGGAGGAAAGGTAATAATCGAATTGCTCACTTTGCCAGTACATCACTAATCTTGGTATTCTTCTTGTTGTTCTCCTTTAGCTTGGCCAACAGCTCCGGGTCCGTGGCAGCCGGATCCTTGGCACTGCCCGTAAAGTGGTTAGCGGTTTCGTACAAATCCCTCTTGCGCTTCGACTGCAGCATTCGTCCCACCGAAATGAAGGCATCGCTGGCTGGAAATCAGCAAAACAAAATACAGATTCTGACATTCCGTGGCTTGAGGCTGCGGTCTTACCTATTCGCTTCATCTCGAAGGTGGCCAGGCCCATTTCGTGCATTTTGTTGCAATGATCGAGCAGCTGCAGGACATCGTGGTAGTCGGGGAATTCCTGCATCCGATTCACGAAGGACGACAGCATGCGATTGAACTGGGGGTAGGGACTATCCTCGAATCGGATCGGTTGCTTCAGCTGGCGAAAGGCACTCTTGCTCTCGCCGGTTAGATCACAGATTTTCTCATAGATTTCGCAGGCGCGCTTCTTGTAGCGTTCCACCGTCAAATAGCTGGAGTTGTCATCGTCATCCCAGTCCACTTCAGAGTTCTCCAGCGCCTGGATCCTCTTGTTTATCCTATGCAGTGCAACGTTCATTCTCCTGATGCGGTCATCGGTGCGTTTGTCCATCAATGGAGACATGGGCTCGTCGCCAGCATCATTGGGCTCCTCTTCAAGCTGATGCTGCCGCTGCTCGCGGTCCTGCTTTGACACTTTTCCTGCCTCAGGCGTAGCGCGGTTGGACGGGTCGATTGGAGCGACTTCCTTGACTGGAGACTCCTCTGGCTCTGGCTCTGGTTCTGATGCAGTCACCACCTTCGCCTTGCGTCTGGCCTTCAGCTCTTCCACCACACCGCTGAGGTGCATGTAGACCAGATCCGACTCGGCTTTGATCCGCTCCATGGCCGATTCTAGTAGCTTCCGGAAGCCGCGCGACTTTACGAAACTCTCGTGTACACTGTAATAATATTTTGTAAGCTTTGTTTCAATCAGTTTCGTCATTTCCTTGGAATTATCCGCTTCTGCACAAAGTTTAAGCAGAGCCGCGTATTCCGGCACAAAGGGATCCCGTTCAGCAGGCTTTTGGGCAGGTTTCTCAGGCGGTGGTGATGTCTTCTTCGCGGGCGGCTTCTTCTTGGGTGGCGTCTCAGGCAGATCGTCCAAGTTGACGATTATTTCCGGCGGTGGAGTAGCCTTTTTCACCCGTTTTGGTGGTGGTGGTGTGACTGTTGGGGAATTGACTCTGGGTGCCGATGGCTTAGTCCTATTCGGTTTTCTCTGTGCCGCCGTAATCGGATGTATCAGCACTTTCTCTGTGTGGTTCGTTCTGCTCTCCATTTCCTGTTTCTCTGTGGGCGGCGTGGTGGGCGGTGACTCCACCAGAACAATGGTTGGCGGCGGCGGCAGCTGGTCGCGCTGTCTTTGCTGCATCTGGAGCTGCTGTTGGTTCTGTAGATTCTGCTGGGCCAGATGCCGGCGCCAGTCCTCATCGGATTTCTTGAGCACTGTGATCGGCTGGATTCGCTTGATATTGCTTGCCGGCTTCGAGGGCACTGGAGAGATGCTGGCGCCTGGCAGGGAGTTCAGCTTGAAGGCGGATCCCTTGGCCGGCTGCTGGTGCTGCAAGGCTGTCGCTGCCGGCGGCGGTGTGGTCGTGGGCGTCAGCTGGGGCGTGATGCTTGTGGTGGGCGGCAGATTCACCAGCAGCGGCTCGTTGAGCGACGCTGGACAGTGCGGTGGTGTGGCCAGCAGCCGTTGCGGGGGCGCGGCACTGGTCGTGAACGACTGCAGATGGGATGTCATCGGAGGCGTGCCCGTCTTGCTACCGGAGCTCTTGTATGGCAGCGTGCGAGCGGCACTGGCGGTCGTGGTGGGCACTTGCTTCATTGTGAGGCCAGGATGAACCCGGGGAACGGGTGTAATCTGTAGAACGGATGGAGCTCGGACTGCTGGAGCATTGATCTTGGCCGCAGGACTGTGGGCTGGCGGGGGAGGCGTTGAAATCATCTGCAGTGGCGGCGGCGTCTGCTTCTGGACGAGATGAGCAGGTGGTGGCGCCCGCTGCATCTGCTGCGGCTGTGGCTGTTGCTTTTGCTGCATCTGAGGCGTTCCTGCTCTCGCCGGTGCCCTCTGCAGTGTGGGCAGTGGTTTCTGTGTCATCAGCGGCTTCTGAGCCGGCGGGGACGGCGGCTGCGGTTTCTGCTGCTGTTGGATCATGGACACCCGCTGCGTCTGATACTGCGGACCGCTCTGGACAGCCTCCTGTAGTTGCTGCGCCATGAGCTGCTTCTTTTGCTGCTGCAGATGTAGATGATGCATTTGTCCCACCGTCATCCTTTGCTGTGGCATGCTCAACCTGGCTGTGGTTTTCTCTTGGAGGCCGGCCGTGGCATTGAGCTGATTCTTTGGAGGCCCAGCCGCCAGTGGCAGCTGCTTTTGGGGCATTACCATGGGCTGTTGGGCGGACGCTGGCTTGGGGAGCACTGGTTTGAGGGCCACTGGCTTGGGGGCTACTGGCTTGGGAGCCACTGGCTTGGGGGCCACTGCCGAAACTGTTATTTGATTACTGGGCATCGGCCTCAGCTGGTTTGTGAGCGTCATCCTAGGCTGGTTGGGCAACGCTGTCATCTGATAGCCGGGAAGCGGTGTCCCCTTCATGCGATAAACGGAAGTCTGCTGCACCTGGAAATTGGGCACAGGCTTCGCCTGGTAACCCAACGTTGGCTTCGGCTGGAGGTTAGGCGTGAACGTAGTTGTGGGAGTCGTCTTCACCTGTTGAATGGGCGTAAGCTTAATCTGTTGGGCGGGCGTCAGCTTCACCTGCTGACCAGGCGCGATCTTCACCGGCAGAGTGTTCGTTGTCGGCTTCACCTGGTGATTGGGCGACACACTGGTTATCATAATGCTCTGTCCGAGAGGCTTGTTGTTCGGCGGCCAGCCAGCTTTCTGAGCCATTGGCGTTTTCTGTGGCTTATTCTTGTTGTTGTTGTTAAAGATATTGCTGTTGTTGTTAAATTCCTGCATGGAGGCAATCGATGTGATGACCATCCCATTGCTGCCGGCGGTGGCGTTTTTGCCGTGCTTTGTGATTGTTATGCCACTGGGTATGTGCATAGGCTTGACAGGCTGCAATTCGGGTGGATTGGATGCTGTTCCCACTGCTGATGCTCCGCTCAGTGATCCCAGTCTGGCGCCCACTCCTCCGCCTCCTGACACGGACGCTTTTGGTAAGTTGATCAGCCTTTCCGGCAGGCTCTGTTTTGCGGTCCCATTGCGGGGCTTCTCCAGGCGTCGTCGCTTGGCACCAGGAGGAGACTGCAAGAGGTGGTAAGTGGTTGAATTAGATGCATTCCAACAAGACCTTGCCTAAGAATTAGGCTACCTGTTGGCTCGGAGTTTGTACATTTTGAATGAAAACAAAACCGCAGAAAACTGGCGCCGAAGGCAGTGTTGAGCATGCTTTCACGTATGTATGTGTTCGTGAGCGTGATGTGTGTGCCTGTACGAGTTGTGTAGAGTGAGAGAGCGCGCGTAATGTGCAATTCTTTGAATTTCGAAACTGTTTCGCTGATTGTTCTAATGGTTCTCCTGATAAATTACGCCTTAAATAAAGCTACTCCGGGGGAGAGAGAGAGAGACCACCACACGCACACAATCAACTGGTTTTAGCTAATGTAATTAACATTATTGGGCGCATTGCAAGTGCAAGACATCAAAACTCTACACTGCTGGTCTGGCAGCACTCTGCTGACTTGCAGTGGTATGTGTGTTTTCGCTCTCAATAAAAGCAGCGCGAAAAAAATTAATTTCACATACATTGTAATACACATACACTTACGCACAAACCCTATTTAAAATACAACTGTACTTTTCAACACACAAAATCGACCGATTATAGCTTTACCTCATCCTCCGATTCCGAGCTTATATCCACACAGATAGGCGACGCAGCCATGGTTTTGCATTAAATATTATAATAATTATATATAATATTTATTCTCACTATGTCAGCTTTATCAACTATCGTTGTTGCCAGCTAGTTTTTCTCGCATGTGTGTATGCTGTGTCTGTGTCGTGTCGAATGCTCTCTATTATATGACAATTCGACTGCTTAAATTGACTATACGTGTGTTTGTATTGTTGCTTTGCATTTGTTTTTTGGAGAGTGTGGAGAGTTTGGATAGCTCTGACATTTGCGGCGCTGCCGTATCATTTTTGAGTTTCATGGCGATATCTTATTCGATAATCATCTCTTTTTATATCGAATAAGAGTATTCATACTGTCGCTATCAATGGTTTCGTCTACAAACAACTCTGGCAACTCTACGTCGTCCCCCTCCTCACGCACTCATTTCAACACTTTTCGAAACTGATTTATTCTAAAATTTTTACTTTTCGGCGTCGTCTCCCCGCGTCGAGCCCATCATACCACAAATGAATGTGCCGCCTCCCGGACCACATCCACAACTGCGGCATGATGCCACGGACCGCAGCTGCCGGCGCCACAGCAGCGAAATAGACAATCTGGGGGGAACAAAAAACATCCTTGCCTAGACGCTGGAGCTACTAAATTATTTGCAAAAAATTAGCTGCAGCTCCACCCCATAGCTGCCTCGAGTAAGAACACACAAGTCTCTATTGGTATTGGTAGGCGAATGCAACTCGGGCTCAAAGAATATCAACCAGAGGCTGGAACTTTTGGATACGCAACAAATGTACGTTTTCGTATAATCGGGTGCGTATCCAGACAATGCCCCACCAACCATTTCGTAAATGGTATTGAAATTTGTGTGTGGAATAGTACTTTAATAATTTATTTTTTTTCAGACGGGCAACCTTCAACTGTGGGCCAGTGGGTCTGAGAGCCGGGAGAGCGTGGTGCAGAGGGTGATGGCCGTGGTATCCAGCAAACCTGAAGGCCAAACGTAACGACAGTGGCTGGCGAGGATGTACGGCTTCCAGTACACGGTGGAAAACTTAGCTGGACAGCTGGAAGTGCGGACGGCGGCCACGCAGCAGCCCGCAGGCGAATCGCACCAAGAGATTATCGAGGAGCTGTTGAGCAGCCGCGAAACCCTTCAGCTACAGTTCGACCGTCTGAAGTCGAGGAAGAAAAGGAAGCACACAAAAGAAAGACCAGCAAAGGCGTCCCCACCCTGTGAGAATATCGATGGGAGCGTTCAGTTCCTCTCAGTTCGTTCTGCGATGACGACCCCGACTGGGTCCCCAACAGCAAACGGCGTTCCAAGCAGACATCGATGCAGTCGGTCAACGACAGAACTGAGAATGGCACCCCACAGGCCCAGGAGACTTCAATGCCGACCAGCGAACAGCAGCAGAGCCTCAGTGCAAACAACGAAATCAATGGGTCGATCAATTCACAGCACTCCAACTCGGCCAAGGAGGTGGTGGAGGGGGGTCGCCAGTCACTGTCCAAAAAGTGCAAGTGCCGCACCAAATGCAACACAAAACGCTGCGCCTGCTTCTCCTCCAGCAACGGCTGCGCCGAGCACTGCGACTGCAAGGGCTCATGCATGAATCCACTGAACCGCAACCCGAAGCCGCCGCCAACAAAGGCTGATATCCTCGAGATCAAGGCGGAGCCCCGCAGCAGCAGGATGATGAGATGGTGGGCGATAACTCCACAATCGCCTCACCAGAGCAAGCGTCAGGTTCTGAGCCTGCGCCAACTACCAACGTCCTATCGTCTGTCAAGCGATCGATAAACCAGAATGCTGCTCCAGCACCACTTGGCAGGGCCCCTTCCGCCGAAGAATTCAGCGCTCCCAAGCTATACAGAATGTCTGGACTGGCATTCTCCACGCCACGACGTACATTTTTCTAGGCAGAAAGGGAACGTCTGACTTCGTCCTACAGCCCGTAACACAAAACTGTGCGTGCTCTACGTTCAGGATTTTAACTTTCTCCAGAGTCTAAACAGAGTCTAGATTTTTGTTTTAACGTTTTACGTTTACATTTATATTTCTGGACCACAGAAGTGCAGACAGAGTTGAATCAGAAAGTTCAAGGGGCACCCGATGTCGACGTTCCACAGAACTTTCGGGATAAAGGCTTGGAAGAGAATGTTGAAGCGGCGACCAAGCCTTTTTTGAACGATATATCTTAAGAATGTTTTTTCAGTTGCGAGGACAGGCAAACAGATACACATTTATCTTTAAATGATGGCATTGGCCGCACCCGCACCTTCATTCTAATAATAGTGATGAAAACTTCCATATATTTCTACAAAAGTGTTCGCTACCAAATACGCATCACTACGGCCATCACTCGAAGACAAAGAAATATTTAGGCGCTACGACCAAGAGACGATAAGCCTGCACTCCATCGTTATATGCAAAATTAATCTCAAAATTTGTAAGCTTTATCAACGAAATTTCGCAGTTTATTATAACTAAAAATATGAATCGGGATCGATATATATATATATACAGCAAATAAATCAAATTCATTAATAGGTCAAATGTCAATCTGTGCAAAAGATAATATTAATACCGTTTTAAAGCAGCTTGAAAAACAGCATTTTAGCTTTAATTCAGAAGTAGGGTATACAAATTTCCCTACTCGGTTAATTTATGTTGTGGGTATGTAGAAAATGTGTTGCCATTAAACCCTATTTTATACACAATTTAGGTTTATACACAACCCAATCCATCGTGCACTGCGAACAGCGACGTTTCAGTTGAATGGCATCGATTGAAGGTAAGTAACAGCCATATAATTATGTATACACATTTGTGACAAATAAATCCCCTTCCAGCGAGACTACCCATCCATATACACAATAGATAAGGAAAAGTTGATGTTATACCCAGAACAGAACACAACGCGAAACCCACAATGTGTGAAAAAGCTTCTGGTAGTAATGCGGCAATGGGTGCTCTTAAGGAGAATATGTACAAGCGATACGCATGCCATCGGTACAAACATATCGATGAGTCTCTCACGGAACGACTAAGCGACAAAGATCTCAAAAAACTGTTGCAGATCGTTGGCAAAGATCTGGTTAGCTATTTGAATCCCATTATGAAAGACGAGCAGCCTCTGTATTGGGCAGACACTGCACGCATCTCGAACATTTGAAAATGTCCTTTCGACGAACCAGTGGCGGATGGGAGGATTTAAACAGGCTGAAAACCCTACAATCTTTGGATGCAATTCTCCACTTTGATCCGGATAGAAGGGATATAAGCGATAACTTGTGTACGGAATTTGTTTACAATATCAAGCAATTAAATAAGAATCTCGAGTAAAAACAACCTAAGTACCCCACATTATATTCTGAGTCAGTATTCCAGAGATTACAGCTTGGATGCAGCAATGCAATGCACTTCTACAACCTTTAGATACTCGTCCCGCACTATTGATTATATGACAAATTAATTCCCTAAATTCTTGCGGCTGTCTTGCATCTATTTCAAGGATTCAGCCGTGCTGCTGGGCCTATTCATTGAGGAAACTTAGGACATTCAGCAGATACTTATTTTATCACTACATATTAATAAGTAGAGCTACACCTTCCAATTAATTTGTTGGCTACGTCGAGACGTTTATTAAGATACAAAAAATAACGAAAACTATAAGATGTTTAGCATGCCTGAAATTAATGGTGGAAGAGGAGAACAACTTACATATACAAACCCAAAACTACTTTTACTCTGCGGTGCTCCCAGGAGATTAAAACCAATATGCCCCATTCGCGAATACATACGCAATTAATTATCATGACTGGGTCTTATCGGTCTACAAACATACACAAATATATATTGTATTGTAGCATCTTGTACATATGCATGTATGGATGTACTTAAAGGCAAAGGGAGAAGGGATTTTTTCGCAGCGCCAGTTGTGCATCGACAGTTCGAGAGACAAGTGGAACATGAGGGACTTGGGGTTTTTGGTGATTATCTATTCGCTTTTGCTGCCAGGAAAATTCTCCCTAGCCAGTGGAGACCAAGAAATACATTTGGCGCACGAAGCTACAGTCGAGGAGCAGTGCAATGGATACTGCTTCTCAGTTGTCAAGCCCTTCCTGGATCACCTCACCCAGTTGAAAGCAGCAGCCGATGCCAATAATGAAATGAAGGACAAAATACACGCATTGGAGGTCATCATCAACAATTTGCAGAGTCAGTTACTAGTCATTGGGACGGAAAACAAAAACAATATCGAAAATATCAAGGGTAAAGACGAAAAACTCAAGGAAAAAGAAGAAATAATCAAGGAAAAAGACCAACAAATCAAGGACCTCAGAGAGCAGATGAAAGTGATTTCTGGAGTGCTTGCCGAAAAAAACGACCAGCTATCGAAAATTAATCAAACGGCGGAGAATCTTCCCGACACTTGTCCCAATGGCACCCCAAATGGAATTTTCCAGATAAAGGTCTGGGGAATAGAGCCGTTCCAAGTTCCCTGCGTGTCGCCTTCGTCTGGTTGGACGGTCATTCAACGGCGCATCGACGGAAGTGTGGACTTCAATCGAAACTGGACGGCCTACAAAGATGGGTTTGGCGACATCCGGGGGGAGTTCTTTATTGGTTTGGAAAAAATCCATCTAATGACCCAAAACCAGCCACACGAGTTGTACATCCAACTTCGAGATGTTAATGGAAGCACCAGCTATGCTCGCTATGACGATTTCAAAGTAGGAAGCGAAGAGGAAGGCTACGAACTGAAATCGCTGGGAGGATATTCAGGAACAGCCGGAGACTCACTAACTCGACTGCACCTGAACATGAAGTTTTCCACTTTGGATCGGGATAATGACATTCAGGAGAAATCTAATTGCGCCAAAGATATTGGAGCTGGTTGGTGGTTTGAAAATTGCGCACATAGGTACACATATTTAATGCAGAACTAACTCTATTAACTATTACGAATGTATCATATATATATTTTTTTTCTTAATATTACAGTTCCCTCAATGGAAAATATTACAAAGATGGTAAAAAAAGTAAAGGTCAAGATTATGGCATTGTTTGGGGTACCTTCCACGACTATGACTATACGATCTCGCTAACATTTTCTCAAATGATGATAAGGAGAAAAACACTATAAAATGTATATTCTTGAATGATATTTTAATAGTTAAATAAATGCTGAAAGATTACATATAAGTATTATCGAAGCACTCCCGCGCTTCGCCGCTTACTAAATGAATTTAATTAAATGTCGTCTCGACATTTAACTTTAGAAACCATACAGGTTTATTTAAAACGCAAACATTTTCAAAAGCAACACAAATTGCAATTATTTTAAGAAAACAATTTTTCACACAAAAAGGTAAAAAAAACCAAACACGTATGTGTTTGGCTCAAATTGTAGATTTTGTTGACTAATTCTAAACTTTTGAGGAACCTATTTATTAGTTAGTTATTATCCCGAATATAAATATGCCATTTGTATGCATGTATACACAATTTACATATACATACATAGGTGAGAGTAATTCAACCCAACCAAAAAGAGTCTTCTGTAAAGTGGGAAGAAGGGGATCAATGTGAGTCTGACCAACAGCTAGAGCTCCATAGAAGGCTGCGATTTGTAACTTAGGTAAAGGAATATTCAAAGAGCACATACAACGAAAATCCCCGGTAAATTTAGGGATACATTTTTGTAGTCAAGTCAAAGTTGGGAAAAAGCCAAAAACTTAGATGATTTGGCAAATAAGTTTTTTTTTATAAACGTCTATGCAACTGACTGTCAATTTGAAACAATTTTCAACTATGACTGCTGATATCTCCTAAGCGATTATTTTGAAAACTACATTTTTGAAAGCTCTGAAAAATGCTCCATTAGATAAAAGCATTAAATTTATTCGAAGCACTCAAAAAATTCTTTTACTTTTGACACCTCTTTTCGGCTGAGGCCCCTGAGCGAAACGAAAATGAAGCGATGGAGTTCCAATAGATAAATCGTTGATCGCTGAACCAAAGCTGGTAGCAGCAAAGAAAACGAGAGGAGAATGCAAGTGCCGTTGTTTGAGTTGTGGGCGATAAAATGAACAGAGAACGGCGTGAGCAATGTAAGAACGATGAACCCGCGATCGAGATGATAGATAATGATACGAATTTCGGCAATTTCGATAGTCACTGTGCGACGAAACGAATTTTGTTATTGTTGCCCTTGAAAAATACTACGCGTAGCAACGAAAATGTTAATATGTATAGATTGTACATAAATTAAAGTGTTTTAATTGTTCACAAAAGAATTAACATAAGAACCCCACGTTGGACTCCAAAATGTTTGAACAAGCAGCGTTTTCCTTATTAATATAGTATTTAAAAAAAATATATCAAGGGTTTGCAGCCCTATTGAGATCTTCAATTGGTATTATAAAATATTTTGGTATTATTTGTGAATAAGTTATAATCATATTTTATTTATTATATTGTAATTAGGCAACAATGTTGGAAAATTTATCTCAGATTTTGAAAACAGACAAAAAAAAAGTAATGGCACGATAAGAAAAATAGAGATTAGAAAGTGGTATAAAAAGCCGCAATTTAACGGCACTCGGTAGTCAGTCGTCAGCCAGTTATAATGGAGTCAATGTGGATCTACGGGTTGCTAGTATTTTTCCTGGGCAAAAGCACGGGATTAGCAGCCGAAGTGGTAAAGTTTCAAGGATATTCATAAGATTTTAGTTCATAAATAACTAAGAGAAACCTACTTTCAGAGTTTTATAAACGGAACGGAGAGTAGTGATATTCGAGGGTTGAATCTTCAGAATCCCTATAGCCAATGTCCTCTTGATCCGAGGGCCCATGGTATATATACTGTAATCATACCGAGCATAGACCCCTTTCAAGTTTTCTGCGATGCAAAGATTGCGGGTCCTGGCTGGACTGTGATCGCCCGTCGCACAAACAAGGAGCTGAACTTCTTTCGAGACTGGGAGGAGTACAAGAAAGGATTTGGGGACATCACAGGAGACTTTTTCATAGGATTGGATAAGCTGCATGCCATAACAAAGTCACAGACCCAAGCACTTTACGTGTACCTGGAGGACTTCGAGGGGAACACGCGATTCGCCCAATACGATGAGTTCTACATCGAAAGTGAAAACGAGTTGTATCGAATGTCAAAGTTGGGCGGCTTCACTGGAGATGCTGGTGATTCGATGACTTATAGCAAGGATCAGAAGTTTACCACATACGACAGGGACAACGATAAAGCGAATTACAACTGTGCGGTGAAATACATGGGGGCCTGGTGGTATGCGAATGGTCACGAAAGGTATGTCTCCACATCTTATATTTGAACGATTCTATTATAATCTCATAATTACAGCAATCTTTTCGGGATGTACATGAAAGGTAACGTGGAAGCGTTCGCGGTTTCAATGTGCTGGAAACATTGGCGCGGTTTTTATTATTCATATAAAGTAATGCAAATGATGGTTCGTCCAAAGTGAACTTGCTCGAAATATCAAATAAAGATACTTATAAAATAAATAATAACCTATACTACATCGCACATTTCTGTGATTCAAGTTCAAGTTCAATCTAGACTGCAAGACACAAGTAAATTAATAAAACATATTTTTATCAGTAAGCACATTATGATATGGGGAACTAGCCAGCGACAAGCGGAAATGAGAACTTTAATCCCAATTGGATCGATTAAAATACTGAGTTTGAAATCATACAAAAGTCTACGACCTGGAATCTTATAATAGTAAAATAAATAAAAAAAATAATATGCGGTTCGCTGATATGAACCTGCACACAGATCGACAATATATAATACTTGGGAATTCCCATGAAGCTTCCATTCGAAGTCAACTCTGATCTATGAGTATACATTCATATATGTACGATTATAAATAGGTACTTTATGGGATTTGCTTCATTTATTAACTCGAAAACAACATGCAAGTCGTATGCAAGCATGATTGATAGGCATTGATTGATAAGCATTGCTATACATATAATAGGGCTTGAGCCTTTCATGTTACATTCAGTCTGACTTAGGTCTTTCAACAGAAATTGTCTTTTAATTAAAAGCCATGCAAATTTATTGGATTCTGGTGCTTTTCTTCCTCCACGTAGAGGGAGACATCACTCTTTCCACTGAAAATAGCTTCGAGAACAGTGCTGTGAGATTTCAGTGCTTTGAGAAAATTCAATTGAAATGAACTAATCAATTGGGTATTCCGTTTCCAGCGCTGTGAGGTGACCCGGGATGAGGACGATGAGCGTTGCGGGGCTATTTGCTATCCGATCGTTAAGCCCCTGCTCCGGTACGCTGCCATATGCCAGGGCAAGGATGCAACGATTAACGAACTGAAGGATCAAATCCGAGAGAAAGATGTTTACATCGCTCAAATTCAGGCTAATCAACATATGGAGGATCTCAAGGTGCAAATTAACTTAAAGGATATGCAGAAACAAATGGAGGGTCTCAAGGAACAGTCGGATGCCAGGCAGAAGAGCTGTGATCAACAGCTGAAGGTCAAGGAAACTGAATTACTTCTGAAGGCAAACGAAATGTTGAAAATGGAGAAAGAAATTAAGAACAAGATTTCCAAAATTGTCCTGCAAGTGAATTTCCTTGAACAAAAGGCAAGCAGTTGTCTTCCATTCCCCAACTCTACTGATATCCACACCATAAAAGTGCACGGAACAGATCCATTCGAGGTGCCCTGCAATTCCAGTGTTTGCGGATCCGGCTGGACTGTCATCCAGAGACGAGTCAACGGCAATGAGGACTTTAATCGTAAATGGATCGACTACAAATTAGGGTTCGGAAACCTTCGGGAGAACTTCTTCTTGGGACTGGAAAAAATCCATCTAATGACCCTGGCCCAGCCTCACGAGCTTTATATCCAACTTAGAGATGTTAATGGAAGCACCAGCTATGCTCGCTATGACGATTTCAAAGTAGGAAGCGAAGAGGAAGGCTACGAACTGAAATCGCTGGGAGGATATTCAGGAACAGCCGGAGACTCACTAACTCGAGTGCACCTGAACATGAAGTTTTCCACTTTGGATCGGGATAATGACATTCAGGAGAAATCTAATTGCGCCAAAGATATTGGAGCTGGTTGGTGGTTTTCTTATTGCTTCCATAGGTAAACATCATTTACGCAGAATTAACGCTATTAATTATTACGAATTTATCATATTCATCTTTTTTTCTTAATATTACAGTTCCCTCAATGGAAAATATTATGAAAGTGGCAAAGGTGACCCTTTCGGCCTTATTTGGGGGTCTTGGCATAAATATAACTATACGATCTCGCTAAAATTTTCTCAAATGATGATAAGGCAAAAAAAACTATAAAATGTATATTCTTGAATGATATTTTAATAATTAAATCAATGCTGAAATACGATTTTGTCTACCAAATTCAATAAATGATTCCATATGAGTATTATCGAAGTATTCACACAAAGATGCTCTGTTAAGCCATGCGAAGGCCACTCTGATCTACGAGTAAATACATATGTATTATGTTTAATAATATGTATATGATAATAAAGACTATTATTTATTATCTCGAATATACATAACATGCCGTTCGAATGCAAGTATGTACAGTTTACATATACGAGTAATCGCATATTTCCAATCTTTATTTATAAGAAGACTTGAACCTTTCGGTTCAATCTTTCGGTTAGACCTTGATTGCAGTCAATTTGCATCTACTTTTTACTGGTGCTGTTCCTCTGCAAAATCAGCACAGGATTTGCAGATGTTTCAGTGGTAATGTCTAGAGTGTATGTAGTTATACAAGCCCATCCTTTCCAAGCACAGTAGATCGGCCTTGTTTCCAGCGTAGTGAGAGCAGGTTGTCCTCATGGATTATGCCCAAAGTACTCTCGGTGAGGTTCGTTGAGGGTACTGTCCACTTCGTACGCGATCGCAATTCGCTGACGTAGTCAGCAGACCATTGCTTCCAAATCATTTGCTTGAAGGCCGAAATAATGTCGTAGCGGTCAAAATTTGACAGCTTGATTTGCTCCAGGGACTTCTCCGGTATTTCCCAACTTACGATTCAACAGTCCCTTAGCCCCTTCCCAAAGGCCTCCGAAATGAGGTGCCCTGGGGGGAATAAAATGGAAATTAATCAAATCAGATGCGCAAAACCTATATATTTCCTCCTGGATTTTGTCGTACAGCTGAGAAATGAAATGTGCGCCGCATAGTTTCAGCTTCGGAAGAGACTCTGCTACTTCACTGGTACTACTCTAGACTTGGAAGTGAACAATTTCGACCTGTCCAAGCGAATTCTCAGTGCGCACATAAACACAGAAACCGTTTGACTGAATCTATGCCTCCCAAAATTATTATATTTGAACACTCCTAGCATAGGGCTGCAAACAAAAGCGAGATACCGCTGGTGACGATAGTGAGTTCAAAGATTCATAAATTTAAGAAATATAACACCACTTGACATACTTCTAAATAGTTATATTGAATGATAATGATTATTCGACTAATGTATGTACTTCTTTCTCTCTTGTTGTTTTCTAATGCTGCTTGAGATAGGTAATATATAATGAGTTCCTTTAGTTTAATCGTGTAAGATTTGTTCTCTGTTCCATAGGAAAAGTTACTTATGCGAATTTATGGGAAATATTTCAATAAGTATATTTCCAAAAACCACATTCAAAGATTATGGAAAAATAGATATTTCATATCAGATCTTCTAGGAGGGTTATAAAATATTTTAACATTATTTGTGAACAAGTAAGAATCATATATTATTTTTTTCATGGAAAGTATACATTAGATTTTGAAAGCAGACAAAAAGTAATGGGACGATAAGAAAAATCAAGATTAGAAAGTGGTATAAAAAACCGCAATTTAACGGCACTCGGTCGTCAGTCAGTCAGTTATAATGGAGTCAATGTGGATCTACTGGTTGCTAGTGTTTTTCCTCGGCAAAAGCATAGGAGCTGATGTTAAAGACAAAATTTACTCCCAGAGTGTCTTAAACGGAACGGACAGTAGTGATCTTGAAGGATTCAAGGATTTTCAGAATCCGTATAGCCAATGTCCTATTGATCCAAGTGCCCATGGAATATATACAGTGCAGGTAGGAAACCTAGAACCTTTTGAAGTTTCCTGCGATGCAAAGATTGCAGGTCCTGGCTGGACTGTGATAGCCCGTCGAACAAACGAAGAGCTGCTTTTCTTCCGTGACTGGGATGCGTACAAGAAAGGATTTGGGGACATCACAGGAGACTTTTTCATAGGATTGGATAAGCTGCATGCCATAACAAAGTCACAGACCCAAGCACTTTACGTGTACCTGGAGGACTTCGAGGGGAACACGCGATTCGCCCAATACGATGAGTTCTACATCGAAAGTGAAAACGAGTTGTATCGAATGTCAAAGTTGGGCGGCTTCACTGGAGATGCTGGTGATTCGATGACTTATAGCAAGGATCAGAAGTTTACCACATACGACAGGGACAACGATAAAGTGGATTAGAACTGTGCGGTGAAATACATGGGGGCCTGGTGGTATGCGAATGGTCACGAAAGGTATGTCTCCACATCTTATATTTGAACGATTATATTATAATCTCATAATTACAGCAATCTTTTCGGGATGTACATGAAAGGTAACGTGGAAGCGTTCGCGGTTTCAATGTGCTGGAAACATTGGCGCGGTTTTTATTATTCATATAAAGTAATGCAAATGATGGTTCGTCCAAAGTGAACTTGCTCGAAATATCAAATAAAGATACTTATAAAATAAATAATAAATAAATATACATCGCAGAAATGTTTCTGTAATTCTGAGACCTATGTATGTTTATCGTTAATATGTCTAATTAAAGCATACATACATATGTCTAATTAAAGCCGCTAAAGAAGACTCACAGAAGAGTGAGAGTTTATTTAGAGTAATGAAAACAGTGGTTGTATGTATGTAAATAGTTACAGTTAGTTTCCCATTTTCGTGACTGATCGTTGAAACTAATGAAATCACAATTAATATTACTATCAGTTCGATCTTTAGCACTTTTATAGCTTAGTTTCATTTTCGTTCTTTGCACACTTTTTGCACATTTGGAGAACTTGCTCATCATGCTGATCATGCCCAAGAAATTTAGTTATTTTTCGAATCTCGGGACGCAGAAGTCTCGAGCCTCGCTTCTGTGAGACTGTATAGTTGTTGCTATAAAATTACCGGACCGAAGAAACGAAACAGACGAGCTGAGCAGCAAAGCCCGAGTGGGTGGGGAGCGAGCGGAGGTCAGAGACGAAATATAGCCTAAAAGAGAATTGAAACCCGCGAGCGCCCTCTGAAACCCAGCCATAGAACAGCTTTTTGGTCGCTCATGCAACATCTTGTTATTGTATAGTCTTTGCTAATACTTTGTCTGGTAAGTTACCGTAAATGAATGGCCCTTCAAAAACACCTTCAAGGAATATTGTACATGGAATATTCCTTGACAGATCTGATTAACGCTAAGCGGCATGCTATAAAAGCCCGCCATCCACTGTACTAACCAATAGTTCGCTGGATCGCGGGTCATAAAGGCTCTCATCGAAGCAATCATTATACAGTTTCTATTCAAAAATGATACAACAACAAACTTTTGGCCAAAACCTACAAAACAACCTGAAATCGGGAATCCCTATAGGCAATGTCCCTATAATTCCAATGCCCATTGTATAGTATATATATAGCCCTTCGAAGTTTTCTGAGATATAAGGAGCGCGGGTCCTGGCTGAACTGTGATCGCTCGTCGAACAAGCGGAGGACTCAACTTCTTCCGCGACTGGGCGGAGAACAAATGCGGATTTGGGAACATCTCAGGCGAGTTTTTCATAGGACTGGACAAACTTCATGACATAACGAAGGCACAGCCCCACGAGCTGTATACCTGGAGGATTTCGAGGGGAACACCCGATACGCCAAATACGACGAGTTCCACATGGTTATATCGGATGTCAAGTTTGGAGATGCTGGTGATTCGATGAGAAAAACGAGAACCAGAAATTTAAAAGTAAATATGTAACCACATTTTCTACGCAAATAAATTGAACAAAACATTTGCTGTACGTAAATTAATGACCTTAATTGTTATTTGCCAAAATGTTTTTATTTTAAATTGGTAATTGTCCGCGCTCATTAGATCAGGGGTGAAATCGATACCAACTGATGACAATTCTCGACAGCCCTGTCCTCATGGTATGTTAGGCAGTGGGGTGGCTTTTCCCTTGCAGGCGTTGAATTTTCTGGGGCGTTTCGCCTGTTGTCCATACCCGCTTTTTTCTCAGTTTTGCAGCAAATCTATCTGAATAAATCGTCAACAAAAATATCGGACCGCCACCCTGTCAGAAATTTTTCGTCGTCGTGTCATTTGTCGTGTGAACATTCGGTTTTCGTTTTTCCAGTCGTACGTTGCGTTCGTTGCGCAGCTAAATTATTATAACTTTCTAATTTTTGTATAGAAAGTGCAACAGTCCAGTTAGACGGTCAGTTTTCCAGACGCGCGCTAACACAAGACAAACACAATGGGAAGTAAGTAGATCGTTCACAATTCCTGCGATTCCTGTGATTTTCGTGAAAGTAAAGTGCCGCTTCCAGTGTATCGAGCACCGCACACCCCCGCCTGCTCTTTGCTTACGTGTCGGTCTGCACCTCGAATTCTGTGATTTGTGCGCCCTGCCAGCCGCAACTTGAATTGAAAATTGTGTTTTGCGTCTAACCACAGCCCTTTCCATTCATTATTTGCAGTCAAATTCCTCGAAGTTATTAAACCATTCTGCAGTATACTGCCGGAAATTGCAAAGCCCGAGCGCAAGGTGTGTATAATGTAGTTGTACCTAAAGTCTAAGTTCGCTATATGTGCAATATGTGGGGGGGAGTGCAACTGATTTGTTTGTTAATTAATTTGTTTTATATATCGCGGCTTATTGCCGTTTTCATATGTGCAGTGCGTTTAACAATTGGTCGGCTGGCTGCCAGTGTTGCCAGCGCACGCGTTTGGCTTTCACTTGTCAAAAAATGTAACCAAAGCGCCACGCAAACAGTTTGCTTCTGCATATAAAAGTAATGACAGAAATGACAGTTAAAAGGCAAATAAAATGCTTTAAACTAGCTCGCAAATATTCAGAGACCTTTAAAAAGTTAATTGGCAGCCTAAATTTGAGTTTAACGTATCTTAGTATACTATAGAATCGGCTAAAACGTCTTATTGTTAATTATCTGGGAAAAAGAGTTTGTTTTAAATGGGGTTCTTTATATTATTTTGTCTTTGCGAAACATTTTCATTGAGGAATCATCAAATTTCCACATCATCGAATCTGCTACTTTTCTTATCACGGCTACTACTTTCGCGTGCTACTTGTTGCCAGAGTACTTTTTCCATACACATACACTCGTACATGCAGGCGAAAACAAACCGCTACGTGGAAACGTCAAACTTCGGGCGACGGCGACCCGAAGCTGCGAGCCGAACCACTGTCGACGTCAGCCTCGTGTATTTTTGTTGTTATCCACATGATGGGGGAGGGGAGGGGGAGCCGACGATGACGATTTTGGATTCGGATGCCGATGAGCAAACCTGATTTTGTTTAAACATTTCCCCCACGTACACACACGGTCGCGGCACATGTGGGTCAACATAGCGGCACTCGTTCGAGTATTTGCCTAGTTTAGGTTCAAGGCGATCTAATGAAAGGGTTTATAATTAATTAATAATTATCATTTCCTTTGCCAGATCCAATTCAGAGAAAAAGTACTATGGACCGCCATCACACTGTTCATTTTCCTGGTGTGCTGTCAGATCCCACTGTTCGGCATCATGAGCTCCGACTCTGCGGATCCCTTCTACTGGATTCGTGTCATCCTGGCCTCCAACCGTGGTACCCTCATGGAGCTGGGTATCTCGCCCATTGTCACCTCGGGCCTGATCATGCAGCTGCTGGCCGGAGCGAAGATCATTGAGGTCGGTGACACGCCCAAGGATCGCGCCCTGTTCAACGGAGCCCAGAAGCTGTTCGGCATGGTGATCACCATTGGCCAGGCCATCGTCTACGTGATGACTGGCATGTACGGTGATCCAGCGGAGATTGGTGCCGGTGTTTGCCTGCTCATCATCATCCAGCTGTTTGCCGCCGGTCTGATTGTGCTGCTGCTGGACGAGCTGCTGCAGAAGGGCTATGGCTTGGGATCGGGTATCTCCCTGTTCATTGCCACCAACATCTGCGAGACGATCGTGTGGAAGGCATTCTCCCCCACCACGGTGACGACGGGACGTGGCACCGAGTTCGAGGGCGCTGTGATTGCCCTGTTCCACCTGATGGCAACCAGGAACGATAAGGTTCGTGCTCTGCGCGAGGCCTTCTACCGCCAGAACCTGCCCAACCTGATGAACCTGCTGGCCACCATTCTTGTGTTCGCGGTCGTCATCTACTTCCAAGGCTTCCGCGTGGATCTACCCATCAAGAGCGCCCGCTACCGCGGCCAGTACAGCAGCTATCCCATCAAGCTGTTCTACACCTCCAACATTCCCATCATTCTGCAGTCGGCTCTGGTCTCCAACTTGTACGTGATTTCCCAGATGTTGGCCGTCAAGTTCAACGGCAACTTCTTCATCAATCTGCTCGGCGTGTGGGCCGATGTTGGAGGCGGCGGCCCAGCCCGCTCCTACCCCATCGGTGGTCTGTGCTACTATCTGTCGCCGCCTGAGAGCGTCGGACACATACTCACAGACCCCATCCATGCCCTGCTCTATATTGTCTTCATGTTGGGCTCCTGTGCGTTCTTCTCCAAGACCTGGATCGATGTGTCCGGCAGCTCAGCCAAGGATGTAAGTATCCCTCATATTTGCTACTGGTAATCGAAGAAAAACTAACTTGGTTCCTTTGCTTTCTGCAGGTTGCCAAGCAGCTGAAGGAGCAGCATATGGTGATGCGCGGCCATCGCGAGAACTCCATGATCCACGAGCTCAATCGTTACATCCCGACGGCGGCTGCCTTCGGTGGTCTCTGCATCGGTGCACTGTCGGTGATGGCCGATTTCCTCGGCGCCATCGGCTCCGGCACGGGTATCCTGCTGGCTGTGACCATCATCTACCAGTACTTTGAGATTTTCGTCAAGGAACAATCTGAAATGGGCGGCATGGGCACGCTGCTGTTCTAAGCAGTCAATCCGATATGCAATCAACCAATACTTCATCATATTTCTCACACGCTCGCTCGCCCATTAAAAAAAAACAATCTAAATTCCGTATTTTGTTTTTTTTTACGTCCGAATTCCCACTATCAGCATACTTTTAAGGCGTTTTCTACCATACCGAAGCGTACATAACGAGAGAAACTTTAATTTGAATAGTTTTTAGTTGTATTCAATTGTGAGACTACGTTGCTTGAGTTCGATATTTCTGCGAATTGATTGAATGTCAATGCAATAATTGTTTAAATATTAAATCAAATGAATTATATTTAAAACCAAGACAAGAGGGAGAATATTGAAATTATTAAAACGAAGATGTACATCAAACGAACACATGCAAACAAACTGTCATAATAAAACGTAAATTAGATAACTTTTTTAATTAAAAAGTGGGCTTTTCAATCAAAGCAAATTCACTTAAATGAAATTTAAAACTACGCGCCTTTTCAGATTATCGATATCAATAGCTATCGACCTATCAGTGTTGTGTTGCCAAGCTAGCTTTTTTTCGTCAGATCTAGCTCCGCCAGAGAGCGATGGACAGAGCGAGGGAAGGAGAGCTAGTGTAGCAGCCTTCAGCCACGGGAAATTCGATCCGATCAGAATAAAACATAGAACAGCTCATGATTATTCTGAATTTTCTGCCAATATTGTGTAATGTCTAATTCCTAATTCGGATTTACTCTCTATTCAATCTAGCCGTATTTTTCCAACAAATATTGTCAGGTACTGGAGGTATTCTGAGTAGTTTAGCGACTGGTCACACTGGTGCAACAAAATGAGAAATAAAGTGAAACACAATCGTAAATAAAACAAAAATTTGTGCAAATTGGAGGCCACTAGAACGACTTGTATCGCGACGCACACGAAGCCCGATACGCATTTAACACAGGACAGCATCGGGACTCGCATGCAGCAGGCTGAATAACAACAGATCAGACAACAAATTGAAGTTCTCCAGGCAGAAAAATCATCAGACTCTCCAGCGCAGTTCGAGTTGCCATGTCAGCTCCACTCGCCCGAAACTGGCCCTATATATGGCAACAGCTGAACGCCTTGCTGCATAACACCTCGCCGGTGATAACGCTCATCTGTGTGGTGACCACTTTCGGCTACCTGCTCTCCTTCTCGGACCAGGCCATCCTCCTCTTGAGCGTCACACCGGGCTACATATTGCCCAATGGAAAGTTCTGGATATGGACTGCATTCACCTTCTGCTTCATCGAGCTGCACTGGTGGGAGGTGGCCGTTGATGTCGTCACTGTCGGGCTGTGTGGCAAGATGCTTGAGCCGCTCTGGGGCCAACTGGAGATGTTCAAGTTCTTTGCCCTGAGCAATTTCGGCGTCTCGCTGCTGACCACCATCTACTATTTATTCTACTACATGGTGACCAAAAATCCAACCATTCTATTCGATGTGCATATACATGGCCTGGCCGGGTATGTGGCTGGCATTTGTGTGGCCGTGAGGCAAATAATGCCCGATCATTTGATCTTCAAGACCCGCTATGGACGTCTGACCAATAGGTGAGTAATCACCTGATGATTGAATGCTGATCTGATTAATTTTCGTATTGTTTCTATTTCTCCTAAAGGAACGTTCCTCTCACCGTGCTCATAATGGCAATTATTTTATGGGCTATTGGCCTACTGGATGGTACATATCCGGCAATGTTTGCCTCGGGCTCTCTGGTCTCCTGGATCTACTTACGTTTTTATCAGCATCATCCGAATGGGCGTGGCGACAGCTCTGAAAGCTTCACATTTGTGAGCTTCTTTCCGAACGTTTCGCAGCCGTTTATCAGTGTTTTGGTAAATCCCATTTACAACTGCTGCTTGCGGGCGGGCGTGGTCAAAACGCCCACGCCATTGCGAACGATATCAACGGCCAGTCTGACGTCGATCTCAGTGCAAATGCCGGGTGCGGATCCGCACGATATTGAGCGAAGGCGGTAAGGGAAACGACGATGCTCATAGCTCAAACTTTTCTAATATTATTGTTTCGCTCGCAGTCAAATTGCATTGAAGGCTTTGAGTGAGCGCTTGAAGGCCACCGATTCCACGCGGCATGCCCAGCTGCCCAAGTCCTATCCCCAGCAGCCGCAGCTGCAGCATCACCATCATCACCAGCATCAGCCTCACCAGCAGCAGAAGCATCACACTCACAGCCACGGAGCTGGACACAGTCACAGCCATGCGGCTGGACACAGTCATAGTCATAGTGGAACTGGTCATAGTCATGGTCCTGGGCCGGCTCAGACACCACAGCCCGACTTCCTCAAGCCCGCCAGCAGTTCCGCTCAGATGCCCATCACAACGTCGCGGGCCGAGCCGCGTATGATAAGCACCATGAGTACTATTGCAATACCAATGCCGGCTCCGCCACAGAAAGATGGCACCGCTGCTGTGGCTGGAGCGGAGCCTGAAGATGGTGGAGCCACGCTAATTAACTTGGACGACGTCCCGACGACGTCATCATCGGCTTAGACAGTGTTTCGTTTTGAACATAAAGTAATTTTTGATATTTAAAAGAATGATCTAATTAATGATTTACGCCCATGTTTTGTATGATTCTGCATCAAGTACGTATCTACCCTCGCCCCTCTTGTAATTACCGTTCGCGTTCGTCAAATTGTAGAGTCCTTTAGAATCTAAAGCTTGCTTGCTGCGCACACCGCGGTCCGTGCTCCTAAGAACCGTGAAATATGAGAGAGAAAACCTTCCAGTAAATTTGAGAATAACTAGAGCCTATACATAGATGCATACTTTCTGTTGTAGTCCTTACATGTAATTGAAAACGATGCTTTATTTAGTTCATAATTGTAAATATATTTAAAAAAAGCCAAAAAACCAATTAGAGTTTTTGTTTTCCATGTAATATAGTGGGTAAACGCTGCAATAATTCTATAAATCAAAATAGTTCAAGAGAATTTAATTAATTGTACAATTTAAAACGTTAATTAATTTAATTTTATAATTTGAAAATTACTTTTTCCTTTGTAGTGTTGGAAAACATTCAATTTGTATGGGCCAGCAACTTTTAGTGAAAAATGAGCAACATTGTCCCGCAACTTGGGCATGGAATGAGCAACATTCCGCATACCCTGGGGAAAAGGATATTAAAGAACTGAGGAAATCTTTGTCAATGAATCTAGAAACTATTCCTTTTCTGATTTAAATATCTCAGCGAAATATTGCAGTTTATTGGTCTTCTTATAGGGACTTTTTTGCATGAATAGGCCTTAAACATTTCAAAATGAGAAAAAGTCATTACTAATGTCTCAAATCAGCTTGGAAAAAAGAACTTTCGTATTAATTAAAGGATACAGGGTATACAAATGTCTATACCTCTAGTGGACAAGCACAAGCAACATTTCATGCTCACTTATGTTTTATCCTTTTTTATTTAAACCTTATTTTAAACACAATCAAATAAATAGGAGTACTTCAAATTTGCCATTCATATAGAAAATTGACCAATGCGAAAAAATTAGGTGTTCAGGGCTGGGGGTCCTATTCAACCGAATATCAAAATCTAGGAATATAATTTCCGATAATTAACAGAGTATTATTAGCCCATTGTGGACAAGTATGACAATATGACCAATATTATGAAATTTGATTAATTTTAACGCACTTCAGGTGAAAGATATCGTGGAAACGTTGATTGTAGAGAAGGAGTAATGATATCTACAAGACTAATTTCCAAACAGAATTTTTTCCGCGGTTTTACTCAAGTTTTATTTGAGGGGGCTGCGTGGGTTAAGTTCGGGTCAGACCGTATATGTGATCGATAATTCGCCAGGGTCACACTGCTTAGGGGCTCCAAGTCGTGTTTTTTCCAAAAATTATATTTTTAAGTTAATTTATAGAGTGCCCATGTTTTAAACTAGTCAACTTGCTCCCTACAACATTATGGCATAGCAAAAGCTGGTGAAAGCAAGGGCATCGTAGCAAGATATTGGCATAGGGCAGTGCAAGTGCAAGTGCAAGCTTCAACATTCTTCTGTGTCAAGTGCCTCCTCCGACAGAAATGGGTCGCCACAATTACAATTTGCTGCAGCACCAGCACACTAATGTGCGGCGCCATCGCAATGGTGAGTGTACAATAAGAGTAGAATATATTGATAATGATAAAACGAAACGGCAAGGCCTAACTTCCGCGATAAGAGTCCGTCGTAGCAGCGAAAACAAATTGTGTGCTATCGCCGTTTATTTCCTTTTTTTTGTTTTGGGGGCCTGTGTTGGTGGGGGTGGGTTTTTGTTGTTTTTTTATGGCTACGTGTGTATTTGGGCAGCAGCTGAAGCAGGCCAAAGTAGATAACATGAAAGGTTAGGCACTTCCGGAGAGCAGATGCTAATACATGCTCTGCCGTACCTTCTGTTTAATGTGGCTTGGAACTCTCTGGCTCTTTGGCTTCGTGGCAAAAACAAAAACCAAACAAACCGGCCGACGAGACCAGCAGATTGGAGTCACCGTCGAGTGCCTCGTATAAAATTTGTGGTCGATTCTTGGCTTATTTAAATGCCATATCCATAACCTTTCCAATAACTTACGGCCTAACCCATTCAACTAGTTTCTGTAGGCCTCCAGTGGGAACTTGTTTATCAGGAACTGGCCTGCCCGCCTGCCCTTAAGTGTTTCCTTGTTGCCAATCGAGGAGCCCCCGGGGCCACCTCTTACTTTCACTTGAGCCACTGTTCGTTCAGGGCCGTTTGGGTTTGCATTTGCAACACCACACTGGTGGCAGCGAGGGGAGGGAGGTTTGTGCAAATTTTGCCCCGCAGCCAGCCGATTGCAGTAGTAGCGCCCAAAAACCATAACGAGGCAGTTGGTTGATGGACTGTGGAATGCCCTGGAAGAAGATTTATTAGTGGGAGGAAATATCCCCAAATAAATCCCCGATTAAACGACTGTTTGTGCAGTCCATACTTTTACAGGGTAACATTAAAGCCATGTTAATAACGCGCCTGCAAATACGTCAAAACAGAGACACAAACACTGGCGCATTCCACAAACCAAGACACATGCGCGCCTGCCATTCAAAGACAGAGAGACGGCGACAAAGACAGAGAGACAGCGAAACACAGACGGAAGGCCGAGGCAGTGGGGCAGCTCCACTTTGAGCAAGAAAAACCACTGAGGGCGATCGCTTGGCTCTCAGTTGCGCTTTGGCTACCAAGTATAACGGTTCGCGAAGCCCGAAAAAAAAATACCAGATTGAAACGAATCGTTGTCTGGCTCTGTTTTTTATCGCACTCTCTCGTCATATTATCACACACGGAACACGGGGGAGCGACAACAGTTGGACAGAAAAGTACATGAACCAGCCTACTACTACACCCCGACTACTACTCCATTAGCTAAATCAACATCCACTAATTGCTCACCATCCACCCTGATCTCCGTTCCAGCAGCCAGCGTTGGTGCCAACACAAAATCCACACCAGCAATACCCACACCAACCATGACGGATTACCTGTCGCTGCAGACGCGACTCGCCCAGGTGCACCAGGAGCATCTGCTGAAGTTTTGGCCCGAGCTGACACCTGACGAACGCGCCGATCTGGTGCGGGACATCGAGGAACTGAATCTGGATGAGATCAAACAGTATTTCGATCGGGCCACCGTCTCGATGAACGAGAACGGCATCAAGTTGGACGATCGCCTTCAGCCCATACCCGAGGGCAAGGTGATATCCATTGCACGGACCCCCGAGGAGAAGCTGGCCTCCTATCGGGATGAGGGACTGCGTCAGATCAGCAACGGACATGTCGCTGTGCTGCTTATGGCGGGCGGACAAGGTAAGTGAAGGTCACACAATCCCAATGGGGGCGGGCGCTGGGGGCGGGGAAAGCCAAACAGATCCAAGAAACCCAACAAACACTTGTGTTTAATTAGCCAAAGGTGTTTTATTCTTGGTTTTGAATTATAATAGGAGCATTAATGTTTGTGTTTGTATCAGTCTTTGGGGATTAGTCGACTATATAGATTATCTGCTTATCTTAGTATATTCCAAAAGCATGATTCATCATAGTTCTGGGGAAAGAAAGTTCAGATTTCTGACTTTTTTCAATAAGATTTCAAAATAAATGAGATTTAATCTCAAATAGGCGATGGGATTTCGTCGGAAAGATTAAATGGAATATGGTAAAAATGGAAATAATATACATACATTTAAATTTGAATTATATGTATATTTAACACAAATAGCAGGTATACCCAGTATAATATTTTGATGGAAGTACCCTTCAAAAAGTCTCAAAGTTTCTGCAGCTCAAGGGTATGATGACTAACCTAAAGAAATTCGCTCGGTTCCATTTGTTTCCATTTGATATGAGATGTTTTGAATCACGCCACAATCAGACAGAGTACCCTACCACCCACCCACCCACACACCACTCTATTCCACTCCACTCTCATTTCTGCCTTGATGTGCAATAAACAAAATGTAAACTGAAATACACAGAAACAGCAACAACTTCCAGCATTAGCCCAGACCAACAGCAACAGGCAGCAGTCTGTCTGTGTGTCTGTGTGTTGGTGTGAAAAAACTAATTAACTTGATATAAAAATCGAGCCAGAGCGCGGAATACTTCTGTACACCAGCACAGACGGACGCACTCTCCATCAGCTGCCCACTCGAGCAGCTGCCTGATTGCTGCTGGCTTTGCAATTCCATGTGCAAGACACACCAACCACACGCCTCCTCCTCCTCCTGCAGCAAAATGTAAGCCGTTCTTATGGCCAGTCACTGCCTTTCTTATTTTTATTTTTTTTATTTTTATTAGTACCCTACAGGAGAAGGGTATTTTGAAACAGCCAGAAAGGAGCTAGAGCTGGCCAGGATGTGGCTATAAATTCCATCCATTCAGCAATCAATTCCTCTCATTTTGAAGCGTGATATTTGAGGGTTTAGTTCTACAACAAGATCCGTTTCTACTCATTAAACATCAGATGAATCTGAGTCCTGAGTATGACTCGAGTCTGATCTGCATTGTTCTCATGGTCTGGCTGGGGCACTTCTCTTTCAAGCGCCATATTGAAATGTTAGCGGCATTTGACATTTCCTTTCCCGTTTTGTATGTGTGTGTGTGTGTGTGCGAGGGAGTGAACCGAGGCAACCGAAAGCAAGCAGCAGAAAGCCCCAGCCCAGCAGAGAGGTGCAGTCGAATCACGTAATTGACTTGAAAGAAATCAAACGAAACAATCAAGAGATGAAAGCCAGGCTGGGGCAGCGACAGTGGTGGGGGCAGGGCGTTGTACCTTATAGTGGGGGCCTGACCATTTGTAGTATTTACTGCACGTAGACAACTCTCAACGGTACTGCTCGTACGAGTGGGAATAGTGCTGCTGCCATTCCCTGGCTAGAACCAGGGCTCTGGCTGCTAGTCCATGGCGGGAGTATGGTTCAAAAACCGATAAATTGCATATATCAAACTGATAATTAAAAACCGGTAGTGCGGCTGACCTTCTGGGGAGCCGCTTAAATGTTAAAATGGGTGTACAAATGCGGCACGAGTGTGCGTGTGTGAGTGTGGTGATGGTGGGACAAAAGACAAAGCGTAAAGCCCAAAAAAGAGAAAAAAAAGAAACATGTTTTTAAGGCCAACAAGGTTGCAAATCGAATATGTTGCACTTCTTGTTATTGGATGACTGATTGGATCAATGTCTTGCTGTGAAGATATATTGAAATCTAGGGAGGTCTCGTCGTACATCTGGAGTAGCCCTATCTAATACTCTTTCCCTACTCTTGGCAGGCACACGACTTGGCTTTGATCATCCCAAGGGAATGTACGATGTTGGACTGCAGTCGAGAAAATCTCTGTTCCGCATCCAGGGCGAACGCATTCTGAAGCTGGAGGAGCTGGCCCAGGAGGCGAACGGAAAGCGGGGACATATCGTCTGGTATATCATGACCTCGGAGCACACAGTCCAACCGACATACGACTACTTTGTGGCCAACAACTTCTTCGGACTGAAGCCGGAGAATGTGTTGCTCTTCGAGCAGGGCTCACTTCCATGCTTCGAATACGATGGACGCATCATTCTGGACGAGAAGCATCGAGTGGCACGCGCCCCGGACGGAAACGGAGGCATCTACAGGGCCATGAGACGCCAGGGCATACTGGATGACATGCAGAAGCGCGGAGTGCTCTACTTGCATGCCCATAGCGTGGACAATATACTGATCAAGGTGGCCGATCCCGTCTTCATTGGCTACTGTGTGCAGGAGAAGGCCGATTGCGCTGCCAAGGTGGTGGAGAAGGCAGCCCCCAATGAGCCCGTGGGCGTCGTGGCCATTGTCGATGGCAAGTACCAGGTGGTGGAGTACAGCGAGATCTCCGCCAAGACAGCGGAGATGCGCAACTCAGACGGACGGCTGACCTTCAGTGCTGGAAATATTTGCAATCACTTCTTCAGCTCCAGTTTCCTGCAGGATATCGGCCACAAATACGAGCAAGAGCTGAAGCTGCACGTGGCCAAGAAGAAGATCCCCTTTGTGGACAATGCCGGGAAACGTCTGACCCCGGACAAGCCCAATGGCATCAAGATCGAGAAGTTTGTGTTCGATGTATTCGAGTTTGCCCAGAAGTTTGTGGCCATGGAAGTGCCGCGTGACGAGGAGTTTAGCGCTCTGAAGAATGCCGATGTGGCCGGCAAGGACTGCCCCAGCACGGCCCGATCGGACCTGCATCGCCTACACAAAAAGTACATTGAATCCGCCGGCGGCATTGTGCACGGTGACATCTGTGAGATCTCGCCGTTCGTCACGTACGCCGGGGAGAATCTCGCCTCGCAGGTCGAGGGCAAATCGTTCACCAGTCCCGTTTACCTGAGGGACACACGCGATCCCCTGCACGGACATCTCTGACTGCGCAGCATCGCTATATAGACTGAGGATGATAGTTTTTCGTTCTTTTCTTTGTTTCAATTTGAATGTTGCATTCTATCATCAAAGATAGAGCAACGACGGAAATTCCATAAATTTTCAGTACTTAAAGGAAACTTGTAAAATTTTGTTGCTTAATTTTTCTGTTGTTTTTTCGTTTTTCGGTAAAAAAAATTGTGCAATCGTAATGTGAATATATACAATACACATATAATGGTATGAATATTTTAATATGTTGTAAAATAAAAACTGATAAGTATGGCAAAAAAAGATACGTTTTTCAATTCTCTGGAAATCCATCAAGATAGGAAGAGTAAACGGAACGGAACTACACTCTAGAATCTAGACCGATCCCACATGTATGCACAAGTGTCTTGAACTATTTACAAGGCTGTTAAATGGTTTATTTGATCATAGAGTAAATAAATATTGCACTAGATAATTGCAATCCATCATTTTTATCAGCCTTGGAAAGGCGTGCTCAACAATTGTAAAGGAAGTTTATTTATGACAGCTCAGCTGATAAAACCCACGGGTTATTATAAATTTAAATCGCAGACTGGGAAGATACAAGAAATAACGGCCATAAACTGATTTTCCAATAATTTCAGCAAAGCAGTCACACTTTCTGGAGTACGGTCACACTTAGAGATGGTTGTCAACCGACCAGACCTCAACGATTAACCAGTGCTGGTAAAATATTAAAAAGACTGCAGTGCAGTCAAAATTTGTTGATAAAATAGAAATTAGATAATAAGGCTAAATTATGTTTAAATACTTGACACGGTCAGTGCGCCTGACCTCGCGCGCACTCACGCATTATAATTACGCCACCAGCAGCAGCAGCGGCAGTGGCAGTACCAGCGGAAGTGGGGCAAATTCCGCTGGCGGACAATTGGTGGACGTAACGAAGGCGTTGGAGGGATGGAAGCAGAAGCTGCAGGACGCTGGCGTCGCAGACACGGAATTCAATTTGAAATGTATTGTGTCCCATGTGCTGAAGCGTAAATTTGTAAAGTATCAGTCAGAAAATAGCATTCAAGACACATTTTATGGCCATAACTAACCTCACTTAACCACCCCGCCAACAGAACACCGTTCCCGACAACTTTTCCCAGCTGAAGTTCGATTCCACGCAACTGGCGGACTTTGAGCGCTTCCTGGAGGCTCGCTGTGCCCGTATGCCGCTGCAGCACATCATCGGCGAATGGGATTTCATGGACATTACCTTAAAGACAGCGCCCACTGTATTCATTCCACGCCCCGAGACGGAGGAGTTTGTGCGTCTGGTGATCGAGAACTACAAGGATTGTAAGCATGTGAATATGCTGGAAGTGGGCTGTGGGTCGGGCGCCATGTCACTGTCCATGCTGCATGCACTGCCCCAGGTTGTGGCCACGGCCATTGAGCGGAGCAAGGCGGCCACTGTTCTGGCTGCGGAGAATGCCAAGTCGTTGGGTCTTCAGGACCGTTTCCAGGTGCACAATCACACCATGGAGGAGGATCAGTACATGCCAGAGCCACTGAAGGATAAGAAGTATGATTTAATCATATCGAATCCGCCCTACGTGAAGACGGAGGAGTTTCAGTTTCTCCATCCTGAGGTGGTTGTGTGAGTGCAAATCTCATTTTAATGATGATTCTATAATTCTATTGATTCCATTTTCCTGCTAGATATGAGAACATTAATGCCTTGGATGGCGGCTCGGATGGTTTGAGAGTGGCTCGCCTGGTCTTTGATCTGGCCTGTCGACACTTGCATTCCGGGGGCAAACTCTGGCTGGAGCTAGGCAACGAGCATCCGCCACTGGTCAAAACGATCATGAATCTGAAGTACGAGGGTCGCCTCAACTTTGTGGGCAGCTATTACGATCAGTACAAGCGCGAGAGATTTGTCCAAATTGAGAAGGTCTAGATCTAGTCTGGACGCTGAATAGAACGCGGCTTGGCCTTTGCTAGTGACCTATTTATGACATAATTAATGCAATTACGAATTAGTCTATGCCTTAGCATTTAGCTGTGATTTGATTAACGACCACACACACGCAACCTGTAAGCTGCCCAGAGGCTCGCACATGTAGTATATTTAAATGCTATATATTAAATATATAATGCTCTTTAATCCTTTAACGATCTTCTCAAATGTGGCCGCCCCAACATAAGCTGGCAACGCATGCAGCTTTAAGCACAAGCGAAGCGAGAAAGCTTTTTCTTGTGGGGACGGGACGGAGCAACAAGTGCTTGAAGCGTGGCGGCTCTGCTCAGTAGAGAATCGAAGCTCGCCGCGTCCGAAGCGGATCTGCGGGTGTCGTTGAACGCGGATCTGTATTACTGTCGTCGCCGTGTCGTCTCCGTTGCCGTTGCCGTCGCCGTGGCTATTCAAATCAATTGAATTGACGATCCGAGAGCTGCGATCTGCGGATCTGTGTGGTGTGTTGTCTTACATTCAAGTATATCTGTTATTGCTAATAAATTATAATTAACGAATGAGTAAAATTATAATTAAAGGCTAAGTTTAAGCGAAAATCACAATAAGCGGTTAAGCAAAGAAGCAAATCAAATAAAAAAATAAAAAAAACACGTTAGACAAGAAATCGGTTTCCCAAAAAAAAAAAAACAACAAAACCAATATATATTGCACGCATTCAGAGACATACCCTGAATATACCCAAACTTCAAACTTGAAGGCGGTTTGGATTTTGTGGCGGCTTGGATTGTATTGGCAACTTTTAGAAACCGATTACATTGGAATCGTGACCATTTATTTAATGCGTTTGTCTTTTTTGATCGACTGCAATTTGTGTGTCAATGAGCCGAGTGTCACACCGTGTGTGTCTCTCTCTGCGTGTGTGTGTGTCTGCTGTGCGTGTGCGTGCGTAAGCCATGAAATGTTCAATAATTGTAAACCGAAATCAAGTTTAAAGTTTCGTTTTCGTTTCACGATTCTTTGGCGGCTTGGGACTGGACTGGTTTACGTGTTTGTAATATTTTGCACACTTTCAATATTTATTGTCGCTGGCGGCTGTGCTCCCCTTTTTGATAATTGCGAAAAAACAAACTGAATCAACAAGAGATTCAACAACGATTTTTTTCTGCTCTCAGCGGCTATGCAAATAGGAATAACCACAATACGATAATGACAACAGAGACCCACAGGCAGAGAGAGAGATACAGATGCACACACACACCCACACAGAGGCCACTACTAAAAGCTCATCTGGTTCCCGTGCCTCTTCCTCCTTTCAGCGGTAGCATAATATTAGCAGAGCGAAAGTTTTGCAGAGTCGTGCGCCGGTTTATGTTAACAAGTGTTTGAATCCCCGATCCGCGATCCCTACACAGCTGCACTGTGTGTCAAGGCAGTGTGAAAAATATCTTTAAAAATCCATTTAGACTTAGACGTTTAAATCCCCCAGAGCTCACATGGCTCAGGGTCCCCGAAAAGGGCCAAAGAAAAGCGTCTAAAATCAAGATAATTCTTATCTATTTTTGATGGCCTTTCCATGCAAATGCATGGCCGGGGCTGGGAAACATTGAAAATGAGATTTATTGCTTTTTTTCACTTTTTCACTTTTTGTAATACGTTTATTTAGACAAACATTAAAGTTGTCTCACGGGGATTCACCGGTTGATATATTCTCTGGTTTTTTTGAGAGCTTCACTTTGCTTAATTTGCTTAATATGTGCTCAAACAATGGGGCGGGGAAATAACAGGCAGTTAACACTTTCCCACACACACCTTTTAATCATCGGTCGTTTTCCAACCACAAGCCACTGTCGCAGATGCAAACAAATTTTACAACAACGCGCTTCGCATACCCAAGCAGGAGCGGAGCAGTTGCATAAATGAAAGTTTTGGGATAATACACAAAGAGAGAGTGAGAGAGAGAGAGAGAGGATTGGAGTCCACTCACGTTGCGGGCCGGCCATCGATGAGGCGGATACAAAGTCTATGTCACAACAGCAGCAGAAAATAATTTAAATGCTACGGCAGCAATTGAAGAGGCAACAATTAACAAAGACAACTGCAACGGCAGCATACTTGTGGGAAAACAAAGAGAACAAGATACAAATATACATACATATACATATATATATGTATATAGAAGTATCTGTAGATTTCGATTCCGTGCTCCTGCAACCACAGAATGAAGAATCGCCAGAGGCAGCGCCGAATATCTCTCAATGAATGCCACAACAAGCACAACCACATTGATGTACAAATATCTACCAATACAAAAGAACCCAATCAAGTCAATTTAAATTCATCGTCAAAGCTGTCGTCGAGAGCGGCTCCGACCTCACTGGAGGCTTCTCCTGCTGCTGCTCATGATGCTCCGTCTCCGGCTATTTCCCAGATAGCAGCAGCAGCAGCAGCAACACAACAACAAGAGCAACGTCTACAGCTGATTATGCCGCCTACAATCATGACGAGCAATTTTCCAACATACGTAAAGATGCGAAAATCCAAGTCCACGCCAAGTCTCCTTCTCGAAGAGGAGCCGCCGGCCATTGTCTGGCGTCGCCACATCATCTCCCAGCCAAAAGCCGCCTCGGAGGCTATCGAAACGGTGGCCACAGTCGACAGCAGCAGCAGCCACTGCATGGACGTGGAACCACAGCAACATGAACAATTTTCACGCTTCACCACCAGCAGCAGCAGCAGCGGCAGCGGCAGCTGCAGCAATAGCGATAGTTGCAACAACAACAAGTGCAGCAATGCGACGCCAACAACACCGGAGTCATTGCGCTTTGGATGTGCACACTATAAGCGACGGGCCATGTTTGTGGTAAGTTTCCCAGTCATACGATTATACAGGAAAGGAAAACAAATCATACAAAAAATTATAAGCAAGTTCAGGAATCTTTGAAAGAATAGTTACTAAACGAAATGGTGGGGGAAAAATATCCAGAAAGCAATGAATTGTTCAGAGTAAATGTTGGAAAACTTTGAAAACCCTTGAAAGAATAGTTATTAATCGGGAAACCCTATAAATATATGGAAATATTCCATCAATGTGTGGGATTCTTCTCTGTTCCATTAATTGGAAGAATACTTCCAGCAAGGGGGACTCTCCAGAGTAAATGATGAACAACTTTGTAAACCTCTAAAAGAATAATTGTTAAAGGGAAAACCCTATAGATATAATGGAAATATTCCATCAAAGTGTGGCATTACTCTGTGTTCCATTAATTGAAAGAATATTTTTTCTAGAAGGGGAAAACTCTTTAGGCCTCAGTGGAAATGTCTCAATAAATATTTCCCCACTCTACACGTTATTAATAACGAAATTCATTCCATATTAATATAAATTGACTCAATATGCGGGTCCAACGCGACAGTAAAAAGAATAATTACCAAAGAATTTCGAAACAATTCTTTATCGAAAGGGTGCTCTTAGTCATTCCATCAGAACTGAACAAGAAGTTGGCTCTCTGGGATTAACCATATCATAAAAATACCCCCACTTATCGAGGGTTCTTTCGCTTTTCTTTGGGATTTCTTAAAAAAATCCATGGATAACAGCTTATCCATTATAAATTATAGTCAGAAAATCATTTGCTGGCAAGGAATTCCCAACAAACCCAACAAAAAGTCTAAGAATTTCGCACATTTCGAGAGCAATGTTGGCGCCAGAAGCCATCTGGTACTTTTGCTGTCGTCCAAGCCCCCGAAATGGTATTCAAAGCTTTATTTATATGTTTCTAAACAAACCACAGAAATAAAGTATCTGAAGTCTAAACAGATACGGGCACCATCCAGTGTTTGATATAATTTCAATTGAATGGAATTACTATTTGCAGGGAAATTGCGCGGACAGCCATGGGGGATCGGATCCGTCGGATATAAGTAGATACTACGACTAATACCAGTACGAATACGAATACGGTCTGGTCTGGTCTGGCAACAAATTAAACCGGATCGGCCCTCCGTCTGCTCCGGATTCACAATGAAAGAATTTCCAGTGGGCAGGCGGCAGGCGCAAGTGAGGCGAGTGCCCATTTAACACCTCCATTCTCCATTGATCTGGGCAAATAATGCGTGTATATGTAACTTCTTTACTTTTTCTGGTGGGTCTAAAAAATTATGAACAAATGTGAAATTGTGTATGCACATAAAGCAATCGTTCTCCCGGTAATATCCAGCTCTTTACTCTGCCAATTAGGAGGCACCAGAGACATAATTATGGAGAGGTGATAAGTAGGGGATGCTCGTATAGTTCATATACGATAATATTTATGTAGGTGATGCAAAAAAAGTGACTCAATGCAAGGGAAAGTAGAAATACACGCAAGAAAATTTTCAAAAATATTAAAGGAAATGGAAAAAGTTTTTGAAATGCAATTAGGAAGATGATCATAATGAGGTTGGGGTCTTCAAGAATTAATGGGATTTAAATTGCTAAACAAATTCCTAAATATACACTATATCCATAAAATATAGAATTTACTTCCCAGCTTTATAGCACTCTAAAAAAAATGTCACGTATAGCCGTACTGCGCCCAAATCTGTCCTAAATATGTCACAATTTGAAGGGTCTTTCGATCCGGTTTTGCTTTTGTGTGTACACGTATTACACCCCAGTGGAATAATGTGATACTAACACTCGTAATACTCGTAATATTCCAGAAGACAAGTTTTCCAGCGTACGAGGAGCAGTACGAGTATTTGCATTGCTGAAATGTTGAATCAGGTGGAGTTTTTTTTATTGTTTTTAAATACTTAATATTTATACGGGGTGTGTGTGTGTGTTTTTTTGTGAGCTGAACAATGCGTGAAATTAATTTATGCATACCTGTGGATTTAAGCTCAATGTTAAGAACACAAGTGGAGCAATGCCCGACATTATATGTATGTAGTACTTACCCCTCAAAAACGAGTACGAGTCTGTAGATGTATATTCCCCGGAGATCTTGTATCAATTTATCATAGAACCTTGCAATTTACTTAACTGGTCTCTTTGTCTGGGCCAAATGTATGAATTCTGGAAAGAAATAATATGATCATTAGTGAAACACAGCCATAAAATCCCTCGTTTCTTGCTGTTTTTTTTTTGGGTGATGAAGGGGAAACACACAAAGAAACCGGATTTAAAGATGCTTCTACTCCGTTTTCTGTATTTCGAGTGTTATCATCAGAGCAAAGTTGAAAGAATACGAAAGAATACAGACATACATATAAGAAAAAGTGTTGTTAAAGTTATAAATAATCCTCAAAGATAGCTGTACCAGATATAGCATTACGACTGTGCTGTGGGTTGTCTCACTTTTGATAAAAGAACAAATGCATGCAAGAATTCTTGGGTTTTGTAAGTTACATAGCAGATACGTGGAGGGTAGATAACAGATAAAATATAGACTAAATCCATCCTTAACCCTACTCCACGTCAAAGTCCAAAACCTGATCCACTGATAAACACACAAATACAAATACTACGTTTGGTCTTTATCTTTATCACAACCAAATGTTGATAATTTGTCAATCAATTAGCAAATATCTAATGAACCGACGACACGGGTAGCTTTTGGGGGTTTTGTTTGGGATCTTTACAAGTGATTTGATTAGGGTTCCATAATTCCTACAACGCAGGGAAGTCTTTGCTTTGGATTGCAGTCTTTATGATAATGCTAAGAGCAGACCAGTAGATTGATTTGTTTTTTTTAGGCCAGGCCCAGACGTCACGTCACGTCACTCTTTTTGTGCTCCGTTTCCAGGCAGATTTCTTTGATTAGCAACTCAATTTGAGAATTTGTGGATGTGTCACCGACGCGTCGTCTGCTAATGAATTATGTTTGCGTGGTCCTTGACTGTGGCAACTCAAGGCGGAATATTTTCATGATTACAACTAATTTTCCATTTCTTTTAGACACCCTGCTGCAATAAGTTCTACAAGTGCCGGTTCTGTCACGATGAGAACGAGACGCATCACTTCGATCGGAAGACACTCACTGAACTCATCTGCTCCGAGTGCAACACGCGGCAGACGGTGCAAGAGCAATGCGAAAACTGCGGCGTCCGATTTGGCAAGGTAATAGCTCGAGACTCTAACTGATTCCCTGGATAATCAGGCTCCCTCTTTTGCAGTATACATGCCTCATATGCAATCTGTTTGATGATGCGGACAAGCAGCAATATCATTGTCATGGCTGCGGCATCTGTCGCATTGGCGGCGCTGACAATTTCTTTCACTGCGAGGTCTGCAACATGTGTCTGCCCATCCAGCTGAAGATCGATGGCCATCGGGTGAGTCCACTCCCCAAATTGAAATTGTCGATTGACCTCCGCGCAATTTGAAAGCGGATCGAAGAAACCCACCAGAGCTGGCATATTCATTTTGTGTCAATTCATGGCCGAAACCGGTTGCCTAATTGCTTTTTGTGGCTCGCGATTTAGTTGAGTGCTTATGAATGTCAAAACTGTTCAACGGATCGCTTAATTAATTGTCCAGCAATTCGTGGCAGATTTGAATCTATAATTAATCGAGTGTTTCTTGGTTTTTTTCCAGTGCGTGGAGAACATCTCCCGGTCGCACTGTCCTGTCTGCTTGGGCGACATACACACCTCGCGCATTCCTTGCCACATTCCCGACTGCGGCCATCTGCTGCACAAGATGTGCTTCGATCAGCTCCTTGCCTCAGGCCACTACACCTGTCCCACCTGCCAGACCTCGCTGATCGACATGACAGCCCTGTGGGAGTATCTGGACGAGCAGGCCCTGCGCATGCCCGTAACGCTCAAGTGCGAGAATCAGCGAGTGCATATCTTCTGCAATGATTGTCACAAGGTGAGCGTCGAGTGTCCGTTTAAAGTATATATGTATATATCATCATGTCTATTTTGTGTGGCAGACTTCCAAAACCAAATTCCATTTCATCGGACTCAAGTGCGCGCACTGCGGTGCCTACAACACCACGCAGGATGTAAAGCGTCGCCTCTCTCTGGTCACCGATGAGCCATCCTCGGCATGATATCCTTCCCCCATCCGGAAAACAGCAACAACAGGAAATCTCTTGCCATGCTACCCATATTCGAACTAAACTGAAATCGCAACGCATTGAATTTAGACCAAATTCGAGCTGGTATCGAATAACACACACACACACACACCCACAAAAAAGGCTCCCTAAATCATTTTTAAATTACTTACACTTACACCTACAATTTCACAGCAAATTAATTAAATTTTCACTCGAATTTTATTTGTATCCTATTCGCAAAGAAACCAATCCATTTGTGTAAATCTCGAATTTTTCGATAAGGAAGACTTGTGTAAAATCATAGAGTATTTTCAATAAAAAACAAAAGAAGAGAACTTAAGCAAAGTAATGAGTAAATTCTAGATTGGAAAAACTGTTTTTCTTACATTTGGATTCGCTTTATTTGGGTTAACATATGTGATCTACAAACTAATTAATATCATCATCTTTTTCCAGATAAAATATAGATGGTTAAACATATGTATGAAAGGAAGGCTGGGATTCAACTGTTCGCCATGGAAACATTTCTGTACATACTTACGCCTGATATTGGTGTGGTTTTTGTTGTATATAAGAATAGAACTTTAACAAGCAAATGGTGCCTTGATTGGTGTCGTTTATAATAGGAATTTAACTAGTGGCGAAGACATTTGCAGTCTCTACCATTGGACTTTATGGAACAGTAAACAATTGGGCGAGTTATCCTGTATTTGAACTCTCTTTCAAAGCTAACGCAGTAGCAATCACTGCGCCTTCTTCTCCTCCACAGCGGCAGTGTCTCCACCAGCTGCTGCACGTTTCTGCCTGCGGCGTTCGGCTGCCTTCCTTTGGTTTGTGAGGATAAGGCCGAGACCAATCATTGCCGCCCAGCTGATGTAGCCAATGTGATACAAAGAGCTATAGAAACGCCAAATGTTGCCGAACGAGGAGAGCAGGAAGGCCACGCCCAAGTAGCTGAAGGCGAACCACTTGAATATCCAGAAGAGCACATCAATGGCGGTCCGTACCGGGCCAGTGGCATCCTTGCGGACCAGCTTGTGCCACATATCCTCCAGGGAGACATAGAAGGGGGCGCCCATGATGCAGAAATAGTGTCCAGGCCGGAATCCGTGCCAGTAGGCAGAGCAGAGCAGAGTGGCACCCGTTCTAAAAGGAGTTCAAGAGCATGTTAATAGGGAAACTGAACGAAAGACCTATAAATAGCAGCACTACGGGTGAATACCTGCCAACCCTGCGATCAGTGGCAATGGAAAGAACAATTACAATAGCGAGTATACAATAAAGCTAGCAAAAGCTGTCTACAGCGCTATGAAATGATCATTGGAACAGTACCAATGCATTTTCATAGCATCATAGAAACACAGAACCGACATCACCCACCTGTACTTCTTGCTGGGGAACAGCTTGTAGACATTGACGGCCAGCCAGTACTGCACGCAGACATTCCAGTGCTTCATGCCTTCGCGGAAGGTCCAGCATCGCTCCACTTCCATCACTCGGGTGTTGACGATCGTTGTAAAGTTATAGGTATGCTTGTCCGCATCGCGTTTCAAGTGCTGATAGCGCTTGCGGGGTCCCTCGCCATTGTTGGCATCTGCCTCGTCCGGGTAGGCCCCGAATCCAGCCATTGTGCAGACGCACTCACTGAGGGTCAGACCCGTGTAGATGCGTGCCCGGAATGTGAAGAATGTGGGCCACACATACAGCAGCCGGTAGACAAAGGAGCGATCATTGTAGAACTCATCGGTCAAAGCATACTAAAAAGGGGAGAATAGAATGTATAAAATTGGCTGCTGTACAAGTGTGGACTGGACTCACATCCAGGGGCCAAACGTAGTTGGTGGCCAGATACAGGGCGCAGTAGAAAGCGGCACATTTGAGCTTCTCGATGGTGGCACCAACGCACGGGGCATGCGTCTTGAATGGCATATCAAAGTAGTCCCTATATGTGCGATAGCGATAGTAGGGGCCTGGTAGGAAGAATTTACAGATTAGTCTATCGTTTGATCATCGTTTACATCACTTGTGGAACTTGAATTCTTATGCCAGATACACGTTTGCTATCAGTAATTGCGACAGCCACTCAACGGGGTGGACTTTGATATCAGCGTACAAATAATTTCTTACCTGTTAGAACTCCAATGTAATTGAAGCTGTAGTGCACTATTTCGACGGCTGTCAATTGCTGCAGCTCCAGATCGTAGTCGGTGATCTCAATGGGACTTTCGCTGTTCACATCCCGCTGTTCATTCTTGTCCTGTTCATCCTTTTCACGTATACGCTTCCAGGCGGCTGTTTTTTCAAAGGCAATACCCGAGACCTGGCGCAGAAAGTGAAGCGTTCAATCAGCAATCAATCGCCAACCTCATTATTATGCAACTAACCTTAAGTGTAAGTATCATTTGTATCATGTTCGTGTGCCCAGGAATGCTCCAGTAGAAGTCAAACATCCGGAAGAACACCAGGTAGCCAAACATTATGCCAAATGTAACCAAATGGCCTTTGCTGGAAGCGAAAATTCCAAAGTAATTATCATAATTAGATGCTTTTACCTATGCAGGAACTCACCTTGGGTGCACTAGCAGCACACTGGCGGTGCCCAAGGCCAAGGAGGCAATGCAGTGCAGGCTGTGGAGCCCTGACACAATGACCACCACAACAACACCCAATGCGGTGGAGACCATTTTGCGTTGAGCCTCATCGCGCACCTTTCTCACATAATTACCGGCCCCGATGCAGGCCAGCAGGCAGATTACATAGATTACATCGTCGATGCTCATTTTCTGTATTGATTTGGCAGCCGCGTTGCGGCTATCTCCGTGGAAAAGTGTTCTTTGTTTTTGTTTATGTTGTTGGCTACGAGAAAACTAGTGTTGTACAACTATCCATGTAAAATTACACGGAACTACACAGATATTAACCCCCTTAAACCGCCATTAAAATCACAAAATTTAAACAGGTAAACAACTTGAGTTAAGCCACGGAAAATAATATTGTAGGTTCAAATAATTCAAAATAATACAACGAAATCTTTCCATGATGTATTCACTCTGAACTGCTTTAAAATTCTTCAAGTTTCAGCATTTTTATGGGTATTTAAATAGCCATTGGCGCCTAATGGGTTAATGGCTGCGCTTAACACTAACACCTGTTCGTGATAGTGCACAGCAGCTGACTGGTATTACACCTGCACCGTGTCCGTTAGTTTTTTGATTTCGTTCGCTGCTAAGAAACCGTTAACAAGCTGTTAGCCACAACAGACATCCGTTAATAAGCTGCTTTTTTTTTTAACAAATAGCAAAACTGCAACTGATACTACAGGTAATATGAAGAGCTAGAAAAAAGGCTATCGTTGAGAATCCAGGCATTTGATGATTCAACTAAAGAAATTACGATCATTTCCAACATTTCCTTACTTATTTATTTCTTTTATTAAAGGCACATTATTTCGACGAAATTAACGCAGCTAAAGATACTCGTAGTTTTCATGCGATCGGGCGAATGTTCCGACTGGGGACAAATCTTATATTTAAAAAATAATAATAATAGTAATACGAATTGAATACATTAGGATAAAGCAATTAAAACAAGTTCAAATATAAACATTAAGAAAAGGAACAAATTGGTAGATCCTCCACTCAGTGGTCGCTACTTCATGCAGTATCCAAGTCGATCAGAGGCATATTGTTATCTAAATAAGCTTCGAGCACCAAAACATTGAGAAAGTCCTTGCGTCCACTCCGTGGGTGCACGATCCGAATGAAGCGCACCGGCCTGCGCGTAAAGTAATGATATTGGGGTGATACATTTGAGAGATTTCCTACGCCTACCCAGCGGGTCATGTCGGATGATACCTCCACGGTGCAGTTTGGCGGGAGTGTAACTTGAATACTTCTGATTACTATCTGGTTAATTATACACCAAAACTTTAGCTTTATCACTATCTCGTTCAAGCTGACCGTCAACCGACGCGCCTCAAGGTGTTCTGAGGCCACATCTACGCCTGAGCGAACAGCGGCACGATAGGCCAGATTTGACGGAATGAGGGCTCTATTGATGGCGTCGAATATCGTTTCCTGGTCGACAATTCCAGATGGACGCACCACTCTCATCAGGTCTCTGACAGATATGAGAGGGAAACGTACCAGCGAGACCACCGACTTGATATCCACGCCAGGATTGTGGCGACCCCATTTGCATACCGCATGGAAAACTTGTAGCTCGAAGGCGAGGAAAGTGTCCCGTCGCAGGACTTCTTCTATTGATTCCTTCGACAGCGTTTTGAAGGAGTCATGCTCTATTAGATGGTGCGTATTCCTGTCCATAAACTTGAGGCATTGCATTCTCAGCTCTGCAAGATTGAATAGCCGTGCTGTATCCAGGATCGTGCACACGTTGCTGACGGCCAGATTATCTTGCAGATGCTTGGCTATGGCGGACTCGACTTCCAGCAAGCCATACAGATTGGCCAAACCGAGCACTTTAAAGATGGCACCCACTTCCAGTGTGGATAGGGGCAACGTGCCAGAGTAAAGGTAGCCGAGTATTAACTTGAATGTCTCCAGCGGCGCCTCGAGCTGAATCTGGCGTTCCTTCGACTCGGAATTGCCCCCAAAGAGCAGGGCGCGGAAGTACTCACTGCGTGCTGCTAGAATAACGCGGTGCGCCGGTATGCGCTGATCTTGCACGAGCAAAGACACGTCCGAGAAGAGCTCGCTCATGCAGAGGTGGTGCATATCAGCCAATACTTTGTCGCCGAAGACGTGCACCGGCACGCTACCCGGGCTGCGGCGTCTCTTGGCGGCAACGGAAGACGAAGAGGTTGCGGGGCTTGGCTCACTGTTCATTCCGTTGCTGGATGTCCCTGTGTGAGGACCGGTAGTTGTTTGTTTATACACGAGTATGTGTGTTTCCTATATTCAGTTTACTTACGTTTATTTTTGTTAAGCACAAGTTCTTGTCACCACTATCTTCAATGGTAAGTTGGTGGTGGACAGAATGTAGCGATAGATGTTATCGATACATTGAATAGACTGCGCTAGTGTATTTTAAGAAATATTTGTTTAGATTTGAATCACTTTTAAAAGAGAGTTCTTACTGTTTTCAATACGATTCAATTTCAGAACACAATTACAATTTTTGTGTCAATGTGTGAAAAAATTAGTTGTATATTCGATATGTTTGCGAGATAAGTTCTACTCTAATCTATTGTATTTATGTTAAATTACTATAAATTAAATTAATAAATCGATTTCCGGCTTAAAAACTATTCAAGATTAGCTTCGAGAATCTAGATCTAGAGAAGGGCAACCAAAGTTGTGAGCAACAATTTTTGGTGGATATCGTTAGTGGATAAGTAGTGCTGGTAAACGATCGCCGTAAACTGAAATTGCACACAACTTTTATGCAACAAGCATAAAATGCAATCTGTGACATATAGACAAATCTCCCAAACGACATATCACACTAATAATGCGCCCCAAGTGATATTTCCCCGATTTGTACACAATCCAATTAGATGACCTACACAATTGACTTTAAATAGCGGCGCTTTACGAGGTAGGACTCTGATTCAATAAACAGTGGGATGTAAACGCCCAGATGATAATTGTAATTGCCAATAGCCGACGCTTTTTTGCTCACTTTTCAGCTACTTTTCTAGTTCGCTGAGAATTTCCCATACGCTCTCGTGCCCAGTGCTACGTCATCAAATGCATGTGGAACCGGTAATACAAAAAGCTAAACCCGTTATCGTTAGCTAATTGAATGGGAAGAAACGCGTGCCATTATAGAATGAGTGCTACAAAAAATGCTGTGGGCAATGCCTCAAATCAGCTGGGAACTATACTGCTAGCAGTGGCTGCATTGAAGGGGGTAAGGTCTGGTCTGGTCTGTATATTTCTTATAATACATAGAACGTTCGACTTGCCATGGTGTGCCATCTTATATATAAAATTTGCAAACCTCTTTCTCTTCCATAATGATTAAATATTGTACAATTATCCCATAAAAAAGGAATCATTAAGCAACCGCCGTAAGTATATTAATAAATCTTTCAATAACTTATTCTTAACTAAAATCCCCTTCTCAGACCACAGCACTGCCATAGACCTGGGCTAGCTCTCTTTTTCCCAATCGATTTGATCTGTTGCTAATGTCGCCGAGTGGCGTTTTGCACTATCAGAGTGCATAAATAGCATCGCTCTCTCCAGCTCCTATAAAAAGAGCTGGCAGACTAGAGCCGAGCAACAGAGTGCAATTGTCAGTGGAATTGATAGCTTCGATCGTTGCAGCTGATACAATCAATCGATTTAGAATGTGGACTCAACTATTTGCAGTACTGCTGCTGGCAGCACAACATGGTAAGCACTATCTCCATGTTATAGCCCTTCAAATGCTAACAACCTACATATATCTGATCTATAGCTCAAGGAAAACCCTCCATCAGCCAGAACAATGTCGAGGGCGAGGGCGACTATGACACGGAGATGAGTGCATTTATGGATATGCTGCCAGCAGAGGATGAAATGCCAGATGGCATCGGTTCTCGATCGTCCTTCTCCGAGGAGCCAGAATCGGATGATATCTTGGCCTCGCTGGACGATGAGTACGAGGGCGCCAAGCACAGTGAGTGGAATACCTGCGACAAGGACCTAAGTGAATCCCGGGGCATTGGATCGTTCTTGGATCTGAGTTTCATCAAGAAGATTGCTGGCAACCTGAACCCGTTCGGCAGTCACAAGCCCCGCATGCAGTTCTACCTGTTCAAGCGGGAGTTTCCCGAATGCGGCCGAGAGCTGGACTTCAGCAGTGAGAAGAAGTGGCGCCACTCCGGCTTCAATGCCTCCCTGCCCACCAGGCTGATGATTCACGGCTGGATGAGTCAGTCGCGTGGCTCCTTCAATCGGGACGTGAAGAACGCCTATCTGAAGCGCGGCGAATACAATGTGATTGTGGCCGACTGGAGTGCCTCTTCAGCCAATGTCAACTACTTTTCGGTGGTGAGCCTAATTGAGGTTTTTGGCGCCCAATTGGCGCAGTTTACGAGGAACCTGAACCGCCAGTACGGCGCCAGCTTCGACAGCATGTACCTCATCGGCCACTCGCTGGGCGCACAGATCGCTGGAGCCGCCGGCAAGCGACTAAAGCCTGACCAGGTCAACACCATCTTTGCCTTGGATCCGGCGGGTCCCAAGTTCCGGCAACGCAGCGCCGAGTTCCGCATCGATCCCACGGATGCCAAGTACGTGGAGTCCATGCACACGAGCGTCAACTTCGGCTTCCGTCGACCCACAGGCAGTGCCACTTTCTATCCCAACCATGGAACCATTCAGCCGAGCTGCTACTACCTGGGATGCTCGCACATCCGCTCCTACGCGATGTTCGCCGAGTCCATCAATTCCCCCAAGGGATTCTGGGGCACGCCCTGCACGCGGGACAATGGTAAATGGCAGTGCGACCAGAGCCAGCGACAGACCGTCCAAATGGCTGGAGAACCAGCGCTGCATAAGAGTGGCATTTTCTATGTGAAGACCTCAGCGAAGGATCCATTTGCATTGGGCAAGGACTAGGCCCAAAGATCTTTAATAGATTTAGGATTTAAATTAAGGCAAAATGTGATTGAAGTCTTGCAACTAAGACAAATACAAATGATCTTTAAGAATGATATATGTATGCTGTAGTCTCTTGGAGGAAAGTTCACTGGCAATCAACAGAAGGAAGGTAGACGTCTGATTTTGGTCTAAAAAGGGTTTGGGTGTGTGCTAAATAAATATGGCCAAGAAATCTGCTCTAAAAACACACAATTTTATTACCAAGTTTCATGGACTTGGAACCGCAGAAGATAGTACCCAAACGTCGTCTCAACGTCTCTTCGATAGACTTCTGGCATATCCTGGTGGAATATACTCGCCAATGCCTGGTAAAGAAGTATAGTACTCGTTTCTTCTTCTACCGGAAGGAAGTTCCATGGGGGAACTATAAATAAAAATGATAGACATTAGAATATATAAGTATCCAAGACTATATGCCACTTACTAGAGTCCATTACGTGAGTTCATGGCCTGGGCGTAGGGGTCTTGTCCCTGGTGTCTGTGGTAGCGGGAATCTCCAAAGTAGTCCTGTGGAGGGCTATGGTTCACCTCGCGCTGGTGGCAATACACAGGATCCATGCCCATATATTGCTGGTAAAGCTATTGAAATTGAGGAAAACCATGTTAAGAATAACTCAGCAGTATGATCCTTCATCGGTACTTACATCGGAGCCTTCTGTGGTGGGACAACCAAAGTTTGTTGGATTGATTACCTGGTTGAACCCGAAAACGCTGCCGAAATCCATTGTGCAGGATATTTTAAAAGAAAGGAGTGTCTAACCAAAGAATTCGCAAAAAGTATAAGCCAAAAAATGATTTATGTATATTTCCATAAAATGGAAATATTACGAATTTTTTGTAATAATTTAAAAATATTTTGTTCTGTTTTTTTGTAGACTACATTAAAAGCCGAAAACTGGTTATTGAATGAACAATACTTTGATTTTGGTGTCTGGTTTTCAGGGGTTTCCATGAAATCGAGGCTTGCTAGATGGGTACATTTTTCAAGAGAAAATCGAAATCGAAGCAGTAGACAGATATTTGTCTAAGTAGAACCCCCAAATAAACTATTTCACGGAGATCATCGTTCATATATTTTTTCCTACAAGATGTCTGCTGAAATCGATGAGATCCTCAAGCGCTATGCGAACTATCCGAATGTGGCGGGTATCATAATCGCGGATGCCTTTTCCATACCCATCAAGACCACAATAGGATACACCCTGACCATCCACTATGTCGCCCTGGCCAACAATCTGCTGACGAAGGCCTCGCAGATGGTGCAGAATCTGGATGCCGCCAATGACTTGACAGCTCTACGCTTGCGCACCCTCAAGCACGAACTGATGATTGTGCCCGAAGAGAACTACTTCATTATTGTGGTGCAGAAGCCAAGCGATTGATGTGGGTTACTGTCTTCAATGCAGCAATACGTTAAATAAACTGCATACGTTTGCTGCCACTGCAATTGTCTTTTATCTAGTTTTAATTAAAGTTCTCAAGTGTCTGGGGGCCATCTTCGGAGATGTGAAATATGCGAGGAGTTTGCTGAAGCTTGGAATGGGGCTGGGACTGGGACTGGGACTTGGCGTTAATTGCCGCAGATAAATACACGCCGCGTCGCCATAATTACGACAGACAGATTACGGAGGCGCACTTAATTGTCCGCCGTAAAGTGTTTGCCGGTATCTCTAATCCGGCAAGCAAAGAACCAGTAACGCCACTGAAGGCACTAGGAAGATGCTGCTACTACCCGGCTGCTGCTCCGGCTGCTTCTCGATTTTAATTATTCGGCGACATTCAGCCGTTTGCATATTCATTGCTGCTGCTGCTCCTGGGGGTTCGCCTCCCCTCGCTTTGATTTCCATTATGGCGAAACTGGTATTTTTTCCCTTAGCAGAAACTTTGCCTGCAATGTGGTTGGCCCAGATAAGGTGTCCCAATCGGTTGGGATTCACCTTTTTCTTGAGGCATTTTTTATTTATTATCTCTTATTGGGCAGCTCAGAAATGTTCTGGAAAATTTCCACATCAGACTATCCTTGGAATCGAAAAAAAACTCTCGGCACATTTGAATTCCGACTACCCAAATTGTACACATAAAATGTTCATTCGTAACCCAGATTCCGGAGTGTAAGGACCTAAAATTCTAAAATTTGTCAAAATTTTCAGTAAGAAAAAACAAAAAAAAACGTAAATTTTTATTTCCGATTTTTTCCGAACAAAGAAAAAAAAACTAAACTAAATTCTAGTCATGGAGTACGGGAATGGTAACGGCACCAACTATCAGTCCATGCAGGGCTATGGCATGTCCGTTCCCGATGGCCAGCCCCCAGAGGTAAGACCTGAGGGTTGCGCTTCAGGAAGCCCTAATCTACAGAATCTCTAACCCATCCATAGGGCTATGGCATGAACTTCGATGGCATGGGCCAGATGTCGGGCCGTGGCCAGGAGTATATGCAGCAACCCAGCGGCTACGGACAGGAGGAGTCCCGGGGCCAAGCAGGCGGTGCTGCCTTTGGTGGACCTGGCTATCGCAGTCCTCTGCGATACAATAAGATACTCAAAGAGATGAACTCCCGCAATGGTCTATAGTAAGTCCTAGATCTTGGGGTATTTAATAGTTTCCGTGTCTATATTGTTCTTGTCTTGCAGTTCTCCCATGGAACAGCAGCGTGGAGGCCAAGGCAGTGGCCAGGGCGACTTCGGCTACAACTCTTTGCCTGGTCTGGGCGGTGCCGAGTCCCAGGGCTATCATCAGCCCCAAGGCAATGGCACTTCGTACTTTTAGACAAAAATAGTGGAAATGTTTTTATACAAGTCTTTGGAAATTGTCTTTGATATTTTGGTTATTGACAATTAAATGATGCATTTGAATATAATTTCTTGTCAAAGGTTTGCTTATTTAAGGGGGTATACGAAGGGGTTTTCTTTAGTTTTCTTTAGATATGCATCCGTCTTGGTCTTCTGTGAAAAGACTGCAGATGATGGTCCTGCAACTGCACTTGAAGAAATCCTCTGATATTCTCTTCTCTGGATATATCACTATATTGGGGTAACAATTTTTTGTTAATTTTTATTTGACATTTTTCCAATCGCCTACATTCTGAAAATATTTCTCACATTCGATTTCCCATCTTTATTTCACTTTATTCACATCAGTATTTCTTTTCTTTTTGTACCCTCAAATTTTCGGTTTGTTCTCATTCCAATTCTAGTTGCCTTCCGGTACGGTCAAAAATCTTGAACAAATTTCTAAAATATATTCGAAAATTTTCTCGTATCTTTAAAAATAAGTACGTTCTGTTCTCTTTTCTTTAAATAACAAATCATGAGCGAAGACATGGAGATTGACTATGCCACATACGCCCAGCTTACGGACTCGATGAACATGCTGGCGCCTGAGGCATTCTATCCTCCCGCACAATTGGGGGGCATTCAACTTGCCGGCAACTTGAATCAAGCGAACAATGGACTTCCTGGTCCCGGAATGGAGGGGAACTTTGGTCAGGGAAACGGCGGGAACTTTGGTCGGGGTCACCAAAACAACATGAATTTCTCTCAGGAAAGTCTCGACTACGGCCAAGGCCATGGAAGACCCAGACAGATCTTCAGCAATCCCAATCCGATGGGTTTCCACAACGATCCCAATATTCCCGTGGGACTGGAGGATCTCTCCGACAACTTCCGTGCCGATCCCAATGGCCGAATGTTCCGTCAGCCCATAAGTCCCGAACAGTATCGCCGCATGGCCATCATGCAGCAGCGGGCACGTCAAATGTTAGCCCGCAATGGATTGCAGTAAGTCCTCCTAGAAACCCTCTAATATGATATATCCATTAATCCAAGATTAATTTCTATAGTGCCCCCAATGATATCCCACGTTTGAGTGGCGGCGATGCCGGCATTACCTTTCCCGTTCCTGAACGTAAGTCATCAGCGTCCCAAACACCCACCTAAGGCATCCATCTATAATGATCTTTGTCTTCTGCAGGTCTCAACATAAATGCTGGCCACCGTGATAGTCGTCGTAGAACCTTTTGGTAGTGTCGGTTGATCTGAAAAATTACCTCCTTGAATTAAGACACCAAAATTGTCAGATCGTACATGTTCGAAAATAACATTTTTTTGTTTGCCCATTAAAAAAAGAAATAAATAAGAGTACTAAGGAAATTAGCTGGTATTTTGGTACTATTATTAATTATAGATAGCGGGGAAAAGTAAGCAAAGAATCTGCTTATAAACATTTGATTGCTTTTACATTTATTCCCAAGTCGATGGCCCTGGCAGACTTGGCTTTGTAAGCGGTTCCTGACATCAAATAAATAAACATTTATATTCCTTATAGAAACCGGATTATAGGATTATTGGAGGAACTATTTTTAATGACTAAAGCAAGGATTTTTTATGCTATATCTTAAGCTTCCTCCATGAATGGGACACTTCCTGGAGGACTTTTATGACTAAAAAATTATAGTCATACATCTTTTGGGTTCTTTGATACATTTTTCATAGTCTTGACATCTTCATCAATGGCTTCTATGATCAAATTTTTATGTGTTTCCAAGTTTCTTAAACATTTTTTTTAGTTTTTGTGCCAAAACCTTTAAAATTTCATTTTCCAGGCGGTTTTTTTTTTGGCAAATCTTGTAAAATATTTGGTAATCCTATGATCCTATGTATCCCCATTTTTTCCGGAAGAGACTTTACCTACTCTTCATTTGATGGAAATTTCGTAATTCCTTCAGAAAATCTTCGATTTCAATTCTTCAAAAATGTCTCCACATCTCTCTCTCTCTCTAACAAGAACCAAAGAGAAATTAGAGAGAGAGAAGAGCAGCAGCAATAGTTGACGCTGCTTTGAGGGTAATTAACGTGTGTTTTATGGCCATTTGGCACAGCATAGAAGCACAAGCAGCACCACCAACACCCACACCCACACCCACACACCCCACTGTGCTGCCACATCACAGATTCCACCCACCCACAGGCGGCATCAGGGTGCTGCCAGGGAGGAGAAGGTGGGAGGCGGCTGCAAGGTTCAAGGCCCCCAAACCAAACAGAATGCAATGAAGGATTAAAATAAGAAAGATGTGCAAATAAAATATTTTACAAAGCGGACAACGAGGACAACTTTTTGCCCAGAGATTGGGTTTGGGGTGTGTGGGGCAGGAGAAAGAAGGTTGCTGGGAGTCCGAAATGCGAACGGAACATGTCGATGTGGAGAGTGGAGAGGGGCAGGAGGAGGGGGAGGGGGGGGACTGAGACAGGGACACAGACAGCAGAAAGAGACGGATGCACAGACAGTAGAAAGAGACAGCCCGAGGATGGGTAGCAAACAATGGCAGCCGCCGTCGGACGGGTATTCCACCGCTTGGGGGATCGTGGCTTCGCTTTGGGGGTTGGGTGGGATGGTGGGGCCCCATGAGTCCTGGGATAGGGGTCGACACTGCATGGTAGCATTGTCAAAATAAATCAATCGGTTTTATGTTGTTTTCTGGAATTTCTGTTTTGTCGTTTTGCTATTTTGTTGCCCCACCGCGCGCTCCGTCGACATCCAGAGGAAAGCTAAAGCTGTTCCGGTGTGCAGGAGAAGGGAGGAGAGTGCCAGAAGCTGCAACAGAAGAACAAGAGACCTGCAGCTTGCGGTGGCATAAATCAGTTTGCCGTTGGACCCATTTATGAAAGGATAAAACCCAACCACCCACAGAGAGGAAGGGCGGAAGAGCGGTATCCATGCAGCTCATAAAAATGCATAAGTAAAAATAAAAAAAAAATGGTGTAAATAAAAATACAAATTTTCGTGAAAAAAAAACTAAGGGAGGTTTTCGTTTTGGAAATTTCTGATTTATCTCGAAAGGAATTAAGATGTCTCAAAAGTTCCAAACGGTCGGGGGGCTGCCCCCATTAAAACATCATCCCAAGAAGAGAGCGAGAATCCCATTCCCCACCAGCTTCTCATAATCGTTCACACTTCCTCTCTCTCTCTCTCTCTCTCTGGCTATGGGAGAACTTTGCCTTTGCGGCTGGGAGGAGTGCGAGAGAGGCCAGAGATGGTTTAACGAAACTTTACTGCATCTCTTTGGACGCGTCTAAAGTGATTTCCTTTTAGGATTTTCAAAAACTTTGCACCAAAGGTAAGTAAACATTGCACAGCCCCCTGCCGAAACCCACTCATGACTTGGGCTGTCCTTCTGGCTTCTGGCTTCTGCCTTCTGTTTGCCACATGTGAATCCCCGAGTCCGAATCCCTGGCCCTCCTCCACTCTAATGAAGCAGCCTCTCCGCTGCCGCTGCCGCTGCTAGTGCTGCTGCTGCCCCAACTCTTTAATCCCTAATAACTTTTAAGCAAGTGACTTTGCAACGCACACAAAATGTCCAAATTCATCATCTTTGTGTGTTGGCATTGACTGTGGCAACCAGGCAGCCAGGCAGCCAGGGATTGGAGTCCTGTTTGGTCATGTGACCAAGAGTTAAGGGATTTATCTTTCATGTGGAGTCCCCCAGGGTCTTAGGAGATGTGTTAGTGCTTCAAGCCCACTTCATTAGTAAATTAAAGAATTTTCTGTGATGAAAGAAGTCGGCAAAAAAGGATCAGGAATACTTTTCTATAAGCTGTTTATTTAATGATTTAATAGGTATTTTTTTAACTCATTGTGGAACTCATCATCGTTTTCTTTTCTTTTTTTAAAATTATTATTATTTTAATATTTAAAATTATTTAATATTATTTAATTATTTTTGGAAAGGCTTTAGGTATGACTTGAAAGGGAAAATCCTATTTATAGTACATCATTTTAATTCTTTATCATAGAAGAATATATCATTAATGTGGCTGAAACCTATAATATATACTTAATAAATATTTACAAAGAGTTCTGAAGGTAAATTATGTCTTTGGATATATTAGGAGCAATAATAAGACATCTCCATGATCTCTCAAAAAATATTTTGATATCAGATCTATGGTAAAATCAGTATTTTTTTTGGTGATCCTTTCTTCGTTTCTTCCCCAAGATCTCTCTCCTACAACTATCCAATTTCCCTTAAGTACCCATTAATTAATAAACAATAAGCAGACAAGCTACCACACTTTCTCGTTATTCCTCTGGCATTTTCTTTTATTTTTTGGCCACAACTTTTGGTGCCTCCCCCGAGGGAAATGAATGTTTATGCCTAAAATTAAAATTGTGTGAAAAATGTAGCCTAAAAACAGGGCGACAGAGAAAAAAGAAAACCCAGCCAAAAGCAAGTTACAAAATTGTTTTTAAATTAAGATGGCAATTTCCCCCAAGTCTAGGGGAAAACCCCCAAAAGGCAGACGAAACCTATGCTGAAAATTTGATTATGTTCGGGGTTACACTTCATTCGTCCTGATGTCAAAACCCTCCCTTCACCTGGACCTGCTGCAGTCCCTTCCTTTCCCTTCCCCTCTTGGAATCTTTGACATAAATTGTTTGTTGTTCCCCTCCCTCTGGAGTAGCAAATTGTTGTCTGCCGCTCGAAAGGAATTTATGCGATCAATTAAATTTCTTCAAATGACCGAAAAGTTGTTGCCAGTTTTTTTAATTTTCATAAATTTTACTTAAATATTTTTTTTGCTGGCTCTTGTTCTTAAATTTGTCGATTCCGAGGGTCGACTGCTTAATGTGTCAAAGTTTTGTGTGGTGGTGGGTTGGGGTGGAGTTGGGGTGGGAGTTATGCAAATGATAATCAGATTTTATGATGATTAGAAATTAGAAATTTAGAGAATGAGAATTTATTGTAAATGAGGAAAAACTTAAACACAAGAGAAGGAGGAGGGAAATCCAGTGTCCAGCGAAAGTAAATCAAATGTAAATCATCGACAGGACCATGGACCGGTGGATCCCAGACAAACTTTCCTGTGGATGGAAGGTGGAAGGATCCCTGGCTGCTGGTAGATGGAGCCAAAAATGAAATACAACACAGTTTGTCCGAGGGGGGGCTTGTGGGCGCTGGGCGGTGGTGGGCGGGGGTTGGAAAACCTTTACAACTAAATGCGGATAATCTGTAAGTTTGCCTTTTGCCCAAATTTATGGGAAACGGGTGGAGTTTCCCCTATATATCACCCCACGACTGGTGGTGCTGCTGCTGTTGTTGTTGTGCTTTTTCTTGGGGCTGACACTGCCCCTCTATATAGTTTTTCCTTTGGCTGCCTTCCCTCCACCACCCCTGGCTGTGTGGCACCAACAGCAAGTGAAAAACGCAGCCCGCAACTAAAACATGCGCATTCAATGGGTGGCAGCCGAAGCCGAAGCCTCCTCCCAGCCCCCCCACAAATCTCTCTCTTCTCTCCGCTCCTCTCCTCTCTTCTGCTGCAATTCATTTCCAGGCAGAGGCAGAGGCAGAGGCAGGAGAGGAGTGTATGTGTGTGTGTATGTGTGTGGTGTGGTGTGGTGTGTGTGCGGAGATTTACCGTTTTATACTTGACATTTCCAAAAGTTTAAGTTTTAATTTATGACACCGCCACTTTCTATACGGGGAACGACAAGCTAAATATGAGCGAATGGGGAGCGTCCTTAAACAGGATATCTCTGGCCATTGTCGACGCCGCTGCTGCTGCTGCCGCTGCTGCCTTCTTCTCCCGACTTTTTTGGGAGTTCAAGAAACGCTTTCAGCCTTTCATCTTTACAATTTCCATTGCCACGGAGGATCCATCCCCATTCAAAGTCCAGTTTTATGTGAAGTGACAATTTTTTTTGTCATGGTTTTTGAACAGATACAAAACTATTAACTATTAAGAAGAACGGAAAGGAATATGGAAGATTTTGGTAAATATTAGTAATTTTCACTAATCAAAGAGCTATTTATACGAACCTTCTTTTCATATCGACTTAAAATCGATAGGGATGAAAAGTTATCTATGCAGACTAACACAAAACTATTAAGGGATACGGGAAAGAATATGGAAAATTACTATTTACTTAAATATTAACAATTATGACTCATGAACGGAGTTATTTATACGTACCTTTTATTTCAGTTCGATTTAAAATCGATAGTGGTGAAAAGTTATCGATATCAAGGAGTACGGGAAGATTACTATGTATTTATTAAAATATTAACAATTTTCACTGATCGAAGGCGGTATTTATACGTACCTTTTATTCCACTTCGATTTAAAATCGATGACTCGATGCTGAAATTTTACCGGTGCCGGAACGATTACTCTCACTTCTTATTCACTTTAGAAGCGCGAAATCACAGTTAAAAAAAAATCACGCGTAAAAATTCCTCTACAGCCAGATTTCATAGGCAACTTAAATATTTAATTAAATTTAATTTTTATTATAATTTAAATTTAAATATTGCTTTAGATCGATCTGAAAGATATTTTTCTTTCGAGAAAGTACAGTCCCACTGTTTCTGTCTCCTTGGAAAAGTACAGTCCCACTTCGAAATAGTTTCCTATATCAAATTTGCACCCTCTACTTCCATCTGGCATATAAATATTTCCGTTTAGAAAAGAAAACTGGCAGCATGTTGGGGTCTCCAGGTCGCCGCTCCATCTGTGGGAAGGGGGAGGAGGAGTCATGTAATTTGCATTCGCGAGTGAGTCCGAGGCTAAGAACTAATAAACACACCGGAACCCTAGTCAACAAATTGTCGACTTGTGCACCGCACAACCCCCTCCTCGACCCCAGGAGTTGATGGAGAGACACAGAGAGAGAGAAGCGGGTCCCTGGCATACGGTTAATAGGCACAGAACCGCACCGCGGGTTGGTTCTTCTCGGCTCAAATTGAAAGTTATTTAAGGCAAAAGGTCGGGGAGACACGCGAGCCAGGGGGGTGTGGTGTGGTTTGCTGGTGTCGTGGCCTATGGGGGCCTTTGGGGAGCTGCTGGCTGCGGAAATTGTTACCCGATGCCGGACGGGGGCCAACCGCAACAACAGTAGTCGTGGTATTTTTTTTCCTTTCTACAAATAAGATTCGAAAAGTTTATGCCGCTGGCTGTCACGATGCGGTGCGAAGATGAAGCCAAAAGGGGAGTACCCTCAACGACCTGCGTCCTCGCACTCGCTCTGAATATTTAACAAGCGGAAGGAAGAGGAAACCAAAATAGCGCAAGTGTTGCCTCAGTTTAATCTATTTCCTGCCGTGGACCAGAACCAGCACCAGAACCAGTCCCAGGGTTCCCTTTCCGTCTATCCAATCCCCCCCCCCCCCATGACGATCCTTGCAATCTTTAAATACACAAATTTATACGCAAAACTTAAGTTAATTCCAAAACGAGACAAGAAATTTCCGCTCGCCAGGCCTCCTCGCAGTAAATTCATTTTAACGTACACTTTTCTTTCCCTTTTTTTTTCGTTTGCATTTGCCATTTGCCAGTGGAACTCCATTTGGAGGCTGGACAAACAAATTGGTCCATAAAAATATGCGGTTAATATGGAAAATTGTCCAAGAAACATTTGCCAGGAGCGGAGGAGACAGAGAGACTTGCCTTGATATGATTACTGCATTCAGAGATGGTTAATAAGGGGGAAATGGGGGGGAGTGGCTTAGAATTATGATTTGCTGGTGGGTTCTGCTGGGAGTTGAAGAAACTTTGGAACTAATCATATCTTGTAGATGAAACGGAAGCTACTAGAGAGTGTCCTTCAATAGAGCTTGAGGGATTTTTTCAGACTGAGAATTAAACTATATATATGCCTAGAATAGAAAGAAATATCTATCTGAATGTCCATCTATCTATCTACATATTTATCGATCAAAGCCCATTCAAGAGCATTCCATAAAATAAAATATAAATAGCAAATTGAGTAACGCCCATACATTTTTTTGGTACACGGTTTTTTCTGTGGACTTTAAAAATTGCTCCTCTTTTTTGTCTTTGATCTACATCTCTATTCCTTCTCTGCACAAATCTTTAAAACCATCGATCTGAGAGTATGAATCTATCATATATATAGACATATAGGAAAAATATCTTTGCATTTCAAGTCTTTTGTTTTCCTACCATTTTACTTATATTCCTTTATTTGTTGGAAAAGTTTTCTTCTTCCACCAAATCGAATTCTCCTCAAAAGATAAAATCCTCAGCCATTGTTCCAGCAAATCACATCATATATAATCGCCTTCTATATGCCACACGATGCCACGGGTATTTGGAGGGGGGATTCCCCTCCTCCACCCCCTCCCCCACGAAACACAAACTATTTTATTTGTTTTGTGAATTTTGCGAACGAATGCGCATCCCCACTGCCGAGGAGTACAAGACAAACGCCAAGTGCAAGGCGGCACGAACTGAAGATGAAGTTTATTTTATGACCCTGGCAGCCGGGCCAAAAGAAGGATCTGGGATATCTGGGAGTCCTCTTCCCGGCCAGACATTGCATCAGTGTGCTGGTGCTGGAGTCCTGGGATCCCTGGCTGTTGGTTGGCTTCCTTCCACACACACGTGTGTGTAATCAAATAATTTACCAAAAATCGAGAAATTATTACGAGTGAATTTTTACAAATTCATTTTCCACTTGTGCCCTGCCAAAGAGGAATCCGCCAGCCCAAAACAGTGGGTTGCAAGTTGTACGGACTGCATGCAAAGTGGCTGGCACCCCATACCATGCCCCCCCAAGCCACCCCACATGCTGCAGGATGTGTGGATTTTCCGGCATTTTGGCGGCATGCCCCTTTTGTTTATTTCTTTGAGATGCGGCAACGAACAAATGGCCGCCCTGCCTCCCGCCTGCCGCCTGCCGTCTCCTCTGCCAGTTTTTGATTGTGCAAACTACTACTCCGAGAGTCGACTCGGTACTCCGGTACTCGACTCTGCGGCAGTTGCATTCCAAGGTTTGTGGCACGAACACACGTGTGTTTGTGTGTGTGTGTGTGGGAGGGAGGGATCGGGAGAGCGGGGGTGTAGGGAGAGCCGGGGGATCGTATCAATTGTGTGTGATGGTCAAAAGTCATTTCAACAGCACTAAATTATTATTATCTTCAAGAAGTTTCACATGCTCGACAATCATCCAAAATACTCGGTCAACATTAGGGGCAGGGAGCGGGGGAGTACAGTACAGGAAGGCAAAGGCAAAGGCAACGGCAGGGTATCCTTTCATAAAGGATACGTTTGGATTTGTGTAATGGCATGGAATGTTTTGATGTTTGAACCCCAAAAACTTTGGGGGCAACATAAAAAGAGTTATAGAAAGGATGTGTGATTTTTGTGTGTTCGAATCAGAGATAATTTTGAGAGCAGGGTATTTATAGAGAGCAAATGCAATTAAAATATTGAAAAATAGCTTTATAGGTGCATTTTAATATAAATATATTAAAATTACTAAAAACAAATCAAAATATTTCTTTAAAAATTATATGGTAAGCTTCCTTTGAATGCTTCATCTGATGGAAAATACAATCTCTAGCAGATGATTTCTTCAAAAGAAATGCATTTATGTCAAGTAAACCATAATTCGAAATAAATAAAACTGTTTCGCAAAGGTTTTCGTCTGCCAACTTTTGCCTTTGCTAATACAATGTTGATCAAAAAATATTATACAATATCATTAACCTAAATTGTTATATAAATAAAATATATAAATTCGAATCTGTCTAAAAAAAATTGTAAAGGCAAAAACTTATATTCTCTTGGCAATAAAGCAAAAACTTTGAATTTTAGTAAATCAATAAAATTTAATATTTAAATATTTTCTCTTGACTTGAAATTCTTTGAATATTCCACAGAGCTTTTTAAATATTTTATTCCTATATATTTAATAAATGAAATATGGCAGTACATATAATATAGAAGGCCTTTGATTGTTATTTTAAATCACAAATGCACTTACCCTGATGCTCAGAATCATTTACTGATATCAATAGATATACATATACAATGAACCTATACAAAAAATAAAAGATTAAAAGGCATTAATAAAATAAATAAAATAATAATACTCAAAATAAATGCCATTAAAATAGTTATAAAATAGAATATCCATAGAAATCCCTGAAATCTCTATAAACTCCTATCCCCATTCAAATCTTAAGCCCTCCGATTTCATGTTAGTTGAACTGCCATTCCGAAAACCCATTTTCTAATCCCCATTTAGACAAAACTCACTCTATAATTAGACAATTTGCAGATATCACTGTTCTAAATAACAATTAAGTACACAATTTCCCAAGCTCTGGTTAGCCCGAAAACAACTTTACCAAATTGCACACATATTTGCAGTGGTTTTGCTGTTTTTCCGCCAGCAATTAGAAAATGCAAAAGAAATCACTAAGCAAAATTGCGATTCAAAAAACGATTTCGAGTGTACAAATCTAATGGAAAATGCACAACACACACAAAAAAGCGTCTGCACGGAACAACACACGCAATTTGCAAATGAAAACTGTTTTTCTGTCTAATGTGCCCCAAAAAAAAAACCCCAGAATCTTCATACAGAGTGTCGCTCCTTTGGCTGCGGTCTGTGGCATTCAATTTCTTGACTCTTGCACGTTACGAGCTTCAGCTAATTTCATCTCTAATATCATTTAGTTGTTATTAGATATTCGTTTTCTTTTCTTTTAGCTGTTTTCCGCTGGGGGTTTCCACTGCCAGCTGACGCTAAGTGCCGCTAATTGAAATTTCCTTTTGGGTTGTAATTGTCCTCCGTTTTCGGGACTGCGGGCTTAGGGTTTTTCTAGATTGGAGAGAAGTACCTTTTTTTTTAATATTTGCTTATTAATTTTTTTTTTTTGTGTAGAACAATTAGAAGCAACTGTGTAGGAATTTTTGAAAGCCAAGTAGAGACCTTTTGGAGGGAGGTAGGATTGGTGGTATATTTTCTTAGGGTTTTGGAGGAGAAACGATAAGTCTTAACTTAACTAAAGAATACAAGACTTGACATATCATACACCTTCTATTATGCGCTTGAAGCGCTAATTCGTCTAAATTATAAATATTTAAAATACTTTCTTGTAAAGAAAATTTGGCATCGATCAATCTTTTCTGGTGAAATAATGAGATAAAATGAAGACAATTCAGCATGGATTTTGATGGAATTTAAAGAAAACTATTTGTGAAAGAATATTAACTTCGTAAATGGTAGATATGTAAGTGTTTTAAGAGCTTATCCAAGATAGAAATATTAGAGGTAACTAATAGAGAGAACTAAATTTAAGAATGGAAGGAATACTTATATTTTATCCGTTTATAAAATGTCTCCAATATTTTTTTTACATTTAAGACCTATATACCTCTAAGATTTGTTTTTAACACTTCAAATAACTATGAATTGATACTAGACATCCAATAAAATGAATGAAAATCGATTCATGGAAGAGCATCATAAAATAGAAATGACATATTTGTACACTCCAAGAAAACTGGCACAGTAAAAAGAAGCACACAATATTTAAAATAAATCTGTTTCTAAATACAAAAGTAGTGAAATTAAATATATAATAGTGATTTTAACATAAATGTATGCAAAAGTCTTTAAAATATTTCATCTACATTTTTTTATTTATATTATTATTATTATTATTTATTAAATTATTTATTATTTAATCTAAATATAAAGCACATTAAAATAATTATAGTATATTCAATTTAAAGGAAATATGTAAACATATTTAATTAAAATATGTAAGTAATTTTTTTAAATTGTGAAAATATTTTATATAAATATGAAATATATTTATTTTAAATAAGAAATAGATTTAAATCAAAACTAATGTCAAAATGTAGGTAAAAACATTTTCTTTTTGCCACTCCCGGAAGATATAAGTGTGTGTACATTTTTAAATCTAAAGGAAAATATTAAAATGTCAGTGCTGTTTTCTCTCGGTTGAAGAGCTTATTGCAAGTCAAAGACCTTGGAAGTAGTTCTTGAATATATCCTAGTTTTTGTCCCCACTTTAACCCCCGCTGACTCTGCATTTTGTCCGAATTTCGTTCGATTCCCCTTCCTGCCGTCTGTTCTTCTTCCATCTAACAAATGTGTTCCCCTAATGAATAAATGAGGACAGCAAACAAAGTGTTACCTGCCCACACACAGCCCTTATGGGGCGTGGGGCATGGGGCATGGGGCAACTCTACTACTACTGCTAGTAGTATCCTTTGTCAATATTCATTATACGAGTGTGCATACTTTCTGCCGCTTGACAAGCAGCGTGCAGCGGGGCGTGGCGTGGCGTGGCGTGGCGTGGCCCAAGTCATAAAGTTGTCGAGTGAACGTCTCATAAAACGTGACGATAATCATAATTGATGCTCCAGAGCATAGACCAAAAATTGGATAGAGCAGGGTTCCAGCTACCGTCCGTAGTCTTAGCAAAATTGTAATTTAGTTTGTTGGCCCAACCCCCGAAAACCGAAACCTTAGCCACAGCCTCATCACCATCCTTTAGGCTGATTTTTGTGTGGCTTTTTTGGGCCACAATTAAGGGTAAAATTGTTAATTGAAATTTGTGTGTGAGAGGTACGTAGCTCCCGTCCCATCCCGTCCCATCCCATCACCTGCTCTGATGTTTTTTTTTGGCTGAGAATTTATCTAGTGTCCGGAGAGAGAGGAGGCATGGGATTGTAGTAGCAGCTGCAACAGATTTCCATTTTGGCTGCCACATCGCCTATCCCAATGATAAATCAATGCAACATATGGCTATGCTGCTGCAACCTTTGCCATGACTGTTGTAAATTTTAAATCAATGTTTCAGGCGGCAAGGAGTTGCTCTTTTTTCCTGTCCTGTAACTTCTAGCCTTTATCCTTTTCGGCCACACGCACTTGCGGTGCCTTCTTCGGTGCCGTAAATCCTGTGAAGCAGCCGCCCGTTGTCGTCTTTGGAAGGACTGCGAAGAGAGTCGTCCCCTGGTAGAAGCCACGCAATCCATTATTGTATTAATTAACAGGAACAGGATCACCAATCAGGCGCTTGATTAATGATGTCACTCGCCATCGTAAATCTCGATTTGAACATGTGCAAATTTCGGATGCAAATAAATGGGGCTGAACCGGGCGGACGGTTGCCCAGACGGTTTTGCCCCGTTTGCTCATGTGGAGGATGCAACACAACACAACGCCTCGACTCGCCTCGCCTCGTTGACCAATCGCCAGCCGCACTCGACCACCTCCTTCTGCCTTCTCTCCCGCTCGTTGTCCTTGGCGTATGCTTTGTGTTTCGGACATAATCATACATTAGGCCCCCCCGAAAACAGGACTGCAGCTCTGATACATCCTTCCTGCCTTTCTCTCCGCCTCGGCGGATGCATTAGGCTGTGATTGTGTTGCAACCGCCTGTTGATTCCACAAGTCGCAGGACATTTAAATGGGATTAATGCTTTGCTTGAGCAATTGCCATAAATTTCCCAACTAAATATAGTAGTTGCTTTCGGGCGGGGCATTAAATGTAATGCAGTTGTTAGCATTCCTGGTTCTCCGAGTGTACATTAATCCTTGGGATTATTTTGGCGAATCCAGGACTAGGGAATAGTGCAGATGGTAATGGAAATTACCTAGATGATGAATTATGGATCTAAAGGAGTAGGTATATTAAAGCAGAATTTACAGAGTTCCCAGAGAGTCAAAAATCATAAAAAAAACATTACTCTTTTAGACCAGGGAGATCCTTCTTTACTCAAATCTCCATAGCCCCCTCTACGATCTCCCCCTAATGGAAATGGCCCTTTTTGTGAGCCATGAGAAAAAAAACAAAACCCATTTGGAGTCGCAACATTTTGTGGAAATTAGTTGATCATAAATTAGCGTTAATTGCAAACAGAAGCAAGCATTCGTGGAAAATTCGTGGAATTTTGATTTGGAAATATATGTATATGTATGCATGTACATTTCGCGTGCATTTTTGGACTAATAAAGCAAAATGGTTGCAGAGTGCAGGAGTGGCACCAGGCACCGTGCAGCATGCACCGCAGGTACTTCTAATCTCGTGTAGCCGCCGATTATAAATTGTTGCGTACTTCATTTCGGCCAAAATAATAACATGAGTAATTAATTTAATGTGCCAGCCGCAAACCCACAAACAACAGCACAGAGTAGGCGGCGCGCCGCGGCGGCGGGCATGTGGCAAGGGGCACAGGCATGGGGCAGTGGCAGAAGGGTACTGTACTTCTGGGTGCAGTACATTGCGTAACAAATGAACTAATGTTTATTGCAATTGTCGCGTAAATTACAATGCAATGCCGAAAATCTATGCAGAGGCAGAGGAGGCAGAGGCGGCAGTGGCAGTGGCATTGGCGGCAGCTGCATTCAAAATCTGGCAAATGGTTGGAAATTATTTTGGTCGCGGTTGTGTCCCCTATTCCGTCTCCTCCGATTCCGATTCCGACTCTCCAAAAATTCTCATTCTGTACACCAATTTGAAATGAAATGTATATTTAATTCTGAAACGAGAGAGAGAGATGCGATGGGTCGTATACCTGCTCGAACATCATCCTCATGGTGGGGCCTCGCCGCCCGACTGGAATCGGAATAAAAGTCGCCTCTCACTTGTTGTTCGGGTGTCCTTCCGTTGCCATGGCCGTACCCCCATTAATTTTATTATTTTTATGTCCTTCGGTATATATTCGTCCTTAGTTTATGGTGCGTGAATAAATGGATGAATGCAGCAAAACATTCATTTCGATTCATTTGAATGTCGCATCCACTGCACACTGCTAAGCCAATAAATAAATTCACTTTGGCCCCGCCCCACCCACTCCGCCCCCACTCCAAGCCTAAGATTGATTTTTGTTTTATTTTACAATGAATTATACTGCATTATTTGCTAATTGAATGGTTGAATCCTAATAGCGTCAAAAACCAAAGAAAATCGAGTTCTTTCGTTCGATACGATAATGTTTCCGGAGATTTGCTGCAGTCAGAGTTGCATAGCGATCGATATGTATCGATATCTATAGACTTTAAGAGATAAAAAGCTTAGTAACATCTCAAGATAGAGGTTCAAGTATATAACTATGCTCTGATTTCTCTCGAGTCGCTTTAGAGTTGGGAAAATTTCAAATACTTTAAAAGATTCATTTATCGTTTGTTATCGATGTAATTATGGCTTCGATAGACGCAAAGATAAGCCTTAATTGGTTTCAATCTGTGGATCCCTCGAAGAATAATCCACATAAATCAAGTGCCCATCCCCATAAATTAATCAATTGTCTCTCAATCAATTGACTTATCCCCACCAATTTAAGCCACTTATTTCCACAAAAATTAACTTTAAGTGAGTTGTAACTTCACCCCATCCCTATACACTGTCTTATGTGTGTGTTTGTGTGTGCTTCCCCCCTTCTCTGTGGGTGTTTCGAGGGTCCGTCTGGGGTTTTGTTTATGCTGCCGTCTAATGTCTTCTTGGACCCTTTTTTGTTGTAACAAATTGCGTCTGCAAGTGCCATCACACACACACACACACACACACACACACACACACACAGGGAGAGAAACTTGTCCAAGACCCATCTCCATATTCCTTTCGTAGAGTTTATGGCGCACTTGGCGTTGCTATCGTTAACCGTTTTTGGGGGTTACGAGTCTGGGCCATCGTCCGTTTACCGCATCGTAATGTCACTCCAACAAATCACACCAACTTGGACCATAAATTGTTTTCGTTAATTCCAATTAGAAGGCCAGGCCGTACGTACTTTGTATGTACGAGTATGTCTGCTACCCGTACACGTCGTTGCAGTCATTTTTACGGCTCGCGTCTGGTTGGAAAGTTGAAAATTGATTTCCATTCAAGGGACAAGAATTTATACGGGTTCAAGTCTGCTATTAAGCTGATAAATTTATACATTTGTCCACAGGGAAAAGTGATTTTGGGTTAAGAGGTGTCAGTAATATTTTTCAAAGATGAATTATGGTTCGAAAACTTCGAAAAGACATTTGAAATTAGTTTTTATTTTTGATTTTTATTGAAAAAAATCAGAAATAGGTGTTTTTGTTTGATTTGTTTTATAAAAATCAGTAATAAGTTTTATAAAATTTTTTTTAATATATTTTTTTTTAAATTGCAATGAGTTAAATAAATTGTATTTTTTATTTTTATTTTAAAAATTGCAATGAGTTAAATAAATTTTATTTTTTATTTTAAAAACTGCAAAGTGATTTTTATTTCTAATTTTTATTATACAAATGAAAAATTAATTTTTATTTCATAATTTTCATTATAAAAATTATAACTCTTACGATCCCTGTTCGAAATTTTATTTCAATAGGATTTATAGATGCAAAAAACGATCTAAAACTCATTTTAGACTCCTTCAAATGGGAATGGCATCGAGAATACTTTAAGTTTTTATAAAAAAAAAAAAAAAATGAATGCTTAAACTAGTGGAAATTGTTTTCTGTTGAGGCCCACGTACCTCGACACCATGATACCCGGTACTCAGTTGATAAAAATAAGTTAAAATCTTCCGATTGAAAACTGTCCCTCATCAAAATAAACCAAGAGGCAAATCAAACAATTTTTATATTTGGATGGATGTACTTGGATACTTCTGTAAGGCCCCAAAAATGATGGGTCCATGGAATAAAGTAACCATTTGATTACTTTCCCTTCAGTTCTTATGGTAAAGAACCCCAAAGATCAACTCTTACCCTTCCGCGCCATTTTGTAACATTTTCCGAGCTTAACTACACCGTACACCCGTATACAGTGTGTATTCAATAAAATGATTTGTGCGATACATAAAAAAGGTACGCATACCAAAATGGCGTCGGCTATTTATGTTCCAGGACATTGCAGCTGGTCTGTCGGTGGACCGGTGGACCGGTGGACCCTACCGCCACTCTGGAGGGGATATAGCAAGGGAGGGGAGGCCCCTGCCCTCCGACTCCGACTCCGACCGACACTCGCCAACACTTTAGGGCGAGAATTTATGACTGCTTTTTTCAGCTGCAGGTAGTACGGGTACGAGTACGAGTAGTATGCGCTTTTCCGGCCAAGCACTTAATTGATGTTGTGTCGCGTAAATTATAAACAAAACAAAAATTAAAGTGGACTCCACGCTGGGGCCAGCGGCTCCTTGGGATCCTTTGGCGTTGGGTGCCGCTGGCGCTGGCGCTTGGGCTGGCGGTAGCGTTGTGGCTGTGACTCGGAAACATCGCTGCCGGATCCGGAAATGCTTTCATTGCAAGTGGTTGGTCCCATAATAAAAAAAAAAGAACGCACAAGTGGCGCCCACACACACGGGTCGCGTACGCTGCCCATTCCATCCGCTGGCAGTACCCCCCCTCCCCACATTTAGGGCCTGGTCAAGAGGCTAAGCAGGCCGTGGGAGTGAGGTCAAGCGTGAAAGTGCCGCGCTCCTTCCAAGCGGATGTCCATCTGACGCCCTCAGCCCCTGGCTTGCATCCTAAAGAACTCCTCGCTTTCCTGGCTTCCGTCTCCTCCTCCCTCCTCTGAAGAGCTCCTTCCCGCTCTGAGCGCATAAATTTTCGCCTTTTTGCATCGCAAAGTGTCCTCGAAAAATGTGGTGCCAGAGCAGGTCCTGGCTGCTGCACCGTTCCATGTGTGTGTGTTGTCGTTTGTCTAATATGGTTTTCTGATCCCATAATATACACACTCCACTCTCTGCTCATCTCTGGACTGGATGGGGTGTGCGCCTGGTAAACCTTTCAATAATAATTATTTTATCTGATTTTGCAAAGTGTTTTTAATTAAATATATTTCTTGTGTTATGCGTGGGATGGCCACGAGAGCAAGATGATAATTTGTTTCAACAAAATGAAGAGGCAGGACCACGGTTAGTCCTGGTTATGCTTAGAGGGGGAGTTCTAGCAACATTTATCCTACAGATCAGGGACTATGTGGGCTTTGAGGCTATGAAGAATTTTTATATTTGGATACTGTTTATCGGGTAGCTTGATGTTGAGGCACGTCTGCCACGGTAAAAAACATTCTCCCTTGTTTTATTTTTAAATAAGGATACGTGATTATTTTTTAATTATAAAAGGCAAAAGACATACTTTTGGACAGCTTTATCGGCAGAAAAGAGCTCCTAACCATAGATCATTGGTAGGTACAACATCTTTTGATTGATTTTCTCGACAATTTCTTCTTAAGAAACTAAAATAGGGAAAGAATCGAAGACGATTCCTTTAAATACAGCTCAAAATCATCTAAAAAGCCAATTCTAATCCTCATATTTTAAGTATTTTTGTATTTAATCATTATATTTAAATTTTATTCACTCTTGCAACTCCGTATCAAAGGCTTAAAAAACATGGATTCAATAAATTAATGAAAGGTCAAGCTTTTTTAAAAATAAGAGTGAAAGATCGCGAAACAATCTTTCAAGGATCCTTTAAATAAAACTCGAAATCATCTCGTCGTCTGATATTTTTTGCATAAAGGCGCGAGCGGAGCGAGTGAGCCGGGGTGGGTTGCCTCCTAGTGTATTTATAAAATTCTTAACAATATATCTGAAGTATTATGAGGTATTTCAGTTCTTAGCATTATATTTATTATTATATTAACATAATATACTTAATATTCCGGATCCCAAAGTATTCCAGATAAATTACAGAATACCTCCAGTTCTAGGGCTGCTCAGAAAAAAAAAACTAATGAAAATTCACGCTGTGTTTTTTCTAAATAATATTTCCAAACAACAAACCGAAGCAGGTAAAAGCATAACTGCTACGAAATCGAAATCCTTTCAATTAGATTTTACCGCGTGGGTTTGTCATTTCCACAAAATTGACTTTGTCTCTGCTTTCCGCTTTCCATTTCCCATTTCCCATTCCCCTCCAAATCCGAAACCCCCACTTTCAATCCCCATATAAATGCTCGATGCAGACCGAAACGATTTCAAAAAGTGATTAAATTTAACAGCCGGGCAACGGAGTTAAACTCGGAAATCAGGAATTATATGCAGCAATGCGAAGGACAATTGCCCGGCGAGAGAGGACATAAAACAAAACAAGTGACAAAGAAACAGGCCAGACAGACAGACCGAGAGACACGAGAGACCGACTGTAGCTCCAGCTCCAGCTTCAGAGCTGTGTGTAAGGACATGCAGCAGGACATGGACATGTGGATGGGTGCCACACAGAGCGACTGTGACTACTCAAAATCTGTGCGTCTGCACGCATTACAAACGAATTACGAGACTCGTTGGGCAATTGCAGTTCATTGTTATTTAATATGTCGCCGGACTGTTCGTCGATGGAAGGACGATGGAGCACGAGGAGTAACAGCTACAGCTACAGCCGCAGCCACAGCCACAGCAGCGAAGAGAACATGGTTGGGAAATTATACTTTATGCAGGCAGGACACTGGATTGCTGGTGCTGGTGCTGCTGCAGCAGCCACAGTCGGAGGCAGAGCCACAGCCAAACAGAAGGCAGACGGCATGACACTGATTGCGATATAAACGATTGTCAACGTATCCAAGTGGATTATTACCTCATGCCAATTATCATATCAACGATACACAGGCCCAGGCACAGGCCCAGTCACAGGCAGAGGCACACGCACACACACACACACACACTGGCACGCAGGACATGCCCAGGACATGGCACATGGCTGACAAGTGGCGCTGTTCTCTCTCTCTCTATCGGTGTGGTCTGTGGATGGGAGTCAAGCCAATGAACAGACTCCAGTACACTCGAGCACTCCGCCCACACACTTGACGAGGCGTTGATGGTGTCGGCATCTGGCAGCTCGTCCTGCAACTCCTTCTCCTCCTACCGCTTCTGCTGCTGCTGCTGCTCCTCCTCCATCTCTTGCGTCTGGCTGGCAGGTGGATTCCCGACTCGATTCGACCAAATTGCATGTAAAATTTTAAATGGATTTTGATTGTTTATGACAATTCGACGAGGTGACTGGCCCGTTCGCTGCTGGCCACTGATAATGCGGCATTTAAATGATGATGGGTCCAGGGACAGGGACAGGGACAGGGCCCTCTCTGAACCCCCAACAGCAATGCAATTTGTGAAAATTAAGCCCAAGTATTGGCATGGAAGGGACAGTGGAACGAAACGTTGTGGCATGCCAGCAAAGATTTTAAATATAACAAAAACAAAGAATGTTTTTGTGGCTACTCAAATCCGAAAAGCCAAAGGCCATTAAGAGGATCAGCAACAGGAACATCTCCAGCTGCAGTCGGCTCTTTGGGCCCAATTGGGAAAGCCAGAGGCTGATCAGCATGGTCTTTCCGCCGAGAATTAGTTCAGGAGCACTTGGAGAGGATTGTGGCACTACCTGCAGTATTATCAGAAAAAGCTGGAGGACCTAATCGCCACTACCGCCACCCTACATCCAGTCACCGTATATTCTGGTCCTGGAGATCAACGACATTCTGGTGCACCTGGATTGGACATACCTGACAGCCTAGCGTGGACTGCAGGAGTGCTCGGAGGCTGGCTTTCTTCTGCTGGAAGTCCACTATCCCTGTGGCTACACCAGCTATCGATGGATGGGCAGAAGAATCTGCAGAGCTTCAATAGGAATCTGTGCCGCGTGATGGCCACGCCCCAACATCCAAACATCAACTTCACCTTGAGCCACTTGTTGGGCAGCAATCTTGATGTCCAGATCTTAGATTTGAGGGCATTCCTGCAGCTGCCAGTTCGGGCAGTTCAAGGAGAATCAGCAGAGGCTTCAGGAAAAAAAGGAGAAGCCGCCGCACTGCACAGCCAGCCTGCTAGGATACCAGAGATTTCTAGAGAAAATACAATACAATATTAATGCAAATCTTTCGATTTAAAGTATTCAATTTTATCTTGTGTTCTGTGTATTTTTCCCCAGTTGCAGCATCTCCTGTCATCACATCAACGGATTCGCGCCAGTCCCCCATTCAATTGGGGATGCCTTTCCATTCCCATCCCCTTCCCCTTCCCCCTCCCCAGTCAAGAGGAGGCAGTCTCTGGGGCGTCGCATGCAAATCTACTTTATAGGGCAGGTTCTCAATGGACGGGGTGGGGTGGGGTTGCGTGTGCCCAGCGCTTAAATCGCCGCTGAAGCCACCACAATCGTTGCTCTCTCTCTCGCGCGCGTTGGGGAATTGCTGATGTAGGAGTCCTGGCGATGGGGCATGTGGCACCATATGAAAGTGCGGCAGGGCGCAGCGCGTGCGATTTTAATTTTTAAACAAGCCGCCGCCAGGTGCTCGGCGAAAAGCGCTTTCTACATTCCAGTCGAAAGTCGAAAGTCGAATTGGGAGGCATGACACTTTGCCTCGGCCACGCGAATCGCTTGACGGAATCCGCAAGACGCGAAGGAGGTCACAGGTTTGAGGCCAAGTTGGAAAAACTAATTTTGATTTTAATTAAATATTTATGACTCCCGGGTACGAAATGTAGACGGGGCTTTCGAGAGAGAGCGAGCCAAATCCCACTAATAAAATAAGCAAATATCTGAGGAAATAACTTCCTCTTATCGGTCCGATATGGGCGATGGGATGGGCGGTGGATGGGCCTGACAGCGGTGAGAAAATTAAAGAATTATCCCAAGAGACCCCCTCCCCATCCCCATACCCGTTCCCCTCCCATCCACAAGAGGTGTGCGTGTCCAGCAGCAGAAGCAGAACCAAAAGCAAAACCCTTCCTACCTTTCCTTTGACCTTTACCTATGGGCCAGCGGGATGTGTGTGTGTGTGGGTGTGTGTGTGCTCGTTTATTCGATCAAAAGTTACGAGCTCATCTTAGATTGGACATTAAATGGACACTAAAATATTTTCCATCTGCACGCAGGAGAGAGGCCAGCCCGAGCCTATGTATGTCCCGTGTCCCGTATCCCGTATCCAAAAGGACGAAAGGGATGGTTGTGTGTGGTGTGTGGGGAACAAGCGAAATAAATGTCATGAAACAACTCATTGACAGGCACATAAGGACACTGGTTTTATGGTCCACAGATATGACCAAAATATATGATTACCATGTGTCCTGCTGCCTGCCTGCCAGCCTGCCTGCCTGCTGTCCTGTCCCGTCCTGTCCGGCCGCATGCAAGCTCGTAAATAGGCATTTTCCCTGCTTTAGTTCTCATGGACACATCATCTACCCCGGATCTCACACCACACCCCCAGAGGGTCACCAACCACCATGTTCCTGCTCTTGTTTTTGGGGATTCTCTTCCTTTTTTTGTTTTTTGTGGGTTATTTAGCAAGTGATCCAGGTGGGACACTGCCCGAATCGGAGACAGTGTCACAGTCCATGGTGCAGTCATAAAAATCAAAATAAAATGAAACTTATGCGTGATGTTTTGTAGGGTTCTCGGTTTCGGTCTCTGGTCTCTGGTCTTATTGGGTTAGCCTTTCTCTATGTTTTTATGCTCGGGGTTCACTTACTAATGATGGGTTTTTGCATTTAAATGGAATCCTCTATGCTCGCATGACATTTACAAGGGTTCGAAGGCAGTAATATTATATGTACTTGAGTACTGCTGGTAGACAAGATTAGATACATGATAGTTGCTAGAAATATAACTTATAGGATTCCGAAATGTTCCCATTTACAGATCTCTTCCTCCAAGCTTCTTCTCTCCTCCCGCAAGTTCCAAGAATCTCTCCATTCTTCTTCCCTTAAGCTCCCAGGATAACCATCTCCAACGATCTCACATTGCGAATCGTTTGGCTGAAATGTTTCGTTTATGGAAAACAGATTTAGAAGCCATTTGTTTGTAAATTAACCAATGAAAGTATTACCATCCCAACGCCCACCATAGACGGCCAGTATCGCGTGTCAAAGATCTACAAAGCATTTCGTTAGAGGGGGTAGTACTTAGCCCTGAAAGCATCTGGTAGCCGTGTGAATGATGCCCCAGCAGCTGGTCGAATGGCCTGCGCCGCTTCATTTTCGTATAAATTCGACATTTATGCAGTCGGAATCGGTGTGGAGCGGCGGCAGCGTAGGAGAGTCCTGCGAGTCCCAGAGTGTATGCTGATTTCATCTCATCTCATTCAGGCGTTACGTGAGCTGATTACGTTAGTCACGCGCGATTGCCAGAGCAGGAGGAGGAGCAGGAGCAGAAGCAGCAGCCGCAGGATCCTGGATGCTAGCCCCATGCCTGACCACTGCCGAGAGTCCTGGCTGTGGCTCCAACTGCGATTCGTGCTCATTTCGGTCGTGTTTTCAAGTTGCTTCAGCGGCAAAGTGAAATTGTGCCAACTTGCGACTTGATGAGAATTTCATTCGGTGCCGGATTTTATGACTTCGAGGCGAGAGGGATGCGAGCATCGGTAGGTTGGGTGTTCCTAGGAGTTCCACTAAATGATTTTGCATTATTTGTGGATACCCAGAGCCCCCTCCTCTGCTCTCTCCTCGGTCCATGTGGCTTTGCGATTCGTGCGTTCGGTTCTGCCATAAAAAGTCAATGCATGCGAAATGTTTTCGTGACACGCTCAAACTAGAGTCCAATGATATCCAATGAGGGTCCCCGGTCCCCGGTTCCAGGATCCAGGGTCCAGGGTCCCGTGTCCATTGGTTTATTTGTTTATTCATCGAATGGGGCAAATCGTAAAAATTATGCTGATGACTCATCAGTAAATGGCATTTATTTTATTGCCAGTCGAAGGCCTTCCCTTTGGTGTCACCTTTGCTCACGGCTGGGGCAAAGGGCAACACATCTTCAATTATGACCCGACTCCTTCAGATGAATCCAATTCCACTTTGATGCCCCCTGATGCTGGGGCAGTCGTCGTCGTCGTCGATGATGCACAGACTATGAATGAGTTTCTATTTGTATTATTAATGATTCGATTCTGCTCTGCTCTCAGTTCTTCTGGTGATATTTACCTCTGGTTTGCTCTCCATATAATGGATGATAGTATGTGTACATGTGTGCGGGAGTGTGTGCCAAATGTAATATTAACCATACTTATATCAAGTCGCACAAGTGCCAAAAGATGATGAAAATCGACCTTAAAGTGGTTGAAAGATGATTCGAATCACAGCAGAAAGATTTTATAAGCCTAATTGACTTAATAGGTACATAATATGTATGTATGCAGCTATTACATACAGTGAATCACATTTCTAAATGCTTATGCTATGCACGGGATGCAATTTTTTAGGGCGATTCCAGAGCCTTGCTACCGAGCGGTTTCTCTGACCGCTAGTGTATTCCAAATTCTTCCAATTCAAAAGGACTCTGCATATTAAACCCATTTTCTCTTAAAACTTGTAGAAGGCTATCCAGATATTCCGTTAACAAAACATCTATAATTTCTATATTGGTTCTTATACTCTTCAATCTTTTACACTTTCTGAGAATTATTATTATGTTCTCTGCATAGAATTGGCCTCGATCATATTGAGGCGTAAACACCAGACTCTCCAGTGTGTTGGCGTATTTTGCAATAACTTCACTAATGTTTTGAATTTCACAGTCAATATGAATCAGGTGTAAAATTATGAGCTTCGGACATTTTGGCAGGTCTAATTGAATCTTGAAACTCGCAAGTCTCAATACTTCCAGTTCAATATATAAATAGTCCTGTATCTGAGATGGTTCATTAGGTGGGTAACTGATAGCGCTCAAGCTACGAAGTTTCTTTATATGAGAGCACATTTCAAAAACGTTGCACGAAATAAAAGAAATCGAAAGATTTCACAGATTTTAAGGAAATTTTGTTTGTATTAAGTGGCTTAAAATTTTACCATAACATTTGGAAACACCAAGCATCCGTCGAAGACAATCGAAGTGTCTTTCATATTCAGACGGAAGCCAGTAAGAATTTTCCATGTTTAAAACTCGTTTGACCGCTCTGGAATTTTCATCTGTAATCTCAAATCGTCCAGATTTCAGGTTGATGCAATACTTTGCTTTTAGTTGTCCGACAAAGTCCGATTCATTCGACTCGAAATGAACAGAATTAACAGTGAATCCGCAAAACGTGATAATAACTCGCAATTCGTCCTCTTTATAAAACAAGCAGTACAGTTCCTTGTATGCCTTCCTGCTGTGATATGTAAATGCGCGGCCAAGTTGTTCGTTGACTTGGGCCAGCCGCAGCTTGTCTTTCTCCTTGAGATGTCCGAGTAAATTGTCTATTATCTCTAATGGTAGATTTGAGAGCATTTTAAAACGGATTTGAAGCACGAACACGTTTTCACAACGACAGCAGCAAAGAGGAAGAGATCTTATGTAGAGATGGGAGTTCCAGGTGCGTGAGCCGGATTATGTTATCGATGCTGTTCCAGGGATGCGTGCAGTGGAAATTACTTATGACCATTAGACATTGTTATTATTATTCAAAGCTGCTATGTAGACTCGTCGAATATAGACTTTGCTAAATTTGCTGCTAAGGGAGTGATAGCATAATAGCAAAAATCCAAAATTAGTGTTCGTGGTCGTCTCTAAGCACGTCTCCCGGCTGTCAGTAGAATAACTGGGGCACTCCTTGTGACAAAATAATAGTTCCCAAGTTCTTCGAGGTGCAACCAAAATTCATTTCGTATTCACCGCTTGGCACCACTATTTAAAGAGCAATACGAGAATTCCTTGCCACGACGAACGATGAAGAAGACAAATAGGTAAGTAAATAAATACATACATATGTTCATAACATAGATGTATTTATTAATTTACTCATTTTGTGGCCTCTTGCCTCTTGATTTTATGATCTTCCTATTATCTGTATAAGCTTTGCTAGCCGTATCGCTATTGCATCATTCTTTTTCTCTATTCCTTTTAATCCGCCTTCTATCGCTCTCAGCAACAACAACAGAATGCGTCAGCTGATGTGACTCTCGCTCTAGCAAATGCAAACCATAAGGAATAACCAACTACTCTGCTGCTCAGTTCTTTCTCTTTGACTTCTCGACTTTTCGACTGCAGTCAACAGATACCGCTTCATTTTCAGTATAATTCTTGTTTTCGATATCGAATAATATATAATATATACATATCTTAATATAGAATTGCAAATTGTCCAAATGGATCTGGTAGACCTAAAACTGGAGAATTTATTGGACTACGACCCTAATACGAAGAGTTTGAAGGAAAAACCCCCCGATTGGGTACTATCGCCAGCCGACGGCCAGTGAATATCCGCTGGACCTAAACAGGGGCTATAAACAGTACATCCCTCGAAACCGAAACTTTCTACGCGTATTCGACCTGGTCCAGCACCATGTGAAGCATCTGATGGGGCCGCGACAGATGCTCGAACGCATGGACTTCTTTCTCAATCGCAATATTATGCTGAAATTCATGGGCGATCGGACTTACCACCAGGAAAATAACTTTGCAGCCCGTCGCTTCAAGGGCTGCATCTATGTGCGGTCACTATGGGAATATTACAGTGAGCGGCGCATGGTCCCTAACGTGTTTCGAACCCATCCTTTCAAGGCACGCCAGTACGTTTTCACCCGTAAGTAGCAGCACCCAGCATCATCGTTGATCATCGCCAATAACCATCTTAGTTTGCACCGGCTAAGTTCTTCAGGCGAGCTTCCGAGCACCGATGCTCCAGTGGATGAACAGAAGCAAGGGCATGGAATTTTATTGGCCAAATCGGGTAACTTGCGACTGTTCTACTCGGCAGCAGTATCTTGGCACTCTGTAAGTAATCCTCTGTTGCATTTTTTGCAAGTATTTATTATTGTATTTATTCCACAGCAACGATCCGGAGCATGGTGAAATTATATATATTATATTATATATATATATTATATATATTATATATATTATATATATTTCACCATGATCCGGAGGAGCTAAAGAAATGGCGACTGGCTGTAAGCCTCGCTAAGGATTGACAAACATGGCTGCCCAAATAATTCAGTGTCCTTATGGCTCATGCAGGCCTATTTGGGAGCCATCGATCAGCTGGCCAACGCCAACATTCAGCGGAATGGCCTCGTGTGTCGCCCAATAGAAGTGGTGTCCTGTGCCGAAGTGATGAGCGTGAGTAGCCCTCCGTTTGAGGATTCATGGCCTTGACGGTCTGTCCATTTCCTAACAGAAGAGCCAATTTAACATACACGATCGCCTCAAGGGACTGCGATTCTCGAGGAGATCAGCAGCAAGATGGGCAACAAGGACGATCCTTACGAGGAACTAAGATTCAATATAGACAAGAACAATACTGTTTTTAAGATCACCCTGAGTCGATTGAGCCTCCAGGCAATTTTGACCAGCAGTTCATCGATTATATCAACCAGGAGTAGATTTTTTACTACGATCAAATTCAAAATTTATATTAATTAATTTTCTCTTGTTTAGTTTCTTCACAGACGTTTACCTAATATATATAGATTTTAATTCGTATATATACGTTTGTATAATATGCTCTTGGTCAAAAGTTATGAGGCAAAAACGAAGTGGGGCCCTCTTTAAAAAGAGGGTATAATATTTAGACTTATTCCGAGTACATGGCCTCCAGACACTCTACAACACTTTCTGGATTTGGGTTTACGATACGAATGTAGCGAACGGGTCGCTTCGTGAACCTTGTTCCGACAATTAAGGATTTCTTATTCGATACCACACGATCCCAGTGAGTCTGGTCGCAAGAGACCTCCACGTGGATGTTCGCCAAGCCATTGAATTCAATGTAAATATAGTTGATTACGAAAACGTTGCTCAGCTCGAAGATGTCATCATTACGGTCATCATTGAAATGGCGCGCAAGATGTTTCCTGGATGCCACATCCACCCCCGGCAGCAGGACTTCACGGTGGGGCAGATTCTTTCCGGTGTCAACTTGATCAATGGCGTCGAATACTTGGTCCGGCTCGAATATGCCAGAAGGACGTACCACATGCAGCAGCTGTTGGACAGTCATCAGCGGGAGACGTACGAGCGTAGCCACCGTCTTGAAGTCCTCGAACGGATTGTTCTCCTTCCATTTGCATACAGCCAGAAAGATATCCACTTCGGGGACATACAAGTTGGGGAGACGTAGAAATTTCTCAAGTGATTCCTTAGACAGAATGTGGAAGGAGCTATGACTTAGTATTTTGGCTACATTGCGGTCCATGAAGTTGAAGCAGTCGTTAGACAGCTCGTCCAGACTGTATCGGCGCGCTGCTTCTAGGATGATGCACACGTTTTGAACGTCCAGAATATTGGCTAAATATTTGGTTATGACCGAGACGGCTGCCTGCAACCCGTAAAGATGGGCCACACCGAGCACATCGGTTATGGTGGGCACGTCCAGGGTGGAGACGGGTATCGTCCCGGAGTAAAGATATCTCAGGATTACCTTGAAGGCTTCAAGCGGCACCTCCAGCGGAATTTCCCGTTGGTTCGACTCGGCCATGTCCCCGTAGAGCATAGCGCGGAAGTACTCAGAACGAGTCGCCAGAATGTTGGGGTGGGCAGGCAGCCGCTGATCCTCCACAAAGAATTCCACGTCCGAGTAGGGCTGGTTCATGCAGAGGCTGACCATGTCCGCGACGAAGCTGTCGGTGTCGCCGATAATGGTTTCGTTATTGGAGTTTGGGGGCGACAAACTTTTTTTTCCTGGCTGCTCATTTTCGTATTGAAACGCGAGCTGGAAGGTAAGTACATCAAACAAATTTTTTTCCCTATACTTTGACTAAAATTATTAATTTCAGGCTTCACATACAAACTGGGGAGGGAAATTGTGGACGAAGACTCTGTACTTTACGGGAAAGTACTGCGAATGGCGCCGGCTCAGTTTAATTTCATTTTGGAGAATTCAGAAAAAGAATACTATTTTCAGGAACTGCATTAGTCCAGAGGAACGACTGCAAATCACTATTTTCTATTTATCTTCTGGTATGGCGTGCCTTTAAATATAACGTACATATATGTATGTATTTAAACAAAATTGTGTCACTAACTTTCAGGTACAACGCAATCATTCTTGCAGCTGCCATTCCGGGTACATCAAACTACAATTTCGAAGATATTAAAGGAGACAATTCCTGTATTGTACGATGTGCTAAAAGCTGAATTTTTAAAGTTTCCTAGCTCAGAACAGGACTGGAAAGCGATTGCTTCAGACTTCTTCGAGCTTTGCGGATTTCCAAATTGCATTGGAGCCTTAGATGGTAAGGAAAAAGCATTAAACAGTATGGCATATAATTGAATATAACATTGCAATTTCAGGAAAGCATTGCAAAATACGACCACTGTCAAGCGCAGGCTCAACATATTTTAATTATAAAGGAGATCACTCCATTATATTGATGGCCATAGTTGACGCCAAGTACAGGTTCCCCTATGTAGATGTAGGAAAAAATGGCCGAGTTGGAGACGCTGGAGTGTGGCTGCACTCCGACTTAAAATACGCTTTTGAGGACAATACTATCCATGTACCGCGACCATCTTCTCTTCCGCGGTCGAACCGTATATCACCATATACATTGCTGTCCGACGATGCATTTGCTCTCACGGAGTACAATATGAAGCCGTACTCCCATGCAAATCTTACGGAAAGTCAGATCCATTTTAATTATATGCTTTCGCGGAGTCGCCGCGCTGTTGAGAATGCATTTGGCATACTGGCCAATCGTTTTCAAGTGCTATTTACTGCTATTAATCGTGCTCCAGCGACATGCACCCAAATCGTTCTAGCCTGCATTTGTCTTCACAACTTGTTGAGGAAAGATGCAATAGACTCAAAAACCCATTTTGATGTTATCCCAAATGGGGAATTGGAGCGCATAGTAGGAGACCATTTTATAGAACACAAAGTAGATAATCGCATTGTAAGGTCGTCATGTAATGGTCGCCAAATAAGGGAAGGTCTACGGGAATACTTTCATGAACTGCATTTAGGCTCTATAAATTAAAGATATCCTATCTTTGTATTTTTATTTTGAATTTTATTATTTTTATTCATTTATTCATTCATTTGGTCGTCAATGACGCGTTCCAATTGCCAACTTTTGAACTCGGTAATGGTTGTCAACAATTTTAATTCCAGTTTCTTTTTTAAATCGAAGTCCAATTGTTTCAGTTCGCTTGCTACGAAGGCCCCAAACTCGTCCTCATGGGTCGGCTTCTGAAACTGCGTGGTGAGGACATTCGACAGCATTTCTTGCGAGCATTGAGACACCTTCGAAATAATGTCCTCATGTGATGATCCTGCTGCAACCTTCTCGGTGCGTGGTTTTTTCGACACATGCGGCAATGCTTTCGGTTGGTGCTCACTGCGCGAGGAGCTATTGGCCATCTCAGAGTCCTCGGGGTCAGATAACATCTAAATACGGAAAATTCACATTTTAATAATCTATCATTATGCTTATGATTAGAGAACTTACAAACTCAAAGAAGTTTGTAGTTGACTCCGTGGGAGTACTACAGGCTGCCATGAAGCTCATCTCATCCATAAACTTCCAATTAAAACGTACGGCTTCTCCAGCCTCGGCAGCAGCCCCACTACGAGTGGTTTTAATAGCCCTATTCCGCTCAGCAAAATAGTACGTCTTTACGTTTTGCCATTTCTTTTTTATATCAGCTTTAAAAAATAGAGCAATTAATAACGTTTGGTTATTATTTAATATATTTTACCAACTTACCAACATCTACGGTCTCTGCGAATGTCTCCTCCATTTTAGCAGCCGCTCGTACCCAGAAAGCCTGCTTTAGGTGTTTGTTCTTATATCTGGTATGCGAAGAATCCCAAACGTGAGGGGAGTTCTTAACGAGATTTATAAGGAAAACTGTAGCTTCCTCCGTCCACAACATTTTTATGAAAAATTTGTTGTACAGTATACAAATGCTTCCCGCTGCAAAGTAAAACATATGTTTAACTACTGCGCGACGTTTACCAGCACTAATTTATCGATGTCTATCATGCCATCTCTCTCTTCGCAGCAAATTTAGCAAAGTCTAATGTCATATGGGCATAAGCAAAGCATCGCTCATATTAACATATTTCAAAGCTGCTATGTAGACTAGTCTAATATAGACTTTGCTTAATTTACTGCGAAGAGAGAGATAGCCTGATAGACACAACGCAAAATTAATGTTCGGCTATCAGTCGAATAACTTTGTAATTAAATGATGTTTTCCAACACACACAGCCAGCCAGCCAGCCGGCTGGATAAAAAGTATAGCAATTGATATACTCTTCTGCAGGGCTGCTCCCAGCTCTACTGGACGCTCTCTCTCTCGCTGTCTCTGTTTATGCAGCTAGTCCAGCTTTAAAGTCTAACGTCAAGCGGCTTTAAATGTGAAAAACAACTATCGATCGCACCCGCCTACGATACTCGCCTCCAATACCGACATTCCAAGCTTACAAGGTTCGATAGGCCTATCGATATTCATTTCCATTATCGAAATCGCGCTTCGAAAGAAATGGTGTAAATGAAATTCTGCAAATTAAAAGAGTGTATGAAAATCACACCCGTTGTACACTGCCCATGAACCCAGTCCCCCAATTGCCTAACAGCCGCACTGGATTGGATTAGGACAGGCTTTTGGCGGGACCGGAATGGAATGGTTGATTGGAAGCAGCACCGCCTCGCCCCACCACAACCACGCAGCAGTGTTGACAGGCTGCGTCGTGTCTATTGGAAGAAGAGAGAGAGAGGACGAGGCACTGGGTCTATTTGTTGGCTAAATTGTTGTTTAATTAGTAGCATCGTATCTGAAGCTAATTTTCTCATTCTGGATTGGATTGCTGGTAGTATTATTACTGATTAAGCACATATTGTACATGTTTTATCAAATTTTAGGCTATTTTTAAGCTGGATCTGGACCTGTTTGTTCTCCAAACGGCATCGAATAGAAAGAACCTGCAAATAAAGCAAGGCATATACATGTATGTATATATATATCTTGCTCATCTTATACTACCCACCTAATACCGAGGTATCTACATCCACATGAAAATCGTGCAACTCGTAAAGGCTAGCAGCTTCATCTTTCCTGGGTTCCTGCGGCGCCACAACTTGAGGGACTTTGTCATCGGACTCACGACTGCGTTTGCCTGGGACACTTTTCTTGTATTTGCGCTTCACGTAGCGCTCCAGATCGGTGGCTTGTGGCTTGGGCGCACTCTCAGGAAAGCATCGTTTGGCAGGCAAAGGCAGAGGACGGGGTGGAACAGCTGAGAGGCCTTTGCGCAGATGAGCTGTAGCCTTATCACCGTTTTGAAGGACTTGCTGTTTATGCGGAGCCTCAGCCACTGGAGAGACTTTTCGAAGCGGCTTATCCGAGGGCAGAGCGGTTTGTTTCGGACAAGCAGCCGCAGTACTAGGCCTCGTAGAATTGTGATGACGCGGTATAGCTGGAACAAGAGCGGCTTCGCGGCGTTGTTTTGATGTTTGTACTGGATTTTTTGGATTATATGGGGTAAGACCACTGCGCAATGAGCCCCCGAATCGCAGCCCCTGTGAATCTCCGAAACGCGCCTTGTCCTGATCCTGGTCGATCTCCTTAATTTCGTTGTCCAAGCGAGCGACCTCCTCGTGGTCGTTCTTGGTCAGAGCCAAGTCGCGCTCCTCGATCAGACGTATCTTCCGAACAGCGCCCTTCTCCTGACTCTGGCCCGACTCGCGTTTCCTTTTAATTATATCCGCCACATCGTCTTCGGTAAAAATGTAATCGGTGGCCTTTTTGATGTCCTGCTGCTTCTTCGTGAGAAGCGACAACTCCGGCAGGCTCCAGTTATCCTTCTCACAGCTATCCATCCAATGCTGGAATGCCACAGGACCTACTGGACTATTGGATACAGCATCCAAGCGGGTAGATCTCTCCAATTTGCCGTGACGTAAGCGCAACTTGTGATCCGTTGTTTTGGGGCCCAGTTGGTAAGTGGCAGCCGAGTGAGCCAAGCCAATGATCTGGTAGATGGACGACCGTAGATGGTTACTGCGCATGTGGATAAAGCAATCGATCACCGTCTGCTCGAATATGGGCTTGTCGACAAAGCTTATTAGCTGGCTACGTGTAAGCACCGCTTTGTTAAGCTGATCCAGAGTGCTGAGCAAGGTTGGACTGGAATTCATGGGCCGTCGTTTTCGGTCGCTGTCCACCTCACTTGACGAGCACGAATCGCTGGAGTTGTCCGAGTAGATATCTGATGCCCTTAGCCGCACTTTCGCCACTTCCTGAAGCCTTTCGTCCTTCTTGCTGAGCTTGCTCCGATCCCGGCGGCTATCTTCCAACCATTTGTCGTTCTGGTGCTGATTTTTAGATTTCTTTGCTGACTTTTTAAGACGCTCGTTTTGCAAACGCTGGAGGGCAGTGGTACGCTCATTAACTGCTCGCTGCCGCTTAAGATTCCTGCGACCCTTCTGCGAGCTGTCCTTTGTCTCCAAAAGCTCTTCCTGCTCCAAACACTTTCCCTCCTTCAAATCCTCGCGCTTCAAGCGGCGAAGGAATATCTTCTGTGCTTTCTCCAGCTGCTCTAGAGTCATCTGTGAGGGGTCCTTATACTCGCCCACATCTAGCTCACTTCCGTCAGAGCTATCATCGGCCTTTGGCAGCAGTTCCTTGCGCTGTTCGAGCTCTTCCTCCCCCTTCTGCTGGTTAATACCCTTACGATCAGCATCATTGCCCATTATATCTTCATCCAAAGCATCATCTTTGGTATTCTGCATAGCCAGCCATATTTCAAAATCTTCAAAGGCGACTACGTCTTCTGTCGACATTTTTACTTGTGGCGATTGAAATTCAAATTAGAAAGAAGCACTATAAAAAAATATAAATAAAATCATACCTGGCAATTCGTATAGAACCCTTTCTCCGTTCGCTGTTCTCCCTTGAAATTCAGGAATACGAATGGATGGCATAAAACCACAATTTAAATATTGGAAATGTATTTCAAAGCCTTCTTGGAAAAGAAATTCCTTCCTGTCAATCGAATGGAAGAAGAGTCTTTTTGTTTATGGGAACGACGAAGAACGTAGGCTAGGGTAACCAGCCTCTTAATTTATAATTTATAAAGCAAAACGCAAGCCCAGGCTTTTCAACATTCTCTCGCCTTGTATACAAGTCCGATTTTATTTAAGCCATAATTCATTTGTGGCCTAAGCTCGGCTAGATGTTGGCTTGTTTCACTCTAAAAACTGCCATCAAAATCAGAGCCATAAGCCCCGCACAAAATGGATGCTGCAGGTGGAAGGAATATCCACGAGTGGATGAGGATTTGGGATGTGGATGTGGATGTGGAAGGAAGCTGGAACTGTGGCTGACCACAATTTCACGTTTGCCTAGCCGTGAACACGTTCAACATGAACGGCGATTAGTTGCATTTGTTTACGAGTATGGATTTCGGATTTGTCTCCGGCTGTGCCATGGCGAGTGGAGAGTGTCCAGGACCCAGGCAGGCAGGCAGGCAGCAGCAGCAGCACCATCCGTGGCAGTGGCAGCGGCAGCGGCAGCGGTGGCATCGTCGTAATGGTCAAGGCAGAGGTAACTTATTGCAACGTGGCGTGCGAGTGGCCAGTGAGTGCTCCAAAGGGGGTTGTGCTTCGATTCGACCATCAGACAATTGGATGTCCTGTCGCACTCCACTCCAGGAGTTTCGTTCCAGGTGTGGGCTGAGTGGATTGCCGTTCCACCCCCTCTCTCGCTCTCTCTCTCTCTCTCCCTCTCTCTCCTTCTGTCTTTGTCGATATGGATGTGATTTCGTTTTCTTTGCAAGTTTATCCACATTGTAAAGTAGACATTATGTTGATGCGCCCGTGTCCTTTAGCTGTGCTCCAACTCCACATCGAGATCCAGTTGCGGCTCTCGGGCCGACTGGGGGCTCTGCTCATATCGCACTTGGGACATCTGCCGACGGTGGCGATAATATCCCTGAAATTATTTTCAGTTACTCGTACATTGGTTGCCAGCCCCGTTGTCCAATGGTCTTGGCCTTTGTTTTATTGTTATTGTTTCGTTGCTGGGGCCATTGTCGTTGCCAACTTCGTGACTCTCACTCTGGACTGGCATCTCGTTCTTCCTCTCCGTCCATCCTGCTGTCCAGTCCAGATTCGTATCCAATCCGAGCCCGGGACACATTAGTGGAAGATGGACATTTCTGTGCCATCCCATGTCCCATGTCCCGTGTCCGGTTGTGGGTCTCGGTGTCTCTCTCGTTCTCTGTCTCCTGCCAAAGTTATTACATGTTATATCTCGCTTTTTGCCCCGAAAAAGCTGTGTGTGCCACTTGCAATTATACACTTACTCTGCAACATTGTCCACCCGCTCTGCCCCCACTCCCATGCCGCCTGCCCTGCCCTGCCCTGGCCCATGTGTCCTTCTGGGTGTGTGTGATTTTCGCATATTGGCGCTACAAACTAATGGCTTCACTAACGATTGTAACCGTTGTCCTTAATGGCATCCTTTTGGGCATCACGCGCATCGCATCCCGTTTTGTCGATTTGTTTTGTCCCTCATCTGTTTGCCCAATCCCCATGGTCCATTGGTCATGGGTTTAGTACACAAGTACTCCCGTATCTATGATGGAACCCAGAGATAGCTTTGCCTCTAAACTCTTCTTCAGGCATTGCATTTGGATAATTACATATTAGCAGGGAAAAGGGAATGAGTGGTGGAAAAGTTTTCAAAGGAAAATTCAGCATAGCTGATAGATTTATAGATTTCTTTCGGTAATATCCCCAACTATTGTACTTTCCTTGCATATTTAAAATTATACAAAAAGATTAAATAATTTAAATAAGTAAATTTAATAGGATGATTATGCATCCCTTTCTGCACTGAAAAAAACACACAACTATTGCCTTCAGATTGATGAAATCTCAGCAGATTTCCCTTGTCGGTTCTACCTCTCCTTCCTCAGAAAATGTCCTTTCCACACCTCGCCCTTAAACAAAACCTCATTGCGGTCGAAAACAAAAATCGTACAAATTTATTGTTAATAGAAAAAGGGATCGAGCGGCTGAAGCACGCACATTAACCCTCTGCCCGTCCCATGTCTGTCCACCCACCCAGCGGTGGCGATGGTGGTGCCGATGGGGTTGACGATGCCTATCTGGTGGTGGTCATTGCAGCCGCATCCGGGACCGGGATAGCCTCTGGACACTGGACACTCGTAAACATCTCGAATCATACGATATCGAAAAATAATCTCACAACGGAAATGGCATATTTAAAAGGCCAAAGGATTCTCTGCGATTTAACTTATAAAAAAAAAAAAAAACAAGACGCAGCAAATCCAATGCCCAAGAGTCCTGCCCCGTGATAGTGTCCTCCCCTGTCCCTGTCCGTGTCCCTGTCCGTGTCCGTGTGCCTGTCTTGTGCTCCGGCTACTGCGACAACAGTTTTTCGGGGGATTTTTAGTGTTTATTGCCGTAGATTAGTTTGTTTATTGTAATCCTCGTTATAAATTAAGCAAAACTTGCGCTTAAAAACCCATTGGCAGCATTCGGAATGGCGAGAAAGGGTTTTCTTACCGGCGAGAACTTCATCCGGCAGGGGGGTCAGCCATGGCCCATCCCATCCCATCCCATATTAATTTGCCGCATATTTCCCCGAAGGCATCGAACGAACTTAGCGAAGATAATTGCTGCAAATGGTTTACGACCGCAGCCGATAAATGTTTGGAGTAGTTGGGCGGGAGCCTGAAATCTTTTGGACAAAAGAAATTTCATTTACTTAAAGGAGAAATGCAAGGGAGAACCCTTGAACCCAATAGGGTAGGAATAGGGTTTTTAAAATGACTTTCCAATGCAAATGTTTGCCCTATTGCATAAGTATTTGATATTCCACAGAAATACCTTACATTTTATATTGGAATTTAACTTTTTTCCATGAAACGCAGGCCGTTGCCCAATTTCAAACCAAATTGTATGTAAATTTATAGTTAAGTTTGGTACAATCATCCTCCAGATGTCCACAACATTATAGGGGATTGGGAACGGCCGTGAATGTATGTAAGTAAGTCCCACTAAATATAAATATTGCAACATACTGTACTCATATTTTGTAATATTCCAGAATCGCGACAGCTGGCTGGTTCTGCCGCTCGTTCGATTCGTTTCGAACGATTCCCCTGGCGGAGAGATGAGTTTTTGTATGGCCAAGGTGTGCGGCGGCTGTTCAATAAGTAAAAATAGGTATAAGGAAACCTAATAAGCCAGGAACCAAAAGTACAGCGATACAAGAGACGGGAGATCCAGGTGGATGAGCAGCAGATACAGGTGGATGAGCAGGAGATACAGGTGGATGAGTGGAAGAGCTCCAGGTGATGCCTGCATAACATCCTTATTTCGGTTTGCTTTTTTTTGTTTTGGGTTAAAATGACAAAACTCCATTAAGAATTACAATTTCCCGTCTAAGCTTTTATTACATTTCCAATTCCTTTTTTCGCTTTTCCCCCTAGAGGAGGGGTACATATATAGAGCGGGAGAGTGAGCGCTTCTAATTGCATTTTAAAATTGCCGACACCATAAAATGTGCTTACTTACGGGTATAAATAATTATAACGGCATTTGTCGCAACAAACAGCCAGAAGAGAGCAGTGCAGAGGCAGGAACCCAACTCCACCCCAGTCCACTCCACTCCACGCCACTCCAGCGAGTGGCAATGATTTCCAGTGTCAGGACGAGGCAATGGGTTCTGCGAGGACACACCAGAGTAGAGCCATGCAGTCAGTTGTTGTCGCATCTCCTGGATATTGCATGAGCTCCCAGCAGCCAGCACCCAACAGCTTCAACCTCTTTTCCATTTCGCCCTGGCAATGGTAGCCACCAACAACAACGACGTCATGCGATTAACGTGAGCTGCATATTTTCAGCTAATTTTCTAATTAAAATGGTATTTATGCATTTTTCAGCTGGCTGAATTAAACATTCAGCGCCAAGGAGGCTGCAAGCAAGGACTGCCGACCAGCAGAGCCTGTGAATGGGTACGTTTTATCCTTTTCCATTAGTTTAGGAATTCATTTCGATTAAAGTTTGAATTCTAGATCCGATCACCCAAACTGCGGCTAGAGATCTGGATGTAACTGATCAATATATACGAGTAAGCTGGAGTAGCCTGGAGCATGGTTTCTTTCTAAAGAAATCTTCAAAGGAGTGCCTCTGATGTGCTCCTTTAGACTGTCTGTCTCTTGGCCACACACTTGACAAGGACAATGCACAGGACAGCTCGCTGTCTGGGGTATAAGGACAGTGTCACGAGAGTGAAACGCAGCTTGCGCTACACTGGGATGTCGCATAAATTTGTGTCCTGCAACAGGACTGGGCAGAGCAGTGGCTTATGTCCTTCCAGTCGCTGTCTCTTGGTCAAATTTATTTACTTTGTTATTTATTCTGTCATTTTGCAATGATTTGAACAGTTTTGCAGTTGTGCCGTCACAGGCAAAGGCGAGGCGAAGGCTGTTTCAGGACTGTGATTGGTTGAGGTACAGGGAAAGTTCCAAGCCTTTCTGTTTAGGAGTATGTCTCCCAATGTTTCCTTAGAAGAACCCTGATTTCTGGCTAATCCTTTAGCAGTCTCGTATCCATTTAATTTCTGTCCAATCTATGGCTTACTCCCAGCTGTCTCTCCTGTCAAATCCAATAAACTTCTGGAGCACACATGTGGGCTGAAAGATTTGTATAAGAGCACGATCCATGGCTCCATTTCCGCCTTGCGTTCCCCATGTAATTCTAGCATTTTAACGACCTTTAGCCCGAGCAGAACGACGTGTGTCCTGTGTCCTGACGGCGACAGATTTTTCTAATGTCTCCATTCGAATCCTTTGGCCAAAGGCAATTAAATGAGCCACGGAATGGGACACAGAGCGTGGCAGTAGTAGGAGTAAGAGTCATAATTGTTTTTTGCGTGCGTGAATGCTGGGAAGGGGGATAGGATGTGGGTGGGGTGGGGTTAAGGGTGGGAAACTGTCATAAATTCCTGTGGAGAAACACGATTTGAAATGAATTATATCTTATGGTTATTAGACAAAGGGACATCCTCATGGCGAATCAGGCATTGCAGTTGGCCTTCTGGAAGGTGTAATTATTAACATTTGTGCGGCTGCTGCTGCTTCTACTGGGCGAAACAATTAAAAGGGAAAGCAGTTCGAATCAAAGAACAAGAAGGACTCTTCTGACACACACACACACACACAGCACACACATGAGCGGCATGGTGGCGGCAGGAGAGTGGCGCACGCGGTGGATTGTCAGTGTGAAGAACACATGTGCAATTGCCGCTTGCCTTAATGGGCCATAAATAACCAGGGACAACAATGAGAGGCGGCTGCACTGCATCCCACCTCAGCATCTCTACCTACCCCCCTCGCTGCCCCCCATTCAGCCCATTCTGTGCTCTTTTCTTTTACTTTTTATACTGCTTTTCATACCCTTCAAGGAGGGGGTAGTATGTGTTTCCCTATATGCCTGCAATGCAGCGAAGGAAGACCTTCAAAGGGTATCTTGAGCTTCGACCTTCAAACGGTGGACTCGCCTTTCTTGCTTCTTTTGTTGGGTGTTACTCGCCAGGACATATGAAATTATTGCACGTCGACGTGCAGCCAATCGTTGTGCGTGTCCTTGCGGCCATACATACATATATGTATGTATACGCGTACACACACTGACATGACACTTCCCCGCTTCGGCCCGTTCGGCCTGCATGTGCATGTCCTTCGTCATTCATCAACGCTGCCGCTGTGTATGCGGTTGCGGCTTAGGGGTGGCAGGGCAGGCGGCAGACGACTCGCCCGCCAGCCCCGTCTCCCCTCTTCCTGCCCTGCCACCTTTTCGCATAAAATGTTCTTCCCCAAAATGTGCGAAATGTTGAAATGCGTCGACCGCTTTTGATTTATTGTCAATTGAGATGAAACATAAAATGCTGCCTGCCAATAAAAGTGTTGGAAGCGGCCACGTCGTCGTCCTGCAAAAAGGATAATGCGCTGCGCTTGTTTTAATTGAAAATAAATCTTGTCAATTTACGTCGCGGCCAGACACATCCTGTGATCCTGCCCGCTCCTGTGTTTGCTTTTATGTCTGATTTTCGTTTCTTTTACCAAATTGTAAATTACTTCCGCCTGCCCTTTTGTTGAATGTCCTTTCTATGGGTGGTACGTACAGGACCAAAGGTGTTGGGCTTGGGCTTTCCTCTTTTCTTTTTTTTATGACACTAGAAAAAATATACGAGTATTCCGAAATCCGGCGACGAACATCCGCCACCTTTTTGACCAAAAGTCCCCTTTGGGGTCGCGTCCTTTTTGCAATAATACAGCAACAATAAAAAAAAATCTACATATAAATAAACATTAAAATACTTTGGAGACTGAGTGAAAAAAATACAAGTCTGAATGGTTTTGAACGGTCTGAGGACTCTGGGATACCCTCCAAGGCCTTGGATCAAAGGCCATATAAAGACGGCCAAACATTTTCTTAAGTTGGCCACTAAAAGAGGCTCCAGGCTCTCTTAAATTGTTTTCAAAAAGCCACAAGTTAAATCAGTTAAATCTGAATTGCAGATATACTTTCAATAAACCAAATTTATTGGGAAACAAATGCAGAACAATTGTACAAATTCTGCAGGCTTTATATTTTACTTTCAAACATCATCTTTGCACATAAATAGTGTATATCTGATACTCGTAGAAGAGTGAATTTTAGGACAGGGCTTAAGGCACTCATTTATCCTTTATAAGGATATCATACATATTTTGACAATTTTTCAATGAATTTGCGAATTTGTTCCGATTTTTCCAACTGACAACCGTGATTGTATGTACATTTATTTATTTATATATCATGAGGTTAGAGTTACAAACTATGTATTAACCTAGTTTATTGTAGGACAGCACTGTTTACTATCACCTTAGATATTTATGTAAAATACACTAGTGAATTACTATTGAAATTTTTGTCGCAAAGTTACCTTGGAGCTTCAAATTATATTCAAGCATTTGAGTAATGCTTTCGACAAAATTCTAGCAACAAAATTCTGAAAACACTCTTAAATTTTTCGATAAAAATATTTAAATATTTCGACAAAATTCTGAAAAAGCTCCTAAATATTTCGATAAAAATATTAGGCTATTTTTGGAAAATACTAAACGAAATTGTAAAATTTACAAAAATGTCCGGACCAGTGCGAAACGCATCCAATGAGAGCCAGAACTACGACAAGTCAGCTGGTGAGCGGAACGAAGGGGGATCGGAGTCGCTTTCCAACGCGATCTCCACAATCGCCAGAGTAATCGGAGAAAGCCTCAAGAAAGTGTGCAAAGTCTCTTGGATGATATTCGCAGTTCCCATGATTCTGATCGTGCCGATTCTCTTTGAAATCGAACGCAACCATGGGGCAAATTTTCGCCTAGATTAAATTAAATTAGATTCAATTAAATAAAACTGACGATTTTAAAATAGTTATTTTTGGTTAATTCTGAATTTTTCATAATACTTAAAGTACGAGTATACCCTCAAACTGTACAAGTTCAGGGTATCAACAAGAAGTAAAGAAGGAAAATATGTAATAGCATTTTATGTTTGCTGAAAGTCGGGTAACATTGAAAATGTTTGTTTGTTTGCCATTATGTGCGTTACCCTAACCATTTTGGCCAGGATTTAATTATTAGGATTTCTGAATAAGGGATAGAATAGGCGATAAACTGAATCAGGGGAAAGGATATGAGGAAGGTTTAAAGTATTTAAAAATCGTAATGAAATCGCTGAAATCTATAGATTACTTCATTTAAAAACACATTCCCATCGGCTTTTAATCCTAAAATTATGTTTATTATTTATATACTCGAATCTCCCTCCATTTTAATCAATTTAAATCCTAGAGAATACAGACTTCGTTGCACCCAAAACTGAAGTACCTTTTCCCATTCAAGAAACCAACGGAAGTTTGACAAAATTGGTCTTTCTTTTCGTATTTCTTTTTCCGACTTAACTATTCCTCTTTTTCTCGTATAGCAGGAGATACTTTCCTTTCTTTTGTTGATGCTTGGAGATTTATTTGGCCATGTTTATGACTCATGAATACCAAATAAAAAAAAAAATAAGCAAAACTATTCCAAATCAAAATTCGCCATTTGCTACGAGAGGGAAGTTCCTTGGCGGATCCTCATAAATTTTTTGGCTGGGACAATCCTTGGGCACATTAAACTCCAACATTAAAAGGTCGTTCCTCTTGTGTTCTCCACAAATCAAGGCTAAAAATCATTTAAACGATTTCCAAACCCCCAAACCCCCCGCCAGAAAATTGTCACTTTTGATTTGTTTGCCCTTGATATGGGGGCGAACTTTGAATTTATTTCATTCCTCTTGTAGATGGTAGATGGTTCCATTTTGGCGCCGCTTGCATTTCCTTTTTGGCATTCGGTTTTGGGCCAAATGATTTCATGTGAAGCGGTGATTATTTTCACCTAAAATGCGTTGCCCCTTCCAGTGCCAAGGATCTGGGAGGTTGTGCAGGAGGAAAACTGGCAGGATATTTATGGGCTTTGAGCGTGTTCCGCCTTTGCCTCGGGGTGGCGGGGGGGGCCAGGCACTTTCAATGTTTTTGCCAGTGTCTTTGGCCAGTCGATTCGATGCAGCAGCACTCCACTCCAGCTCCTGCTTCTGCTTCTGCTCCTGCTCTGCTCCCGCTCCGATGTGGCACTTGTATTTATGTCTTCGTCTATAAATCCATGTCTTGCAACCACTCCTCACACACAGCGCACCCATGCCGCCGTGCCACCGTGCCACCATGCCACCATGTGCGCGCGTCTTCATGTCAAATCGTAGATTTATAATTTTCGGCTGCGTCGCCAATGCAACTAGCGAGGCAATAAAAAAAGAAGGAGCCACAAGAAGGCTATGCTTCCAGGACCGAATGTTGGGATACACTTGAAGGATGCAGTGATTCCTGGGGAGCTACAATCGAGACCTGACCTGGGCATATTTCTTCCTTCTCTTAGAATTTATAATGCATTACAGAAAGAGTATATAAAAAAGCAACGAAAATACTCGTACACATCCTTTTGAGCAGGACAGCAGGAGGATCGAGAACCAGAACCAGAGCTCAGGATTCGCCACCAGTCGTCGTCGTCGTCGTCTCTGCTGTTCGGGTTGGTTCTGGTTCTGGTTCTGGCCTGTCGAACGCCATGAATTATGATTTTTGATTGAAGTTGAGTTATTGCAATTCAATTTATTATAAATGCGGTTGCCACGAACTCGAACCCGGACCTGGCCCTGCCACTGGCCCTGTCGCCTGGCCGCTACCAGCCCGCTTCCACCCCAAGGCAGCCAGCAGGATTCAGCAGGCATCAGGCATCAGGCATCGCCTGCCCAGGACATTGAACTATGAGTTCTTGGCGTGGCCGAATTTCTGCCCCGTTTGAGTCTTCCCTGCACTCCTTCCACTCTCTCTCTCTCTCTCTCCGTTCAGGTCCTTCTGTGTGTGTGTGTGCCGTTTTCGACACTTTTGCTAAATTTATTGCCGATTATTTTTACATTTCTTTCTTTTTTCAATTTTTTCCTATTTGTTTCCACCCTTTTGGCAGGACATTTTCGGGGAGGGGGAGAGCAGAAGTTCTGGGTGTCGCGGAAATTATTTTTAACATTTTTGTTGATTTTTCATTGATTTCTGATTTGAGTAGAAGTTTCATAAACGTAAAGAATAATAAGGGTTAAAATTAAGGAATTAATAAGAAAATATTCTAATAAGCCATTTACTACTTCAAAACTCTTTCGCAAAACCCCAAAATACTAACAGATTTTCCATTTTCCCTTAGCCTCTTTGTGACTCCCATTATTGGCTCCCTAGAACATCCCCTAGCATGCCATTTATTTTTCGGGGGTTCCACACCAATCCATTACAGCCGCCCGCCTGCATATGCATCCCATCAGCGATATTAGCTATTGGCGCTATTTATATGGGACATAAATCAGAAATGGGTGGCCAAATGGCCACTCCGACTCGGCCATGAGTTACTCGCAATTAAGAGAAATATATTAGTCTAGCAGCTGATTTAATTATTTAACGATGAAGTCCAAGTCGCGGCCACCCAAAGGGGAAGGAAGAGGACGATGGGTGGCCAGTAAACAAGCCAAACAGGAGCAGGATCCGCCTCTTTTAAGCGTCAGACAACCGCATCACAGCGTCAGACAAAAGGCATCACACAGCCCCGCATGGGGTTGGGGGTGGGAGAGGAAATGAAGTGAGGAATGGTGGGGAGGCCATGGTTAAGGGTCTCTCTATACGAATGAATGGGGTTCCAGCGGGGTCTCGGTCTCGGTCTCGGTCCGGGTCTGGGTCTGGGAGTTCCTGTAATTGCACCAACGCGCATAATTCATATCAAATGACCATTTTAAAATCCTTTTATTTCGGTGCGTCGCCCCCGCCCGTCTCTGTGCTCTCTGTGGGCTCTCTCTCCTCTCCTGACTCCCTGCCTCCTGCCCACCAAAATATTTGAAATAATAATTCTTCGAGATAAATTACCCAAAAACAGGTGGGTCGGTGTGTGTGTGTGTGTGTGTGAGCCGTTCTCTAAATTGCCCTGATGCTGGTGGGTCCGCCCTGCTCCTCCTGGTAGTTCTGCCTCCTCTTGGTGCTCCTGTGCCCCAAAGCGAGACAATGACACAGAGCCACAACTACAACTACAGCAGGCAGGCGGGCAGGCAGGCAGGCTGGCTATCACTCTGTTCCTCTGCCCTCATCCTGTTCCCATTCGGGCTACTCCCAATCCCTGGCCCCTGGCCCTAGCCCAATCCCAGACCCAATCTACTCGTGCTTTTCCCCAGTTTTCGGTGCGGTGGCAGTCGGTCAGACGAGAGTCGTCGAATGGCAAACGGCGGCGGATGGGCTTAAGTGCTCGGCTGGCTCGTTGGTTCGTCCTGTTCGTCCTGCGTTTGGCATTTAGCATCAGGAAATTATGCTGACGCTGCCAACTGGTCTCGGGCATGGGCATGGGCATGGGCATGAGCATGGGGAATGGCCATGGGCCACTGAGATTGGGAGCCGAGGCAATCAGCGACGTCTGCAGATGTGCATGCACATGTCCATGTCCTATCTACTGTCCGTCCTGCTGCTGCTGCTGCTGCTGCTGCTGCTCCTGCTACTCCTCTCTCTGTGTGTGCAGGCGCCTGCGCCATCTCCATGGCTCATGTTGTGTCCTCATTAAACCCCCCCACACGCACACACACACACACACACACACACACAAACACAGGGAAAAGGAGAGGGGCAGGGACTGGACGCCCGCTCTAATGAGTTCCAGGCTCCGCACGGGGGGCATATGTTGTCGTCCATTCTCTCTGTGTGTGTGTGTGTGTGTGTGGGGCATGGTGGCACATCCTAGCCGCGTTTCAGTTGATAGCCAGCCAGCCGTCTCTCGCGCCCTGCTGCTGCTGCTTCTGCTGCTGTGTCACACATCTGGGTGCAAATTATGGCACATTTTAAATAGCACGAAACTACACTGAGAGCAAATATATAAAGTATCTTTGCTGAAGAGAATTTAAAGCGAACTTTCAACAAGAAGAAAGTAGAAATGATACCAAAAGACTGGAAATATTTAAACCCACAGTCATGTGAAAAATAATAAGAATATTATATAAAAACCGGTTTAATAGTTTAAGGGCCGGTATCTCGACTTCGGGTTACGGTGCCGGTTTTGGAAAGTGCCGTCACTTCAACGTTCCGATTCGTGTTAACCCAAAGTCGAGATATCGGCCCTAAATAGTTTAAAACCAAACAACTCTTAGAAAACCGGTTGCCTTTTTTTAGGAAATATAATAATATATGTTTTATGTGTGTCCCCATTATGTTTCACAGTAGAAAGTATATGAAATAAGGAAATACATTTTTTCACCACTACTTTTGAAGTGCAAATATAAACCAACCTAACAAAATTAGGATCTCTTCAAAATAACTGAAAATAGCCATCTTAGAGACATTTCCCCAAGTGTCCTTATTATTTTTCACATGACTGTAAATACAATAAAGACGGAAAATAAAATGAAGCAAGGAGATGTTAATGTTTTAAGGATATTGTATCCTAAAGATCAGATCATGAATTCGGAGGCACAAATAACGATCCTACTTAGATAGTTTCGGTTTCTAAACGCAAGAATTCCATTTGAGTATCTTAATGATAGAGAATCTGTTCGATTCCCCCCCAAGACTCGAACTTGACTCCCATCGGTCTCCAAAAATGATCTGAAAATTCACATTACACTCATATCTTTAAGTCTATAATATCTACATATATCTTATACCAATTACGCTTCTCATTCTATTCAGATCTCTGCAAATCTTCCACAGAGTTCCCCCAGTGCATCTGCCACATACTGGCGTTGCACACTCCGCCTGGCCTGGCAGCCAGAAAGAGAGCGAGATAATCGCATAAAAGTTTACATTTATGATGCTTTAGCAGCAGCAGCAGCAGCATGGCAGGGCAGGGGCTAGCCTCTCGGATAGGTGCCACCACCCCAAAGCAACCCGGAGGAGACTCAGTCACAAACACCTCGGCCGTAAAACATTCGGCTGACGGCAGCATACAAAGACTGACACAGACCCCACGAGCGGACAGACAGCTGTTTGAGAGGGCCAACTATGAGTGCGGATGCAGCAGGGGTTGGTTGTGTATGAAAGCTCTATGGCTCTCTAGGTCTAGGGGGTAAATGGGCGCGATGTGCAGCAGCCCCAGCCCCAGACCCAGAACCACCAGCTCCTGGTGCTGGTGCTGCTGCTGCTGCTCCTGGTGCTGCAGAGTACGGACGGACTCGCAACGAGAACAAAAAGGCGCGAAAATCCATTCGCACATAAAATGCGCCACAGTGTGCATTATTTTAATGTCACTGATAAATCATTTTTATGTCGGTGCTAAATCAAAAGATGGACGAGCAAATGCCGTATTTCAAGCGAGAGTCCTGGCCACAGAGGGGTACGGTACGGCACGGTACGGGATGGGATGGGCTACGGGTGTCACACATGCACCCCGTGAAAAGGTGTGCTGTGCTGTGCTGTGCTCCGGCTCTATGCCTCCACTCCCGTCTGGGCCTGGGCTATGGGTCCGCACTGCCGCCTGCATTCGTCCATTAAAATGCGCTCCGGTGTGTCCAAAACACAAGCAGCAGCAGCAGAAGCAGCAGCAGCAGCCTGTCTACGGGCGGGGCGGGGCGGGGTGGTTGCAAGGCCCGTTTATTTATTATTAACACAAAAAAGACCCCGAGGACGAATTGCAGTTTTGCTTTGGAGCCTGAGCCCCAGACGTGGCCCTCCAGTCTCACCTCCCGACGGAATGCGGAACTGCTCTCTGAGTGGCCACCGCCGCTGCCTGGTGCCTCATAATTCGTTGTCCTTGCAGGTCCACCGCTCTCCTGTGGGCTCCACTGCTGCAGGAATTCATCTGTTTGCGGTCCAAACACGTGCCGTTGGCCAGAAATAATGTGCACCGGAATCTGCTCGGACTAATGGCCGCAAAACATTGTATTTGACTTAGGCCTCAGCGAAAAGGAGAACTCGAATGATCCTTCGAGGAATGCACAAAAGTATGGATTTCTCTTAGTAATGCAGGATATCTGCACAGGATACAGAATTCAAAAGAGAATTTTGAATAAAAACAGTCTCTAAAATTACAACACTTAATTAGGGATGGGGGTTTTGGATGATTACCGATCTATGTACTATATTATTACTACATTTGATTACATAAAATCAGTAAATTGAATTTAAATGCAAACAGCAACCATTATAACACAAATTATAAGTAGAATAGTAAGTTATTAAAAGAAAATAAATATCTATTAAATGCACTATCGCAGTCTGTTCAATGTATCGATAATATCCATCGATATATTCTGTCCACCACCAACTTAGCATTAAAGAAAGTGACACGAAATTGTGCTTAAAAAAAAAAAAGTATTAAAAAAAACGAAAGAAAGAAAAAAAGGGTAAAAAGTCCAATCCATACGCAGGGAAATCCAGTAACAAAAATGAACAGCCAGGGACCAAGCAACGCAACCTCTTCGCAGACGGTGCACATCTTCGGCGACAAAGTATTGGCTGATATGCACCACCTCTGCATGAGCGAGCTCTTCTCGGACGTTTCGTTCCTTGTGGAGGATCATCGCATACCGGCGCACCGCATGATTCTAGCAGCGCGTAGCGAGTTTTTCCGCTCAAAGCTCTGCATGTTCGAGTCGAAGAACTGCCAGATTCAGCTGGAGGCGCCGCTGGAGGCATTCAAAGTAATCCTCGGCTACCTTTACTCGGGCACTCTGCCCATATCCACACTGGACGGGGACACCATCATCAAGGTGCTCGATTTGGCCATTCTCTATGGCTTGCCGCAAGTCGAGTCGGCCCTAACCAAACATCTGCAGGAACTAGGGGGCCAGGGTTCCGTGCAATAGCGGCTTCGTGAGGCAAGGAGTTCGAGTGGAACACTAACACTAACTAACTAACTTCAGGCAAACGTAAATTTACACATCACTCCGCCGATCAGCTGTTCACAGCTGATTCAATCATATCAAACACTGTATCTAGCAGCCCTGGTTCCAAGCAGCCCTGTTTTACGTGTCAAAGTTTCTCGACAGCCGTCTGGACAATTAAATTCAATTGAGATAAAATCAAATTTCAAGCGTAAGTTAAATTGAAAAATACGATGGCCAAAGTTAACAAACATCTAAATATTCTGCAGTTCTACAATCAAAATGTTGCGCGCTCTGCAGCCCAATGAACGTGTCGAAAAGCTGGCCAAAAGGGATGTTCAAGCGAACATTTTCCTATTCTTCGTGACCTGTGCCCTGATACGCTATGGGCCCAGATTTGTACACAAGTTCTTTTAGAGGGTCATGGACTGGAGGGCGCTGCTGAAGGCGCAACAAATCGGAAATCTACACCGACACAAAATGCTCATCACCAGAGATTCAATTGAGACACAATGCATTTGTTAGTTATATAAAGACACGTTTATAATACACAAAGTCAGTCGCAAACACACACTTCGATTGTGCATCATTTGAGCTTCCCTTGAGGTAAACCTCTGGCAAAACAGAGTATACTGGATACATCGATTAGGAAGCCATTCAGAGGCTCCCCCGTTCCGATCATTGAGTGGAAAAACCAAACCATTTACCATAACAAAATCGTATAAATTTATTTATACAATTGCGAGTGGGAAAATCTCTAACGGACAAGCGATTAACTACCACTTGACTGTGATTTGAATGAACATCGGGTCACAGGAGGCGGCAGGCACAACCGCAACGAATGAAGGACGAGACGAGAACTCCCCGCCTGTGTTTGCCCCGGGGGCGCTTCGACACCTTTGCCACGGGAAGGTGGGGCACGTGACAAGGGGAATATAAATCAAATAAACAAACCTCATTAACATATTATCAGCCTCAAATTGTGACACCGCCCGTCATCTTAAGTTCAAGTGAGAAATCTGTCACGAGGCATTAAATCGTTTGCTGAGGCAGCCCCCAAAAGCCGCAAGTATCCTGTGCTCCTGTGTCTCGTCCCTGCAGCAGAGTGTGGGAGTATACTGAGCGGAATGGAGTCACGGGATGGATGGATATTCCCGGAATCCCGGCACACATAATTATGCGTGTAAACAAGCGTGATGATAGTGCGCTGACGTGTGACGATGATGCTGACTGCTGACGACGCATTGCCCTGGTCCTGGTCCTGGCCCCGGCCCCGAAAAGGGTTAAGCCGTGACTTCTTACCTTTCCCGTACAGCCGGCAACCCTCTGGCTTCCACCCTCCGAGAGCCGTCTGATGGAATACTCAACTACTGGGAAAACAAATTGCTGAAATATCTCTCACCCCTGGAGAAGAGAAGAGCTAGTTTCCAGGCACTTTTCTGGCTGGGCTGGGCTGGTCTGGGCTGCTGATTTATTCGCGTTGTGTTGGCAACAATTAGAAAAGTTACCGCAGGATGTGCAAACAACACAACACACAGCACCCAAGGACTCAAGGAGAGAGATGTCTTTGCCGTCTGGTGGCGGCGGCTGACAGGTCTCTCGGTCTCTCGGTCTCACCGTTCTCGTTCGTTCTGGGCCGCTGGCGCTGTGCGTTTGAATTTGACGAAAGACTGATGACATCTCATTAATATTCATTGCCGTGGTACTGCCAGGCGCGTACTCTGCGATTCTCTGCTGGATTCCTCCATGCATCCTGTTTATGCGAGAGTTTATTCATTGTCCCTGGGCCCTCTATCCACCAAAGGAGGTCTGCCTCAAGATGGATGCCTTGCCGTTGCTTTGTTGGATTGCCGGGCTGTCCTGATTCTAATGAGGCGTTAAATGTTTCCTCTTCTCTACGACAAAGGGTTGGTGCTGTAGACCAATGGGTGACTTATTGTATGGGAATCTCAGTGTTGAAGTGGTGTTTGGGTATGAGATTTCCCAGAGGCAAGTCAAGAGAAGATACTTGACTAAATTGAGTCTCAAATTAGCTTCGATTTGGATCTCAGTGGCCCCCAGGACCGGGCAACGTTTTTTCTAACCAAAACCTTTGTTCAAATCTTAGTTAATCTCTCAGGACAACCACCACTGGAGTGTCAACCATCTTAAGGATCCCTGGCAACGATATACCTCCTTTGTACATATCGTATACTTATTTAACATATTTAAATTGTTGGCATCGTTATCCACTCTTGTTTAGCAGTTTATCGTCCAGCCCCCCACACGACCATAAGTATTTCAAATTAATGGCAACACTTCAAAATAATTATGAAGCACTTGCCACACCAAGGCCACACCACAGAGCCAACACCACACCGAAGGCAGTGGATAGGGGGGTTTCTTTTTTGTGTCCCTGCCGCTTACCTTCTGGCACTCTTAAGATGCTGCCGTGTGACATATTTATGAAGTTCAATTATCATAAAATGCAAATGAAATCGTCATGGCCCGGAAAACGTCAAGCTGCCTGCCTCCTGCCTCCTGCCTCGAGAGTCTTGCCTTCCAATAAAACAAAACAAAACAGAACCCTAACGCCCAGACCTCGGAGACATGGCCAAAATTAAGCAATTTACTTGCGATATCCGGCCCCGTCTTTGACCTGCCTCCCCCCCCCACCCAGAAGGGGGAGCACTGGGCGCAATGTCAGGTGTCAGGACAGGACATCTTCTTTGGGTTTGCTGAATTTTATCTGTCGACTGGCGCTATTAAAAGAAATTACGCTCAAAACTAAATTGCGGGCCCAGCAGCACGACCAGGAGCAGCAGGAGGAGGAGGAGGAGGATCTGGGGTATCTGGGCTGTACCGCCAGCATTGAAATGAGAAACGATTATGTTTTCGGTCCGGGCCGGGACGGGCCGGGCCGGGGGCCCTCGTGGCATCCGTGTGGCATAAAGAAATGCCAAAGAACAAGAGGAAAACTTTTTAACTTGTTTGCCATGTTGCTATTTACAAGTCCTGTGGGACATACCCCTACCAGCACTACCTCATCACCCAGGACCCAGGACCCATCTCCATGCCCATACCCATGTCCTTCCCCAGTCCTTCGGCGGCGGCGCTTCAGGTAACTCCATTGCCGCATTGCGCTGATGTTTGCGTTTTTCCGCGACGTTTTTCTTTGTTTGTGGCGGTTTTTCTGGGCATTCCTCGGCATTTGTCTGGAGCCCCCCGTTACCGTTACCGTCGCTCGTCCTCGTCCTCGTCTTCGTCTCTCACTTGTCGCCTTTTTGTGGGTTTCGTTTCTCTCAAGTTGCCGTAATATGTTTCCGTTAGTTTTGGCTCGTCTCCGTTTGGTTTTTGGGGCTGGTTTGGGGCGTGGAATGTGGGGTGGTTCGAGGTGGTTTCGGTGGACCCCAAACCGTTATGGTAATTTAGTGGCGCAATTTTGCGGAAATTGATGCTGTTGCTCCAAGCGTTGTCTCACCCCAGGTACCACTCTGACCAGGGCCAGGACTTTGGCGTGGTGGGGGTTCGGGTATTTTGTCTAATTTTCATCTGGAAACATGCATTTTAATAAGCATTTAAATGTGTGTAGAAAACGGTATGCCATGGTTCGCCACTGTCATTTGATTTTACAATGTTAAGACTTCCATTTGAGATGGGATAATGGTGTGGGAAAGTGCTACAGAAATGCTATTGAAATATGGGAAATATTCCTCGAAATGGCATTTGTAAATCAGTAAAGTTTTCGCCCAATGCTCCTAAAAATTTCACTAATTCTTACATTTTAATTAAAATAGTAGGAAATATTTATTCAAATTAAATACGAATTATGTCCATGGAATTGTAAAATTATATATTAATTTTAAATAATTTTATTGAAGCTTATTTTTCTGAATGCGCATCATCTCAAACGTTTTTGAAATGCCATTAGACTGAATATAATTTTTCTGCATCAAGTTCAACGATCCAACAGATCGTGGAATACCCCTATTGCGACCATAATTGCTGCCATACGCACGCGGTCACACTGGTGGCATTTTCCGTTGTCAAAGCGAAGGCGAAAATGCACGAAAGTTACAAAATATGAACCAGGAAACGAAGAAGCGTAATGTAAGTATAGAATGATAATGGAAGACCCCATAAAAGGATTCGATTAAAGTTCAAGCCAGCACAGATGTCCAAGCCTAAAAAACCGGTCCGAGAAACTTTGGAGGCGCCGCAGGCGGCTTTCGAGATGAAGTGCAACAATATCGAGGCCGATCAGAAGGCTGGAAAATTGAAAAAAAAATCGAGCGCGAGCGATTCGGACTTCTCCAGCGATCACGACAGCTCTTCGCTGGAATCCAGCTTCGATAGTAAGTCCGAAACGCAGGTGGAACCTCAGGAATGGCATTGACATGACCTTTCCCAACTCAGGCTCTTCCTCGAAATGTGGCAAAGAATCCCGTGAAGGACAGTCGATGGGGTATGTATTTCCAATACGATTTATTTTGCTTCTTTATTCCAATTTCATTTAGCATTGAAGATCTACTTGGGCCCGTGGACGTGGACGAGCATAGTGGCCCAATGCCATCAATGCCTCTGTTTGAGGACACAAATGAGGACACATTTCAGTTTAAATATCCCACCTACCAGGATGTCTTTATCGTCACCAACAAATCAAAGTCCAGCGAAACTCCCAAGGAACCCAGCGCCGATTATGACGAGGACTTACATTACTTTTCCGACAGCAAAGTCGGCTGTGCATCCGACTCCAGTGATGTGGAGGATAGCGAGGAAAGTCTCTTTCCAATTGGCAGAAAGGGAAAGGAAAGTTGGCTGCAGCTGCCGTTGCACACAGTCGAGGTGCCCTTTGGGTATACCAGCACGAAGAATGCTGGCAAACGATCGACCGCCGGTGGGAGTGAGGCGGCTCGCAGGCATGCAACCGAGTTCTACGACGACAGTGCCACCGATCACTCGCAGGACGCCACCGTGAGGCCCATTTTCAAGGTCATCAAGCAGAACGAGGTGTTCGAGCAGTACGAGCAGGCCTTCCACGCTGTGCAGGCCATGGTGGAGGCGGTGTGCGACCGCTTTAGATACGATATCTCGCAGCTACTGTATCCCCTGCTGGTGCTGGCCTATTTGCAAATGGTGGCCAGCGACAACGTCGACGAGGCCGCGACCCTCGTGAAGAACTGCGGCAAGTACTTGGACGACTCCTACAAGTCGCGCCTCGCCATGCTGAAGAGAATCCTCAGGCCAGCGGAGGTGCCATCCAGGGCGCGAGGGCTGCTGAACGGTCACTACAAGGTGGACATCCTGATGGATCGGGGCGCCTACATGCAGTGCCTGCTCCACTTGGCGCGCATCCCGTTTTGGCAGCAGGACAAAATCATGGGCCACATCCGCATCCGGAAATACGATGATAAGGAGCTGCCCCAGCAACGTTACCGCCTGGGACATCCCAAGCTGGAGACCATGCTCTGGACTCTTCCCGCGACGGCCAGAGCACAAACCAAGGCCTCTCGACGCCGGCGCACCGCCAATGTGCAACAACTGTACACGCCCCCTCCGCGTCTTGACGATGAGATTAGGCGCCGGACGGACGATGAGCAGCGAGAGGAACTTGGCCGGGAGCACCTGCCTTCGGTCTACCTGTACACGGCCATGGCTGGGCAGGAGCGGGTTCTCTGTGCGACCTTCTCTGAGGAGTTCAACAGGGTGGCAGTGGGCACGTCCGCCTCCGTGGTGCACGTTTTCTCGGTGGATTCCTCGAAGCCTCTGGTGGATATGGTGCACGAAAATGGAGAGTCCGACAAGCGAGGAAAGCGCACCTTGTACGGCCACCAGGCGGCTGTCTACGGCTGCTCCTTTTCCCCCGACGATCGCTACCTTCTCAGTTGCTCGAGGGACACCAACGTGCGGCTGTGGTGCCTTCGCTCCTGGAACTGCATGGTCATCTATACGGGGCACCTGGCCCCAGTCTACTGCGTAGTGTTTGCCCCCCTGGGCTTCTACTTTGCCACCGCCTCGGCGGATGGCACGGCTCGTGTCTGGGCCCAGAGCAGGAGGCAGGCCGCACGCCTCTTATCCGGCCACTTGGCCAGCGTGGAAGTGTGTCTGTTCCACCCGAACAGGTACTACTTGGCCTCTGGCTCCTCGGACTGTACTGTCCGCATCTGGCACATAGTGAAGGGCCGCCAGGTGCGTCTGCTCAGCGGCCACAAGGCGAGAGTCACGACTCTGGCCTTCTCCACGTGCGGGGCCTTCTTGGCCTCGGGAGGCGACGATCACCTGGTGATTCTCTGGGACATGCCCTCCGAGCGTATGATCCGCTGTCTGAGTCACCACACGGCAACCATCTACTCCTGCGAATTCGACATGGACAATAATCTACTGGTTGTGGCCGGCGGGGACAGACGCCTGTCCGTCTGGGACTTCGACCGCCTCGTCCAGGAGTCTGGACCCCGTAAGTCCTCGTCTTCCAGACTGACATCAGACGAGCTGCTCCTAAAATCGTACGACACCTTTGAGGGACCCATCTTAAAGGTCTCCTTTAACAGCGGCAACCTCTTGTTTGCCGTCCGCGTGGAGTCCCCCAAGACTCCACTTTCGGGAAAAAATTCTAGAAAACCCTGCATTGAAAATAAGAGAAAGTTGGGCTAATATTTTGGCCACCAGGGCGGATGTATGCAACATCACTGATGAATCCACAATGCCAGCCATTATATGCAACAGCAAAATGCTGAAAATTACTCAACGAACCAAAAACATTTTTTCTGGTAGCTTTTCCTGGCTTTCAACACTTTTTATGCATTTGTTATCTGCTTGCAATGAATTGAAAAATGGATTGTCTGTGAAATACTAACCTCTCAAATGCAAAATTTGGTCAATTTTTGCGGTATTTTTTTTAAACATTTTTACTTAAATATGTTTCATATTTTATTTGCTTGGGTGCCTTAATCAGGCAGGTATTTAATACCTTAATTAAGGTTTCGTTTTTAAGATAAACGTCTAAGGCGCAGCCCAGACTGGGTAAATTATCTCGGATGTTTTTTGATAGTATAGTTCAATACAGGGATCGTAAGAGTTATATTTCAAATAATAAAAGTCACGATATACAAATTAAATTAATTTTTGATTTTAGTTATAAAAGTCAAATCAGAAATAAAAATCATTTTGCAGTAATTAAAATAAAATTTCTGATTTTTATCAGAGGTGTCGAAAAAATATATATGTATATGTTATCTAGATTTTGTGGAAAACGTTCCTTATACCCGATTAACACTGGGGCGCATCATTGAATTTTTCCATTAAATGGAACATGCGACAATGATGCCGGTAAGAGCCCTGTGGATAGAAGAAGACAATGATGCGGCCGCATACTGAAATTATTCGTGCTATCGACGGGGTATCGAGATGAAACATATGTTTTTATCAAACAATAACCGCCAAACCGTTCCTAAACATTTCAATTAAAATTTGATTGATAGAAATCGGATAGCAAACAACAAAATGGTAACAAAACAACTCACAAGGGTCCACAAAGATCTTTTGGGATACACTAATTGCAACTTCAAAAGTGCCAATTGGAAATTGATTTGATGGAATTTGATGGAGCACAGATAGCTTCACATACATCGGACTCCTCCTTAACAAGCTCCATAAGCAATTGGGTGCTCGTGGTGAAACACCCAAAAGCACAGTTTTCCACATTTAATAGTAGATCGCTCATTATTTTGACAATTTCTTTAAATTAAAATAAAAATGATTTTTCTCTCTTCTTCTTACTCGCAGCGTTTGTTTACTTTAGCAGTCCAAACAGCTGACAAAATCATTTTTCCGCACCTTCGACAATGATGCGGCAAGAGGTATCATATTTATATACGACAAAAATAAAAATACCAAAAAACTCCAAATACTACAAATTATCTTCTGCTGATTAATGAAATTATATGTCATATTTAACTATATTAAATATTTAACAAACGAACTTTATTAATTGTCACTATTTTGTGACTCATAAAAATAACTTAGTATTTACTCACTTTGCAATAAATAGTCTGGTCATATTTGTCCACCACAACAGTCTGGCAACTCTGTATGGTGTGGAGCTTCTTCAACGAAAATTTCTGGAATTGTACTCGTGCGGTCTGCAATTAAATTCAATAAAATACATTGTTGTTTTTATTCAATATTTGTGGAATAAAAGAAATATGTCTAAGAAATCAGTGAATTCTTCTGATAAGTTCGTGTATGTATTCCCCTGGAAAGCGTTTCCATCATTTTTTTCGAATCAAGTGATTTTTTGTTGGTTTTTTGTGTTTTTTTTTGTGTTTTTTTTGTAGTGCACCTGAACCAAAAAAATGGAGAGTGCCGTCGCAATCTCAAAAGCACCATGAACAATATGTCAGCTCATGCGGATCTTCGAACAAAGGTAAGGTATTTTATTATTTTGTTTAGATGCATATTGTTTAGAGCCTCAACATTTTAGGGATAAAATGTTCCCATTCCAAGGTGGAGAAAGACCAGCCAGGTACCTATATTGTCTCTCTAACGGATCAACTTGAGATTAGTGACTATTTTGCGAGGGATGATATGCCGCCATTAATAGCTGAAATGCGTGGCAGTTTGGACAGGAAGCTTGCTGTTTTCGCTGCTTTACGTAACGTTTCTGTGCCTAAGGAACCGGAATGCAACGATAGGGTTGAGCAGTTCGATGGGGCATTGTCTGAAAATGTCCGTCATTCAGAGGATGATTCAAATCTCAATCAAGGGCACGACAGTGCACTAGAAGAACCAAAAAGCGCAGACATTGAGCAGTCCGATCTGGCAGTTATTGAGGATCGCAAACAGGGGGACAAGAATGCAGAAGATGTTCCTCAATTCAATCAGGAATCATTGGAGAATCTCAATCAGGGACACGACAATGCACCAGAAGAACCACAGAGCGGAGACGTTGAGCAGCCGAATCAGAAACCATCAAATTATTCGAGTGGCCAGTGGCCCCAAGATGTCCAGAGCAGTCCTAGATCCTATGATGATTCGGAATTCGAGGATACAAGCCAGTGGCTCTATACACATGGTGATCCTGAATTGTACGACATTAAGCAGTACGGTGGAGACCAGGAGCAGGAGTCAGAGCAGGAGAAAGCTTTCTCAGCTTTTGAAATAAATGTGAAAGATGAGAATGTGGAGAAGCTTTCTCCATTCGAAGACATCAACAGTATGACGGACACTGTAACCACTTCAACACCGGACGAACTCAAGGATTTCATAGAAGGGTTGAGTGATGGGTCTGTGGAGTCATCTTCGGAGGATCTCTATCTACTATCTACTGAAAAATCCGTTGCTTTGGACGAAGGAGACGCGAAAGCATCAACCAAGGATCTCCAGAAACCACAAAAGTCCAGTGATTGCGAAGAAGGTGAAGTCCTTACCGATGATAATGACGATAATGCTTCATTCTACGATCCCGGCCAAGGCGACATCCGTCATTCGACGCCGTTTGGCAAGGAAAACAACTATCAGATGTTCGAGCCGAAAAAGCTGCCAATGCCTAAGCTCAGAGGTGGGTACTGTACTCCTCATCCAGAATCATTAATTCCTAAAATTCCTTATTAAAAAATGTAATTATTTTAGGGTCGGGCAATTATTTGATGGGACTACAACCACATGCGCCACATGTGCCGTCGCACCAGCCGGATGTAGATCCGTTCTACTCACAGTCCAGGGCACACATGAGGATGGGTCCCCTGCTGCCGACACCATTGTTTATCAAGTCATTGCCCTTTGACCTTGCAGAGGCACCCAATCGGAAGGAGACCACGGCTACCCGCAAGACCATGGAGACTGTTGGGACATCGATCACGTGGCAAAGCGTGGGAGGCGACGCCAGTTCATTCTCCCCCACAAGGGAGACAGAGATGTCCTCCCTCTCGCATTCTGGGAAGAAATCCACCTCTGGAGACTCATCGCCAATCACTCGAAAGAAAACCCGCTCACCGCCAATCCCTTCGAAGAGATCCCGCTCCAGATGCTCGTCCCCTAGTGTGTCTCCCCCTAGATATGGCTCCGCCAAGCGCCGTCGCAGCCGCAGTCGCAGTCCCAGTCGTGGGCGTAGAATACCGCGTCGTCCCACCAGGCGTACCGTTTCCCCCAGCTCGAGTCGCAGTCCATCCCGTTCACCGCAGAGATGTCCGGGTCGAAGGGGGACCTACCGGGCAATAGTATCTCCGTGTCCTCGCAAATCGCCCACTCGGTATCCAGGGAATCGTTATCGTTCGCCCAGTCCTCCTCCCAAACGCCGTCACTCGCGCAGTCCTTTCGTACATCATCGCTCGCGCAGTCCTTTCGTACGTCGTCGCTCTCGCAGCTCTTCCATACGTCGTCGCTCCCGCAGTGCTTTTCTGCGTCGTCGCTCGCCCAGTCCTTGGGAACGCCGTCGCTCCCGCAGTCCCGTCCTGCGTCGTCGCTCGCCCAGTCCTTTACGTCGTCGCTCCCGCAGTCCTTTACGTCGTCGCTCCCGTAGTCCTTTACGTCGCCGCTCCCGCAGTCCCTTACGTCGTCGCTCCCGCAGTCCTTCCATACGTCGTCGTTCGCCCAATGCTCCCAGACAATCTCGCAGCTTCGTCCGTCGAAAACTGAGGACCTATGCGGCTGAGGAATCCCGTATACGAAATCCCTCGCCCATGGAACCACGAAAGCGTAAGATCAGCACCTCATCGAGCGGCTCCTACGATGCCACAGACGATAGCACATCTTCCAACGATTCGATTCAGCGTAGAACGATACCCAAAAAGGGGCCGAAAGCCCCAACAGGATCACCGCCACTCCAAGACGGACGAAAGGCTCGAAAAAAGTTTTTGCAACAGGAACTTTGTCGTTTGAATGGGAAAATTGAGGCTGCCAAAAAGATGCGACAAATGAAGCTGATGAAATTAGCATCGAAAGCCGATGCCAGATACAGAATCTAGAACTCAAAGAATAAGCAATGATTTGTATAGCTTAGGAACTAGAATTATACCAAAGAATAAATCCATAACAATGCAGGGGATTCAGGCCGTGTAAACACCCATGTATGACCTGCCCAGGTGGCAGAAGAAACATTCCCCATAAACCACACAGGGGCAAACGGCAGCAGGCGGGCAGGGGGCTGGGCCAGAGGAACAACCATAACCGAGAGCGCATCTGTAGCTCCTCTCTGCCTCCCTCTCTCTCTCTCTCTCTGTGTGTGTGTGTGTGTGGGTGTATACTCTGCTAATATCCTTGTTAATATTATTAAACATTATTTATGGATTTGTTTAATTTGTATTTAGTAACGCTTCGTGACTCCCAACTCTCTTGCTGCAGAGCAAAACTTAAGATCTGCGGTCGTCTGGGTTGCCTTTTGCCGGGTTGCAATGCTGCTGCCATGCCAGCTGAGCCAAATGTCCGCCACATCCTTGCTTGCTTGCTCACTCGCCTCCTGTTTGCCATAGTCCTCGTTCTCATCCTCGTCCTCGTCGTCGCCCTGGTGGAACAATTACATGGTTTTGCCTAATGAATTTATCTGCTCATCAGCAACTCCACAGAGTTGCATGCATGGCCCTGGCACCACTATCCACCCGCCGTATTGGTGGGGGCAGGGAGGCGAGTGTGTGGTGTGTGGTGTGTCTGGGTGGGTGGGTGGTTTGTGTGCTGCCTCTGCCCGGCATCATAGTAAATATTATGTAGATTTCCTAACACGAATTATGTTCATTTGCCGGCATTTTGCATGTTGTTATCCACAGTGCCTAGGCGGAGTTCCACCAACACCCCACCCCTCCCCTCCCCCGCAAGTATTTGTATGTCAGTGATGGCTAAAAGTTCGGTTCGATTTGAAATATTTACAAACGGCTAAATATGTAAATCAGCTGGTAGGCAAAGTGCTGGGCAACACAGACGGAGTGCAGAATCCAGTGTTGGGTAGCAGAAAAACAAAGAAAAAAGCCTCATCATTGTCTGGCAAACACGACTGTTTGTTAACAAATTCCTAAAAATGTCTTACGATCGCGCCGTTACCATTTTCTCCCCGGACGGACATTTGCTGCAGGTGGAATATGCCCAAGAGACCGTCAGCAAGGGCTCCACAGCGGTAAGACTCGCTCTTTTGCCATATTTTGCATGGCATTTAAGCCAGTAAACAAATTGTTTTCCTCAGGTGGGTGTTCGTGGCGGCAGCTGCGTTGTGCTGGCCGTGGAGAAGAGATCTGTGCCCTTTTCCGAGGATCGCACAGTGCGAAAAATGTGCCTGCTCGACCAGCACATTCTCGTGGCCTTTTCCGGCCTCACAGCCGATGCACGCGTTCTGCTCAATCGGGCCCAAGTGGAGTGCCAGAGCCATCGTCTCAATGTCGAGGATCAGGTCACTCTGGAGTACATCACGCGCTACATTGCTCAGCTGAAGCAGAAGTACACTCAGAGCAATGGTCGTCGTCCGTTCGGTATTTCCTGTCTGATTGGCGGCTTTGATGGCGATGGCAGGGCGCATCTATTCCAAACGGAGCCATCTGGTGTGTTCTATGAATACAAGGCGATTGCCACGGGTCGTTCGGCCAAGGTTGTGCGCGAATTTTTCGAGAAGAATTATTGCGAGGAAGATGTGGTCACTGAGCACGGTGCCGTCAAGCTGGCCATTGAAGCCCTGCTCGAAGGGGCGCATACGGTCCAGAACACCTTGGAGGTGGGCATCATGGAACACAACAAGCCGCTGAAAATGCTGGATCGGAAAGCCATTCTGGACTATGTGTGCATCATCGAGAAGGAGAAGGAAGCGGAGCTAGCAAAGCAAAAACAGAAGAAGTAACACAAAACCCATGTTCGAATTTCAGGACTTATCGTTATCCCACTATCATTCAGTTCCTCTATTCCATGAATTTGGAATAGCCCAAAAGTCATTTAAGATTAATTTACGTATAAAATATGTTTTTGCAGGGAGATTTTTACTGAACCCATTGATTTGGAGAATGTTCTTTTAATCAAATAATTTTATACAAAATAAAATTCTAAAAAATTCGCATAAAATCGAGTGTTGGCTAGAAGAAATATGTATAATTCCACAAATAACTAGACCAGTGGAAATCAAAAGGAAAATAATTTTCAGAGCAGTAGTTCTCTTTTTTTAGAAGAAAACTGATTTTAAATTATAAGGAAATATATTTTTAACCTTAAATATATTTAATTAATTTGAAAATATATTTTCCAACTATTATTTAGATTCTGCTTAGTTTTATCGTTATTTCTCTTAACTTTGTTCATCTCTAACGAAAGCCACAAACATTTTACTTTGATTGGGGGAGCGGAGCCCATTTTATTAGCATCTTAATCGTGATTTGTTGCTCCGGACTGTTTGGCCCAGGCAAACGGATAAATTTATAGATTAAGTTTTGCATATGAAGATAATTAATATGAAGTTGTTGCCCAAAGAAAGACAAAGATAGAGATTGTAGATGGAGTATATATCTAATTATGTAGCACAAATCACTGCCTTGAGCCTGATATTTTTCCTATATTATTTATTCATTGTCTGCCGAATCTAATTGCTCTCTCAACTGTAAAATTTCATCACTCAAATAATGATACATCACAATCAGGGCAATTATGAGACCTTGAAAGAATAACAGCTGCAAAGAAAAATTGTTGAAAAATATTAAAAAATATTTTAAAAATTATAAGACTACCAAAACGAAATGGATAACATCGAAGCGCCAAAGGGAGACAAATTTGTGGTGGAAAGTGTTGAGAAGAGTGCCCTTAAAATCCTTAGCTAGAGAGCGAATCCGCTTGGTCACGACATTTCCTTGAGAGAGAAATGAATCAAGACTTTTCAGAAAGCCAAGCCGCTGTAAAAGAGTGTAAATAAAGGTGAGATTTCCAGGGAAAATTCCCAAATACACTGCTCACCTCTTTTTCCATAAAAAACTGAACCAAAAGGAGGCACACATAATCGCTTGCAATGCAGGCATAGATGGAGGCATTGGCCGCATAAAAAATCCTCCTTTTGCGATCCTCAAAGAGCACATGCCAGGTATTTCGATAGTATATGTACGAATATGTTCCAACCAGCAGGCAATTGCCATTCATGGCGACCAGAAACAACAGAGAGTGCTGCATAGCCTCGAAGAAGTCGCCAAATCTGGTTCCAAGAAGCACCAATTGTTTCCGCAGACTCTCGAGGTTGTCCAGACTCGAATTACTGACAGACACTGTGAAGGATGTGGACGCCATATCCACTTCATCTTTCTTCAAGTTGGCACTGATTGCTTCCTCCACATTCGTTTGAATCTCCTTCAATTGTCCGCGCGTTAGCCAGGCCAAAATGGTGTACAATCTCAGGGATCCGGCAAGACAGAGATGTGGCATGAAGAGAGCAATTCCAATCATGGCATCTTGAAGGGGAGGCAGCTCGAATTTCATTTCGTAGGCAATGTAGAAGCCAAAGCCGAGGAGTATTCCAAAAGTAGAGACCAACAGAGCGTAGGCCATGGCCTCTTCTTTCCGGAATCCACTTCGTTTTCCAGCCAGAGACTCCATCAGTGGGTTTATCACTCCCACAGCTCTTACGGATGAGTATACCGCATAGCCGAACATCTTGGCACCCAGCAGCAATTGCCATCTTGTCAATCCAAAAAGAAATGATGATACATTCTTCAGAATCGTCAGCATCGATGAAGAGGCATCAAAGTGCTGGGCAAAGCAGGCCGCATAGGTGCATCCCAGCACAAAGATATAGACAACGCCGGGCAGGGACAATCGGAAACGCTGGGTCTTGGAGTCCAGCCAGTACATCTGATAGCCCGACAGCAGAAGCACAATATTTGTGGCCCTCAGCACGCGTGGGTGATTCATTTCGAGTTGAAAACAGAACTGAATCTGGAAACAAAGCAGAACTAAACTACCGATCGATTTGGGTGGCTTTATCTGTCCATCGGAATGTGACGAATCGTGTCAGCAAAGCGTGAAGTTTCACACTGAAACAAATATTTACGAGAGATTCTTGTAAATCAAATATTCAGTAGTTTAGAATACTTTTACGTAGGCTGCCTGCTATTGCTTTTAGGCCTATTGGAATGATCGGGGTTACCAAACTGTTTTTGGTTTGACTTTCAGTATCTAAAGAGTTTAAGGTAAGAAAATCCGGAAGGAAATATCACAAAAAATATAGAATTTGATCATAGAAAAGTTTGGGATGCCCAAGAATAAATCAAGCAGAATAATTTATAGCCATTGGGGTCACCAAATTGTGTTTCGATCCGAAGCGGGCAGAATTAATGCCCAAAGACTGTAAAAACATGGAAATTATTTAATAATATTGGTTATTCATTCGAAACATCAGTGTATTTCATCTAAAAATCTCAACTGTGGAATGTTTTGAATATCACTAGAAACAAGTGCAAATTCAATCTTCTAATATCAAAAAATGTTCAAAAAAATGCCGCTTTTTAAAGAGTTCAAATAGTTAATTACACAGAAATCTTAAAACAAACTACAGTCCACTAAAAATGAAAAGCAATGAAGCCGAAGAGTCTTAAGAAGTTCACCGCACCGCATCGCACAAGTGCCTGTTGGCCTACAGCATCGCGTGCCAAGTCAACAGGTTGAGTTAGAAGATTGTAAATTCCCAGAGTTAAATCCATTCAAAAACTTTGCTTAGCGGCGGCTCTTCCATCCTCCAGCACCCTCCTTTCTTGGTTAATTAAAATGTGGATCTTTGTTCAAAAACGTGAAGCGTTAACAGGCACGGCACCTGAACAAAAGAAAAGAAAAGTACTCGGTTAAATGGAACGCATCTCCCACCTACGCCTGGGGATGGGTGTGTGTCAACAGCGCTAGATAGCGTTAGACAGGGTTTCCTCCTAGGACAGATGTGTGTGTGTGTGTGTGTGTGTGGGCCCCGTGTCAACATTTGAAATTAGAAACAATTAAAAAGGCAGCGCCGACTCAAATATTTGCATAAATTGTGTAAAATCTTGGAGAAGCCAGCTGCTGCTGCTGCTGCTGTTTCTGTTGCAGCCGCTATTGCCGCTGCTGTTCTTTCATCTGCCACCTCGCGGGTGTTGACTCTTGGGGGACATACATAGAGGACAAACAGTGCGTGAACCAAATTAAGATCCGTCGACGGCCAGAGATTGCAATGATATCTTCTTGTGGAGGGGGGAGCGTCATCAAAATTAATAGGAATTCTCCCTCGAACCAACATCTTTCGGCTCTACAAATTTAAATTCCTAAACAAAGCCATTTACCCATTCTTCACTTTTGGGAATGAATCCCTCATCCTCCTCCATGTGCTCCATGTCCTCCGTCATTCTTTAGCCGTATTTCATTTACAATCCCTGTTTGCATGTACCTTTTGTGCTCTCTGAACAGTCATAATTCAATAAATAAATGCAAGGCTGACATGTGGACAGGCCGCCAACATATCGCATCGAATGCACTCAAAAATTGTGCACAGAATCTCGCTGCTGCTGTGTCCTTGTTCTCCTGTGCGGAGTGCGGTGTGCGGGCGGGGGAGTTAGGAGCAGGCCCTGAATGAATGAAGTAAAATTTACGGCCACTTTTTGGCCAAGAAAAACGTACAACAAAGCGGCCGAGCCGCCATCACTGGAGTATCCTGTGATTATATGCAATCATTTGGAATGGGCCGCAGGACACAGTACTACCTGTTCCGTGAGGCACTGCAAATCTATTAACGCAAGGCTCGCCCAGCATTCAGGCTGCAGTCGGGGACAGGACCCTTGCCTCTTTTGGTCATGCTGTTGGTTTTGATGGGGCATCCAGTGGTGCAGCCACTGGCAGGGCATAGAAGGCACCAAGAATGGGGCATGTTGCATGTAAATGATGCGCATTGGGGTTAGTCATGAACACGTTTGAGGGTTTTAGGGAAAGAAATTACATTTATTTTTATTTAACAAGGAAGCTCTATATATATCCATAATTTGTGTAATAAAAATAAAAAATTTCTTAGAAAACACTAGAAAATTTCTTTTATAAAATAAAAAAATAATAAATAAATAATAATATTAAATAAAAAATATAATACAGAATAATAAATAAATAATAAGGAATAAAAATTCCTTTAAAACGCAATACCCATTTATAAAAAAAAATAATAAAAGAAGATCTCTTAGAGGCCACACAAAAATTCCTTAAAAACTCTAAATAAAAAATAATAAATAAATAAAAGTTAATAAATATTAGTAAATAAATAATAATAATAAATAATAAAAACCACAAGAAAATTCCTTTAAAACGCAATACCAAAATCTATATAAAATTAAAAATTGTACAGAAAGTCTTGGAAACCACAAGTAAATTTTTAAAACTCAATCCCTTTAAAGACTTCAACCAAAAACAAATATTGACTAACCCTAACGGCGAGATTTTTTCACAATTCGCTTAGGGGCTTTGTTGGTTGACACTTCCTCCTCTTGCTACCAATTTTTTCGTTACGCATACCATGATGATGATGATCCAGTTCCAGTTCCAGCTCCACACAGCTGCACGTACTGTGTCCAGGAAATTATGATGCATTTTTATGGATTTTCAATGTTTTTGCTTTGGTGCAGTTTTTGCCCCAGCCAGGATTACGTTTCGTCAATGGGCCTTTCCCCCGAAAAGAACTGAAGGATTTTTTGCGGGCTGCTTCCGGGCAGAGCTACGCGTGTTGGTAAATCTTCTCTTTTTTTTGTTGTTGTTGGATTGGATGGGATGCTACCTCCAAACTGATTTATGCCTCTTGATGGACGACAGGATTGGGCAATGGGCACTGGGCGATGGGCGATGGGCAATGCAACCGTCGCGACGGGCATGGTCCCGGCCTGAGAGTGCAACCAAACAAGCAACAGAACAGGCGGACAAAAAAACAGCGTGAAAATTGAGGGCGAATAAAAATTTATGCATTTTCATTGATATGCAAAGCGTTGTTGCAGCAGCAGCAGCAGCCAGAGGCAGAGCCGAAGATGAAGAAGAGAAGAACTTGTGTGCGCGTTTCCGTTTCCGCTGCAATGAGAATCGAGGGAGGGAGGTAGGGAGGGGAAGGACATTGGGGTGGCTGTTATGCGTAGGTCGACATGTTTGGCGTATTGTCGAATTGCATAATATGCACTTTTTCATCGGCCATCCGCCAAAAATTTACAGCCCTACACACATCGATTTATTGCCTGACAATTGTCCCTGAATCCTCCCAACCAACCAGCCAGCGGACCAGCGGACCAACCAACAATGGGAATGCCATCGTCGACCATCGCCCAATGGATTTGTGTCCATGTCCATGGATGTCCTGTCCTGGTCTTGCTCCTGCTCCTGGTCCTGGTCCTCTCGTGTCCTGTCCTGGCGCCAAACGGCTCTCTGAGTTATGAGTGGCGAATGTTTCTGGCGACCGATTGAATGCGATTTTCCACTGCAATTCTCACTTTTTTTTCTCTCTCTCCCTTCGATTGGTTTGGGGGATTCCATCAGCGAATTTCAATAAAATTTCAGAGAGACACATCCTTCGGACACATCGCAACGATATGTGCCTGTGCGTATCCATCCATTGACGCCAATTCGTGTGAAAAATAATGTTTTTAATATTGACAAAAACATGAAAAATGTGAAAACAATAATCGTAAATTTTTATTAACAGAAAGAAACAGCCCAAAAAAAAATGTCGCAGCACAAAAAGTAATCACAATTATGAAATGCATCTCGCCCTACCATCAAGCCAATTTCCTATTGTGTTTTTTGTGGATTGAAAAAATGCATAGAAATATGCAAAAATATAGCGAAAATATCCATGTGATTCGGCTGATTGTTGAGGAAGTGATTCATCAATTGGGGGAAAAAGTAAAGAGCGATTTCAAATGTTTCTATTATATGTTTTTTAGGGGGATTGCTTACATTTCTTTTTTTTTATTTATTATTTATATATATATTTTTTTGATATTATTATATTCATTTCTTTAAAGACTGCCAACATTCTTGAGTCTTTTGTGTCTGCCGAATCACATTTTAATCTTCAAAAGTATTTTTTTAGGGCTGCTCAACATTTACTATAATTTCGAAATGATCTTCAATGAAATATTCCTCCCATATACCCACTCCCGTTTCCAAAACTCAAGAGCATATTCCGCCCTTCACTTGGTGAAGTGTTTTTTGCAGTACAACTGGCAAATCCAAACAAACGATTGCATTCCAGAGGGTCATCTGGCGGAATTCTTTTGGCCGAAATATGTAAAGCTTCCCCCAGGGAGCTGGAGGACATCTTGCAGCTGCCTTTGGGGGGTATGAGCTGTGTTGTTGTTGTTGTTGTGCTGTTCTGTTGGAGATGCGCGCGCGTTCCAGGACACATCATCATCGTAAATCATGGTGGGGCTTTCTCTGGTCTGGTCTGGACTGGACTGGACTGGTCGTCTCTCGCTGGGCGAGATGGCTCTGACATTTTCGGTTTTCTCGGACGATGGTCGAGGAGTCTAAACATAAAAATAAATAAAAGGCCACGCGGCTGACAGGGGCTTCGCGCAGGACCTCGCACTTGGACAAGCCAACTCGACTTCGACTCGTATATCTTTTTCCTTGTGTTTTTTTTTGTTTTTTTTCGAGTGTTGCACACACAAAAATTCGCATCGAGAGAGCTGAGAATTTTTGTTGCAGTCAAGAGTTGGTTATTGTAAATTTCGCAAGGATTGGAGTGCCACAGAAAGAGAGAAAGAGAGACAGAGAGAGAGCGAGGCGCAGCAAAAGGATTTCATAAAAATTGCGCAATTTAAAATGTCACAACATAAATTCTGTTTGCGTTTTCTTTATGCAGGCACCACCGGGATGGGTGACCGGGATGGGTTTTGGAGGCAACAATACGAACGAACGCCAGGCGAAGCACAATAAGTATTAAATTTTGTTAGAAGGACCTCCCCACAGACACTAAGGGCTGCGAAAATGTCCTTCGATGGTGGCGAAACAACAACAGAATGCCAGAAAGAGAGGCCCTAAAAGTCGTTGGTTCTAATACCCTTAAAGATCGTTTTTTCTACGGTAGATTTAGGCTATAGAAAGCCGATCTGGACAGTTTCTGGTGTAGATGGATTTGGTGATCAAAAATATCCATACTTTATATTGTAGAAGATACTTTCTTTCTTCCTTAAAATAAAAATCAAACCAATTCGAATTTTTTCTATCGAGGGACACGTGCCGCGACATCAGGATACCAATTACCCAGCCTCTAATTACTTCTGTATGTTTACTCTCGAATCTACTTAATGATTAGAGATCAAGATCCGTTTTCTTTGGGACAAACAGGTTATCCAACCCATGATACCCTGCTTAAGGGCACAACAGGCCTCCCTCCCGTCCAGTGGAAGGCCAGCAGGCGACCCAAAAGATGGGGCAAGACTTGGCGCTGAAGCCGCTGACTGGCTGTCGAGCGACTGAACGAAATGGCAACCGAGGAAACAAAAGAAACCCAAAATGCACACACACACCCCGACAGGCCGACAGCCCGACAGCTGGGGGGGCTGCAGGACACCAGAGCGCACCCGGACAGGACACTCGGTGTGGCAAACGAATGGCGCAGCGCACCCGCCTTTCGAGGAGCAGGTCTGGCCTGGGGGGATCCTCCCGTGTTAGGTGGCCTGCCTCCGGTTCTGTGTGTTGCAAGCTCGTCAGTGGCATCATCGTGGGGTCCTCTTCGTTGTCCTGGGTGCCTCCTGCAACTCTCGATGTTGTCGTTGTCGTCGTCGCTGTCGTCATCGTAAGTTTTCGTTTGTTTTTTGTTTCTTTTTCTTTTTTTCTGATTTTACACCAAAAGGAAAACGCTTTTGAGAGGGCAAACGATTCAGGAGGGAAACTTGAACATGGAAACCATTTCTCTCAGTGTTCATTTGGTGCAGTGCTCGTCAGTGACATAAATCACAGGACAGTGTTGGTGAATGTACCTCTGTATTGGTGTGTGTGTGTGCTCGAGAGTGTGTGCATCCGACTTGAAGCAACGCCCATTGTGCAACACTTTCGTTTTTTTGCTCTCTTTCAGTTTTCTGCTTTCTTTCATTGCTTTCCTTTTTTTTTCTTTTTTTTTGGTTTTTTTTGTTGCTCTTTTTCCCCATTTGTCGGGCAAGTGCGAGAGGAGTTCGTTCCCTCAACGTTTTCGGGGGGTATCTGTGGGCTCTGTGCATCTGCGAGAGTGTCCTTCCTTCTACTCACATTCGGAGCTGGAGCTGGAACTGGAGTTGTCCTTCTGGTGGCCGTAACTATTTTTGCTCCTGGTTGGACATAATCGCGTCTGCATTATTGGTTGATGTTTGTTGTTTCCACCCCCTGCACCCCTGCCTGCACTTTGCATAAAAAAGAAGTGGCAAAAACCCTCCCGCCCTGCAGTAGGAGCCCCAGGCCCTCCCATGGTCTGGGGGCAGCACTACGTTTATCGCCTGGCAGCGTGTTGCAAGTTAGGTGGGTTGGAGACATAAATATTTTGTTTGTTCATCCTTCCCTTCTAGTTCTCTGCGTTACGTTGTTTTCCTTTTTGAAGATTATGTGTGTTTTGTTGCCTGACAGGGATCAGCATAAAATGTTGCAAGCTGAGCTTTTTTTCTCCCAGTATTCTCGGGTAATTGTAGGGTATGATAAAGGTATAAGGGGTTGGAAAGGGTATAGATTGCTGATCAGTAGATGTATAATTTCTAAGAATTTTAATCCCTAACAATTTACTCGGAATTATCTCAAAGAGAAGCAAAAGATACGCAGCCACTTGCATATAGTTTTTTAAAACTTTTAATACAATTTTTAATTACATGTTAGAGAGAGTGTTGAAACTCTGGATTCTCATAGCTATGTTCATTATTTAATAGTATTCCAAATTTCATAAGAATCCAATGATCTATGGGGGAGTTATGGCACCAAGTAGTATATGGTTAGGACTTAAGGGATTCCGAGTCTCGAGAGCGCTTTGAAGATCTTTCATCTGAAAGCTTCTATAAAGTTTCCTCTGAGAATTACAGGTAACTTCGGATTCTATCCATTCCCAAACTGTAGGTTTTTCCACACGTTTTTTTCTGTGTGTTTGCTCTTGCCCCGAAAGGTGTTTCTGTATCTTGTATGTGTTGGGGTATGGAAATTTTCCCCCGTATGGCTTGTGTGTGTGTGTGTGTGTGTGTGTAGAGTCCAGGCAAAAACGGGTTAAATGTTGTGGCGAATTTGTAATTAGAAATTGTCGCTTGGCGCATTTCATTCTGTTTGTTTGTGTGTGTTGTTGTCGTTTTGTTTAGTTTTAGATTGTACTCTTATTTTTGCTTACGCCAGGCTTTAAATATTTCATTCAGGGTCGTAATTAGGGCTTCTTTTGGAGAAGATTGAAGTGGAATACACCAGAAAGAGGCCCCCAAAAGAATTCGCTTCAACGAAAGCCAACTGAAAGTACAGTCACAGCAAAAGCATGGCCTGTTTCATAGTCTGTAATTAATCGAATGATTTACAACCACCCACAACACACTCTCCTCTCTTAAATCATTTTTTGTAATTCACTCCTGCATTGTGTATCCTCAGCGACCTCAATATTTTCATTAAATCATTTATTTACGCAACGAAAAAAAAAAAAGAAAAGAAAACGCAGCAGCACTCTTTATGAATGATTATTGAGAGAATGGCCGCTTGGCTTACCAATTCCCGACTTTAATGTTAAGGATACTACGAGTACATACTCGTATGATAAGGGAGGACATTCGGAGGCGACTCTCGACTCTCGAACGAATTTATTACGGGACGCGACGCGACGCGACGCATTAAATAATGTTGTTCATTTTTATGCCTTGAATACTCGTATAATGTTATTTCGTTATTTTCAACTTTACGATCATAAATGTCCAAAAAGGGTTTGATTTATATTCGAAACTTTTGTGCTTTACTTCAGCGAATGGTAGACGTACAATAACTGTGGTTAAATCTCCTGTTTTCGGGGTTGACTTCGGGGTTCAAGTGAGATGAGACGAGTCTCTGGGCTATGGCTGGCGGATTTTTACCAGGGAATCTCTGGAGAACAGATGGATGCTCTCTTTCCACCATTTTATGCCTTAAATAACACTTATTATACCAACTCTAGACAGCATCCTGGGCACCCATCAAGTGGCTGTTCTGACATCTCCAGGATCTGTTGTTTATGGGCGTGGCAAAACCATTTCAAGAGGCTGCCTTCCAGGTGTAATATATTACCATCTCAGCACAGCAGCCACCATCCATGCCCTCGTTGCTGTGTGTGCTTGTGTGTGTGTGAATGCATCTTGAGTCGTCCTTGCAACGACATCGTCATCATCGTCGTCATCATGAGTGCTCCACAGCCAGCTCGCCTCCATCTCAATGGCCATGGGCACCGCCACCTGCTGTCATGGTATGGGGCCTCTCTCTGATCTATAGACTGGTGGAACGGCGACGCTTTCGTGTTCGACTTGCTGGGTGACTGTACCTCTGCCCGCTCTTTCCTGCTTCTCCTGCAGCTTCTCCGCCAGCTGGGAGGTCCTCTCCGCTTCTCCTGCAGCTTTGGAGTCCTCGTTGCTTCTTCCACAGCTTGGAATTTATGTGCATCCCACATGGAGCATGGAAGCCGGGCTTTTGGGGCTGTTTCTCAGTTGCGTCTCGGTGGCACTGCCGGGCGGTCGTGTATTTTTTCTATTTCTATTTTTTATTCTCCTCAATTCTGCCATTGTTGTTGGTTTCTTTTTTGTATACCCTTTACGAGGGTATTCGTTAGCATTTTCTACTTCAAACTTAAATTTTAATTTAATTTATTTTAATTTATTGTTTAATAGAAGTTATCTTTTCGTTTGTTTCCTAGGAAAATGCTATCAAATGCAATAATTTTCCAGAATTTCCTTACAGGTAATCCAAAAAGCGTTAAAATCGAAGGATATAGTCCTGCATCTAATTCCCTCGGAAACGATTTACCTCCAAGGGTATCCCAACCTTCGGCTCTCAAACCTTTTCCTGCCTTCCGTTTTTTTTTGCTTTTGTTTTTGTATTTATGGATTTTCATTGGCGCAGCAGCCAGGAGTGGTGTGGGGCCTGGGAGGGGTTTCCCAGGGTGGGGACTGGCGTGTCAAAACGCAAATGATTTATTGAACTGACAGCCAGAGCAGTGAATTTTGTCGAGTCAAGTCGCACGGACAACGATGCGGCATCGTCGTCGTTGGAGTCGTCGTTGAATGCGACACCGTTGAGCAGAAGGACGAGGCATCTCCTTTGAGCATCCTCCCGCACACATCCTCTCCTGCCTTCCTGCCGCCACTAGTTCTAGTTTTGCCGCCATTTCTTGTTTCGATGTTGTGCATTTTCCTCGTCTCTCGCTTTTTGTTGCAACTTGCAGCAGAGTAAGAGAGAGAGATGTGGCATGAATGGGAGGAGTTTTCGCTCAACTCAACTGAAAACTGAAACCGAACTGAAGCTGAAGCTGAGGCTGAGGCCCGGGCGCAAGAAATGGCACCGATGTGAAATGAAGTTTTGATTTAGTTCAAAATTTTTATCAAAAGAAACGCGTTACTGCTGCTGCTGCTGCTGCTGGTTCTGCTGCTGCTGCTTCTGTTTTCCTTTTGCACCTCCCTACCTCCCTCCCTGCGTTTTCCGCTCTTTCGGAGGTTTTTCCCTTGCAGTTTTTCTAATAAATCACAGCATGGGTTGTGTCTCCTGATATGGGCGGAGGGCGGACCTTTCGGGCGTAATGGTATTTTGATTTATGTCTCCACCAACCATAATGCAAAAGTTCTCATACACACACACACACACACATCAGGATATACACCCACACAAGCACACACATCTATACCAGAAATGTTTGGAAAAAGTATATCTAAATATTTCAATATTTTTAAATGCGCGCTCAACGAAGCGTATACGTGATATTTGTTCGATTGATTGATTAATGAAAGATTATCTCAAGTGGAAATGGTTGAAATTTATACTTTTTTGGGAAATCAATTAAATCACAGGATCGCTGTTGAGCAAGTGCTATTTTGGGATCGATTTATGGTTTAGAAAAAAGATTTATAGGCGGTTTTAGATATATTTTTGGATCATAAGAAGAGACAAAATATAATATTATATTTTCATATTTGATTTTTAATATTTTCATATTTATAGAAAATATATTTCCTATAAATTTAATATATTATATTTATTTTTAAGTAAGTTCTTTGTTTAATACTTTTAAATACATTTCTGCTTAAATCAAAGTGAATTCTATTTAATTTAATTATATTTTTATATTTAAGCACAGAATATTTAATTTAAATATGGGTGTTTTTTTTATTAAGCCATTTAACTCCGAGTTTAAGGAATTCGTAGAATTTTATTGAAACGGGAAAGAACAAGGTTTCGAGCTTGAAAGTTAGGAAAATGTTGAAAAATTCGACTTTTTCCGGGACTAATACGGAAAATATTGAATATTCTCCTGAGCTATGGTTCAAGCAGAGGATTAATAGTAGATTTTGTGGAACAAAAGAAGGAATTCGATCATTTTGTTGTTGATGGTAAAAGAATAAAACGCAGGAACATCGTTTTACATTTAATCAAAATCTCTTTAAAAAATAGTGTTTTGTAAATTTCATTGCTTTTAGTAAGTTTCCAGCTACGAATTATTATAATAGATAGTAGCTATATAAAATCTTCAACCATCGAATGGGAGTTTAAATAGTTTAAGTTATTGAATCGAATGATTTACACCTAGAGTTGGGGATAAAGAAACCTTTCTGTTGAGGAAACTCACGACGTAGTGTTTTAGGAGAAAGTGTTATAGAGAATCATACCTAAAAAGTATTCAGTCAATACAGCACTTAACATAGTGAATCTCTTCTCAAGTGTTCATCATCCTTTATTCTGTATTTTCCTGGCCGCCATTTTCCTTTCCTTCACAATTTTCCAACCCTTTTTTAGGCCTCATAGATCATCTTTTGGTGTGTTGCAGGAAATAATCAGCCCGTTCTCCAGTTTAATAATTACAAAATTGCAATTACTGGAACAGACTTACGCTGTCCCATTCCTTACTCTGGAAACAATCCCAAGATTTTTCTGCTTTTCACGCAGACATCTTCAAGATACACGCCCACCCAACACCATCAGCATTGCCAGATACAGATACAGATCCACACGACGACGAAGACAACGACGATGATGATGATGGTGATGGCGATGGCGATGAAGAAGCTGAAAACAGAAGCCTGGCCAGGACTAATGAGACTACCAGAGGGGGACGCAGGAGATGGGGGCCAACGCCTGCAGTGCAAAAGTTTTCCGAAAGTGTCAGAAAATGTGAATGTGATTGGGGCATGGGACTGGGGAGGAGTGGGGAGGGATGGGTAAACGGCAGCGGCAAACGAGATGAATGATATCTAGTCGGAGTGATGCATGAGTCGCATTGGGGGCGTCGGTGTCGGTGTCATGTGGGTGGCTGGTCCTTTGGTGGCAACATGAATTCCGACGCTTCATTCGCCAGGATACACTCCCAACGAGAGGTGGAAGATGCTGGCTGCTGCTTGCTGGCTGCTGCTGATGCCATCCTGCCATCCTGCCGTCCTGCCTGCTGTGGCATCCATGTAAGCTGAAGGGAAGTGTACGAGACGCAGGCGTGGAAGCAGCAGCGAATGAGCATGCGAAATGCACACATATACATAGATATACCTACTATATGCATATACATATATGTGGCACACACACGGCCATACACTGAGGAAGCAGGAAAACATATCCAACTCGAATCTTGTCTACAATAAATCAAATTTTATTACACTTTTCTTTATGCATGCCACAGGATATATGGCAAGCGTATGGCATGGCTCTGCTGATGAGCACACAAGCACACACAAACCCACAGATATACACACACACACACACTGGCATTGGAAGTTTCTATGAATGTGAACTGAGATTTCTCGCTCAAGCTCATTTAGTGGGGGGTTTCTTTGTCCTTTTGGCGTTTGGTTGGGGTGGCATTCATGGGCTTTGGTGTTTGGGTGGAATTATAGTACAGATTGACATCGTGGCAGAAAGGAATTCTCAGCATTTAAGGATATCAAATGGTGGAATGAGATTTCAACTTATACTGAGAAATATACTTATTCCTTGATTACATCCATTTCTTCAGGATTATCCATGTGGAATCTATGACTACCTTAAGAGAAAGAAATAGCTGAAAAATACTTTCACAGAAGCTTCAAAATCATTCAATAAAGTTCAAAATCTCTAATTTTCTTGTGATTAAAACTACACACCAATTTTTTCCCATAAGTAGCTTCGAGTATGATTGTGGAAGAGCACTAAGATAGGAGAGGATAAACCTCCAACCCACGGCATATTTTAATCCGGATGAAGTTGATTTTTTTTATTAATTTATTTTATTGTTATTATAATAATATTTTTTTTTTTATTTTTTAAATTTTAAAATTATTAATTTAATTTAAGGAGATTTATTTTTTAAATTTTAAAATTATTAATTTAATTTAAGGAGATTGAATACTGATTTTTTTTTGGTACCGGTAAAATATTATAATAGGAGTTTGCTATACGAATTCAATTTTGAACAGTTAGAATCTAATTTATTTCAAATTTTCCTGAATTTTTAAGGTCAACGCTTGAACTAAAATACCGTCAAAAATTATACGATTTCCATTTGAAAGATTACTAAACGTAGGCTTATGTGTTCGTAGTTTTTAGAACTAAGTTTTTCAGAATTAAAAAGTTGTTGAAAAATTTATGTTACGTTTGGTTTTTCAATAAGTTTCTATTTCTGAAAAACTTATTTAATTCAATTAATCAATCAAATTACTTTATATAGCAAAACGTAAGCTTACCTCTGAATAAAAACAATTTAAAACATAAAGAAAATATTAAAAAAAGAAATCATCATAAAAAAAAAATATTAAATGTAAATATTAAATATTAAAATTTGTGAAGGTTTGAAGAACCAAGTTTAACTAACAGAAGAAACTGTTGAACAAATATCCATCTTTGCAAATTATAATTAAGTGGACTCTACTATGTATAACCATATTTATTAGAACGTTTTTGTGTAATGACATCCAGCCAGAAACCCAATCTGACCGAGGGCCGCTACCGGATAGGATATACCTCTATTCTATCCAAAAGTCTTTCATATTTATGTTTCCCCCATCTGTCCTTCATTTTGTGATCTTGACATCGCTCTTCCCTTATATATTTGACTTTCTTGTCTTTGGCCCAAAGCCTTTTTAGCCTTACCCATACATCTAAACACTCCCACACATAGATGCTCCCCACTCCTCCGGCTCTCGTGTCTGTGTTGGCTTATCAAAAGAGCAAAAAAGTAAACCGTTATGTGCGATGCATGACACTTTTGAGAATTTATGTGTTTGTATCTCATTAAGCGGTGGCAGCAGCAACAGGGTGGCGGGGTCCAGCCCAAAGGTGTCCCGTGCACACACACGCACACACACAACTTTTTGGGGCGGGGGGGCAAGAAAAACCGCGCTCCACTCCACTACACCGGAAAAACAAGCCGTCAATGAAGCCTGGAACTGAACTGAACTGAAAACTGAGGCGAGCGATGGCGGGGGTGGGGTGGGCCCAAACAAAAGTTTTTTGAAACATTTTCCAAAAATTATCTCTTAACACAAATGTGACACCCAGCACATGCCCCATGTACCAGCCAGCCCCTGAGGCATATCATACTCTCCTCGTTCCTCGGATATGTATGAAAACAGAAACGAACCGAAGACCGACCCCACACACATCATAAATTTTAAGTGAAAATGAATCCTTTGGCAATTGAAGTTTTCGAAGGAGATTTTTCGGTGTTTGTCGTTGGATCGTCATCAACGTCCTGGCTATGGCATATGTATAAAGGAAGAGCAAAAGAGATAGATATGTATGTGGGACGGGACGGGATAGATGGGAGGGGGAGGGGGAGGGAGAGTACGTGGCGTGTGTGGAAGTTCCTATCGGTATCTCTCTGGATGTCGTTGTCTTAATCCTTTGTTGCCCATAAATCAGCGAATCGCGTTCACATTTCGCGCATGTTCCTGTTCCTGCAACAGACCTCCCTGCCCCGTACACCCACCCCCTTCCCATGACCATGTGCCCCATAATTCAGGTTTAATTAACTCTGCGTGTTTATTAGCAAATATTAGTTTACAATTTGATATGGCATGTTTTTCGGGTGGATGCGCCACAGCTCTTAACTGAGATTTCTGCCGCATTTGGGGAGCAATTGAAAAGCGAGATTAGACCGAAAGCCCAAAGGGTTCCCCAGTAATAATAGTACAGAGAATATTTGAATATTCTGGTTGGAAATTGACTTAAATTCAGGACTACTTTTGAAGGGTTGGAGCTACAGACCTGGTCGAAATAATTATTGGTACTTCCACTCACTAATCATAGTTATTGTTCAAAATGATTAGAAACTATTATATTTGAAATTTCTATAGAATTTTGATACGCATTCTTTAATTGTCATTTCTTCAATCGATTGAGGAGTCATTTTCCTAAGAAATCCCTAAGAAATCTTTCAGATCTGTAACGATCTGTATATATGATAGCTGTATAATTTTTAGTTCAAGATTTGTAACAGAAATCTAAGAAACAGATTTCCTAAGCCAAACAGCGTAATACAGTCGAACTTCTCTATAACGAACTTCCTATAACGAAGTTTTCCATAAAACGAATTTATCTCGTTAAATTTTCAGTACGTTTTGATCTTAGTTTTGATTTTCCTTATAGTAAATATTTGTCTATTAGGAAGTCTATTTCCATGCCCGTAACTCGAGTTCTCATACGTTTTCGCTCTTGCTATAAAGAATTTTTTTTTTAAATTTTTTAATTATGGTTTCCTGCCATAACAAAGATAAAAATGTATTTTGGGAAGTCCTGAACTTCCCATACAAAATACTAATTATTTTAAAGTAAAATAAACTTAAAAACAATTTCATTCTACGAATTCTATATAACGAATTTTCCCTATTACGAAATGTTTTTTGTCCCCTTGCGATTTGTTATGGAGAAGTTTGACTGTAAATATGTACATCTTTCAATCATTTAAAGATATCCATAAAAGCTAAGACTATTCAATTACCAAAATGTTGCATCAGGCACCGAAAAACGATGTTCTATGGCGGAGTTTTTCGTGAAATTCGGTCCCCAGAATCCAATAACAAAGTACACAGTTTTTGGAGAGGCTCCATAAGAGAATTAAACGAAAATTGCAATGAAATTTGTTCCTAGTGCAATAACTCAGTATTTTTTAGACAGGACTAGACATTGAATAGAACGAGATCTTGTGTAGGACTACTTCTAAAATGTCCTTCTAGAACACGCTGTAGGATCTCCAGAGAAGCCTCTATAGAATAGTTCCAAACCCCAAAAATGCACCATTTATTTTCAATCGGAAACGTGCAACATTTTATTGAACTCTTCTTTTTCAAATTATTTATTTTAGAGATTCCTATTATGTCGCTCTAATTTTGAATCAAAATATTCAATTTTTTGTGTTTTGCTTAGAGAGAGAGAGAAAAAATGTAAAATCATGTAAATGTTATTTTGAATGCTGCGCCTTTATTGCATTTATTACATATATATATATATAACTTACACTTACGATTCTAAGGGAAGGGGGGGGGGGGGGGGATTGTGGGGGCTGTGGTGGTGTTACAGGGCAGGGGATTGTTAGGGGCAGGGGCATGGCGAAAAGGAAGCGAACGGTTTCGTTTTATAAATAATATCACAAAAACTCAAATACAAGTCGTATACATAAGTATTTATATCGTATATCATATCATTATAGATGTAAACTATTCCCGATGATGGATTGATGATGTTGATGATTGATAATGATGCTTGAAATGTTTTACATTCTCTGTAAGGATTCCTCTCTTCCGCTGAGAGGGTCTTCTCTTAGGTTTAGTTCTTAGGTTAGATATTCAAGATTCTTCTTAGTTATTGTTTGAGATTGGAGTTGCTGGTATACATGGGTTGTATATAGTATTCATATATGTATATATCATTTGTATATAATATTTATAGTATATAGTTTTGTTGTTTTTGTTAAAATTGTGTTGCGTATACATGCGTTGCTGTGGCTACATTTTGATTTCGACTTTCTTGAAGAAGATATAGCTTTAATTTATCCTTAAGTACAGATATAGCTTTCCATATCTTTCAAGATATATTTATATATTTATTTTATGGAAGGAAAGTGCTATTTGCTAATTATTTACATTTATATAATGCATTATATTTTTGGGTATAATTTTCTTCTGCTTAAAAGTTTCTTTCAGGTTAACTTTGTTTTTCTTTTTCGAGTTTAAGTTTTAGGCTTTTCCAAGAGTTTTACGTATACTGCGTTGCATTTGTTTTTGTAAATTGCTTAAATCTAATGATTTAATTTGTATAATTATTTTTAAGTATTTAAATTTTGGTTTTTGGCACCCATTTTTTGTTTTTTCTTTTTTTGACAAGGAACTGCGGCGTTAACGAATTCAAAACAGAATAATATATAGCTTCCATTGGAACGATCGGGCCGAATTCAAGTTCCATTCATCATTTAGCATCTTTGAAGTGCAATTTTTTTTCTTTCACTCAAATGCCGCCTCTCCCATTCGCACTCGAGAGTTGTCCACTCAAAAACCCGTTCCACTCAATAGTTCTGTTTCTCTCTCTCTATCTCGCTCGCTGTCTCTCGTTCACCCCACCTACATTGTTGTTTTTTCTCTCTTGCTTTCGCCTCCATCCAATCCAACTTTGACGAACTCGTGTCGTCGCCTTTCGTCAAACGGTTGGCTCCGGCACCTATGGTCGTCTCTGTCTGGCGCGCACTGCGCCCGCCCGCCTTCGTGATGGACAGCAGTTCGTCAAAGTGGTGGTAATTGAATTTCTCATGCACTGCACTCGCACGTGCGACTGCGATGGCATGCTGCCCGATTGGGAAACAATAAAATCGGACAAAACACACAGCAGAGAGCCGGAGGAGAGTGACGTCACTCGCGATAAGAGAGAGAGAACATGGAACAAAGGGGAAACAGATGGGACTGCTGCTGGGGAAATATTCAGCAAAAGTAGGGGAAATATTTTGTGCAGATAGAGAGCGGAGAACACGAGAGAGAGAGAGAGCTTTGTAGCAGAGAGATTTAAAGTTGGGAGCGTTACAGCTGCAGATATTCTCTATGTTATGCTCTCCATTGATCTCCGAAATGAAATCAAGGCACAAAACAGGAATAAATCGAATCTCAGCTGCTATTCGGGGATTACACTGTGCAACAGAATAATGGTTAATGTTAGGAGTTTACTGTTAAAAACATTTTTTTGGTAACAGTTTTATGGCCACTATCAAAAGTGTCTTAAAAATATAGTGAAAGCTCTCGTGGGCGGACAAGGGACTGAACTGTAAATATGATATATCAGAAATCAACAGAAATATTTTATAGAAATATAGTTTGTGTATAGGAAACTGTCCCTTAGAAGATCTTATTGAGGAACTTATTGGATCAAAATAACTTCTCATACAATTAAATTTTATTTGAAAATAGTTGAGAAATATCCAATTTGTTCATTTCCGGATATAGAAGATGTAGTCCGCTAGTAGATTTTGAATTTTAATTAGATCGGTTCTCGAAAAAGGTTAAGGAACTGTCCAGCAGCTGAGATTTTAGGGGTGAACGATTTTTGAATAAGGACTTTTGATATATTTATGGTCAAGGAAACAGTCTGTTAGTAGAACTCTGATTTCTAGATCCTATAAGGGATTGTATATAACAAAATATCTTCCAAGAAAAATCTTCCTTTAAGGGATTGTAAATTCTAACAATAAATCTTGTCCGCCCTGAGAGACTTTCGCTATAAAAAAACCTACAAAAGTTTCACAATTTTCTCTCCGTAAAATTTAGTCGGAGATCTTACGATAATTCCTCAATAACATTCTATAGTATAACAGACCCACTCCACTCCTCCTCCGTCTTAGGCATTCTTCGACGACAGCTGCTTGGCCAGTTCCGTGTACTTCAAGAACTTGGACTGCGGACTCTCGTCATACGGATTGATGGTGGGCGATGGCGATGGCTGCTGTGCCGCTGCCACGGCCGGACTCCTCGAGGCGGATCGCTTGGGCGAGGCCATCGGCAGGGACTTTGGTGACTGGGCCGTGGCTCCTGGCGACTTCATGGTGGGCGACTCCTCGCCATTGTCCTTGACAAAGTGCACCTTCGAGAGGTGATGGCGATAGGCCCCCTTCGACCCGAACGGCGTATCACAGAAGGAGCACTTGATAATGGAGGCATCCCCACCGCTGCCGCTGCTGGCACTCAGCACCGCCTCGTTGCAGGCCCAGCTGAAGGCCACCAGATCGTTGCCACCATTACCCACTCCCGAAGGGGCAGAGCCTGATGTGGTGGTTGCTGCGCTGCGCGTATTGGAGGCCGGTGGATCTGTCGTCTCGCACAGCTTCTGCAGGGCCGCCAAGGGATGGGCCTTTGGTTTTTTGGTGGAAATATTGCTTGCGTTGTTGTTGTTGTTGTTATAGCAGTGTCCTGGAAGAAGGAAAGGAGTTTTAGAAGCGGTTTATAGAAAAGAGGGAAAAAATAGATGGATATGATAGATCTGTGGTAGGGGTGAAGGCTGGGGTTCTGTCCCTTGAAATGAATTGGAATATTCCTTAAAAAAATATCTTTAATTATTAATAATAAAAGATTATCCCATAGTATTGGATAAATGTTCTTTATGAGAAGAACAGGAAAATCAGAAATATCTTTATCATAAGCAAAAGATGTTCCATAGAAATTGTTTGGATTATTCATGATTGGAAATTCATGAAATTACTATACAGAAGTATTTATATAATTTATACTTCTCTGATCCCATAGAATCGGATAAATGTTCTTTATAAAAAGAACAGAAAAATCTAAAATATCTGTATCACAAGGAAAAAGTGTTCCATAGAACCTGAAGAACATCAATCTATAAGAAACATTTTGGGTCGTAATCGTTCGATATTTTACTCATATTGGCGCTAGCGAGCAAAGCGAGTGAGCAAGGGGCCTTGCTCCTTAGTTTTTAGTATTACTTCTTTATTTCCTGATCAAAAAAATGTATATTTAATGGAGCAATTGCTCTGATTTTAATGCTTGATTTCTTTAAGCAGAAACTTGCTCCTATGGCCATAGCTCTCATCATTCCACCTCTAACTTCCCCCACAGATCATCTCACGTAATCCCCATCTATAAGGATATTGTGCACTTACCCGTATTGTTATTATTATTCGCTTCCACTCCGCTCAGCTGATCAAACATCGAGTTCAAAGCCAATAAACTTCCGCTATCCGTGGCCGTTCCTCCTGTCGTTGTCTGGGGCGATGGCGATTCACTGTTGTTGGATCTGGGACTCTCCCGTAGGTTTCCTGCCGTCGAATCCATGCTAAACTCCTTCTTGACGTTGATGTGCTGCCGTGGACTGGCCTCCATTTCGCCATGATCCAGCTCCAGAGGCTCCGCCTTGATGCTGGGCGGTGCCGGAGGCGGCGGTGCTTGGGCTGGTGCTGGTGTGTCCGGGGTCCTTCGGGGTGTGGCCTGCTGCCTGTCCGGCGTATAGGCGGACTCCACGCGACTGGCGCTGCTCGATTCGCTGGCACTGCGATCGCGCGAGGCGTAGGAGGAGCGCAGCAGGTGCATGGCATGGGCATCCATCAGGGGCTTCGTGTAGTCGCTGCTGTCGTCGATGCCCAAACGCTTCAGGATGCTGGCGCCCAGAGGAGTGCCCATATCGGAGTAACCTCCTCCGCCGGGGTGCAGGCCACGCGATCCCCTCGACTCGAAGCTCTTCTCGATCAGCTGCTCCAGGGCATTCAGCACGGATGGGGGCTTCTCGCCCGTCATCCCAGGACTGGGCAGGCGATCCATCGCCTGGCTCTGGCCATGCGGACGCCTGGGCGGGATGGGTATGCTGTCGCCCAGGCACTTGCGTATGTGCTCCACAAACAGAGCCGTCTCGATCTTGCTGCCACACTTCTCGCAGGTGATTTTCGTGGCGGCAGCAAAGTCCCTCAAGGGCTTCAGGGCCGAATCCAGACTGGAGTTGGAGCCGGAACGCTCCAGTTCGAGGAGTTTCCGCACCGGCAAAGATTTCTTGCGCTTCTCGTTGCGTGTCTGACGGCCGCGCTTGGCGTTTCCTCCTGCGGCGGCAGCTCCGCCTCCTCCTGCAGTGGCAGGCGGTGCCGGTGGCGATACCGAGGAGGACGAGGACATGGCCGATGGGGATTCCTTGTAGTGCGACTGCTGGGCCATGTGAGTGCTGAGATCCTTGAGCGTGGAGAAGGCCTGATCGCACACCTTGCACGTGAGCACCGCACTGACGCTGGCAGAGGCTGTCGGGCCACTGCTGGCGGCTGGGGGAGGCCCTGCTGGTCCCCCCTCCCTGCCATTGGGCCGCTCGCGTTCGTCTCCCGATTTCCAGGAGATGATCTGCTCCTGGGATATGATGTTCGTGTAGTGCTGCGTCTCCTGCATGTGGCTGGTCATCTCGGCCAGCGAGCGGAAGCTCTGGCCACACCACATGCACTTGAGGATCTGCCGCGTCTGCTCCGCCCCCTTGCCCAGCCACACGTCCTGGCCGCGCACCAGCTTCCGGGGCAGCGGCATCGTCTCCTTGATGAGCATATTCAGCTCCGATTTGGAGGAGTTCGAGGACGTGGTGGAGGTGCTGCTGCTGCTGGAGCAGGCCGATGTGGAGGTGGATGTGGGCACGCGAGTCATCGGTTGGTTGCCAGCAGCCGAGGAGGAGGAGGGTGAGGGTATCTGCACGCCGCAGTGCTGCGTCTCCTTCATGTGGGTCGTGAGGCTGGCCAGTGTGGCAAAGCTCTGCTTGCACCACACGCACTTGAACACATCCTTGGCGGCATCCGCGCCCTTGTTGAGCCAATGCGACTGCCAGGCGCTGTGCCTGCCACCCGCTCCACTGCCTCCTCCTCCTGCTCCTGACGAGGCGGAAGCTGCCACACTCCTGTGGCTGCTGCTGCTGGCGCTGCTCACTGGCGGTGGCGTCTCCAGGCGGCTCATTTCGCTCAGCTTCTCCAGCGCCTTGGTGGCCTCGCTGGGCGCCATCTTCTTGGCCGCCACTGCCGCCATGTAGGGATTCAGAGGTGGCACCCAGCTGCCCGGCGGGAGCGGGGACTTGTAGTCCGTGGCACGTGGCAGCTTACGGACAGGGGAGTCCCTCTCGCGCTCCTCCACCGTTGTCTGTCGCTTCCTGGCGCTCACCGACAGATCCAGGGGTCCATTGTCGCCCGATTCCGGCTGCTCTGGCTCCGGCTCCGGGTCCTCCTCATCGCTGGCCATCGCCTCCTCCTCCTCGCTGGAGGGTCTCTTCCGACTAAAGTCCAGTGCCGGGGCCTCCTCCTCGGCCACCATGCTCCCGGGCGAACCCATCCCAGCCGCCTGTTGCGTCGCCTGCTGCACCAGCGAGGCCGCTGCCGCCAGCGGATTCGTCAGCAGCAGGTGATTCTGTTGGGCAGCCGCCAGGTAGGCGGCCATCGCCGCCGACTGCGGCGGCAGCAGGGCCGCGGCAGCACCTGGCGCTAGTGTCGCCGTCAACGGCAGTCCCACGGTGGGGGAGGTGGGCGTGTGCGTGTGCGTGGGCGTGGGTGTGGGCGCCGGCGTCAGGCAATCGTTGGCGGAGCAGTGCGACTCATTCGACGGACACCGGCCATCGCCAGGCGGCGCTCCGGCAGAGGCATTCGATTCGCGGGACTGGCAACGCGGACTGGCCAATTCGCTGGAAAGGATTCGAAGGGAAACGGGGTTTAACAGGAGGTTCTATCATGGGAAGGAAGGTTCTTTACTGGGATTAATAGGAGTGGCAGCAGATACCTTTAAACCCGAAGCTGTACTGATGGAGAGTTTCATATATTTTTCATATACTTCCTCATCATATAATCTCACACCCTTTCTTTTACTTTTTACTATTTTTAAGAACCTTTTTGGGATACTGAAAGGTCTGAGGAAGTCCCTTAGAAGTCTTCTGAATAAGCTGGACTTTTATCTTCAGGAGTACCTTCCGAATCCCCTATGTACCTTCTAGCAAAAATTGTACAGGAAAACTTCTTCTTGTACAAGACAAAAATAAACTTTAATTCCTTCGAAATTCTAGCTCTCCTTGCTCTCCCGTAATCACAGTACACAATCCTCTCTTATAAGTATGAAATTTCCTATAAAATTACTATAATTTGTAGCCACTTTTTGAAGTACATAATTACAGTCTACATCATCATTAAGTAGCACAAATTTGTATGTACAGTTCTCTAGACACATTTTTCCACTATCAATCCATCATTTATTCACTCTCTTCACTCGAGAAACTTGCATTTCATTTAATTTGTAATATATAATGAATGATATTTAATTTAAGATTATAATTTAATAAGTGCCAAGTGTCAATCCACAACTCAAATTATTTCCTAGAATAGAACCGAATTTTATTTCCTATATTCCATGGATAAATCTATGATTTTATTTCCCATATTCCATGCATTAATTTCTGATTTAATTTCCTATTTTCCATGGCTAAATCTATGATTTATTTGCCTATATTCCATAACTAAATCTATGCCTTTATTTCTTAGAATAAAACCCCAATTTTGACTAAAGGAATCCCCTCTAAGGGGTCAAAGAACACTTAAACTGCTTATGTTCTCTCTATATATTTCTGTGATTTAAGTTTTTAAGAACCACTCAATATTTTCTATCCAAAACTATAACTTAAACCTATGCCTAAAACCTGTTTTCTATTAAAGATAATTCCTGACATTGCCATGAATCCATCCAGGAATAGAACACTTCTGCACCTTCCTATTTCCCTTGAAGAAATCTTCAAAAATGAAAAAATAAATTCTATTTTTTTAGCACTCTTAGCACACAAAATATTCCACTTGAATTCTCATTCGTCAACTATTTGCCCCATCAAATAATTATCAAAAACAAAACTCAACTTTGAACCGAAACATTAAATTATTTCAAAATTATTCCCAGAAACAAAAACCAACTTTAAGCTCCACACAAACACACACACAGACAGACATTCCACAAACTCTGCTGCCACATTCCACAAGCACAAAAGAGGGGGGAGGGGGAGATGGGGCAGGAGGATGAGTAGGGGGGGGAACACCACTCTACACTCACCTTGCACTCAATGCCTGGCGATAGATCTCCAGCATGACAGCCTCGTGCAGCATCATTTTGTGGCAGCAATTATTTTCTGGGGTTTCACTTCTCGTTCAAATATTATTTATTTCTGTATATTTGGAACTATTTAAGATTACTGTTGTTTGGTAATTAATTTCGTCTCTGCCATTGATAGCGTTCTGGTGTTTTTTTTGTTTTTGTCGTTTTTGGATTTGTTTGTGTCACACTTTTTCGAAAAAACATATGCGAAAAACGCGTTGAATTTTATTTTTGTTCGCCTCAAGAAATTTTGAAATTCTTAAGCACAGAGCGGGCGGGCTGGTGCGGGGGGTGGGCAGGCAGAGGCAGAGCCAGCGGCAGAGGCAGAGCCTTTCCTCACGGGTACGTGTGTGTGTGTGTGAACGTGTCAGTTTCGTGTTGAGCTTCTATCAAAAACACACACACGTCAAATAAATCAAATGTCACAATGGCAAGGGCCAGGAACCACGCGGGCTGCAGAGGAAGGGGACGGGGGATAACGACGACGGCGACTGATGACGAACGCGTATCAATGTGTGTGTGCGTGTGTGTCTGTGTGCGTTGTAGTAGTTGTTGTTGTTGCGGTCAAACTGCCGCCAATTCCAAGCAGAAGCAGCGACAGAGGCAGCACCAGCACCAGCAGCAGCAGCAGGCAGCACTTCCTTCTTCTCGTCCACCCATACACTTTCACCAACAACAGCTGCGTGTGTGTGTGTGTTCGTATCTGTGTGAGGGCTATTAATTTAATGTTTATTAATATTATTTATTTCGGTTTCTGGCACGATTTTTATATACGATTTTTTATTAGTTTGCTTTTCGACTAGAATTTAGGTTCGGTTTTTTTTCGTTGATTATTTTGTGTGTGATTGACAAGCGCGTTCTTGTTTGTCGTCTAGTGCCCGAGTACCGTTACAAGCGCCACTCTAACTGTGATTGTCGCCACCGCTGTGATTTCGGGCGATTAAAAACGCTACAATCAGCAGCGACATGATGTCTACGCTCAGCCGAACGAAAAGAGACAGACGTCTTTCGTTGTCGACGCGGAGCTGACAGCACCACAAGCAGGCAGGTCGTAGCAGCAGCAGCAGCAGCAGCGGCGGCGGCAGAGCATCACAGAGAGAGAGCAATCAAACTGAGAGATAGATTGCAGCAGAAAGCGTGAGAGAGAGAGAGCAACGGACGTTTTCCCCATTAAATTGATATATTGAGAGAGGCGAAATGATAGAGGGAAGATAAAACGCATGCGCTGGCTGTTCGGCAGCAGCTGCAACGCTTGTGTCAGAAGAACGCTGTTATTGCGCTGAGAGGGGGAGCACTGTTATGGCCTGTGAGAGAGCACTCACTCCTCACCTGTGTGCAAATTCTGTGAGAGCAGGCTCTGAGAGCGCCCGCTTCAAGAGAGAATGAGGGGGAGTTGTTTTGAGGCAAAGAACTGCAATGGCCCTGAGAGCCATAATTGCAATGCTTTACAGCCAGGCAAGACCAGAGAGAACTTTGCCAGCCAGAGAGCGTGTGTGACAGGTGTTTGTGTGTGGGGGCCGGTCTGGCTGCTGGCTGCTGTCTGTGTCTGTCTCTCTCTCTCTCTGTATGGGTTGGAAGTTGTGTTTGTATTGCAGCTGGTCAAAACGATTGAGCGCGGGTGGGCGGTCGGGTGTGTGAGGAGGGGTGTGGAGTGGAGACTACGCTGACGGCGCTGCTCGCGTCGCTGTCGCTTAAATCAAGGTTATTTATTGAAATTGAAAATGAAGCAATGCAGTGGCAGGGGAGGGGGAGTGGAGTGGTTGGCCAGGACTAGGGCTGAAGGTGGAGATGGGGCTTTTGCCACACGCACTGCTAAATGTTAAAGAGTTGCCAACACAGCCCCATAAAGTGAATTAATGCTTTTATTTTTTTTTTTGCATTTGACTAAAAGTTTTCTGCTCTCTCTCTCCCCCACAAAATGCGTGAGCAAGGGAGGGAACAATTGTTGCATGCACCATAAAAGGAGGACAAGAGGAATGTGTGGAATGGAAGAGGATGAGATTTTAGTGCGTAAAGTGGAACGGGTGTGGGAAAGGGACAGAGGCCAGCTTTTACGGTAGTTTTAGAAGATTTCCCTCTGAAACAGAGAAAACAGAGCTTTTCTTTCAAAGGGTAACCTTTTGTCTCCCTTTTTTCGCGGGCCCTCTCCCACTCCATCTCTTTCTTTTCATCCGCTTTTCTTATCGCTTTCCCTACTATAATTATTTTCCGATATTTGTGCGCAGACAGCCATTACGCATCTTTATTAGTTTCTGTTTCGTCTTCAAAGCGTTTCGGAAGCATCAAGACGGGGAAAATATAAAAGAGAAAAGCTTTTTCTAGAGGTCGAAGTTTTTGGTACCCTTAAGGATCCATTCTATAGGATATAGTCATGAGATTAGGATCAATTTTAACCGAAATACCATTTCAAAGGAATTATCTTACAGAATAAAATAAATATTTAATATTGAAATCTATATGAAATACTTTAACACACGTATCAAATGTGCAATACCCTCTTTAAGGGTATTGTTCCTTGTTCCTCTTCCATTGTTCCACTAAAACCTATCCCCAAATAAGGTTAAGTATACGCAGCATTGCATTTTATGTGTGAAGCAGGATTCGCAAGGATTTCCTTGGCTTGCATTTAAATCCATATTAGTTTAGGTTAGGAAAACTCTTTTGCATACATATGTATATGTATAACCCTTTAATTTTATGCGTTCTACTTTTTCGCTTGGGGATTTACGGGAAACCCCATACCCTCTGCTTCCTGACTCCCCCCCCCTTTGTGTCAGACATTTTTCGACCATCAATAGAATATGTATGTATATCTGACTGAAATCGGATTGACAGCCGCTCGAATATCGCGACACCTGACAATTGTGGCCAAAATGCAGCGCCAACTGCTGTCACCCATCAAAACTTGGACACGCTCTGCGGATTTCTCCCTCTCTCTCTCTCTCTGTGTGCTCGCTTTTTTTTTTTGTTTTTTTGTGGACTAGAAAACTGACATAACGGAATGCTGGAAAACCCCACTTGGGGGGCTGCAACATTGCAGGAAATGCAGCAAATGAAGTGGTGGAATGGGTAAAAGGTTACCCCGAAGTGTGTCAGGGAGTGAGCTTTGCATTTAAATTCGATTAATTTGTGTTTATTTCAAAGAAAGAATTCCAATTCTTATTTACCACATTTCTTAGATTAATCCCACTGATTTCACCTCCTAAAAAGTACTACACTTTCTTCAATATCCAAATGTAATCCTTCATTGAAGTTTTCTTTTGGTTTTATTTCCCCTCCTTTTACCATGATTACCCATACTCTCGCTGGCCCCCTTTTCCCTCTCTGAAATTCCTTCCACTTCACTCACGAGATTGTTGCAACACTGCAGGCAGACCCATCCACTGGAAGCTGCCAATTCGCTGCCACAAAATGTCATGTATCGCGTCCGTTTTTCTATTGCAGCAGCACAGAAAAAAAAGAAAAAAAACCAAAAACAGAAAAAAAATTGCTCAAGTCCCCGCTCCCATAAATGTGAGGCTTTTTGTTGTTGTTGTTTAGGCAGCGGTTAACGTCCACAAATCGAATTGACACACGGATTTTTATCACAAGTTGCAACTTCCCAGCGATCCTTCCCCTCCTGCCGCCTTCCTGCGCCGTTATGCCATTGCCATCTCCTGTCCATCTGTCAAAAAATGCAGAATGCAGAATGCAAAAATGTCCCCCAACACCTTCCGAGCGAAGCCAGCGCCTGATGACGGACGCCCAGACGGGGCGTCCAGACGACAACGAGAACCGGAACGACTATAGCGACGCCACCATAAAAATCCAGGCACCAATTGTTCCCCGTCTCCCCCCCCCATCTCTCTCCAGCCACTTTCCCCCTTTTTAAATTTAGATGCAGATACTATAAAACTCTCAGATACATTCTGCATATGGATACAATTTTGAATGGCACCTGAGAGGAGAAGGAAAGGAGAAGAGCGTGCAGGCGGGTGCATTGAGCAGGAGTCAAAAGTTAAATAGAATATATCCAACAATTTACACACACAGACACCCAAACACGTGCCACACACACAAAAAATTGTTGTTTTTGGCAATTGTTTATGAGTTGCGGTTAAAAGTATCTGTCAGAATTTTAGGTAAATTTTTGTGCACTGCCGCGGGTGGTTTTTTACCCATATTTGCATCCGCTCTCCTCAATGGAGATTGCAATTAATTTTGTTACCGATGGGTTGCCATCCTTTAAGAGGGGAATGGCTGGAAGGTTGCATGCCCCACAAGGCACAGTCTCCTTTCCATCAGCAGTGCGAGATGTGTGTGTGTTGTACTTTAAGATACATTAAAGGTATTGTTTTTTAAAGTATTTACTTTTCAATATCGATTGCCCATAATATATTTTTATATACATCTTTGATGGATTTTTTAGAATAAATCTAAGCCAATTTATGGATATTTTTATGGTAATAATTTGTAGACATTTCTGAGGATATTTCCATGATTTTTATTTTAATGATTACATTTTTAATCGATTATTAAAAGAAAATTTTTCCAGCATTAAGATGTTTTTTGGATAACTTGTAAGCATTTTGAAAATAATTCTTAATAATCTTCGGAGATATTTCTAGACCCTTTTTCTGATCAAAATATATATCGAATCAGTTACCTTTTTAATAGATTTTCTGGAAGAACACTCTTCCAATTTAATCAGTTTAATTTAATTTAGGAAAAAATTCTTTCAATTTAATAATTTTAATTTAATTTTTTAAAATGTTAGAATTTTTTTTTAAGAGACCATTTCGATTTTGTTTTTAATTTTAAGGATATTTCCTTATTGATGTAAGACAGACTTATTTTCTTGGAATTTTTCTAGAAATATTGTATTATCAATGCTATTTTTTGATTATTTTATCCGGCCCTAATATTTGTATTGGTAAGTTATTCTTAAGAAATTCCACTTCAATTGTGATCAAACTTTCTTTAAAATATAATTAAAATTCCTCAAAACCCTCCCAACCTTATCGATTGGCGCTCTGTAAAATCGCTCGTAAAAACAATTTCACTTCAAATAATACTCCCACAGCCACAACTTATAGTCACATTATGGAAAGCTTAGCAAACATTTCGCCACAATTCATCAAAGAGCAGAAGGATACCCGAAGGATGCCAGGCATCTAGTATGGCTTCTGTCTGGCAGAATCCGGAAAATCCAGAGTCCCAGACAAAAACACAACTCAAAATACAATTCATCTGCATAAACATTTGTGGAGCAATTGAAAAACAAACAGAACGAACGAATGAATGAAGGAACAGCCGCACAGAGGCAACAACTACAAGACAAATAACACTCCAGCCCCAGAAAAAATAGTCAGAGGAGAACACCAACTCCCCAACACTCCCGAAATGCATGTGAGTGATGCAGAGGAGTAGATGAATTGCCATCTGGTGGTCCCCACCACATCATAAGCCCAAGTACTCCACCCATCTAGCGCTGAACAAATTAACAGGGACACAGGGACAACATCAAGGACTGTTGAAGAGTGCCCCATGAAAGGGTGTGTGTGTGTGACCATTCATCAAGCCACCAAAAATGCCAACGACAATGTGTGTGTGTGTGTGTGTGGGGTGTCCTAGAAGGATAGTTGTGACCGTTAACTATGCAATTGCCATTGCCAAAAAACAATGGAAAGGATGGAAGCCAGGAAGCAGGGAAAGTTTATGTTCCCCCCTTAGAATGTGATGAAATTCAAATGGTGGAGAAGATGGAGGGGGAGGGGGAGTGGGTTGGGGTGGGGCATATGCATCGCACATAACGAGCCCAAAACACTAAACTCCAAAACTGAATGAATGAGTGTCAAGTGTGATATATCACCGCAAAAACAAGACCATAAGCATGAGTGATAAACGCTGTTGAGCTTCGGTTAGCGCACTGCAAAGCACACACACACACACACACACACATAGATACGCACAGGCACACACACTAGCACATATGGAGGCAGTCATAGACATGTCAACATGTTGATGATGGTAACTAACTAGAGCAAGAGGAGCTACAGCTACATCCCAGAGAAGGAGAGACTGGGACTGGTATCCAGAGGCTGCTGCTGGTGGAATGTTTTGGATGTGATGGTATGGGAGCGAGAGCCAGTGTATGTGGCAGTGGCAGTGGCAGCACTAGCATCCAGAGGCCGGAGCCAAAGCCGAGGCGCGATAAAGCGATGAGGACAACAGCCAGAGGTGGCATGGCTGACATTCAGAAGGGGGGCAGGAGGCATATTCCCATGGCAGGCAGAACGAGGCAGCTCTAAACACATTCAAAGTGGTGCACAGTGGTTCAAAAATGTTTGCGAATTACCAAAGACAATGCCAAGATGTTGCATGAGACACCAAAGAAGTTGTTCTGCGGCATGGAATTATTTTTAAATATTTATTTTTATTTTTAATTATTTTTAATGCCTCCTAGACAAAGGGCGCGCGTAATGTTTCTTGACCTGAGTCGGTCCCTTGAATTGGTATTACCAAGGGCTTTTATCTGATGGTTTACATTTGGAAAATACCCATTAATTTTGAGGGTTCTGTGGTACACAGATTGAGCATTCATTTTAGACGATTTTGATTGGGAAAATAAATAAATAATAAATAAAAAAAAAAGTATAAAAAAAGATACAAACAATAGTTATTTTTGAGCAGAGAATTTAAAGTGTATATAGAGAGAGTTGGACAGAGATTTATACAGTTGTTAAGGAAGTGCTGTCTACAAAATGTAATTAATTAATTAATTTAATTCCAAACCGCTTCAAAGACTGCACCATCAAGTGGCACGAACCGAAGCTTCCATTCCAATTCTTTTCAACTTCAAACCACTGTCTGTGCCCTGTGAAATGTTGTGTGCAACATACTGCGGCAATCACATGTGATGAACTGCAAAATGTCACAAAGCGGGAATGGGTTTTGAAGCTGGAGAGACGATTGCCAGTGTCGGGGACGAGGTTTTTCGGAATAGAGGAACGCCGCTGTGGCCGCTGTGTGTGATGCCCTCTGATGGCCGCCTGTCCTCCAGTTATTCCTGCTGCTGCTGCTGTTGTTGTTGTTGTTGTTTTTTTGGTCACAAAAAGGCGTCAAGGCGTTTAAGCCGACAACAAAAACTGGCAACTAGGAATTCATTGGCCAAAAACAATGCAATTAATTTCACTTACCCGTCACCACCGTCACACAGTCACACAGTCGCCGTGAATGATGATGATGCTGCTGCTGCCTGTTGTCTGTCGGCTGTCGGCTGTCCGTTGGAGTGTTTGCATCTACACCGTGGAAAATAGAGTACTTTGTGGGGGATCTGCGATATCATTTTCCATACGTATAGTGCTAGGTTTCTTTGCCGAGTGTAGTGCCTGCTCTGATCCAAATCCAGTTGCAACTTTATACACTCGTCCAAAACTCCAAAGCGAGGCGGAAGTGTCAACGAGGCGAGGCTTTTCCACTGGTACGAGTCGAGCGAGCGGTGATGAATTTCATAGTTGTTGATTTTATGATTGCCTGTTGTCGGTTGTCGGTTGTAGCTGTTGTCGGTCGCTGTTGCTGCTCTCTCTTTCTCTCTCTGGCTGGTTATTTTCTGTTGCTTTAGCTGTTGGTTAGCCATCATTTTGAGCCGAGAGTAGAAACTGTAGAGACGGTAGACGGGAGACGGTAGACTGGGGGCCATTCAGTTCAGTTCAGCTCAGTCTCTCACATGTGCCTTGACTTTTTACAATTGTCAACTTCAAGTTTATTGCTGTTCCAGCCTGGTGGCTGTTGTTGCTGTTGCTGCTGCTGCTGCTGCTGCTGCCGTTCTCTGTTCTGTTGCTATCCTTGTTGCTGTCAACATCAGTTTTAGTTTTTTGGTTTTTTTTCCAATTCCCACTAATCGTTGATCTCTGGGGTGTAATGGATTCTTGGGTGGGTATGCAACAGGCTGCTTTTTATTAGCATTTACACCTACAATGTACATGGACTGTATCTCTCGGACAGTGAAGCTTTCAAGGTTCTTTTACATCAGGAAATCTAGTGATTAAGCCTGTGGTATGCACAATTTTTAAGATATGTCATTCCAATTTGGTAGAAGAATATATATCATGGAATTTATACATGTATTTTCAAAACCATTACCATGGGATAAATATTTTCATCAAAAATGAGCGAAACAGCTCGAATTTCGTAGAGCAATAGAGAGAAGGAATGTCTACCTACATTTTTAAAAATCACAATAATCTGAAACATATTTTTTTCTATGAAATAGAAAAATCCATAGCTATGGTATCCACAATTTTAAATGCAGAGTGCAGTTTTACCTAAATATCCAAAATAATTATAACCTTATAGAGATTACAGTCAGAAAAACTTCCATTTTTAATATCCACAATTTTAGATATTTATTTATTTAATTTTGTATGTATTAAGTTTTTATCATAGTGCTACAAGATTAATTATTTAATTATATAGATTTAGGTGAAAAGTCATAAAATTATTTTCATCTTGTAATAAACATACATACATTGATTCTTAATTCTAAACATTTAATAATCGTGTTTGATTATTTTTTTTATTTCGTTTGTACAATTTTTGGTTTAGTATATTCTTTAAATTTTATATGTTAATTCATTGGTTTGTGTTAAGTTTATTTTAGTTAGTTTTACTTTTTGATATTTTTATTTATTTTTACATTTTTTTTATTTTATTTAACTTAATTTAATTTTATTTATTAATGTTTGTATCTATTTTTTAAATTTTTTTTGTATTATATTTGGTTTATTTATTAGTTATAGATTTATAGATCAAGGCAACTTGAACTATTTATTTAAATTAAAAGAATCGGCTCATGGATTATCCACAGATATCCGCAATATAGCCCCGAAATTCCATCTATTTTCGTCGGTTATTTTGTTCTCTTTAAACTGAATTTGAACCCTGTCTAAAGGGTATTCTCTTCTCCACACAAATGTTCAGTTTGGCTTTTTTTACTATATGTTTTTTTGTCACATTTGTTTGTCGTTTAGCTGTGGAGCACACAACATTATGGCCGCATGTCAGGGCGGACGGACATTGTCACATCGTGAATCCTTCAACGCCAACTGTGGACAGGCGACACCCATCTGGTTGGTCAGGTGTCCTGGTGGGGGTACGGCTCGGGGGTAACGGGGTCCATGTCGAGTGTCGCTTTGTGGTCCAAACGCAAATCTAAGCCATTTGCATTGTTGTTGACTGTTGACCGACCACAAAGCGCCAAATGCCTGCCTGCCTGCCTGCCTGCCACCGTTCTGATTGTTCTTGTCATCAGCATTTGAAATCAACATTTCCCAACCATACCAACCATACCAGCGGGTATTGTGGGTTGATGTTTCTGGCGGCCCAACCAGTTTTACCAGCGACATTTGATTTGTCAAAGATGGGAAACGATAGTTTGACCAGGAATTGGAATCGGAATGGAAAATGTGATTGATTTGAAGGGTCTTTGAGGGTGCAGGAGAAGGCAGAGGGTAGTTCCATGTCTGATGACAGCTTTAGGGTAAGCTCTAGCTTTCTTTTTCTATCAGAGCAATAAAGAGAGCCCCCGTAGACACCCCAGTGTAATCCACACGTAAAATGCCTTCTTTTTAGCTCTTTTGTGGCTTGCATCTAATATTTATAGACCACAGAGTTACGCCTCCCCCAAGACCTGGCTGTGGGGTATTAATTTCAATCATAAGATCACCGCCAACAGAGAAACCAACAGCAACACCAACACAACGCCAGAGCCAGAGTCTGAGTCTGAGCCGGGACAACACACAAAAAGGTGACAAATGACATGCTGGACTCAAAGTAATTTCTTTCAATTAGGACGATGCGCAGGCGCAATGGCCGCAGTAGAGATCTGTGTGTACCTTTGGGTTACGATACGATACAGTGGCTACTGGCCACAGTGCGACTGTCCACTTTTGTCTGTCGTTGACATTGACATAGCGCGTGCATGATCGTCCAGTCTCCGGCTGGAGTCTCCCTTCTTCGCTCTCTGATGGCACGAATCAAATCAAGCCCCTCTCTGGCTGGCAGTTATTAATGTTGCACATTTTGCGCCTTAATGGCTAATTCAAAAGTTGACAGATGTGCGTAATTTATTCGCACCTCTCTGTTGCATTGATCCTCCCTCTCTGCAGCTACTCCTGATCCTTCCCTCCTTCCCTCCTTCCCTCCTTCCTTCCTTCTGCCGGCCATAGTCATAGCCTCCTCCTCCTTCTCCTCCTCTGTGTGGCACTTGATAAACGATCCTTGCATTGTGGTGTTGAAAAATGTTGCAGGCGCAAAAAATAAGTAAAAGGCAAATATGATGAGGCCATCACGATGCCAGGCTGCAGATAACCAATGAGACATGGGGCCACAAAATGAAGCAAGAGGCAGGGCTGCTTTGAGAGGAGATATCACAATGAAGGAGGAATCGGAGGCAGCAGAAAGGGATTGGAAAAGAGAGAGTTGAAGGGAAGAATTTGTATTAAATTTGTAAGCAGATATTCTGTGGAAAACTATCATTCAAATTTAAAATGATCCCAAAAATAAATTCGAATAAACCTTCTATGCTTCTTAAATTTCCGCCCACATATTTTCCCAGTTTCAATTCCGTTTTTCAAATGAAATTTTATTCACATTAACAATTCCAGTAAATGTGCTTTTTCCCCATGAATTGGGCGAATATTTAATGCATTCAAAATGAGGTGAGTGCCAGTGCCTGGAGGGTTGGGGGTGGCTGTGGAAATGCTAATGATACTATCAGGGCCAGTTAAGGAATAGAAAAGAGCGTAGAGCATGCTCGAAATTAAAACCAGAGTACAACTTAAATTAAGACACTCAAAAATGATTAAGAAATGGGCAGAAATGAATGGGGAAAAGCGAACACACAAAAGCGAACATAAAAACCCGAAAGGAAATGGTAAGAGCCAGGGATCTCCAAGAACCCAAGACCAGGACCAAGTCAGTGATGGAGCAGAATGATATGCCCGCGGGAATTGTTGCTGCCTCAGAAGATGAGAGAAGACCAAAGGGAGGAGGAGGAGGAGGAGGAGGAGGCGGCAGACCTTCCTTCAAGGAGCCGAAAAGCCAAAAGGAAAAATGCAAAAAGCCAACCGAAAAACCAGTGGCAAATGAGAGGAAAAACATTTTGTAATAATTTCATTTTGCAAATGACGTGCGAGTAACGAAACAAAAGAAATTAAATTTAACATACAAAGGAAATGGAAAATGGGAAGAAGAGTCTCTCTCTCTCTCTCTCTCGAAATAGGAATGGGAATTAGAGAAACGGGAGAAGGAAAAGGGAATATCGCTGGCATTGCCTGGGAGCCTTATGCATTATGAATCGGTATGTCTTGGGAGAGCTGAGCTCCGGGGTAGCAAAAACTATTTCTGCAGATGAAATGCCGAACGCGAATTGCTTTTTTTTTAATGTCAACACCGACTGCACAGAGGGTGAGAGAGGGGGAGAGACATTGGGAATTATATTATGAATGAAATAGAAACAGAAACAGCAACAGCAACAGAGAGACACAGTGGAGGGAGTGGAGGGAGTGGAGCGGAGGCAGCAGCTATATAGGAACAGAGGTGCAATAAAATTTTTGCTCACTAATGTGACCCCCGGCCGGACCCGCACCAGGACCCGCCCGGCCTCTGACCTCCAGATGCGGCCGGGACGATAGCCCACAGACAGACGTTGATAAAAACTCATTTCAACTGATGGCCCAAGTCCCCAGTCGAGTGCCAGGCCACCAGCCATTGCAGTTTTTTCTCCCAACCAAACAACAGTGGTTGAAGGCTCTATGAAAAATTTAGGTTTGGAAAAACTTTTAAGATATGCATTTTCTATGCATTTTTCTATTCAGACTATTATTTTTTTTCTTTTTAAAATTTGTGTCACTTAAGTAAATATTTATTTCTTATATTGTATTGTATTTATTTTATTATATTTATATTATATTGTAATTAATGATAATATCTTTATACTATATAAAAAAGTAGTCGCATAAACATTATAATATTAAAAAAAAAAAATTGGCATAGTTTTCTTCTCACATTATAATATTTTCATTAAAAAATGTTTACTTAAAGTAATTTTTTTTTTATTAAGAACTTTATGCTTGAAATATTTTTTTTATTTCTCTTTTTTATATTTATTTATTATTTTAATTACTAAAAGTAGATTTTGAGACAGTAAACCGTCTAAAAAAAATATAAATATTCTTTTTTTCAAACACCTATTCCCTTTAATTTTATAAGAATTAATCCATCTAAAACAAAAAACTTTAAATTTTCTTAAAAAAAAAAATTAAAAAAAAATGATTTGTTGCATTTTATTCCCTATAGCTCTCCATATTGTATACTTATTCCTCTTTTAGATTCTCTAGACACCTCTTTTAGAATTAATCTAATTTTCCATTGACTTTGAACCACTGTCCTGGGGCAACCAATGGACCATGGACTCCTTTCGCTTGACGTACGAATGCTGGTGGTGGGAACACTTTGACGACTACTGACATGACGAGTGTGAATGCCCAGTACCAGTACCAGGACCAGACGATGCCTCCCGCAAGACCCCATGCCACACACACACACACCCCTTGCCACACTTCTCCTCCTGCTGCTGCTGTTGCTGACGTTGGCAACGTTTCTTGCCCTGGTTCTCGTCCTTGTTCTGGTCGTCGTCGCCATCGTTGCGTTATATTTTAATATATTTGATACAGACCATTACTTTTAACGATTATTTTCTAAAGTAATTACGTTTCAAGTACGAGAAATATGAAGAAGCAAAAGGCGGGACAGCGGGCATCATCCACAGCCAGACCAAGACCCCCAGCCCAACCTCTCACATGGCCAGTCGCCGCATTAAAATGAAGAGAGCTCAGAGCTCTGTAGCCTTTTGGCTCTGGGCCTGGCTAACGACAGCATTACGAGGCCCAAGCCCCAAACCCCTTTGACGAACCATGAATTAAATTTGTGGAAAAAAAAGAACGAACGACCAAACCGAAAGATAGGTAGAACTTCTCATCTAGTTGTGGGGCTCATTTTTATGAGCATTCTTAATGAATATTGCTTTTGGCATTTAATATTTGTTGGATCCAAAAACCCCTCTGAACGGAGGAATAAACGAGATCAGGTGGTGGGATTACCTAAACGTCCTGACACCTGAAGACATTCAAACTATTTTGAGGGGAACTTTATTAACACTTGAGGTGGCTGTGAAACAGTTCTTAATTGGAGAAGGTTTTGGTATCCTTTTTGGGGGATGGTGATGAGTACATTTACTCATAAGAAGAATGCAAGGGAAGAAGCTTACAAGGGGCTCTAATCTAGATTTTTAATGAAAAACATTTAGCACTATTATACCAAAGAAATAACTCCAAAAACCCACTATAAAATAACTCTGTTGAACCCTGTCTTTCCACCCCTGTGATACCCCCCTTTGGGTCCAACAATTTGATGCAACTTTTATGCAGCAACAACAGCAGAAAACGGGTGCAAAAGTGTACTTAAATTATTGATGAATATGTCCCAGAAGGATCGACGCCAGCTGAAATCACTCACACACCCAGAAGGACAAAGAAAAACACAGACACGGATTCTAGAGCACAAAAACCTCTCGTTTGAGGTCCGTTTGAATGGATAATGTATTGCACATCATCATGAACAATGATTTCATGATTTGGCCTCTACACTCTACACTCTACACCGAATCCATACACAACCTCCAGCAGAAGTAGTGTAGTCAAGGGTTGATTCTTTTGGGCATTCGCCCACTAATGGGTCAAGCGTCACCCCGGACGGACGTCAAAGTGTCTGTAAATCACCCGCAACACACACAACACACATCCAAAAACAAAAACCGAACCCAACCCAACCCAGAGACAGGAGAGAGAGAGAGAGATAGGAGAGAGGATATACGAGACTCGAGACTCAGACACAGGCGGCTATAGGAGGTAATGGACATCGACATGGACATTTGAGGTGAGGCTGGCTGGTCGTTCTGGACTGGACTGGACAACAAATACATCATGAAATGTTGGACCACTGACTGGAACTGGAACCTGGTGGTAAAAAGGGGTTCTATATTCTGTTTTTTCTCTCTCTCGTGCCATACATATAATAAAGAAGGAAAGCAACGTAAATTACTCTCAGCGGTATAATTTAGTTGCTTCCTTCATTGTTAGTCCTTTGGCTATCCTTTCCCATTGCATCAAAGTCAGAGACATGCAAGCCATGCCACATACGTTTTTTTATCCACTGCCCATTTATACATATATAGTTTATTTTTTTTTTTGTTGTAGCTTTAGTTTAGAGCTCGGTCTTTTGTCAGTTCTCACTTGATGTGAAAGATTTTCGGGAGTGGAGTGGGTTAAATCGATATAAGGTATAGCAAGTGGTGGAATTTATTGGTATCTTGCTTTTGGGTTCGAAAAATGAATCTTTTTGGTATACTTTTATTTTTAAGATAATTTTTGTATAGAAATTTGTGGATTTGGTGGCATTTAACATCTAATGATACTGTCTAACACCTTTTGTTTCTTACACAGCTTTAAGGTATATTTTAAATGATATTCTGTTTAAAAAACGTTTCAAAGAATCAAAATGATCTGTAAACAACCCCTGTACACCCCCCGAATCACTACCTTTCCAAGGAAACTAGAAAAAAGGTCTCATTCCCATGCAATAACCCCAAGAAATCGAACCTCTTCAGGACCCCAACCTCAACCTTAACTTGTTGTCTTGCCCCCTGTGTTCACATCACGTTCAAAGTGCTGTGGCTCAAGTCAAGACTCCAGTTCAAAGCGCCAGACAGGTCACATAACAATTGGACTTGAACTTTGGTTGGGTTGGAGGCTGGGGGTTGGAGGCTGGAGGTTTGTGGTGTGGGGTTTGAGGTTTTCGGGGAGAGGGACTGATTGGTAGCTGGCGACAAAGCCGTTGCCGTTTCGCTGAGGAAACAGCCAACATCTTCGAGTGCAATTGGCTAATTGATTTCGATTCGTTTGGCGGCATTGTACGTTTCACACGTTCCCCGAACGCAGCATTACAACAGAGGGGATAGATAATAGCAAACGTTAGCAGGACCTCTGGCTTGTCATTATTTGTCCTTGTCTATCTGGGATTTCTCTTCATCTAAGAGATTTTTTCTTCTCCCTGATTTTATTCTATTGCTAATTTGGCCAAAGACGCAGACACAGCACCAATCGTTAGATGCCACACCGGTCAGGTCCGGTCCGGTCGAAAGTTATTCGTCTTTGGGTTTGTGCTGCTCATTGATTAAAATGTTCTTGAGAACATTCTCTATCTGCCAGTCTCTTCTATACTTCAAGTTGGTTTCCCTCTCTCTTTCCATCCTGGCTGAAAGAATGTGTTGCTACAAGTTTTTCTTTTAACTGAAATTGTCATCAAGTGTCTGAGCAATTTCGATGTGTGCAAACAAGTGCAAGTCCCGCCAGAGTTTCTGGCTCATCCTCATCCTCATTCTCATCCCTTCAATCTCATCTCTTGGCCAACATGTTCACTGTGCACTGCTTTTAATTACAGTCGACAACAACTCGAATCGCATTGGCCAAGTCCAAGTCGGTATAGGAATCGGAGTCCAAGTCGAAGCCATCAGCGTCATTCGTTGCATCATCAGCAGAAGCACGAGAGAGCAGCCAGAAGTAGCAGCAGCAGCAGCAGCATCGGAAATCTGTGTGTGGTTCTGAGGCAGCCAGAGACGTGGCAAAAAGGGGATTACTGAAGGATTACAAGATTTTGAATGGAGTTATGGGCTCTCTTAGGGTATCATCTTGAAAAATGCTGCTTGACGGGATCTTATGTGTTCTAAAAAGGCCTTAAATTATTAGATTCATTAAGTAATAGCAGGGGCTTTTTATTTAAAAAGTTAGACAAGGTTAAAGTTCTTTGGACAATTCAAAATTGTATGTGTAAAATCACAAATTTAAGGCAAAGAACTTTGTTAAGTTTCTTACTACTTTTACGATTAACTTCGAATTTCCCAGATTTTTTTTGTAGTTATTAAATTATTTTCCATTTAGGAACATTAGAAATGGAACTAATACCAGCGCTACAGCACTTATACCATATAGGAACCTTGAAAATGGAACAGGAAATATCATAGCAAGGCTATTACGCTATTTCTTGCTTTTTTCAGATCATCGTCTATTTGTTGCGGTTTTTCCATTTCATTTTATATTTTAAAACAACGGAAATGGACTAGGATAAATTAAAAATTCTCAAATCACAAATTCTGGAGTGCATCTAAGGTAAAGAACTTTGTTTCTTACTACTTTTACGATCTACACCGAATTTCACAGATTTGTTTAAAATTATTCAATGATTTTGCATTTGGGAACATTAGAAACGAAACTGTTAGCAGCGTTACAGTGCTTATACCATATAGGAACCCTGCAAATGAAACAGGAAATATCTTAGCCATGGGTATTACATTTGGAAATAAAATGCGATAAAACTTAAGAGATTCTTCCATTTAGAAAACTTGAAATTGGGACAGGAAACCGCGTAACTTTGGCTCAACATTTTCTTAAATGCTTTTACAATATCTGAAGATTAGAGCCCTAGAAATATGAACTTTAACATTAAATAGGAATAGCAACGTAGCGTTACCAAATAAAATAAATTCCCCATCCAATCTTATATTTCATGAATATATTTCTCACTTTCTATATCGAATCCCCTTTCGACCAGCGCCCCTGCCATTTGGAAAAACAACCAAAAATAAGTATGGTATATATATATTTTCAATTTCATTTCCCCAGCAATCTTTGTCTTTCGTTGACTTTTGATGGGGCGAAAACCCAAAAGCGAAGAAGACTCTCTACTGGTTACTTTCCAAATGCTTCACTCGTTCACACAGGATTCCCCCCGCAGGAACGTCTCTCGGCTCTGCGTCCAGGCAAACAATCAGGGGAGGGAGGGGAACTTGTGAACTGGACCTGGAGATGGCATTTCATTTCACACAATACCCACGAATTGATGCGAAAATTGATTCGGTTGCATGTGACATGTTTACCGAATTGTTTCATTGCTGACAGCAGTTACAACAAAAAAAGCAAGGGAGCAAGGGATCGTTGTAATTATTGTGAGAAATGCAATCCACCCGAAAAGTTTCCCCTTTTCTTTCTCTGTTCTTTAAGGAATCGCGCGCAAATCTTTTACAAATCAAAAGCATACCAAATGTGGCTTTGAGGCTAATTAGTGCGGTCACTCGGCTCGTTTCCTCTTTCCTTTTTTTCTTTTTATTTTAATTAGAGAAAAAGGAAAGGACAAAGATGCGTTAGGACAGCAGACAGCAGGCAGGCAGCAGCAGGAGCGTGAGGACAAACAAAAGATATCAAGAATTTCATGGCGAAGGCGGCAATTGAAGCCGTGAAGAGGAAAGAGCCAAAAGACGACAACGGTCATCACTAGAGGAAGTTGGGGGACGACCAACGCATTTGGCTAAAATAAAGAAAATGCCAGCGAATTAGCAGGCAGGCAGGCAGGCGGCAGGCACCCAGCCACAGAAGGAGGAGGCCCACCAGACGGCGTATGAATTGCCCATGTCCAAAGTGGGCTCACATTCTTCTTTTTCTTGGTTCGGCTCTTGGCCTTCCATTTTTTTGTTGTTTTTTTCGTTTTTGTGTGTTTTTAGTCAAGATGCGCTTTAAAATTCCACTGATAAGAGCTAACGGCGACAGGCGGACCCATGGCGGACCAAGGAGCGGACACCAGAAGGCGTCAGTGTCAGCGGCAGGCATAAGAAATGTGTCCCAAGCAATTAGTGTCCCCATTGGCCCCTTGGTGTCGCTGGAGCACAGGGTGCAGCATCATCTACTGGCAAGGATTTACAGCTCTGAAATTGGTACGATCTGTGGGTAGAGTAAAGATGATTGAAAAGTGTTCAAGGGGGAGAATTCTATGCAAGAGTAAGGGGATTTTGTGATTGGCAAAAGATATAGATTGGGGTTTTACGGGCAAGAATCAAAAAAGTTCTGGAAGAGCAGTAAGAAATTGTGGAATATCCAGTTTTATCATTTTTCGTGTTTCATTTTCCAGGTTTCTAAAGGTCATTCCTTGTTACGTTATTTCCAGTTTCATTTCCAAGGTTCCTTAATGGAAGAGGTGTTGGCACGATACTTCTTGTTCCATTTCTTAGGTTCCTCAATGAAATACTCAATCTTACAATGAATTCTGTTTTAATTTCAATGTTCCTTAAGGGAAAAGCTACTTTTTTTGCTGATTCCTGTTGGATTTCCGAGTTTCTTAAATGGAATATCCTGTTTCCTGTTCGATTTTCAACGTCCCTAATTGAATAGAAATTGCTCATAGTTTTCCTGTTCCATTTTTAAGGTTCCTAAGTATAAACCGTAACCAGTTCTTGCAAAAACTTTTCGAAAACTGAAGACTGAACTATGAAATAATAACAAAAATTGTAAAGAGCCATAGTTCCATACCCATCGAATAAATCATTGATCCCTCAACGATTTCTATTAAAATACAACACTTATATTTTTCAATAAATTTTAGCTTAGGAAAGACAACAAAACGCATTCAATCCATCAGCACAATCAATGGAAAAGCTCAAATGATTGATACACTCGAGCAGTCAAAAATTGCCCAGAGAAAAGTATTTTCGTATTATCTGGATGAACATTCCCAGGGGGAATGATCAATTTTAATTGCTGTTGTATATCAAAACGATGGGGGGAACGGCTGAAATGCGGTTGCCAATCGCTCGAATAAATTATAATTCATAAATTAAGAAAAAACAATGCTCGTACGGTTCGCACTTTCGCTGTGGGATGGCGTTGCCAGCGGCAAGACGGTTCCTGCCCCAAATATACATTTGCCACCGATCGAGCCAAACCGACAGACAGACAGACAGACAGACAGACAGACAGACAGACAGACAGACCTCGACAGACACACAAATATTGGCATAATTTATCCCTCCTCTGGGGTGCGAAGCGATGTTTGCCCCCAGACCCCTTTTTGGCGTATATCAAAATAAACAAATCATCAATCAAGCGATCTACCAGGCAACACCACGATCAACACGAAGCAACAACCGATACGATACGATACGCGGTGCAGTGGTAGGTGGGAGTACCAGTACCAGTAGTGGCAACAAGCTGGGGATATCTTTGACAGTTTGCCCAACTAAAATAAGCACAAGATTCGAGAATCCCACCAGCAGCTGCGATACTCAATTCCACTCAAGCAATCAACAGGCGCGCGCGCCGAGTCCAAGTCCCAGGAATAGCCTTCCCGCTCTCTCTCTCTCTCTCTCTGTCTCTCCACCAGCACCACATCTTAGGCGGTTATGTGTTAGGGAGCTGCACCGACAGCTCTCCATGGCGATCGACGATCCACAATCCACAAATCCACGGATGCTCCACAGCAGTTGGCATTCTTGGCAGGCATCGGCTGCTATCCTCCACTGATAGATGTTCGCGAATGTGTAGCCAACGAAGAGATGCCCAAAGGTGCGGGACATGAGTGTATGGAAAGGAATTCTAGTAGTTGTAGACATAAATGTGCAGATTTTACAGAATATATCCAATCGGAAGGACGCCATGATATTCGAAGTATGTTAGGAGCAGATCTCAGGCAGAAATTCAATCGACTGAGAAGTGCTGCTGCATAACGCGTCAGCCCACACAAATTTTAAGAGAAATCTATGGTAATTTTTGCTTACAAGTTCACTCAGAGAAGAATGGCATTGTACAAAGAAACACAATATATTTAAATTAAATATTTGGGCTTGAAATAATAAAATGTAATTAAATTAAATGCAATTCAATTTAATTTAAAAAAAATGAATTAAAAGGATTTTTTAATATATTTATTACATTTTTAAAACATTTATTTAGATATAAAATATATTTAAGTCCGGGATCGTAAGAGTTATAATTTATCGGATAAAAATCATTAAATAAAAAATAATTTTTGATTTTAATTATAAAAATCAGAAATAAGTTTTAATTTTAATTTTTTTTTAATAAAAATTAGAAATAAAATTTTTTTTTAAATCAAATACTTTTTTTTGTGTATTTTCCAATAAATCTTAATTTAAATATTAAAACTTCAGGCTTATCTTTTTTGGAGGGTAGGGTCTAAAATTAATCTTTAATCTATAATAATGCATTCCCAGAAGCATTTCATATTAAATCCCAATTTAAGCACTTACATTCATGTCTTACACCGTTGAAATTGAGAGCAATTGCAGATTACAGGCACACACAGACACATTTCTGGCCTGTGGGGCTCTCTTTCCCCATCCACGCACAACCCAACTCTTTTTCTCCTAGGAAAAACACCCAAGTTTCCACCGCAAGACATGCAATTATGAAAACTCAAATCAAGTGCCCCGACAGCCGCACAGTTGGAGCGGGTAGGAGGGTTTGGGGGGACCTGGGACCTCCACCTCGTCGTATAGTAACAGCCCTGACAGCCTTGGCGATCGAATCAATATCGCGCTTCGTATGCGGGTGGCCAGAGAATCGGCATCGGAATTCTCTCCGTCTCTGTGGATGCGAAATGATTTGTTTATTATTTCTTATAGAGTGTTTTTGTTTGGCATGCGATTACATTTCCTCTCGTTTTTTCCTCGCCTTTTCGCGCTGTGGCTTTTGACACGGCGACGACAACGACACAACGAGAGGCAAGTCCATATCGACAGAGTGAGAGAGAGAGAGAGAGAGAGAGAGGGGTCCGGGCCGGGCCGGAATAAACAATGGCCAACTTAAGTCCGTGGATGCATGTTGCCAACCAATAAGATGCGGCTACTGCGGTCCAGTAGGAAACATCTCAAAAAGTTGACATCTGGGCTGGTCCCAAAAGAAGACAATGGGGAGACCGAACATCCCATCAGGCCAGTGCTACTCCGCGAACATCCCATCAGGAGAATGCTGCTCTGCAATCCCATCAGGCGACTGCTGCTCCTCTGGCCAATGGGTAAAGTGGCTCCACAGAAGGTGGCACCCATCCCCCCTGCCCCATACCATTGCCCATTCTCCTGCTGACATTGATACATTGCCGGGCTGTAACTTTTGATCGCTGTGTGGCTCTGTGGCTCTGCCATTGTTACAATTTTCAGGCTCAGGCTTTTCCCTCTCTCTCTCTCTCTCTCTCGCTCTTCTTTTGCGACAAAAGCTACTCGACAGGTTTTTGTCCATTGGAATGCTTCTGTTTTGCTGCTCATTGGCTGCGATCCATAGGCACACGATCCATTGATCGATGGTTATGGTATTCAGAGGTGGAAGAATCAGTATACATAAGGTTGCAGGATCGTTGAAGGATCGAAATGAATTCTTTATAGCACCCACAATTTAAGAGATATTGTGTTCTTGTTTCAAATAGAGATGTAAGCATTTAGGATCTACTTATCTCCCAAAAATTATCAGAATTCTGTTAATTTAAATGCCATAAATCCTGGAACATAAACGAGTTTAAACCAATTTTTATAAAAGATTTTCTAAGGTATAATTCCCCTTAAATTAAGCACTTTTCCACAATTAATCTCATTCCAAATTAAAATTACTTTCGATGTTACGTTTTTATGGCATTTTCCATGAAAAGCTTCCACATTTCCACACTCCACTCTCTCCAGATTGATTGTTTATTTGAGAACACTCCTGTAATAGGTCGCTGGTGGCAATGATGATGCACTTGTGCCTGCCTGCCCCCACTGTGGTGCCCTGTGCCGTGGCCCTGTGTAACCGTGGCAACTGTTTTGACGGATTGTAAACCCATCGACAGCACATTAGGCCACTCAGCGTCCAATTGATTTACAACAACAGGCGACTCTCTCTCTCTCTCTCTCTCTCTCGAATGGTTGGAGGCTGTGGGGGAGGCCACTACACACTGCACAGGCCACACAATTGTGGCCAAAAAGTGGCCCACAACAGCATGAGGGGCAGTACGCTACCTCCCGCCCCCTATTGCGGGCCCAAGTGGCGATGGAAATAATTCAAATATCGACAAACACAGAGGAACGCAGACCGGAACAGCGGCAGCCACAAATCGCGGCTCGTTCGCATCCCAAAGATACACAAAACTGCAATACCAAACGCCCCCAACCCATCCCATCGGATGTTTATTTGTTTGTTTCAAGTGTGAAATGTGGGATTGACTGATGGCAGGGCAGGTCTTTGGGTCTTTCTGTGTCGCCTCTGAGGGACATATACATATGGATAAATTCCTTCTTTTCTTGGAAAGAAAAGTATCTTAATTATATTCCATTCATAATTTTTCCATCATAAGGAAGTCTCTTCTTGGGCATTATCTTTGGCAGAATTTGCTTGTGCATCTCGAGCATCAATAGAACTGTTCTAGAACTTCTGCGCTGATTTCTTGGAAAAGTATCTTAAACCCAGGGAAATATATCATATTTTTCCATCTTTAATAGTTATCTTTTCCATTAACATCCCTCAATTTTTGCCTCTTTGTAAGCCAAATCTTCTAACCTCTTTTTAGAACCTCTTCTTCCACATCAGAATGATCTTTCTCCCATTGAAATCCTCCATTTTTTGGCCTCCATTTCAGATAGTTTTAACCTCCGAATCTGTGGCAATAAATTGTGCATCGTAAAAATTATTATTTATCAAGCGTTAACGTTAATTTTGGTCTGTTGCTGTCTGGAACCATAAATTGCCATCACTCTCGCTCTACCGCTAGAATACGATTTCGCCCTGGCCTATTGTCAGAGGCGATGACGATGGCAATTTCGCTGAGATTTTCCATGCACGAAATGTGCGAAAAAAAAAAATCAAGAATACAAGAAAACGAAGGAAGGGAAATATTTATGTTTACAAACTGATTTATTTCCACTGGCTCTTTCGGAACGGGACGGAACGGAACGGATCTCTGTGCTCGTTTCATGCCTCAAATTTATTTTGACAGCCACAGACAGTGTATCTGTATCTGTATCCCGTGCACATGTGCATCTTGCATCCGTTTCAAATCTGCTTTGGCATTTCACTGTGGAGTTTCTTGTATGCAAATTGAGTTGGTCTGCGAGGAATGTCTATCTCTAATGGTTACTAATGTGTTCTTAAATTGGTTAACAATAGATTGGCCAGACGACTAGCAACCATATCGATACCATCTATCGATCGAGAATTGTAATCAACTTTCTTTCCAGGCGAACACTATAACAATGGAAAAGTGTGCGCTTTCCTCTTTCCACACAAAACTGGACTCCCCCGATCGATTGGCTCTCTTGCAGGTTTTACCATTAAAAAAGTTAACCATCATAAAGTCAAAGCAAGAAGGACCCAGTGCCAGTGGCACGGCCAGTGGCAGTGGCAGTGCCAGTGGAGTGCCACAACCAAAACCCAAATACAATGGACAATGAGCACATAAATCAGTGTAATTAATAGAAAAGCTAGTAGCCAAAAGACCGATCCCCAACCGAATCGAACCAGACCGAACCGAACTGAACCGATCCCCACGCATGACCACGTGTCCAAGGTCCACGTTCGGTCATACGATTGCCAAATCTTTCAGCCTCATTAAGAGGTCCTGGTCCCGGTGCCAGGGGAACGGTCGGAACGCAATCCCTCCTACGCAATGAATGGAAACTCCATTTATCAGTCGTATAAACATTTCCCTATCGATTCTCGATTGGGTTTTCCACTCGATTTATCTCACAGTTTGAGGCAAACGCATAAATCCATCGCCACTCGAGAGGCCAACACTTGAAATAAATATTTAAAAAGTGTATTTTTAAGCAAAAAAAATACAATACAAATAATTTTAATGCTGGAACATCAATCAAGAGAGAGCCAGGCCGAAATAGCCCATGAGGTGGTCGTCTCCAAGGAACTAATTCATTCATTTGGACTGGACCCCCGAATGCCAAATCACTGGCCATTCATTTAGCCGAATGTCCAGCCAGAGAACGGACACCCGAATGGATCAAAAAACTCCACCGAAAAACCGAGAAAGGGGTAGAGTGAGGTGAAGGGGTCGTGGGTCGGATAAAAAAAGAGTCACCTGCAATAAGTCAAGAGCAAAACTCAAGCAGTTTGATGCTTTCGTGGTTCGCCCGCCTGCCTTGTCCTTCAAATTACAGCCTGATTAGACTCCAGGGACAGTACGGAAAGGGGCAGGACAGGACAGGACAGGACGGGACAGGACTCTCTGTCCAAAACCATTCCCATCTGTTGTGGCCGACTGAGAGATACTTCTCGTCTCGCATCTCTAGGGGGAAGGGCTGCCTACCTCCTGCTGCTGCTGCTGGCTGCAGATTGATGAGCTCTGCGGCTGCCTCCAAATAGCTTCAACCTGAGAGAGTGAAAGTGATAAATATATGGCTGTGATTTGCCTTAAATATAAATAGAGGAATATTAATGAGCAGACATCAGAGAGCATATACGCTGCATAGATGGATAGATGTTCTAGGAAATATCATTAATTAATCAATCCATCATAACTAAGACTCTTAATTAATGTGCCTAATAATGCCACCGAAAACTCTTTCTATTTTGGGGAATAATTCGAATTTAAATTGAAAATTCAATGCAATGATTCCCAAAACTCTTTCTATTTTAGAAAATAATTCGAATTTATGTGGAGAATTCAATTTGCTTAAAATATATACTCTCAAAGTTCTTTAACAAAGTAAAATCTTAATTAAAAATTAATTAAGTGCCTCGAAAGTTGGTTAGCCGATACTCAGTGTTATCACTTGGCTATATTTACTGGGATGTTGATCAGGAATATATATGCAATTCAAAAATATATTTTATAGGGTTTGAAACGCTTCTTTCTGTCTGTTCTACCTTTACTCTTAGAGTAGCAGATACAAAAATAAATCAATCAATAAAAAAATAATCCTTTACATACATTTTACTTAAAAATCTGCTCATTAAATATTCCAATAACTAAAAATGTTCTAGAAATATTTTTAAATATTTTACTCTTCTATGTAGGATTATTACCAAATATTTCTGTATAAATCGAATTTTTCTTGAACTATTTTAATCAAATATTTCTTTGAAAATCACAGATTTATTTTGCTATTGAGTATCGAATAAATTATATAAATTCAGGCGATCGTGTGACAAAGTTTAGGGCGCACAGCAAAAACAATCTGGAACTTATCGTAAATTATGGCCTACGGCAGAGCGTTAATCGCACATTCAACTCGGGGGGAATGGTAGACGGGGGGGGGTTTTTTTTTGTTGGATTGTTGCAAGGGAAACTTAAACGTTTGGCAAATCGCAGCAGAAGCAGCAGCACCACCACCAGCTCCAGCTCCAGCACCGTCAGCAACAACGACAACAACTTTGTTCCACTGCGATAACAATCATGAATGAAGGAGCAGGAGCAGCAGCAGGAGCAGCAGCAGCAGAAGCAGTCGCATCGATTCTCCCGTGATCCGAGAAAAGAAGGAGGAGTGAGACCCAGTGAGAGATGCAACGGGCCAGAACATAGTCAGCAACACAAATAATTCGCTTTAATGAGATCGCAATCTTGGCGATTTGCGACAAAAACACACGCGGTTTCCATCTGCATATATACTTCCACTCGTACGGGTCCCCATACCCAGTGCCTGCCTCTCTCTCTCTCGCTCTCTCTCTGATCAGAGCGCGGAGATGAAGATGAGCCCAAAAGTTGAGAATCTCGATCGAGATACGATCCCCAATGACGATCATTGGGTTCAGCAGCGGAGCAGCAGACCGGCAGCAGTCCAGTCAGCAATCGATGCCCCAGCCATGGCCCTTGATATACTCTACCAAAAGAGGGTGATCTACGATCGTGCATGATCCTTAAAAGTCTGTAGGTTCCATGCATTGCTCATGGACACAATCAGTCTTCAAGGGTATCTGCATCTTCGCCCCAAGAACCTCTATATTTGCCTTCTTGTTGTGGCTGTTCTCTGCTGCTGTTGCGTTCATGTTGCCTGTCAGCGCGTTTGACTTGTTACCTCTGCTGCTGCCGCTCTCCGCTCTGCGGCCTCCTGCCTGCTTTGAGTTCTACGGGTTCTCTTCGAGGTTCTCTGGCTTCTTCTTCTTCTGCTCGCGAGCTCTTCCAGCTTGTTGACATGCTCAGCATGCTTAGGCTTACAGCCAGTCAACCAGCAGCAACAGCAACAGCCACAGCAACAACAACAACCAAGCAGCCACAGTACCCCTGAAGATGTCAATGTGTCGTGTGTTTGTGGCCTCCTCCCTTTTTGGCCAGACACTCGACACATAAGACGTGGAATTTCAATAATTTAATGTAGACCTTCAATAGAACATAGTCTTTCGAGGAGACTTTCCATCAAGGTAGAGGCTCTACCGCCGAGACTTTGTTTTGCTTATAGACTTTCCATGGACTGGTAGCACTATCACCCAGTATTTCCATCGATTGGCAACACTTACTCCTAATTTTTCCATGGATTGGCAGCACTTTTTCTCACTCTTTCAGCAATTGGCAGCACTGCCTCCCACTCTTTCCATCGATTGGCAGCACTAACTCCTAATCTTTCCATCGACTGGCAGCGCTACCTCCCACTCTTTCCACCGATTGGCAGCACTACCTCCTAATCTTTCCATCGACTGGCAGCACTAACTCCTAATATTTCTATGGATTGGCAGCAATAACTCCTAATCTTTCCATCGATGGGCAGCACTAACTCCCAATCTTTCTATTCATTGGCAGCTCTAACTCCTAATATTTCTATCGATTGCCAGCACTAGCTCCTAAACTTTCCATCAATAGGCATCACTGCCGCCCACTCTTTCCACCGATTGGCAGCACTACCTCCCTCTCTTTCCATCAATTGGCATAAATTTCTCCCACTCTTTCCATCAATTGCCAGCACTACCTCTCTGTCTTTCTATCAATTGGCAGCACTACCTCTCTCTCTTTCTATCCATTGGCAGCTCTGAAACTTTTACTCATCACGTCTTCTTTTTTCGGACAATTAATTGCTGCAATTAGTGCGACATGGCGCTGATTAAAGTCGCAAGAGAGAAAAGAAAACCCAAAATGAAAGTTGGTCCTCACTAAACTGAGGGATGATGATGAATGTTTTTGTGTTCCAGAAATGTCAGAAAATGTGGCGCAAAAGTGAAAAGCAAAGAGAAAAACGATTTCAAGAGCTCATCAAATATATTTCCCAAAAATGCAAAGCTATAGAGATACATTATATTTATATTATTTTACCCACCAAAAACCAAAAAAACGTAGAACGCGTATGTATAAATATCATTCAAAGTACAATAAAAATATCAGTTTGCCTTGAGACACCGGCACCGTCGTATCTGAAATAAAATAAAATAAATTTTCTCCGCATCCAAAAATAAATGTACAAATTTTTTTTTCGTTCGTCTATACAAAATAAAATCGCAAGAAAATATCATTTAATTTTGAGAAAATTTAGGACCCGACAAGAAACACCAACAATGTCGCAGGCCGCCGTGTCGAATCTTCCCCCGAACATAAATGCTTCTGCGCTCGCGGAGGAGAAGCTGAAGATGACCTATCCCGTGGCCCGAAAGGATGAGTCCATGCAGGAAAACTTTCATGGTACAAGCGTGAAGGATGTCTACCGTTGGCTGGAGGATCCCGAGGCACAGGACACACATCGATTCATCGAAGCACAGAACAGCATCAGTCAGCCGTTTCTGGAGCAGTGTGAGCAGTGGAAGAAGATCAACGCGAAGCTCACAAAACTGTGGAACTATCCGAAATATGGTGCCCCCATGAAGCATGGCAACTTTTATTATTACTACACGAACACAGGCCTGCAGAATCAACATGTCCTGATGCAGCAGGAGACCTTGCAGGAGGAGGGTAGAGTGTTCATTGACCCGAATCAACTGTCGGCCGATGGCACCACCGCCTTGATCCAGGGACATTTCTCCGATGATGGTTCCTATATGGCCTATGGCCTCAGCGAAAGTGGTTCCGATTGGGAGAAGATACGCATACGCAAGGCCCAGGACTGCCAGGACTTTGAAGAGGTGCTCGAGAAGGTCAAGTTCTCATCTATTGCCTGGACATTGGACAACAAGGGTTTCTTCTACGGCCGCTACCCATGTCAGGATGGCAAGACCGATGGTTCCGAGACGAAGCGGAGTGAGAATCAAAAGCTGTACTACCATCGCCTGGGAGAGTCGCAGGACCAGGATACAATGGTACTGGAGTTCCCCGAACACCCATCGTGGCGCACCGTCAGCGAGATCTCCGATTGCGGCAAGTATCTGATTCTGTACATCAGTGTCACAGTTCGCGATAATATGCTCTACTATGCGAATATCAAACCGGGAGCGGAGATCACTGCCCCGTTGACGATCCATCCGATTGTGGACAAGTTCGAAGCCGACTACGATTTTGTCACCAACGAAGGATCCAAGATGTACTTCAGAACCAACAAGAATGCCACCAATTATCGTCTGGTGATGATTGATTTCGACAATCCCGAGGAAAAGAACTGGAAAACTGTCATCCCCGAGCACACGAAGGACGTCATGGATTGGGCCTTGTGCGTTCATCAGAATAAGCTCGTGGTTTGCTATAGTCGCGATGTGAAGAGCGTCCTGCAAGCCTACGAACTGGAAACGGGCACGATGACGCAACAATTTGATCTGGATATTGGTACCCTTATTGGTATTTCGGGGGAAAAGAAATACTCGGAGATTTTCTACTCTTTCGCTTCATTCCTCACACCCGGCATCATCTATCATTATGACTTTGCCAAGCCCGAGGAGAGTCCGAAAGTTCATCGTGAGATCAAATTGAATCTGGAAGGATTCTCGCGGGACTCGTATGCCGTCGAACAGGTGTTCTACAAGAGCAAGGACAACACAGATATTCCCATGTTCATAGTCCGCAAGAAACGGGACACCATTGAGCCACGTCCTTGTCTTCTGTACGGCTATGGGGGCTTCAATCACAGTCTGATGCCCTCCTTCGGGGTCACAGCTCTCACCTTCATGGACGCCTTCGATGGGGTTGTGGCATACCCGAATATACGTGGCGGCGGCGAATACGGCATCAAGTGGCACAACGCTGGCCGGCTCCTGAACAAACAGAATGTCTTCGATGATTTCCAGTCGGCAGCCGAGTATTTGACCGGCAACAACTACACTTCCAAGGATCGTCTGGCCATCCAGGGCGCCTCGAATGGCGGGCTACTCGTTGGGGCATGCATCAATCAGCGTCCCGATCTGTTTGGCGCTGCTGTCGCCCAAGTGGGAGTCATGGACATGTTGCGTTTCCACAAATTCACCATCGGCCATTCCTGGTGCTCCGACTATGGCAATCCGGACCAAAAGGAGCATTTTGTCAATCTCTTCCGGTACTCGCCTCTGCACAATGTACGCACCCCTCAGAATGCGTCGCAGGAGTATCCCTCTACTTTGATCCTAACTGCAGATCACGACGATCGTGTCAGTCCCTTGCACTCGCTGAAGTATGCCGCTGCCATCCAGGAGGCTGTACGTCAGTCCGATATCCAGAACAATCCCATACTGCTGCGGGTCTACACCAAGGCTGGACATGGCGCTGGCAAGCCCACAGCAATGCGCATCAAAGAGGCCACAGATATTCTGACCTTCTACTTCAAGACATTGACCATGGATGCAGTCAACCTTTGAGCAGTAGATCAAGACCCCTTCAGACACAAACAATACACACGAAAATCAATAGAACCTAGCGGAACCCCCCCACCCCCGGAAACTCCATCATTGATACAGAAGATGAGCAGAAAATGTACTGCAAATTCAATTAGCGTTAAAATTTCTGTTATATATTAAAAAATTATGCAAAAGTATTCAACAGCTGTGCTTTTTTAAGAGGAAACAAATTGAGTACAGTTGATAAGTTCCTCTTTTATACCCCGAGAAGATAATCCTTTCTTGATCAGAGTGAAAGTAGCTGTTCTTTAACTTGTTTAGTCTTTTCAGTGTTTAAAAAAAAACTTATGAAAGGTATTGAATCATAGATCAAGAATATTTTTAAAATTTTTGGCAATACACCACCTGGTTCAAAGGAGTTTCAATTTAACTTTTATTTTTGTAGCTTTTAAAATAAAAGTAAAAAATAAGTGCTAATCAATCAAAGATTTTTGTTGAAAAAATTATATTTAATTATTTGTGATTTTTTAAATACAAATTTAAAATATAAATTAAAAATGATTTATATCATCTAAATCGTAAATTGAAGTTTTATCTGATATTACTAAATACGAATAAAATATTCTTTTTAGTTCATTCCGTGTGGCCATAAAATATTTATTTAGTTTTGCATTCATAACCCTTATTTACGGTCTCTGGAGACTTTCCATACGTTGATCAGCCAGAAAATATATCGATACCTTAGCAAAAGTATACAGGGTTGACCAGAGAGTCTTTCAATATCTTTCTGCAGAAAAGATAGAACTATACTATGTATTCAACAGCTGGGCTGGGAATCTGACTAGATTCCTTCACAATGGGTCTTCAGAAATCAATATTTTAATGAGGTCCTAGGGCAACTACATATTTTGTATCTTCAGAGGGACTTTTCCAACGTTGATCTTTCACAAACGAGCTCTTCTGGATATTAATAGAGACTTATTTTACTTTGCTTATTCAGAAACAATCAGTCCTATATTTTCAGAGTGACTACCTATCCGTTTTGGGCCATCAGAATAAATCCTGTAGAAACTATCATTTAAGCCATTATACAGACTGTTCTGTGTTGTCTTTCCAAATGTTTAGCAGTAGGATTTCACCTTTATTGGCTCTTCAGAGATCATTCTTATATTTTGATCAGCCTGTAGCTGCAACTTCTGGATACTGATACTTTACTTTACTGATACTTCTTTAGTCCCAATAATTCAGAAAATATATTTTCTATCTCTAATAAACACCATCCTGGGTTAAACAGAGCGACTAACTCATGTATAAATATTATGTTCCAAGTCTTCAGGCAGTTTTTGCTATTTTTTTTCTTCATAATCACTCAAAAGGCTACCTCTTGGAGGTGCCTCACTTGCAGCCGTAAATCAAATGCTTAATCAATTGAAAATTAATTAGAAAGAAGAGAAAAAAGGCAACCAAACATCGAAGAAGCTGTCATGGCGGAGAGATGGTTATAGCTCCTTAGCAAACCCAACCTCCCCCCAAGCCCAACCCCACATATAATCGCATGATAGTCGAACGATTAACGCTCAATACGGTCGCTGATCATGCAATGTGCGGGGGGGACAGAGACAGAGACAGCGAGACAGACCTCTGGATCCGAGAGACAGAAGCTGGCGGCTGCAAGGCATACCTTGTGGACCTGTAGCCACTGCCCACAGCAGCAGCAGCAGCAGCAGACACACAGAGCACACAGAGCACTTTTGGTAGCTGGCTTCTGGCTGCTGATCTTCTGTTGTGTAATGTTTGCTGCCAACTGCAGGCAGGGTCCCAGCATGTGTGCCTACTCCCCTCCCCATCCCCATCCCCATCCCTACTGGGTGCTGCTGGATGCTGTCTGGGGCAGATCGTTCTCGGGGGCTTTTGGTATCGAGGCAACGCGATCGAAAATGGATTTGTATCAATATCGACTCACTAACATGATTCCAATAAATTAATATGCATACATGGCAGGGCACCACAGCAGACATCGACGACAGCGACAGCAAACGACGCGACGACGACTGTTGTCTGGGTTTCTGTCTCTGTCCTCCTCTCCCCTCCTTTCCTCTCTCTCCAGAGAGAGATCTCGATCGACATCGCAACACGATGATGCATGTGCAGTGTCTCTGAGTTGTGATCGTGTTAATGTAAATAATTGCCACAGCAACAGCCAGAGCCACAGCCAGAGCCACAGCCAGAGCAACAGCCACAGCCGCAGACATCGGGCATCGGTCGTAGAGATGTAATTAAAATCTCTTTCTCTCTTTGCTTCTCACTTTCGGCCTTGTTCGACGGGAGAGATCCCTCTTGACTGATATGGAGAGTAAAAGACATACACGCAAGGCTCTTGGCAGGATTTTAAAGGGAAGCTTCTGCTAAGAGTTTGGGTAGTTTTTGAGGGTTTCTATGGTTTGCAAAAAACATTTCTAGTACTTGATTTTAAAGGAATACAATACAATAATTTGCTGTCCAATCGAATGCCAATAAAAAGCCATCGATTGGAGGCTCCATCGATCGTCTGGGTATTTTTGGGCCTACTTTACTTACTCGTATGTCAAGGAGCGACCCAATCGACCCAATCGAACCACTCCGAGGGCAGACGAGGCGGAGGCCCTTCTTGTGTCTGGAAACATTCTACTGTCTTCTTTGGGGTTTATTTATGGCCGCTGATGCTAAAGATATAGCGCCCAGACAGCGACTGGCGTGGACTTTTGCGTGGCTTATTTTTTAAAAACAGATATCGGATGGTGATGGCATTTCACAGGAACAGGAACAGAAACAGAAAACCTGAAGCCCTGTCCCTACCATTTTCCATATCGATGCATTGTTGATTAGTCTTTGAATCCAGAAATAAAATTAAATAAAATATATTTGGGTTAACTTACAGTCACGCACACCCCAAAGCACACACACACACACACCTCTTACTCCTTCAATCAGAGTTGTCAATCAAGGCCCTCGTCGGTTTTCGCCATGTCATTATTTGTGGGAACCAATCCAAGAAATTCTCCGTTTCTCTGCTGCTGCAAAATCGTAAAATCATTACTTGAAGTCGCACAGCACAGCACAGCACAGCAATCAATCAATCAAAGCCACAAATCAAACATGTCAAGAAACCCCAGAGTCTGGAGTCGAATATGCCATGAGTGGCTCTCTGGAAATAAAACGAGTTCAAAACTCCATCACACAATGGCGCACATAAATGACAGATCATCGACAGACGACGGGGATCGATAGATACATTGTTGATCTGCTCTCCCCCCAAAAACTCTTGAGAGGGTTTTTGCCTGGGCTCTGGTCTCTTTTCTTATTTATTTATAATATTCATTGGTTTCTTTTCTTCCAAATTGGGGGGAATTGGAGTGCACGAATTGTCTGAAGTACGCACAAATAAAGGTTAATGAGCTTTTTCCAACACTCTCTAGTGATCTTTTTTTCTTGTGTTTGTCAAAGTGAAATACAAGTTTTTTGGACAAAAAGTTGACAAAGAATCGGTGTAGATAAGATTTTTAAATCATTAAAATATGTGAATCTGTAGATGATATATTTTTTATTATAGAAATTACTTTTTATTGTAGGTTTTATTGGTCCTCGACCACCTTCCAAACACCTGTCCGAGAGATGTTTCGGCAGAACGCGGGACACAAGTAAGCCCAAAGCGATAAAGATCTAGTATGATCCAGATCTAGTGATTTGGATTGTACTATCTATTCAATATATGCCATAAAACGTCCCATAGTCAACTCTCAGCATCTTTTTCTAGCCTCCACTCAACCAACCGATGGGCGTTGCTGCATGATGCGTGTTATACATCAGAAATAAATCAATAAATACAAAAAATCAATTAAAAAAAATAAATTTAAAAAAATATATTAAAATAAAATAAAAAAAATTCAAATAGTTTAAAAAAATAATAATAATATAAAAATATAAAAAATACAACAATGAATTAAAAAAAAAATTAAAAAAAAAAAAATCAATCAGTACTAGAAGGTCCCATAATCAACTCTCATCATCTTTTCCTTTCCAAAATAACTTTTTCTCTCTCTAGGTCCTTTGCACAACAGAGGGGCGCTGCTGCATGACGCATGACATGAATACACTGCAAAGGAGAGTTATGAGGATTATCATTTATCCATTATACGATGGAAAATGGTCCCATAATCAGCATTTAATATCTTTTTTTATCCAAGACAACTCGTTTTAAAGAAAAATCGCATCTATATTTGCTGTAGATTCCCTAGATTTTCATTACCTGTTGCAATGCCTTCCAATTTTCACCTTATAACGCCTACAATCCACTCCCCGAACCGACCCAGGCCCAATTGATCTTTCACACTTTACATAATAATCTTTGAGTATTTTCTTATCCAATTCTCTGGGTCTGGGGATGGTCGTTAGCTCTCCCGATGCGCTACGTTGTTTGTGTTCTGCAATTAAATTCGTATTCTCTTACAATTGAGCGGCTTCAAGTGGGATTTCCACGAATATCATGGATATGGGATACGCTGACAAGCAAAAGATTGAGATGCAGATGCAGATGGAACACGGGAACGGGACGAGGCAGCTGCAATGTTTGCTGTGTGCTTCTCTGGGCCCATTTTGTTGTTATAGGCCCTAAAGTACTTCGGAGTCTACGTTCTGCTGGTGCGTGTCTGTGTGTTTATCAATGGGGGAGTGCAGCATGCGGCATGCGGCATGCAGCATGCAGCATTGGTGCCTCTGAAGCATCGTTCATATCAAAATAATCAAATTTTTGATTGAGTGCAGTTAGTGCGTCTGTGTTTACACGATCATCATCGATCGTAGAGAGAGAGATCCATATTCGAGATCGAGAGCTTCGCTTGTCTGCGTTTCTTGCGTTTTTTTTTTGTGTCCAATCATGTTGTTGATATTGATAATGACATTGATGGCATCGACTGAGAGGAGAGGCCTGAACATATCCGAACAGATCTACCACAACTCGATCACCAATCTTGAATCTCCATATCTCGAGTGCGAATGCATTCGATTGTTGTTTGCGCGCGGATTTACTCTGCTGTGGCCTGATGTCTGTCTGTCTGTCAATCCACGGTGTCTGAAATCCGGCACAGTTCGATGGAATTCGATATTCGAAATCAACTCAAAGTTTTTGTATGCCTTTTCAAGTTGAATGATATTGACATTACCCCAAAGAGGAGGAGACACTTCAAAATCGTTGTGTGTAACACAATTTTCATGTAAATGTTGAACGCAAGCAAGTGCCAATGCTCCAATGATACATATCTTCAAGATACTTATTTTTTGTTGTTTTTTTCTGTATTGTTTTCTCATCATTAGACATGCGATACACTCTGAGGCGGTACTCGTATAAGAGGGCCTGGCCCCTCCACACATTCATCAGGCTTGTTGGCAAACGTTGGCTTCGAGTTTGATTGATTCGCTGCACTTGAGAGAGAGCACCACCGATAAGCAGTCATTCCCTCTTTTGGATTGAGAGAAGTGAAAGCCACAAGACGGGGATTTGGTCATACTCAAAATATGACTCAAAATATTGGTTTATTTTTGACATTTTCTGGGGTACAAACAACTCAGAGGGTTCATCTATTCATTCTGTAGAAGTGTTCCCAAAATGTTCTTAACAAAATGTCACGCTGCACCCCACTGTCTCCATAGGAAAACCCTCTACTCACAAAACTCTCACCTTAAAATATTCTACAAGCGATGTCACACTCTCTACACCGTTTCTATCTTTAGACCTTACTTATAAATAATAATATTAAATTTTATTAAGCTTAATAATTGAATTTAAATTAAATAATAAATATTAAATATTTGTATTCCTTTTAATGAAGGTAGATATCTGTTTGGAGATTTCCTTCTAAATTTCCTAGGTAGAAACTTATTCTAACTTATTATTCCTTAGATTTTTGGAACTAAAAGTCACGCGTAATGCAGCAGAACCTCTCCTTCGAAGGAACTATTGGCTATAGAAGCTATCTACTGAGATAATATCTCACTAAAGACCTTAATCTAGTTATTATTCAAGTCCCAATCTCTTTTACATCCATTAGACCTTCATTTTAAATGATCAAGCTCTGATATACCATTATCTATCTATGTCTAACACCAAAAACTGGTACCCTTAGCACTCTCAAAGCACTAGCAACCCCCAAATCCTTACCCTGACCTACATTTCAGCTGTAAAAGACAAACACTCTGCCTACCCTTGCCATATCTAACAAAGATAAATAACTACGAGTATAATATTCGTCCTAAACAAATAGTTTTTAATGCTCAAAGAATTGGCACAGAACGAATGATCCTACACAAAGGGAACAATCGTCAGCAATTAAATAAACAGTCCCGAAAAACAATTTGCCAGATTGACACCATATCGACTGTGGACTGTGTGGAGTGTCTGTTGTAATTCGTCAGGAAAACAATGAAAGCGAATGGAAAGCGAAGTGAAAAATCAGATGAACAATTTCCTTTTTGTTTTTGGCACATGGCACAGCCCCGGGAGAAGTGGCGAAGAGATGTCAACTGTGTGCAACGTGACTTGGAATTCTTTTGCGGTTTTCCTTTGATTGGCAATTTTTCAAAAATCGTCAACATCTCGCCGCCGCCGGACGGGCACGCCCCGGGTCACTCACTCACTCGCTCACTCACTCAGTCAGTCAGTCGCACAATCTGGCAATCGGTCGGCCCCGATGGAGGTTTTTGGTTATTTATAATTCGAAGCGATTGATTGATGGAATCGCTGCAAAGTCGGTGACACTTGGCACTGAGGCAAAAATAAATAACCGACGCTCGACGGGCGATGGCGACTCAGGGCGAGGCATTGACAGCTGATTGCGAAAGTCCATTAAGGGACGAGACTCTTCCGAAACGCTGGCTGGACGACGAGGTGCTGCTTGCTGCTTGCTGCATGTAACCAAAGCATACTGTGGCACAAGGACAGAGACAGAGACAGGGACAGGGGCTGTGGCAGGGTGTACTATATTCTGCAGCAGCAGCAGCAGCATCTGCATTGAGGCTTTGTGTGGCACTGGCAGCGGGCATCAAAAGTGCAGTCAATCAAGTGAACAAAATTGGATAATTTGCCCCCCCCTGCCGCAATGGAAAAAAGAAAAATCCGTAACATTTCTGGTATTACGAGAGAGCGAGCCCTTCTCTGACTTCCCACACCCACTTTTCTGACCCAAACATCAGGCAAATACTCCAAAGTATTTTGTGGGAAGCTTTGGCTCAAATGATACACTGGGCTTTCGGGTCTGCCAATGTCTGTTGCGGACAGTCGGCTTAATAAAGAGAATCAAGATGCTGCTGCCTCCACATGGTTCTCTGTGGACTCTGCGGACTCCGAACGCCGGACACCGGACACCGGACACTGGAGCTGCAAACAAATTGTTAAACAAATCAAATTCAATTTTCACCATTCTGATGGGTTGTAATTGAAAGAAATTTAATTTTTTCACCTGTCCATAGCAAACAATCGGAGTGGATCGTTTGTTCAAGATTGTGTGGGACAGCAGTGTGCTATTATTTGTGCTTATGGCTATAGGAAATATTGGTAATGGAGTATTATGAAGACTAGAACAAATACTAAGAAATTTACTATAAAATACCATAATGCTTTTAAAAATTCTAGAAAAAATACCAGAATATATTATAACAATTTTTTTAAATGTCTATAAAGACTTAAATGTAACAACAGAAACACCCAAATAATACTAGAAAATACCAAATAATATCATAAAATACCGAAAAGTAATATTAAATACCAGAAAATACTAGCAAATATAAGAAATATAACAAACACTACATACTAACAAATATACATTAAAATACCATTAAACTCTTAAATTTTTTAGTAAATAGACCAGAACAGATATGTATATAAAAATTTACGAAAAACTTCTATATAAAGTTAAAAAAACACAGAAAATACTAGCAAAATACCAAACAAATACTATTAAATAACAGAAAATACTAGAAAATATACCAAACAAAAATTTAAAAAAAAACACTATAAGCTACCAGAGAATTCATAGAAAAATAACTATAAAATATAAAAAAAAAACTTTAAATACAAAAACTTTTTGTTTTAAGGAGCAGACAAATATGAGTAATGAATTTAAAAAAAAAACCGATAAACGAAAATTCATTTTTCATTCCATTTATTCTAAAGTAGAGTATCATCTCTTCATCTGTTCAATAAAGGCTTCGCAAACTTCAAGAAATCTCTTCAGCCGAAGAGTTTATGCGGAAATCCAACTACGACCGAGGGGCGCTGCTGCAGGACGAAAGTATTCTGTTTTCCTCTTTTTATTCAATGACTTACACATTTCTCTGAAGTCGCCCAAGAAGCACTTCTAAGACCCAAATTACAAAAGACATTCCTTTCCACAAAACTTTACAACAAAAGTCTAATCATAGCTCACTCGTATAACCAATTTGAAATATTTTCATATCTTTTTCCTCAAATAACCTTTTTTTTTTGTTCTGGGAAAGGGCCACAATGTTTTTTTTGTGGGGCAATTTATGCAAAATGAAATATTCATCATTTCATGTGTGTGTGTGTGTGTGCAGATTGTGGAAAACATGAAGCTTTTTAAAACCAGATTTTTCTAAAAATCAAAGAAATACAAAGATCTGGGCAAATCTCCATACAAGAAATCTCCCTTGAAGCTTTTTGCTGGGTAATGTATCAGGTGTTTGTCAATATTATGACACAAGATGATTTGTTTCCCATACATATATACGTACCCATATCTCTCTCGCTCTACCATATATTTATCCTCTTAAGATGCATTGCATGATGATCGGCAATAAATTGATGAGACACGAAACAGGAAAGTGGACTCAGCTGTGGAAAGGGGGTCCCCCCTGAGTCTGAGTCAGCTAAAAGCATAATCCCTGACTGATGTGCGAGAGTTAACTGCAGGTATTGTAAATACGGATATCCATTTAATTGCAAATAAATGATTCATGATTTATGAGCAATTGATGCGCCAGCTAGAAAAATTACCAAAAAAGAAAAAAAAAACAAGAATAGAGAGGGAGCCCCAGAGATAATTGCAGCTGGAAGACATTTAGTGTCCAGAGGGAACACGCGCATCTGACATTTACGACCATCAACTACCAGAAAGCAGGAGTAGCAGTCCGAGGAGCAGCATCCAAGTGGAGTGCCTGCTCAGTGACATGTGGACACTGGACACTGGACTGTGGACTGTGGACAATGGCAGTTAATGGTCATGATGCTGCCTGCCTGCCTGCCTGCCTGATGCCAACAAACAACAGCAAAAAGGGAAAAATAAAACCCTCGACTCACCAGCGCTACATAAATTTCAAAACTAGCCTTGCAACACACGAGCGGGGGCTCTGGATCTGGTTCTGGTTCTGGCTGTGGCCTGCTCTGTCTGCCCCTTCATTCTGCCACACACATTTCACGCAGTGACGACATGAATCCGCCAACATAAACACACACTCCCCCCCCCCACAGGACACTCGCACAACCAGGACATCATCCTGGCCAACACACACAAAATATTAGAGGAAGACACACACAAACACACACACGAAAACCAACAGAAAAAAATCATACTAAAAACACATAAAGGAACAACAAACGGATGAGGAAAGGCAGTGGCAGAGGCAGGCCAGGCTTTATCCCTGGTGTAACACAAAAAATGCAACAAGATAATGCAGATGTCCTACAACAATTCGAATTTTTGATACCCTAACAGAATGGGAAACATATTACTGCTTAATAAAATAAAAATTACCATTAGAGTGTAGCTAATGCCTTTGAGAATCTGTGGAAACTTGAATATTCTTTAAAACCTTTTTTGCTATTTCTTTTTGGCATAATATTCAAAAGGAAACGAGGATACCTATGATATAGTGCATCATTCCTTTACAGAAGTATCCAAATCGACTGCTTCAGCGCAAAATCAATCGCATAGTCTTTCGAAAGACTTTCCATTCAAAAAGTAGAAGAAATTCTAGGCACTCTTTCCTTAAATTAACCGAAAATTATACTTCAATAAACGATCGTTTTCATTGTTTTGTATAGGCGCAACCGTTCGCTAAATCATTTTTATGTGATATATCTAGATATATATAAATATAAGAGCTTAAAAGAGAGCTAAGAAGCAGAACACACGATCCTTTTGGAGATTTATTTTGTAGGGATACATTATCAAAATATATCTATAGTTCTAAGAGTCTACATAAATCGATGATTCATTGCGACATGCTCACACGCACATTTTTGTTAACTTGTTGGATTTGTTCTTTCTGTTCTCTTCTAAAAGATATTACAGTCAAACTATAGTCCTTATATAAATCATTAACTGTAGATATTCAGAAGAAATTTAGCTCTTTCCAAAAATGGTTTCCTTGCCTTTTTCCTTTTCCAGTTCCTAGCCAGATTTTATACACAAACTTTTTCCATATTTCCGCATGCCCTCTGTCCAAAAAGTGTAGCCCCCAAAAACTGTTTAGTGGGTGCGTGCGGCAGCAGCGACAGCAGGCCAATGGGCAACAGCCAGCGGCAAACCGGACCGCACCTAGGATGCGTGTCCTCCGTCCTGTACCCTGCCACCCAGCGTAGTTGTCTCATAGACTAGAGCCCCCCTCTAGTCAGTGATATGGCATTCAGAGACTGCTTTGGACAGGGACAGGCAGAGGGAGGAGGTGGCCAGTGGCAGTGGCAGTGGCCTGGCGTGCAGCCGTGGCCAAATTGGTTGATAGCTTGAAAAACAGTTTTTGCACACAGCTCCGTCAAATTGCATTTTGTGTGACAGACCGCAAAATGCATCATCACCAACATGAGCGATGAGAGGAGTGTTGTTGTTCTAGTTGTTGCCTCTCCGTTGTTGCTGCTGGCTGTTGCTGCTGCTGCTGCTGCTGATGTGTATATTTGCAGCAGTGTCCTTCTGCCTCCTCCTGCTGCTGCTGTGCTGGTTCAGGCCCTTCATCTCCAATCACCATCTCCATTCCACATTGTCGAGTAATTTACGAGCATTTTTCGGTATGTCCACAGGAATGGGAATGGGTATGGGAATGCAATGTGTTGCCTGCTGCATTTCACTTTGGTCAGAATGATGATGATGCTGATGGCAGGCAGCACACGGGGCACGGGACACGGGACTCTGGACTGGGGAGGGGGGAGGGGGGCATAAGTGTTGTTAAAACATGGGGTTAGGCGGAGAGCAGATCATTTGCTGTTTGGGGAAAAGTGTTTTCGAGGTTAAAAACTTTTCAGTATAGTATTTTTGGAACAGTTGACAGAGCTGGAACAGTGATGCAAACGGGGATTTTTATGGATGAAAATTAAAAAAATATATAGGAACCCTTGAGATATATACTTTTGGGGTGTTTCTTTTCATTCAACTCTCAGAAGTTGAACCTAAAACACTTCCTATATTTCGTATAATATGTATCAGCTTTTCTGCAAATTATTGGGTAATATTATGGCTAGCTCCAAGGTCGTTATAGTCCGCAGCACTGTTGTCACTTATCGTGACCCCAAGGAAGGATATTCAGCTGTGATTATCAGCAAAGTGATCAAGTTCACTAAGCCCATAGATGGACCCATCAAAATGAAGTAAAGGTAGGATTAAAATCCATGAAAATGTGATACCATTTATAAATGAACATTTAATATATTTACAGCTGAAAGCGGTCTCTAAAATTCCAATATTATGCCATTTCCCAACGTTAAATAAAATTTTCATCTGCTAAGAATCCAAGCCTTAGTTTTACTCTCAATTTGTCCCACTGTGGCACTGGATTGAGGACAGGACGTTGGGCAAACAACTTCATTCAGTTTCAGTTCACATTAATGCAGCGTGAATTAAGTGTCAAGGACATTTTTTGGTTTTCGCAACCAGCAGGACAGCACGATGCAACATGTTTCCAGTGTCTCTCGCTCTCTCTCTCTGCATGTCCTCGCCTCCCAGTGTGTGTGCTCTCTCTGTGTGTGTGTGTGTGTGTGTGTTTTGGGTGACCGAAAATGCGTTGCAACATTCAAGTAAGTGACGTAAATGCATCACGAACACAGCACACCAACACAGGACTCTCTCCACACACTCCACAGATGAACGGACATTCGGACTTTGGACTCCATCATCCTCATGATGATGATGATGGTGGGGCACACACACACACACACACACACACGCACACACTGGTGTGGCAGTGGCAGTGGCAGGCAGCCATCAGAGGCAGTTATGCCTGTCAAGATGAATGCCATATCATCGCCGCACCGAAAATGGTGTCAAAACGTCACCAACGGCGGCGTACCCCTTCAGTCTCTGCTCCTCCGCTCCTCCCTGGCGGCAGTAAAACTGCAAACAGAAAACAGGACCTCCTCCATCGAGTCCTTCCATCGTTCGGTGTTGTTATCCGGATGAATTATGAGTTGTGCATGGGATCCAGGACGTGTGTGCGTGGAATCCTTCGTCTCCTCTCTCTCTCTCTCTCTCTCGGCATTCCAGCCAATTCGTCACGTGGTCCACGCACGCAATGGAGGTCCTGGGTCCTGGGAAAAACGAGGACCCAACGACCACAGCAAAATTAAATGCTAAACGAAGACATTAACAATGCAGGACAATGGAGGACATTGTCCTCCTCCTCCTCCTGCCCTCTGGATGCAATGCAGATTGGGGTTAATGTTGTCTGGAGGGAGGATACGGGGAGTGTTGCATGGAAGGGAGCTTGTGGCACGCAACGAGCAGGCCCTTGTGGAAGGTTAATGCCAATTGGAACTGAGTTTTGTCGGGATTATCAGGAATTATAGTGAACAATTTTGATTCTATGATTATTAAATTTTTTGTGGGATCAAAACTTGGGTTTTCTTCTCATTCCCCAAATTTTTACGTGCAAATTCTTGGCACTTTTTGTCTTTGTCATCAAACCTCTTGAAGTCTTCTGCAGAATCTTCCTCAACCCAAAAACTTCTTCTTTAGACCTCTCTCGATTCTGTTTTTACCTCTTCGATCTTCTTAGACGTTTCAGCGTTGAAACTCGATCCGAAGCAGCCACATGCCACGGATTTCTTGTACGGGTCTCGTTCATCAATTGTGACAACGGCTCAAGTAATTCCCTCGGACATTTCACGCCAAACTGAACGCAGACAACACCCAATCAAAGGGCCAAAAAAAAGAGAAAGAATAAAGCCAAGAAAAAGAATAAGGAAAGGCCAACGAGGGCGAAGTGAAGCGCGGAAGCTGGAAGGAGAGTCCTCCTCAAACGGCTGACATTTATTAATTTCCGATTAGCGACATGGAATTTATGTGCTACCGAATATATTTTTGGGAACGAACCAGCGATCGTGGTGCCGTACGATTTAGTGGGTTTTGAATTACCTTTCGCTTTCGGATTTCAGAGGAGGACACCGACCGACCGATATCTTCTAATGCCGCCTGACACTTGCTGCCAAGTGTAAACGGCCACGACGCCACTTCATGGTACATTTGCCAGAGCCGCTGCCCCTCCCTCCCTCTCGTCTCCTCTGATTTATGCCCCATAAATCCATAAATCACGAAAAGGTTTTTGCTTTCGCTTGATCTAAATATGCCTTAAAAGCGTCCATCAACATTTGTGCTGGAGGTGGATCGGATCGCTGATCGCGGATCGCTGATCGCTTAATCGAGGAGCTGCTGCAATCGAATCGAAGCGAAACACAATTAACCCCAGGGGTCCATGCCACACAACAGACGGAGACGGGCTATCGTTAGCAGTAATCACGAGGCGGAGGCCCACGCATTTCCACGGCGGCTGTTGCAAGTTGCACTTCACCTTTTGTGTGGCAAGGCAGCAGCCGCCACGAGGTTGCTAAATGTGTAATTGGATTGTCAAAATGGGAATGAAATCATGACTCTATTATGGCAGTACAATGGGAACCAGTAGCTAAATGAATGGGTTATCCGAGTGCTCTTAGGACTTTTGGGAGCGGTATTCGAAGGAATATTTTAGGTGGTTTTAAGGGAACTTAAAGAAGAGATATTAGCAGATCTCCGCAGATGAAATTAACCTTAAGAGATCTATAGATAAGCAGGAGTATATAAGGGCTTTGATGGGCAATAAATTCCATAAGCCTAAAGCTCTTCGAAACATTACCTTGACCTCTTGGTTGAACCTTTCACAGACATTAAAGTATCTTTTCCTGAGTACCCCTAAGACTCAAACAAGTACTCGAAATCCCCATCTAAGACAGAAAAAATACTCACACATTAAAGAGTCTCTCATGGAAAAAGCACACACAAAATACGTACACCATTTCCACATCTTATTATCCTTAAACACAAGGAAACTCGCCACCCCACAAAAACACATTTCGTGCTCTTAAACTCTTTAACGAAAAACCCATAAACCAGCGGAATAAAAGCAAGAAGAAATTTCCACGCTGCTTTAAAGAAGGGAAAAGCAAAGAAAAAAAAAACAACACACAAAAAAAAGCACAGAAAAAGCCACAGCCATTACAACAAAATCGATTATTGATTTCCGTGGAGCACAGCCTAGTTCTCTGGATAGCGAGGGGCAGGGGAGGGGAGTGGAGGGTAAAAGAAAATGAAATGAAAGCCACACAAAACAAACACAGCGAAACAGAGAACGATATGGAGAGAGAGAGAGGGAGAGAGAAAAGGAAAGCGAGCCGAAGCGAACGCCAATGAAGGGCGAAATTGGTTGGGTTTTTGCATGTGAATTCCATACCAAAAAATCAACAAGTTGCCATTGGGTTCGATGAATGGAACGTGTGGCACGATGGCGTTTGGGGAGGGGGTGGGGGTGTGTCGTATAGGGTTCGGTTGGGGCACTGGGCGAGGCGAGGCAAGGCGAGGCGCTCTTGAACTCTGGGGGCAAGGCGAAAACCAAGAGCTGAGGCAAGGCAGCATTTGAGGCAGACGGCAGGCAGACGCTCGCTGGCTCGCTCGGCTGCTGCCTGCCAAAGCGCCCCCCCTCCCCCCCCCCACACGCACACACATAAACCAAACGAAAAGTATCTGTGTGTGTGTGTGTGTGTGCTGAGGGGGCAACATTAAAACGTGAAAAAATCGCTATTCGGAGGTTTTTGTGCCTCGCCAAGAAGGAAATTCAACTCCGAAAACCGAAACCAAACTGCTGGAAAAACAATTTTTCCTTAACTTTTTTTCTGAGCTCCTTTGTTGGGTTTTCCTTTTTTTTGCTCTCTGTTCTCCCGCAGCCGCCCCTCTTGTGGCAGGGTGACGTTTGCGTGGCCTCTGCCACACGGCAGACTATTGCGATATAATTCCTTGATTCTACCACGGCCTTGTCCTAGTCTCCACTTCTGTCTGCCTCGTCGTCTGTCCTCCGTCTGTCTCTGCCCCTCTCTCCCACTGTCTGTGCAAGCTCCTGCCTTCTCCTCCCCTTTGTCTGTCTCCAAAGACCACTGACAATAAGTGTGTCTGTGTGTGTGTGTGTGTGTGCTTATAGGCATATTCGAAAATATTCCCACAGTCCTTCCTTAAGCAGCAACAAGCGAATGAATCCCCCTGCCATGCCCGTGCTCGTACCTTCTCCGCGTTCCTGTCTGCTGGCTGGGACGCAAATTGTTTGCCTCTCAACATGAATTACGACGACCGATTCGTCATCAATCAATCAAAAAGGTATCCCGAAACGGCACCGACCCCCGACCCACCATACGCCCTGTGGCCCCGACACGCAGAAGACAGCAGACGCACTTATCGTCATCGTCATCGTCATCATCGAACAGCAACAATACGTACGTCCCCCACACTCAGACATCCTTGTGGGTTGTGGGGATGAGTTTTCCATTAATAAAATAATCTAAAAATAATATACCAGAAAATTACATAAATTTGCAGCATAATCGCAGAAAATACTAGAAAAATTCCAAAATAGCATTAACTGCCATTAAGAGGCACACAAAATTCAACAGAACAACTATAAATACCACAAAATATACCATAAAATACTATAAAAACTACAGAAAATAAAATATTCAACAACAAAAATATACATATCAAAAAATAATTTAAAATCCCTAGAAAATACCACAAAATTCTATAAAATAACAGCAAAAGACGGGAATTATCAGGAAAATTCTATAAAATATTTTCTAACCAATTAAATACTATAAAAATACCAGAATATGCTAAACAAAATACTAGAAAACTTGTAGAAAATACAAAAATGCCATAAATATTAGCAAATGCGACAAAGTATATATCTAGGAAGAAAAGCGACATAAAAAACCAGAAAAATACCGTAAAATAACAGAAAATATCATAAAATATCAGATATCAGATATATAATTAATTAAATGGAACAAAATATATTTGAATAATGCAAATTTGTCATATTCTCTTTGAGAACTTTATTCAATTATTAATTCTCGAATTAGTTACTATAAAAAGAAAAAATCCCGCCAAACCTCTCTTACACCATTTGAAAACCTTATGTATTTTCTTTCTCATATTTCCAAGCCAAAAGATCAGTTTCCTTAGCCAAAAACCCGAACTCCTTCCACATGAAACTCAATTACAAGCGTCCTGAGTGGATAACTTACAGGAGACCGCTTTACACTTTATGAATTATGACACTTCAATTTTATTAATTGCCAATAAATCAGGGGGGCCATAGGGTATCTAAAAAAAGATGCCGCCCATGAAACGTGTGGAAGAGTGAGAACTGAGACTGAGAACAAAAGCCACCGACAATCATTCAGTTTGCAAATTGGCCAACATTGAAACAGACAGGCTAAAGCTGCAAGCGAATTGGAACAAGGCTCAATGCTCCCGCCCTGACAGATCTTCCATCAAACGTGCTCTCACGTCAAACGTCAAAACATAGTCGGGCGAGGGACGAGAGACGAGAGGCGAGAGGCCAGGCCTTGGCCAACAACGGACGCGTCGAGGGCCATATCTGAACGGAACGGAATGGATGGACGGATGGATGGATGGATGGTTGGTTGGTTGGTTGGCTGGGAAAGTGTTGTGTGAGTTATGACGAGGACGTGCGCAAGTTGATCCATCAAACTGTTCAAATCCGATGCCAGTGCACTCGATTTCATGCATTGAACAGCGATGACGATGAGACTACGAGACTACGAGACTGCGACGAGGACGCCAACGTCACCAGTCATGACGGATGGCTGTGACTGTGGCCGACACGCGGGTTCAGGCGGGGGCCAACAACACAACACGGGGCGGCACTGGGGGCCTAGACCTTGGCCGTGTCCAAAACGCTAGACATGACGAATGTCTCACGCTGCGAATAATGTGATTTGTCGATGCAAAGGCAAATCTTTCACAAAGCAAGGCACAGGCACATGAATATGGTTTTCCCCTGAACTGTTGTTCTGCAACTCTATCGCTGTGGGAAATCGCATCAAGGATTTAGCTAGGTATAAATATGGGAAAAATCTTTTGTGGGAGATCCCATGAAGGTAGTCAAGGAAATGCAAAGCTTAGAGAGATTGAGAGAGTATTCCTGGAGCCATAATAATAAGGAATCCATTAAAAAACGTTCAATTAATGGACAGTATATATTTTAGAGTTTTTTTTTTTAAATATACACTGATTAATAACGAAATAATTCAGCTGTTATTCCTATTCTATTCTCTATCATTTAGCGCATGTAAACGAGCGTTACCTTGTCATGCAGCAGCACCCCTCGGTTGGTTCACGTTTTTTAACTGAATTCTCCTCTTAAGAAGGTTTGTCTTGGTGTCTCGTCGGCCACTTGAAAAGACATTTATGGACACTATTAATAAAAAAAAATATACTCCTACTCAAATTCTTCTTAGATGTTTTTTGATCCTTTTAAAATCATTTTAAATAACTTTAAAATTTCTTTTAAAATTAACACATTTCTTTCACAAAAAAAACTTCCTATAAAATGTCATAAAATTTCGTATAAACCCTTGAAAGATTTGAGCTCTGCGGCAACAAAACTCCTGTGACATATACTCATGTAAGCCTCAAGGATTCATGCCTACTAATCTCTTGGCTATTTATTTGATCTGTCAACGGTGTTTAGGTGCCTGCGCCAAAAAAAGGCACGACGTTGAAGATCCTGTGGGGTAGGAGCCTTCTTTAATTTTGACAAGACGTAAAGTCTATTAAGAAAGTCAATCAATGTCTCTCAGGCGAGTTGACTTCGACTGCCACTTCAGCCGGGAGACTTGTAGGAGACGATTCCGAATGCTGGCGCTGAATGCCGCAGGACGAAGACGGCAACTGAGGCTGAGAGCTCCAACAAGTAAAGTTCTGAAGTGACAGACAGAAAGACAGGCAGGCAGCAGGCGGGCGGGCTAGGCGGGCGGGCGGGCCAGGCGCCAGCCCAGGCAGTGGGTGTGACGTGTGGGTGAAGGCGTCGGCCACTTGACTGACAGTTGGACGCGGATGTGGACGTGGACGTGCGATTGTTGCAAGGGTTTCTGTCCCTCCACCTCCTTCTGGCTCCTGGGGCGACCACTTGATTGAAAGGACAAATTCAATGTGTGTGTGTGTGTGTGTGTGTGCGAGAGGAAGCAGCAGAAATTATGAGGGAAAAAAATTGAATTCACTTCAGGGGAGAAGTTCGGTTGTAAAAACTTGACAAAATGGATTTCAAGAGAGAGCAGAGCAGAGCAGAGAAGAGTGTCCTGGGCCAGGAGAGGTCATTGAAGCTGACAAGAACCCAAGAGAGGAGGAAAAAAGGAAAACTCCTCCTCCCTGATGATGTCCGACAGGTAAAAGTTTTTCCCTCCCCCCCATCAATTTGTGTAAAAGTGTTTTCCATCAAACATGAATTAATTAAGATGCGCCAAAAGTTTTTCCACCCAGAATCCTGCAGAATCCTCCCAGTCCGAATGCCAATAATAATTGAAAATCATCACTCGAGATTTCTTTTGCTAATTATGTGGGAATTATCATCTCAATTATTTATTTTCGCCTCCCGATTGCTATGCATTTTTCCATCCTTGATTTGGGCAGAGAATTTCCTCTCTAATTACTTTTTTCGCTCAGGTGCGATTATAATCAAAGCTTTTGAGGATTTGTGTGTGCCGTCGCCATCAAAGTCGTCGTCTGCTCTACCTGCTCCACCTCTCTTTCTCGGTTCGAACTTCTCAATTAAACGAATGCATAAATCATTTGGATCCTGGTGTGGCACGTCTGCAGGATAATTCCCAATGGGTCCATGTCCATGTCCCTTCACATTCGATTCGATTCGGGCACACACATGGATACACTAAGGACACTCATAAATCTGTTGGAAATGTTGGCTAATTAAAAAAATACGCATATTCCATCATCATTCTCCTGGCTCCTGGACGGCTTCTGGACTGCTCCTGGACTGCTCTTGGACTCTGGGACTCAACTGAGATTTATGCCCTCATAATCCATAAATATGCTTTTACCCACACACCCAGAGAACTATCTGTATCTCATGGATACATCTTCACGCTCATACATACGTATATACATCTTCATAAATTTGCTAGCCAAAGCGTCGGCGTTGTGTCATTCCATGACGCATTAATTAATAGCCACATCAACAACTTATAAGACGGAAGCCAGAGCGAGGCCTGACCTCCCCACCTCCGACTTCTCTTTTCCGCACTCCAATCTCCTGTGTGACGAGTCCTTGGGGGGACGAGTTGTTCCGTTGGCATTCACGCCTCTCGCAACCTGTCAATTGCTGTTGCCGTTGAGCGCTGAGGGTCAAGGCGTAGAAATATAATTCAAGCCATAATATTGACTTTAGGGGACATTGCCGATGGGACTTGAATGGAATGTCCTGGTTCTGATTAGTCCAGATCAGATAATCGTATCAGCAGGAAAGGCATAACAACAGCGTTTTGCGGTTAATTGGTAGTTATTCAACACTGTTTTTGATGGTAATCAAACCCCAAAACCAGGAAAGTACTTTTTAAAAGAGTTCCTTTACATTTAAAATGTATTTAAATCAATATATAAAAAAGATATAGCATTTAAATAGCATATATTCGTTTACCAACACACTTTATGGCACTTTTCAACACTTTTAAACATAAATGGAGGCCTGTTTTAACAGAAGCAAATCGTCAACATGTTCATACATTTCAAGAATCAACACAGCTTAGGGTATTTTGCAACACTGTTCATCACTAATATCGTATTCTAAATATATATTTCTGTACAAATCTTCCCAAAAGATCTCGAAAGTAATAAAATTAGCCACAATGAAAAAGACTTTGCACTTTACAACACTGTCACAAATAAACGATGTCCTTTTGAAATATTAGCACCACCATTTACTTCTTATTGGAAATAAAGTTACAATAAAAAATCGGTAAAACCATGAAACGAGTACCAACTATGGCTTTTGGCATTTTTCAACACTGTTCTACATCAACAAGGGTTTTGTTTATGGGCAATTATTAACACTATTCTCCTAATACTCGAAAGATATTTCTTAAAATATATTCAAATAAAATCTAAAAATATGTAAACCAAGTAGAAAATTAATTACCAACACTCTTCCAACTTATTCAACACTAAAGCACACATCATATCTGTAATTTAACATCCCACATGGGTCAAGCAGCCACCGAATGAGTCTTATTCCTCTCATACATGCATTTTCCTACGAAAATAAATAACCAAATGATAAATAATAATTTCAGCGAATACATCAGAGGACTGGACTACTAATTGGAATTGATTAGACGCCCGAAAAATATCCCAAACCCCAACGCCAATGCACGTCTAGCGAATTTATCTGCATCTATGGCATATGGGTATGTGAATGTGTATGTGGGGCCCAAAACCCAAAAACCCAAACCCAAAAAAAGTTTACCGAGATGGAGAAATAGTTTATGGCGTGAGGGCGTTAATAACAAATGTGCTTAATATTTGTGATCGATGGAAAGTGCTTTGTTTTATTTCCGCCTGGGTTTTTTTCTTTTTTCAAGTCAAAGTCGACGACTTGGGCCATTTATTAAGCCCCCTGCCGCACCCATTGCCAGTTTCCTTAATAAGGAATATTGCCTGGAGAGGCGTTGCACTAATCACTTCATTAGCAAAAAGCAGGGAAAGGGAATTGGCAGCTGAAGGCTGGAGCCAGTAGCCGTGGCCGTTGCCGTTGCCGTAGCCCGGCCCCAGACATATTTATTTAACCTGCACAAATCACAAATTCATCCATCATCCTTTATGCCTGTCCCTGTTCCTGTTGCTGTTGCTGTCCCTGTCGCCGTGTGACTGACTGACAGACAGACGGACTGCCAGCCTTTGGGCTCTTGCTTCTGGCTTCCCCGAAAATGTTCTTCCGTCTTCATCATCATCGTCATCGTCATCGTCTTTTGACTGACATTTGACTTCGACGCTGACGCTGACGAGGTACGGGCGACGATGAAAGCGACAAGTTCATTGTCCTTGCCCCTAAGTCGAGACTCCGAGAGACGCCTTCTCCTCCTTCTCCTGCTCTCCTTCGGCGTCTCTGCGCCTTCCACTGACTTCGTAATAAATCCGCCCTTGTGCTCAACAAGGACTACGCACTCTCCTTCGTTCCTTTATTTTCCTTCGTTGCTTTTCCTCTGCCAGGAGAAGGACGCACTTTGTTCGCAATTTGTTTTGTTTGCGTATTTCCCAAACCGCACTCCCTTCCGCCTTTCCCTCTTCTCTTGTCTGCTGCTTTGGGGGTGCTCTACCGAAGGCGTCTGGTGGGCGGGGGGGGGAGGTTACTGTGTGTAAGCCTTGCATTCCCTTTTTTCCCGACCGGTGTCTGGAAATGTGTGCCGTGCCGAAAGACGCTTTCAATTTGGGTTAAAACTTAAAGCTTTGCGGGTTGCGTGTTTTATAGGAATTTTAAAGATTTACGAGCCCCTTTTTGAGGACAGATTTTCAAGGGGAAATATTTGCTAGCAAATGGAACTTTAGCTGTGAGAATGGGGTGCCAATATGTGTGATAATATTACACAAATACCTATGATATCATTAGATTGCTGAGTACATAAAGAAGATCTCTTTTATAATCTGATTTTGAAGTGAAACCTGCAGGAACTTAAAGGAGGTACCCCCGTCTGATACTTTTGAAAGGATTATATCATTGCATATTCAAGGGTACCCTTATATAACTTGATCTTTAAGAAAAAAACTTTAGTGAAAAGCACTTACTTGGGCAAAAATCTCCCATTGATACTTGTGATAGGAAAAGGTCATTGAACCAATTAAACAATTTTTTTGAGGCACATTTCACAATTTTTGGTTTGAAAAGTGAGGGAAGAATATACCCTGGATTCTAATGATGGTATAAAGCCCTTAAAAGGAAAAGGAAGGACTGCAGCCATCATGAATTCCTTGAACTTTTACGGAAACATTTTTTTTGAGGCACATTTTCCTCAGCATAGAATCGAATGGAATACTTTTAGTCACTCTTTAAGGGTCCCCTAAAATGGAGAACCTTCATAGGGTTTACCCCCACTGCCCGACTATATATCCTCCATCGTTAAACCTTTCAACTGTTGCAAATGTCGCACCACAGCTCAGTAAACTCCTCTTTAAAGGCGGAATCTCCCCTGGGTGTGCCTGGCGCACGTGCTGCTGCAACCTAAGTTGATATGCAAACCTACAATGAATCAATTGCTGGCTAAGGCCACAGACACACACGCACACACACACAGAGAGAGGGAGAGGGCCAAAAGCGAATTCCAGAGTCATAATTAGCTGTTCATGTGTCACGCAGCAGCAACAGAAGCAGCAGCTGTTGAGACGTGAAGGAAGACGACGACAGGAGGAGGCTATGGCATAGGCAAGTCCTTTTTGGGTGCCTGTGAGAATGTGAGATTTGGCGTCAACAGCCAATTTGGGGCATTAGCGAGAAACCGTTGGGGCAATTACTGTCAGAATATGCCCTCCATGGCGGCGGTCGCCTTTGGGGGCTGCTGGACTCGAGGATTACCACCCAGAAAGGCCGCTCACACGGCATGGCCAATGGAGAAGCAATTGTCTGTTGATTAGAATGGGTACGACACATGATTCCCATGATTCCAACTCAATAAATGTCCTGCTGAATGCATCCCTAGACATTCCTTTAAAATGTTAATTCATCAGCCGCCCTGCTCCTGCCGCCCACGGGAATACTAATTACGCTGAAAGCCCAGCGATTGACCAGCTCCGATTGCCCCCATTCTGGGAGGGGGGAGGGGCTAAAAAGAGTCCTATTGTTTTGCGCCACAAAACTTGAGTCGAATTAATCAGCGGGGGAACACAGCATTCGACATTGTTATCGAGACGTCATCAACAGGACCGCAGCGAGTATCAGGCGGATAACCAAACATACACACATACATACATACAATATATCCCCAGCAGCAGGCAGACAAAGGACCCACGCATTTCGCTAAACAAACAACGGGGATAATGGGGAAAGGTCCTTCTCCCCATATCTGTCGTCTGCCTTTGATGTGCGCCTTTGACAAGTGAGTTGACAATGTCAACGTCAACAGTTGACAGCCTTATTATGGCATTATGCGACTACAGACTACAGACTACAGATATAAACATATATATTAATGCGCGCTTGTTCTCGCTTCTGGGGAGCCCTTTAAAGATATGTTTTTGTGGCTCAACAGATGGCCAAAGGCGAGACAAGGCCATGAAATCTCAGTGGTCCCCTCTTTAAACCATCTTCTAATCTCTTGCTTTGCTGCACTTAATTGAATGCGTAAATATATTTAACCGAAAGCTTACACTCCACAATCTCAGTGTAAGGGTCATGCAGCAGCGCCCCTCGGTCGTTCTGCCACTCAAAAAAATATTTCCCCTCTCTAAGCCATCGTCCAACCTTCAACTATTGATGTAACTCCCACCACACTCTCTGATCTCTACAACTCTTGTCCTTCATCTGCCACAGACTCTGTGATTGACAGATAAATCAATAATTTGGGATAGCCCAAAGTCCAAAGTCCACACGCCACATGCCACATGCCACTCGTAGCCCAAACTAATTACATGTGCTGAAAACTTATGAATCATTTTTTTCTATATTTATTTTCAGGGAGGAATGGAGAGAGGGAGAGAGTCTGCCATTGTTATTCAAATATATATTTTTGGGCGCAGAGATGAAATGCGTCATTTCATATTTCATTTCCGATGACAATAAAAAATTCTGCACACACACATAACCATTGAGTATTTGAGTATTGACTGCGTGTATCCCTCATCATCGCCCTGCGGTCTGTCTGTCAGCGACCCACCCACACGTTGAGGAGGCTTCAAGTGTAAGACATGTCATGTCCATCGAATGGTCCATCGAATGTCCATTGCCAGAGACACGGGACACGTTTTCGGTTGGGGTCCGGTCCAGTCCGGTCCAGCACTTGTCCGTCACATCAAAAGCATCAAAAGTTTTGTCATGTCGATTTGTGGAAAGTTTTTTTTTCCGCACACCTGCTCAATACACACACAAACACACACACACAGAAAAACGTTGACATATTAATCCTTAATAGAAATTTCATCAGCAATGCCCCAAGCATTCGAAATGTATATGACAATGACAGGAGCCTTGGATTTCGAGACAGACAGCGTGATGGCATGGCATTGGAATTGGATTGCGCGTCATATCCTAGAAGTATGTGGCCATGGGATGATTGGATAACGATGTATCCTGGAGAGGCTTTAAAGTGGAGCAAAATAAATATTTAACAACAATAGTCTCTAGAAATCTTATTAGCAGCAGGGGCAGCAGTGACCCTCTGTTAGGCACACAAATTCTCTTTTTTTTTTAAATATTTCAGCAATAATTAGAGCAGGAGTTCCATCCCATTCTCCGCATAAGATACTCAAAAATAAAACCCGAAAAAAAATATAAATAAAAATTCCATTGCACATTTAATGAACTCTCTCTGGAACCGTAGCGACTGCAATGCATATGTCCCCACTGATGGGGGGGTCACGGGCACGGCTGCACTCTCCAATGGGTACGATATCCGGAGGCCAACTCATTTGTCGCATTCGGTCCCTGGCAGGCGATTGACAAACTGTCAGGGAATGCATTTTGTTGGTTATCCTTTCCCCCTTCCCCCCCAGAAAATGGGCAACAAAAAAATTGCAAAATTAATTGAACAATTTAAAGGCATTTTTTGTTGTTTTACTGTACTCCGTCCTGCCGCGCGTATGTGTGTCGGTGTGTCTGTGTGTGGGGGCATCGCCTGTCAGTGTCAAAAAGGACATGACCGAACATTTGGCGGGAAGGCTACTCTACTCCAAAAAGCCGAGTGAGTAAGTGAATGAGTGAGCGAGCAGGCGAGCAGGCGAGCGACCAAGCGGCCAAGCGGTCAAGCGAGTGAATGAGTGAGAGATTGTTTTATTGATTTTGCATAATAAAAATGTCACACACACACACTGAAACAATACGTGATCGTATGGGTGTATGTGTGGCTGTGTGTGAGAGTCGACAATACAGCAACAATAAATTAATTAAGCCGATAGAGACAGTTTAATGTCATTTAATAAAATATTGACGTGTCACTGACGCTGACGCTGACGATGACACAAACGCATATCCACCCACACACTCACACCCACACAGGCTGTCCGCTCTCCCCAATACGTTTACGTAATCTATAGGGACGCCATTTTGGCTTTTCTTTTTTCATAGAGGGTATTCATAGCGATCAAGGATATGTTATAGTCCAGCTAGGGTATGTAACACTTAGAGAGAAGCTGTTCTGGAATCATATTTGGGAATCGAATCAATAGGGGATACCCTCTCCTACCAGATATTTGTTTCTATAAAAAATACTACATAAATATATTATATTCATATCACTGTGGACACAACAAATTTGAAGACACAGGACTTATTTTTGATAATCGTATAGACAATGCTATTATCTACCTATTCGCACAATTTTATTACGATTTGACAATAGGTTCAATAAATGTTATGGAAGCCATAGCTATAAAGATACGTGAATGATTTATGAGAGTCTTATAAATAAAAATATTTCTACGTATGTTTCACATTTCATAGCGATCGGATAATATTGAAAATATTATAGGAACCACAGTTTTAAAAATGTGAGACTGATTTTGATGTATGGTTTATATAATGATATTATCTACATATTTTCAGAAAATCAAAAGAATTGGATCATTTTTACTTATTATTATATAATTATTTTCAAGACACGAATCTGATTTTGGGATAACTATAAGCTAATCCTTTTATTTACCTACCTTAAAAATCATATATATATAATACTGTGGATTCCATCACTTTGCAGATAGGTCACCCTCTTTTGGAATATTGATTGAGAAAGCATTTATCTACCTATTTTCACAAAATTCTTGCGATGGCTTCATTTCTACAAGCATATTGTTATATTATAATATTATCTTTGATTTCAAAGAAACGCGTAATTTCAGAGCCTCATACTACCAGGATATCCCCCTGTCTAGACACCCATCAATAGCCATCTCTCCTCTTTGCCGACATTGATGTCTGATGGGTGTTAAAATCAATTGACGAAATCAATTGGAATCGGCGGTCATTCAGGGACGAAAGGAGAGCACAGCGGCAGGGCGGGCAGTAGGAGAGTCCTCGACGAAGCAGCCCCAAAAAGCGGATGTTGATTGATTGACAGGCGACATATTGGCAACCGTTAGTCCCAAAGATTGATGGTCCCTAATGAAAGCTTCAACCATATGCTGAGGGGGGGAGGTACAGAGACTGAGAGTCCTGCCAGAGTTGCATTTGAAATGCATCAGGAGTAGGCACACACAAACACGCAGACAAATTCGTATAATGAAATGTTAATTTTGACACGTCATTAATATATTTTCGTCTGGCCGGACCAACCAAACCATCCATTGACCGACCCTCAACCACGCCCTCCATTCGGGGCCCCTAAAAGCAACCTCAACATTTTGGCTGGGGCGGGGGCGGCGGCTCAATTGACGTCCATCGATGTCGTAATTAGTTTTGACGTTTCTCGTTGCACAAATTAATTTATTTGACATGCCCCGACGCGACGGTCATCGGCAATTGACAATCGACCATCGACAGTCGTCGACCACTGCATATACACACACACACACACACACACATACGTACCTGCTGTTATAAACCAAAAGCCACATACTATATGCGAGTAGTTGCATGTCTCTCATGGTTTTTCAAATGTCACATTTATTGGATGAGTCACAAAAACACAAAATTATATCATGGATGGTCCGAATGCACATGCATATTCGATTGGATTAATCATTAATGGCAATCAATCCCAAAAATTGATATGTGTACAATGGAAAATGAATAAGAATGAAGTCGATGGGGAGACCCGAGACCCACAAGGGAGTGCTCCAATTCAATTAGGATTACGAAAGAGCAGGTGGAAGGGGTTTAAGGTAATCGATCGATTGAGACAAGGTTTGGTTCCGAGATTCTTGGTTTTGTTTAGTAACTTTTCCTCCAGTTCTACGTGTAAGGAGTTATGCAGCAGCGCCCCTCGGTCTGTAAAGCGTTTAACATTTCTGTAACATTTCGGCAACATTATGTTAGGAAATATTTTACTTTTGTGTAACATTTCTGTAAAGATTCTAGATTAATTTCTGTTATAGTTGAGACATCAGCAGATGCATCTTCTATTGGAGTCTAAAAATTCTGGTACTATTTCTTTGAAAACTTTCCACCTTAAAGGAAATTCTTGTAAGATTCCTATATCAACAAATCATGTCAGAATTTCTGTACTGAAAGTTCTTCTGTTGTCTCAGAACCCCTCCCAAGTGCAGACTCTTTTTCCTTGCCTTACACCATAATTAATTCTTCATTTTGTCCGCCTTCCATTCAAAGGTTCCCCGATGAACCTTATTTACTCCTTTCCTTCAATGGTCACTGCGCTCTCTGTCTCTGTCTCTCTGGCAGCCAAAAGTGCCTGAACTTTGACATCCTTTGGGCCCATTCCAGCGCTTTCTTTACGCCCACTTTGCTTTCTTTTCGTTTCTTTGGAGCAGAGCCATCAGTTGACACTTTGCATCTTGTGCAATCACCAAATATTGTCAGAGAATGTCAACGTCGTCGTCCACGTCCTCGTCGTCGTCGTTGTCCTTCGCTCTGGTCCTAGTCGGTCCTAGCATCAACTTTGTATCGAAGTTTGCACACAATCAGTAAAATATTTTGGCCAACCCTTCGGGGTACGACCTCGTTTCTTCTTCATCCTTTGTAGTCGGTCGCTTTGCTGTCTGTCGTTGTCTGCTAGTGCTCTGCTTTCTGCTCTCTGTGCTCTCTGTTTTCTCCATTTTCTTTCTCCTATGCACATTTTCCTGTTTTTCCTTTTTAATCTTTTGCTTTTGCTACTGGGTTCCGAGGTTTTCGGCTTTGGGTGGGAAGGGGGGGATGGGAGGTTGTTCTTTCTTAGCCATTCCATTGCTCACTGGATCTCTTTCTCTCTGAGGGCAAACTTTTTTGGCGTTTCATCTGCAGCACATCAATTTTTGTTGCTGACGAGCAAAAGTTGCAATGGTCTTCAGTCCACCCACAGATCCGCAGTCCCACTAGCTAGTATCCTAATGTCGCCCCCCTGTTGCCTCCATCCTCCATCCTTCCATTTACAGCTGCCCTTCCATCCATCCACTGTCCTCCAAATGTTATTTCTACTTGGGTGGCAGGTTGTCCGCCTGTCTGTCTGTCCATCTCCGACCCCCTCAAAACCCTTCCACCAGTCTGTCCGCATGGCTCTCCCATTCTCAGTCTCAGAGTCTTAGAGTCGTGTCTGTCCTGTCCTTCTGCCTGTCTCCTGATTGACGGCGACTGACAAGTTTCTCTTCGACTGCGCATTGACTTTTTCTTCTTTCTGCAGTCGTTGCATTTTACGAGTATGTTCCAACTTCTGGCTCTGGCTATGGCTCTGGCTCTGGCTCTCTTTCTCGTACGACGAGATATAAGCAGAAAGAAAAGCATTTTCAGTAAATTTCTAATCCTTAAGTATATATGGCAGGAAGCGTCAGCCGACGACACAGATGTGTGTGTGTGTGTGTGTGTGTATGGGTGTGTGTGGCTCCTCGTGCTACTCCTTCTTGGAGATTGCATAACATGCTTCTGGTATTGCCAGGACTGCAAGGATGCTGGTCATTTCGTCAGTCAGCCAGTCTGCCAGTCAGTCTATCTGTCAGTTTGTCTGTCTGTCATAGAGTAAGTCGGTGGGTGGGTGGTTGGGTGGTTGCTTCCACTCTGACAATGTCTCTGACAACAACAATGAACTGCCCCCCCGCACAAGTCGAGTCTTTATTGCATTTTGGCGACAAAACTCCTTGGATGTCGTCCTTTTTTCCTTTCCTACAAAAAGGATTTTGCATGTTTCACTGACAACTTCCAAAAGCAAATTTCTTTTGCTAAATGTAGCCCCCCACCCATGTTTGTCTCTGGCTTATTTGCCAGTTCATGTACAAATTTTTTGGATTACTTTCTGGCCTGATGATTGGGTTTTTAAAAGAGAGAACTCTTTCGCTCTCTATCTGTATCCTTTCAACATCTTTTAACCAAAAATATTGTCAGGCACTCATCTTTAGCGCTGCACTTTTCAGTCATATCCTTCCATCAATCAATGGACAGACATCTAATGAAATATACATGGGGTTCGATGGATGAGCGTCTTCCTTCCTTTCGCTGCCGGAGTTCAAACCTCAAACTTTTCAAAGTTCCGGACGTGAAGGAACACCCGGGACTGTGGGACTGCGAGACTCCGGGACTCGCACAACAAATAGCGCATCAGTCAAAAACTGTTTTTGCCTGTCATCAGAGGACGTGCCACAGTCCAGCCAAGGGGCAGTGCAACACGGACCAAGAGAAGGAAGGAGTCGAATGGGGAAGAAAATTGTGCGAAAGAAAACTTCAAGATGACCCAAGAAAGACGAAAATCCTTGGAAATATAGGGACATGGGAATACTCTTCTGATTGAAGCAGGATTGAGAAGCAAACTCCTTGCAGCACCTCCCGGTCGTTAGGACTTCATTCAAGGACTTCCTTGAAGAGAAATTTTGTATTCAAGTGAAGTTGGAAACAGAATTTCTGATCAGAAATAATGCTAAAAGGATTGAGAACTCATCTCTAACCTTTCCTTTTGAGCGTCTGGCAATAGCGACACCCCCTAGACTTTTTAAAGTATATAAAAAAAATCGTCCCTAGGTATGTTTTGTTTTTTTTTTTTAAACTAAAATAAACAAAGCTTCTTTTAAGGAAAAGACTGTGTCTTTATGTGAATTTTGGATCACCTTTAACACCCTTTCAAGTATAAATTGAATGAAACCCCAAGGATAACCACTATACCTCTCCTAAGATAGAGCATCTGCAACAAGAGCCAACTACTATAACCATTGCAGACAACTCCATACGCTGTCCCACTGAACTGCCACATTGATGAGCGACTTGTCAAGAAAGTCCTGGAGGTAGAGATGAAAGCAGGAATGGTCTGTGGATGTAGGAGATGAAGGCGAAAGGTCTGAATGGAATGGGTCTTACGTCTTGGGGTTGGGTTTTGGTTTGGGCTTCCGTGTGAATGGTATCTCTGGAAGCCATCAATCGTTTTGTTGAAATGTGCAATAAAAGAAAAGTCATGAAAACTTTCAGCTCTGCTCGCAGATTTCTTAAGGAAATGGTGGAGCGGAGCCCATAGAGGAGAGGAGCAGAGTTAGTTGCCTAATGCCTGCAACAACAGGGAGCGGGCTAAGACTCTGCTCCATGGCCCACCCTCAATTTTCCTTGCATTTGACAGCATCGTCGGCGACATTTGACGATTGACGAGGACGTCGAAGACGTTGCCTTTCCCGTCTTTGCCTTCCTTCCTGACTCCATGGCCCCCTCACTCACTCCCTCTCTCTCTCTCTGGCCCAACTTCTGGTTTGTTGTTCTTGTTGTCAAGTTCTCGTCTCGTCTCGTTCTCTGCTCTGCTCTGGGTCTAGTGGTAATGGCCAAGACGTTGGCCAGGCCAGGCCAGGCCAGGACAACAGAACAGTCAGAGTGGCAGCTAAAAGGCAGGAGAGGATTCGAGGATGGGTTATCTATAAAATGGAGGACTCTAGTGCCGAAAAACTGGCACTATCCCTGGCCCAAGATTAATACGATTTTTTAAATCATTTCTTTCGTTTAAAGTTTAAGGATTTTCATCTCAAAATCTCTCTTTTCCAGTCATTGGAAATCCAGATGATATTTCTTTCTGTCAAGACACATCTTCAAACCCTTTCGATACTCTCTTCTTTCGATTATAATGAGCTCCATCTCCCAGGGTATCTGGTCCATTCCGCTCCTGACTTCTTGATGATGTTTTGCCCACCCAAAAAGAACTAAAAAGAAACCCCCTCCCGCCCTGTTCGTCTTGGGTCAAACTGTCGTTCGCACGTTGAATTGCGGTTGGGGATACGGTCGGGGGCATGGGGCATGGTGCATGGGGCATGGTCTTGTGTATTGGATTTGCTGCTGCTGGCTTGAGGATTGCTTTTGGGGGCTGGTTGGCTGGCGTCTTAGTGTCAGCGGCCGAGCCGTGACTGCACACAGGCGGATCCCTCCCCTCCCCTCTCCTCTCTCTCCATTCACCCCGTTCGATGGCTCGTCTCTTTTCTCTTTCGCTTCCGCCCCAAGTGCAGGCGACAAGTGCAGCCTCCTACAGCACCACCCTCCTTCTGTGGCAGCTTTCCGCCCGCTTCCCCCCCAGCGCTCTGCCCACCACGGACGGTCGACGGTTCGCTCTATCAATCCGCAGAGCGCATTGAACGACAGCGTCAGGATTTTTGCAATTTGAGAAGTTGCTACGTGACATTTCAATAATTTTTGAAAAGTTTCTTACTTTTGCCCCATACCCAGGGACACACAGCCCCAGCCTCAGTGCTTTTATTTCTATATATTTTTATAGTGTATTTTGTCCTTGGACACAAAAATCGAAGCGAAGCGAGAGGCGGCAGGCGTCAGGCAGCAGGAGGCTGGAAGGCAGTCAGGCAGTCAGGCGTCCAGGAGGTAGAAGGATATTCCATGTGGTTTGGGTGTGGACGTTGTCGCCTCGGAACTAGGAATTTTATATTCTGCAATTTTCGTGACAACGTCATTTTGTCCACGACATTTCTGCCCTGCCTGATGCGTCGTCGTCTCCTCATCGGATAGGTCCTTCCTCGTCGTTGTCGTTGTCGCTGTCGTTGTCCTGCTCTCGTCAGTGGCCAGCTGCATCATCTTCCTCCTGGCTCCTTCTTCGTTTTGTAAGAAATTTGTTGTGTGCATTAGGAACTTTGACGCTTCACTGGATAGCTGTCAGTGGTGGGTCTCTGAATAGGTCTTGGGGTCTGCCCCCTTCCCTTCCATTCCCCGCCCTTCCCTTCCTTCGTTTGCCCTTCGTTTTGACGTTTGAATTTTGATGCTCCGACAGTTTATTCGATTGTTTTTCTCGCTTTTACTCGGGGAAAATTACGGAAGTGCAGTGCAGCACCAGAAGTCATCTGGCCACCGACATGGAATGGCAAGCCCTTGTCCCCATCTGCTTCTGCTTCTGCTTCTGCTTCTGCCTCTGCTTATGTAAGAAGAGAGAGAAAATTGCCAGCACAAATGGCGCCCGAGCGGAGGTCCTCACTGGCGGTCCTCCTCATCTGATGCGCCATGCTGGCCGGCCATCTTCATTAGAATTTATTTTTATTGTTTTGCGCAACTTTCAACTTTTACAACTTTATCAATATATGAATATAGATGCGCAGCGTACCAGCGTACCAGCAGCAGCCAGGGCACACCAGACTTTAATTATGAAAATGCTGCTGCTGCTGCCTGGACGCTCGCTGGTCTCTGACAATCGCCAGGATAAGGTTTGATGATGATGATTCGTTAGCGCTATAGAGGTGTCTTTGAATACGGTATATGTACGCGAGAATGGAACTACGGAAATAGTTTTGCTTAGGTGTTTTGAAGATGCTTAAATGGGGAGTTCTATTGCTACAGATATGGGATATTTGATTGAGTTTCTGGTTTTCTAGATGAGATTTAAGGAGAAGCAGATACATAGTTATTTGTATAGATAGGTGTATCGGAATGGAAGAATAGAAGAATAGATTAATCTTATTTTATTCTTATACATATACCGGATAGAAAAAGATAAGATTGTATGTCTGGTTTTGGGATAGAAAGTACATAGATATATGTATTTTTTAATTATGAATATTTAAAGCTCCGTTTTTAGGGAATTTATGGTAGAGATCAGTAAGAAATATTATCCTAAAAAATACCATTATTCCATTATAACAATGGGAAAGTTCGAATACTTTAAGAATATGTTTGAGCGTTGAATATTTGTTAATGGATATGTTTAAAGATCTTGAGATCTACTTCAGATATTAAATGGTTATGCAATTAATTTTAGTATAAGATATATAATTTATATACCATTATAATTATAATTACAGGAAACTTATATCAATTTTTATTGAACTTTTAATATAAAAATCATCTAAAAAAAGACTCACCCATAAAAGCCAACACTATATATTTGAAAGTCTTTTTTGTTTTATATATTTACATATATTTCATTTGAATTAAAAGTAATTTGTCTGTTTATCACATATTAAAGATTTTTTTAAACACTTTTAGATCTTTTTTTTTAAGCTTTCACAAAAAAAAATTGTCACAAATTTCACATAAAAAAAAGCAATAAAAAAATAGTAATAAAAATATAAAAATAAAAACCAGCACAAGAAAATAATAAATAAATCCCAAAAAATGTCTAAAAATTATACATACACAGCCAGAAGGATTCAGTTGTTCCTCAACAAAAACGATACTGGGATTTATCTCAGTTTTATGCTCTTCACTCACTTTTCACTTAACTTGTTGAATATATTGTAAACGTCTTTAATTATTTCTACAGAAAAGAAAAGAGTGAAATATTAGTTTAGACTATAAACTTTATAGGGAACATTTTTATAAGATAAGATAAATAGTATTTATTATTTAAATATGTATTTCCTATATTTATTTAAAAACTAATTAATAGAATTCTTTTTTTATTTTTAGATTAGTTTAGAAAAAGATTTAGAAGAAGAAATATTCATCAAATAGTAGATGAATATATCAAATATCATGAATATAGCATTCAGTCAAAGTATAATTATTAGAGGTACATTATTTTATACCCTCTCTGAAATGCCACATGTTTCATGTTCGATCCTACAGCCTCGTTGTGTGGTTCTGTTCAATCGGAATGTTTATTCTTCAACTAAATACTCTTTAAAATATGCGTGTCTGCATTATGATAAACAATTCGCCCCCTACTCGGATAACCACAATAAATCCAACGCCAACGCAAAGCTGTGTTCCGAGGCTTAGCCTCGTCTGAGGGACCCCTTGGACCCTGGGATCGCAGCGAAAGACAGACGATACAGGCGGAGTAACAAGGAACCAGGGAAGGAACGTGAACTGGCTTAGCTTGAAGCGCATTTATTATTTGATTATAAACAGCAGCGAACCAGCGAGCCAGCGAGCGAGCGATGGAGCAGCGGCAGCGGCAGCGGCGGCGTCGCCGAGTGTCGAGCGTGGCCATAAAAATCACCTACTGACAGATTTATTACACAGCGAGTTGTCGGGTGAGCAACCCAGACCGGGACTGGGATTGGCATTGGGGTTGGGGTTCGGGTTGGGTTGGGGTCGGGGGCAACCTCTGGCCACGGTCGAAACCGACAATGAAGGCGCTTTGACAACAAACAGATACGCCAGCAACAGCAACAGCAGCAGCAGCAGCCCCCCCACCTCTCAGCGCTCTCTCAGGCATCAGCTTCAGCAGCAGCAGCTACTACGGGCATCCTGGTGCTGCTCTCATCATCGTCATCATCAGCAGCAATGCTGACAGCTACACGGCAACGCCATCAGTGTAATCAACTTGGTGTCGAGAGCGTGGAACCATGGAGGAGCAGCAGTCGTGGCAGCAGTGAGGCAGGCTGTGAGGCTTCGTTCTCTTCGGTTCTCTTTATGGGTGGCATGTGAAGCTTCTCGGGCTAACTTCTGCCATCATCCGCATCCTATCGTATCGCATCCCGTGGCTCCCTAACTCTTTGGCCTCATTAAGCAACAGAAATTTCTCAAAATAAAATAAAGGAACAGAAACAGCTAATGATTGGCGCAGATCGAATGGGAATTACTCTTTGAGAGCAGAGCAAAAGTTGGATTTGAAGTGGATTATAGATGGGACAAGAGAACAGAGAATATGAGAGCTTATCTTTAGAGTAAAAATGTTTTTGGAATACAATATCTATTATAGATCTAGCATTTAAGAGCGTGTATTATATTTATAAAAAGGATCGCCAGGATTGAAGTTTAGATAACAAGTATATATCACTTTTCGATGTTTTTATAATAACAATTGACTAAGAGCTGCAATTTTCAGTTGTAATTTTTGAATATTTTTTTTTTAAATAATTGAAAATAGGAGCATTAAATTTATTTACTTAAAATATATCTACAAATATCCATTCAATTTTTGTATGATTGTTATTTTTAATAATTATAGCGAAAATAAACAAATAGCTCTTGTTTTAAATTGTCATTATTATTTTTAAATCAATTTAAATTTTTAAATGTATAAAAATTAAAAGTAGGGAACGTGAACTTAGCTGTTTTAGCGTAGATATTTAATTTTTATATTTAAAAAATTAATTTTTGAATTTCAATTTAAACTATGAAATTGAAAATAAGAGATATGAAATAATTGATTTAAAAAAAGTTATAATATGAGGTTATCCTGTTCCATGAAAAAATGTTGTAGCTGTTTATTTTTTATTTTTTTTTGGATTGCAGCTGTATAAATCTAAATTTAAATCTAATTTAAAGAACAAAAAAAATATATAGCTTATCCTTTAATTCATTTTCTTAATTTGAAATTCAAATTTAAATTAAATTTCTTAACGTTGTAACTTAACAAACACCAAATAACTACGCTCTACTCTAACACCCAGCACCATAATCAACTCGTAGTTACCTTTTCAAACTTCCTGATGTACTCAGACGACTCTCTCTGCCGTAGAGCATAAAGACATCCGACAATTTTCACTCACAATCAGCGTTGACCCTGGTCAACACAAAGTCTCTGTCCTCACCCCCGTTTTTGTCCAATTCAATACTCATCAATGGCATTGGGCTGCGTTTGTTTAACTGCTGGCAAAAAGTTTGTCCAGCATTCGTCTGGATATCCTCCGACATGGTAATGCAGCAGCAGCAGCAGCAGCTGCTGTAGGAGGAGCGATGGAGATGAGAGCCAGTTGTGTGGAAGATGGAGAGAGGGCGGAGAGAGGCATCCGATGGCATCCCAAAAGTGTCAAATGTGTTGTGTGATTTATGCAGTCAGTCGCATGATTTGTTTGCAGTCCGTCTACTTTTCGTGTTTATCTGCAGCACAAAAATATGAGAAAGATAAATTGACGGCGACACAGTCGACAGTCGGACAGTCGGACAGCCGAGAGGATGGCAATCAGTATTTTTTTGGCCAATTTTCACTTGCGAAACTTTTACTCCTGTCCATGGGATCGCTGGCTTTCATTCGTCACCTCGACCGTATGGATTTCTCTGCTGCCTGGTAAATTATTGAAATGTTTTTGGCTCAAAAGAAATGATGATGGGTATGTGGGTATATCTACTCACGAGAGATCTTTCTTCTGGTGTGCGACTCCTTCCCTGGCTAAAATATGAAAGCCATAAAAATTAATCATTAAATGGGTTACTTTTGAAGTTATCTTCGGATTGTGGAAAGATCTTTGTGAGAATCTCTTAATGGAAAGGCAGAAATTTTAAGGAAAAAAAAATTAAAAAAAAAAAATTTCCTTACAACTTTCTTCTGGCTTTTTGTGTAAAATCAATAAAAATCTTAAATATCTTGTTAATATTTCCTCATTTCCTTACACAATTTCCTTTCCAGCAAATACTCTTCGTGCGCCGCAGCGGACATTTCCAAATGAAGACCATAATCAAGCGCTAATAACCTCATTTGTATGTTCAGGCGCGCCATTAACTTTTCATTTAGCAAAAGCGTTAAAGTTTCCTCTTTCGCCTTTCCTTTTGGCCATGTCCGAGCAGCAGACTAGTCAACGATCCATCGTGTGGCTTACAGGGGACGGGACACTCATGGCTCAGGCCATAACTTGCGTGAAACATGTTAATAATTTACAATTTGGTATTCATAAATAAAATGTCATCCTGGTAGTACACCGACGCCACAGAGCCACAGAGCTACAGAGCTGCAGCTACAGGAGAGAGAGCCTTAGCCTTAGTCCACGGCCAGAGTCTTCGCCGTTTGGGTAATGAGCGAATGTTGATTGAGGTTATATTTCATGGCAAATGGTGGCCCGTTGCTTGCTGGCTGGACTGGCCTGGCTGGCTGGCTAGACGGCTGGGAAAGTCGCAGTTGCAGTCGCACAGGCGCATGTTCCACTCAAGTCTTGACGTTTGACACGCCGCCGCCGCAGCATAGGGATTGCGCCTGCGTCCCAGTCTGCTTTCTGTTGCCATCCTTCCACTCTGATTAAAGTCTAGCCATTTATCGTCATTTATGGTAATTGTTGCCTGATCAATGCTGCTAAAATTCAGGTAGTTCTTAGTCAGAATTAAATGGAAGAGCCACTGCAAGAGAGAGAAGAGAAGAGCCTTTGATTAGTTTCTTTGAATACGCGGAGATATCTCAAGAGATATTCACCTTCAAGGGGATCTGCGTGTGTGTGAAAAAGGGGAAAAATGCCTTTTCCCATATCAAATCTGTTAGATAACATTACATGGCAGTGTGCTCGGGAATTTGGCAGATTGTCAACGTTTTCTGGGCTCCAGTCGTTGACATTTAATTGCAAACAGATACATTTTGTCAGCGACTAGGAAGAAGGCGTCGCATCTCATCGCATCGCATCCCATCGAATCGCGGCGTATCTGCATCTGTCTCTCCATCTGAATCTCATTGCCATTTGCGCATCCGGCTGTGCTCTGCTGGCTGCTGGCAAATTAAGTGGGTGACGCGAAATGGTAGATGGAGAGATGCCCGACGACAGCCCAGCCTCGATGTATCTGCATCTGCATCTGTATCTGGCACTGAAGCTATGTGTATCTTTAGCCTGTCTTCTTGTGCATCTGTGGGAGATATGTACATTTTGGCGTGAGAAATGCGCAATTTCTGTTTATTTAATGCCAATGCATTTCGAATGTAAACGCCAGGCAAACGCCATCAGTTTTCAATCACGCGCCATCCTGTCACGCCTCTCCAGTGGCAGGGCTCCTTCAAAAAAGTTGCTCTTCTTTTTTTTTGCTGAAATTTACGGCGCACTTGTTGCAGCAGCTAAATCACTTTGCAACTTTTGCTGCATCTTCTCTCTCGTGATGAGCGCAAATGCCTTGGCCCCCAAAGTGGTGTCAACAGCTTCTCCATTCATCTCTCGCGCCCTGCCCTGCCCTTCCCCACTGACTGATGAGTTACTCATCCGGAAATGTTTTTCCACAGACGAAAGTCCGCGGCAGCAGGCAGCAGGCAGCGACAAAGCGTCTTTTGTCAACTGCCTGACAAATTGGCCTGCTACAAAAGATTCTTCGGGGATGAACACGCGCCTGGTCCCCACACGGGGACACGGGAACACTTGAAGACTTTCTTTCTCTTTTGTCTGCATTTTGGCTTGCACCTAATGAAGAGGCCATTCCATTGCTGATGTTTCCTGCTCGAGAGGGAGACACAAATAAGTGACTGAAAATGGTGAAAATTAACTCGTTTAACATTTACCTGAGGCCCCTGACCCACTACCAGACCACATGACGCCTTTTAACAATGGTTCATGGCAGTGGAATTTGCATTTGAATTGCTTACAAAATGTTTTTTTTTTTTTTTGCTGTTGTTTGGCAGGGCCTGGTTCTGCGATCAAAGCCACACGCTGGCAACAAGTGTTTTTATCCCTGTGCGCCTCCTCCGGGGTGCTCCGTCGTGGGTGCCACAACACACACACACACACACACACACACAGAGCAACTCTTTTGCATATCGCAACTTGCAACTGGCAACGTGATTCGTGTCTCTGCCTGGCTTCAGGGAGGCGACAAATAGACTTGTTTGGCCAATTCCCCGACGCTAATGACGCATTTTCGATGATGCTTTTCGTGCGCATGCAAATTTCTGCCACTGCCGCCGTCAAGCGGAACGTATTATACAAACATGGGATAATGCTGCGGGAGGAGGAACGGGGGTGTGTGTGTATGTGTGTGTGTGTGGGGTATAATCAGAACTATCAGTAACGTGGCGTGCGACATTTATGACACGCTCAGATCCAGGACTACACTCTGCAGACTGCAGGAGACCGAGACTCCTCCACTGCACTCCACTCCGCTCCACTCCACGACGAACGTAACATAATACGGCTCATCATCTGCCAGCGTTGTTCGTAGCTCTAACCTCATCAGTTTTTCAGCCTCCTCCGCGACGCCATGTGCCTTGTGCCATGGGCTCCTGTCGCATAATCATGCCCCATCAACATCATCTTGGCGGTTGCCTGGCAGCGACATCAGGCTCAGATTCAGAATCTCCGGCTTCACATCATCACTGGGAATGCATTTTCGCCTCGCTTCATGTCACTTCTCGGTGTTGGCTGCCGCGAAAATTCCCGCGCATTTTCCCGCGCACACAACTAAGTTTTCAGATAAGATTTATGCACACTACAGAAACGTTCACTACTATATATCCTTCAACAATAGTTACATAATCACTTACCTATTTATTGGTTACATTTTGCAGTCGATTTTAGTTGCCAATTGGTCAAAATTTAACTTTTATAATTTTCGCGCTGTTTCTTGGAATTTTTCGGCAACAAGTGGATGATTGAGATGGGCAGCCGGCGAGAAGTGCGTATCGATATGGCAATATGCGATACTTAAGTGCGATTTGCGATTTGCGATTAAAAGGACATGGCTACCCATCCCTAATGAAGGTAATACACACATGCATACATACTATACCATGTGCGCAACATTGTATTTTGCATAAAAAAGTGTGATGAAACTATAATTAAATATCGCTCTATATCCGCGCCACATTTCGCTCGATGCCGGCCTCTGATTTTATGATTAAACAACAAGAACAACCCGCTCGTTGATGCGTTCCGTCTACTTCGTCACTCGGGCATATGAATGGATGTCATGTCATATTCTCGGATAGAAATGACGAACTGCTGACAGGTGGCAAGATCTAATTGGGCTTCTTAATTTTCTGACACTCGGTTTGGCCCGCGAGTGGTGGCATCAAGTGATTTACATACATAGTAGCAGTGCAGCATATTGGGGCCGCCTTGCGACAGGCAGAGTGGGATTTAGTGAAATGCCCCAAGAGACAGAGCAGACAATTGCCTGGGGGACACATGAGATGCGGATCTGCTACGATTGAAAGAATTCAGCGGAATTGCCACAGTTTCCCCCCCTGTTGGCACTCCCCTCTCGTCATGATGACAGCCCGTTGCGGCTGGCCTGCGGCATTGGTGCTCGGCGAATGAGCCAGCAATTGGCAAGAGGCGACTGAGCATATCGGACAACCACGCGTTCATCATCATAATCATCATAATTCGCTGCCAAAACAAACTCTGAGGAGACGCAGAAATCCGAAGAAACATTGGCGGGAAAAGTGTCCACCGCCGTCCACTGTACAGTGGGTCGAGGCTGCTGTTAGAGCTAACATCTGTTGAGGGGATGTCAAAGATCACGCGGTGCCTCTGTTAATAGTACGGTCAACAACCTGTTGCTGTTAATAACATTCAAGGACTTTACAGAATTCCAATTGGTGGCGACTGTTCTAATTTGAATGTAAAATTTAATGTTACAGCAATTATGACTCTGTAATGCTGTTTGGACAGACTGTTAGTCTTATGTTATCAACATGTTAGCTACACAAAAGGTATTATTTGAATGTTATTTGGTTTTAATTGGAAATTAATGATATTTTATGTATTTTTCAGCTAAGTTAAGTTTTATGAAGAATTTTGAATTGGTAAACAAATGTTTGAGAAGTCAAAATGGATAAACAGCTGTTGTTAAATCAAAAGGTAAGCCTTTAAAGCTTCTGTTAGCCACATTTATACACTTTAAAGCGGTATTTGATTCAAATTTCAATCCAAAATTTAGGTTAATAAATTATTTTTATAGTTTAAGTTATTTTGAGCCACATTTTTATTAAGTTTACATCATCATAATCAATTTTTCTTATAAGTTAAGAACCTATTTGATTTAAAAATAGTCAATATACCCATAGCATAGCACCCATTTATATTCCTCACTCCTCTTTGATTTTCACCTTCTTCATCTCTGAGAGGAGAACCCAATATTAATTTCCGTACCACTGTGGCCAGAGAGGAGCGAGCATCCATCGCCCTGGCCACTCATCAGCCCGGCTAAATTCCCGACCAAGACGACAGCAGCGACAACGAAGACGAAGACGATGCTGAAGACGACGTTGATGCTGAAGCTTGTCACTTGTCAGTTGTTTGTCATCTGACATACATGTGAGTGATATATAAACACACACGGAACGGCGGCGCGACTCTCTGGTCCATGTCCAAAGCCATTCAAGTATTATCCATACCATACCATCCGCCAAAGGCTGTGGCTGTGGCAGAGGCAGAACCAGAGGCCATGGCTGTGGCTGTGGCTATGTATCTGTGGCAGAGGCACTTAGTCTGAAAATTCTCGCGTACTTAGCGGCATGTACACCACACTTTTTGGGGCCAACTTTCTGTTCTGTTTCAATGTTTTGCTTGTTTTTTGTCAGCGAAATTTATTGCTTCATTTGTTTCGGGCCAGTACCTCCTCGGACGGGGTTTTAGTTTTTTTGGCTTTTGGTTTTTGGTTTTTTTTTCATCATATTTTTCACATTGTCAGTGATATATCATCGGGCAAGTGGTAGCCACAGAACATCCGTTGCTGCTGCTGCTGCTGAAATCCCCATGAAAGCGAAAAAATGACATTGAAGAGCTATGCATCACCTAGAGATCAAGTGGCACTTCCTTTCAAGAGTCTTTTTGGCGACAAATCAATCAACTTGAGGCATTCACTCTGTGTCCTCCACACATATGTCTGCGGGCAGACTATCTCTTGGCTCTGAATCATTCGGCATCTATATTTGTACGTATATAATGTCGCGCAAACGGAAACCATTTGCCGGGGAATGTCTGTATTTATATATATAAACTATCAACCGGAATGGGATTCATCCTCTGAAATTTTTGATGTTCTTTGATGGATTATCTAACATTTCATTGCCAAAACTTTTTGTTTCAGTCGCAACTTTCAGGGCAAAACGTTTTCGTTGGTCAAAAACACGTGCCTATCCCATCTGTTTTCCGCCCCACATTTATGACAGGACGAAAAGGAGAGAATACGAAACGTCACGTAATTTTGATTGACGAAACAGTCAGGCAACAGAGCAGGAACAAAAGGCACAGGAACGGGCACAGGAAGGGGCACAGAACTTTGCGACGACAACGACTCGGAAACTTTTTTCTTGCAATGCATTCTGCACGCAGTTCTGTTCTGTTCTGTTATATCCTTCGAAGGATTCGTTTTGTACGTGTACAAGTTATTTAATCTCATCTGTCCATCAATCTGTCCATCAATTTGCCAGTCAGTCAGTCAGTCGGGACACCCATTCCCCGTTCCCCCTTCCAGGACACTCTTCCTGGTGCTGCATTTTGTGTGGAGTCTCTACTGCCGACCGATGGCTGTCCATCATTTTGTCTGCTCTATAAATTTTCTATTTTAAATTGACAGGCGACTCGTCCAAAAACTGCAAACTAAATCGTAGCCCAAGGAAGGTCCTTCTCTATCCTCTGCAATTGTTGGAAGGATACCCATCAGGCGGGAGCCAGCGAGTGAATGACTGACTGACGGACTGACATCCTGTCTGGGCAAATGAGTGAATGAGTTGGACAGATTGACGTACTACCCCGTACTGACGGTCTCCCCATCTATTTAGTGCTTGAACTTGAGCTTCTGGCCAAGCAAAAGCAGCAGTTCTGTTGCCAATTGGCATGTTGCATTCAATTAAATGGCCAAGGACGAGTGCTATCCAAGTTTAATAAGGTTTCGGGAATTCTTAGAGCAGAAAGGACCCACCCTCGAAGGTTTAAATAATTGAATTTTTAGTTGGTAAAATGGAACATTTCTATTGGCAGCTGAAGTCTGTGGTTAAAGAAATACTAGTCGTTTATTTGAAGCTTTTTTACCCGAATGAAGTGTCTTTTTTGTACATATACTTTTGGAACTGTATCTTTTGTGTCTTTGGGATTGATTGTATTCTTCAAATAGATTTCTTATGAGAATATTTTCGATTTATGACATTTTCTCCCTTTAAACCTGACGAAGAATCTGAATAATCCCTTCTATTTCATCCATAGGAAAATCACCTTTAAACTTCTGTTCTTGTAGAGCCCAAGTTTTTTTTTGTTTTCTGTGACTGTGTATTTTGTTCTCAGATTCTTCGCACCGAAAACAAAGTCTTTTCTTGGTAATTTTATAGGCTTTGCTTGCATTCATCTCAGGAATCCCTCATACTTCTTCCATTGGAACATCATCTTTAGACCTCTGCTCTGCTAAAGCCAATCCTTTGCCAGAGTTGCCTGCTCTTCTGCTCTCCTGCTTAATCCTGCCCCAGACACAAAAACACTTGTCCATCTCCTAAGTACTCGTTCATCTTCCTACCTTCTGCCTTCCACCAATCTTTTGTAAGAGCAGCAATTATTTGGTCGACTTGAACGCAACACAAAACAGTTTATTGGACCCTCTCCGTTCTCTATCCCTTGGACTTTCTTCCTTGGACTTTTACTTATTTTTCTGTTGTGAAGACGGCGCCGGTCGTCGCGTCCTGTTCAAAATTTATGCAACCTGCCGCCTGTAGACTCTGTGGGGGAGACTGGGGAGAATGGGGGGGAAAGGACTTTCAACAAAGAGTTGAAATTGTCTGTTTACTTTAAAAATTATTTTCACTTGACTGAAAAATCATTATCCCCAAGGTAGTAGCAGCAGGACACACAGCAGTGCCTGCGTACGTGTGCCTGTGTGCCTGTGTGTGTGTGGAGAGGAAAGTTCATGGCCCGTTGTGTCCCCATGTCCTTCGTCCAATGTCCGTCAACTGTTGGACATGCGTTTGGGCCCTGGGACAGAGGTTGTGCTGTGTGTATGTGTGTGTGTGTGTGTTGCATGAAAGGATAGAAACCTGTCTCTGACAAGTCATCGTCAGCTGTCAACTTATTCTTTTGAAGTGTATTTAGTTGTGTTGTGTCGTAGAGTCCTTTCCCGTCTGACAGGGGGTGGGTGGGTCCTGGACCTTGGGTTAGAGGGGGTTTTCGCCTGGTCAATTCATTGAGCCACCACCCCGGGACCTTCCTTCTGATGGAATGACTGAAAGATTGAATGTTGTGTTGGTGGTGGACTGACTCTCCTTTTCGCTCGCACTCTCTCTCTCTCTCTTGGCGCTCTCTGGAAGGATGATGCTGTTGACACTGACACGTAATATAAAAGTAACGGTACAGTTAATGTCCAGCAACTGAAGAAAATGTCAACCATGTCCAATAAATGCACAGACACAGAAGTGGAGGACCTTCCTGTGGCACACACGCAAAGAGTGAAGTGGAGCATAGGAGGAACATGAGAACCGATGACAATTCAAGGGGAAAAAAGGTGTACATCAGTGGAAGATATAGTTACAGAATTGAGTATAGAAATAAAAGATATAGGGCTGATATTAGATGATAAGAAATGCACTCAAAAGATGCGAAAATATTAAGTACATTTTCAATAACTTTACTACTAAGCCACACTGTGAGAGAGGGAAAGAAACACACCCCTTACCGCTAAGCCACACAGGGAAAGAGAGATTCCCAAATATTTGTTCCCAACTTTACAAAAAATTCCACAAAAAAAATATCATAAATAAGTTTTCCGGTAATATGTGGACATTTCCTTCAAGATTTCCTAGATATTGATGGATGATGGCCTGCTGTCACTTTGGACAGATCTCAATGCTTCACAGCTTCTGTGGAAAGCTCTCAATTTTCCATCAATTTCTGTCTCATTTTTTTTTGGCTGGGACCCGCAGCTGAAAAATCAACATTTCAATTAACTGCAAATTTTAGGAAACTTTTTCTTGCAACTAGACGGAAATTTCCATGGAAAAGCGGACGAAGTTCGTCAAAAACCAAAAACTCAAAAGTGACGAACTCTGCGGCGACCCCTTCATCTGGACAACGCCGTGAAAAAAAGGACAAGAAAAAACCAAAAAGGAGAAAGAGAAAAGTCCACAGAAGGCAGGAGAAGGAGGAGGAGGGAGGGAGGAGAAGGCCAAGAGCTGGAAGGCAGAAGGAGGGAGGGAAAAGGCCAAGAGCTGGACCGAGTGGATGGATATGCTGACGAAGTACGAGCACAAGATGGACAAATGGAAAGCATAAGGAAAAAGGACAATATTGGACAAGTCCTACCCGCCGCACACATGCAGCGGCAAAGGCTAACGAGTGGTGGTACAGGAGAAGGTCCTGGTGGCAGGAAGAAGGACTAGACATCCTCTCTGACGAGATGTGAAGCGACAGAAGGCGAAGGCGGAGTAGTGGCAACAGCAGCAGCCGTTGGTTTGACTTGAGATTGAGTTGATGACGAGAAAGATGACAAGTTGAAAATATTTCTAATGAAGGACCTTTTTCCCCAAACACAAAGGACATTCAGCCAGCCTCTCTCTACAAACACACACACACAAGGGTTTCAAATAATATATATGTATGTATGTATATCTGAACAGTTGTATATAGTAGTTCTCTGATGAGCAGAAGGAGGGTCATAGGACTAGTGCCAGGAATCACAAGAAATAACAATAATAAGAGTTGATGAAACATCGAATGGGAAATGCTCTCTAGACTGGAAGATAATTGTACTGAAATAATCTGGCATTGAAATGAACCGATGAGCACTGCTGCATGACACGCGTTTCATGCATTAAGGATAATTTGGAGCAGATCTAGAGTGCAATTTTGAATATGTTTTGGCTCTTTCCATACACAAAAGACAAAAGAACTCAAAAATAAAAAAATTCTAAAAATACCAGAAAAGACTAAAAAACTATTCTTACCTACTTACTTACCTTACCTACCTACTACTTGAAAACAATTTTTCAAATTAAAAACGACCAAAAATAATAGCAGATTACCAGAAGAATTTTCTTAGTTTATTTTAAGAAGATTTCTTAATAAAAATCAGTCAAAATTACTGGAGAAATACCAGAATATACTATAAAAATACTTCAAAAATATTTAAAGCTATTCTTAGAGAATTTCTGATGTGAAAACAGTAAAAATTCTAGTAAAAATACCAGAAGACCATCATCTTATATTACCATTCGACATATTCCGTATGACCTTCCTTTAAAATAAGAGCAACAGAAAACTAGAAGCAGCAAAACAAAAGTAAAAGAAAGTAAAGAAAGGCTGACGGCCGAGCGATTGGGCGACTGAGCGACCAGTCTTTCGTCTCTCGACTTGAGGGGAGAGCACCTCACTCTGAAGCATGAGAAATTACAAAGTTACTCGCTCGCTCGCCTCCAGTTGTCAATCCGTTGAAGGATCTTTGTTATCTGCTCCACTGCACATGCGGGTGGGGCACGGCACCGGGGGCATGCCAACTCCCACTCCCACCCTAAGACCCAAGGCAGGGCGACATTTGGTTTGACGAAGTCGCAAGAGATGTGCAAGATGATGTCGCCGAGTGGATAGATAAAGGATTTTGTGATAAATGAAAAGCAAGTGGCGTATGAAAGCAAAAACGTAAAGAAAAGATGTATATGTGTGTGCCTTAGAGACCTTCCTGCCATCCTGCCATCCTTCGTGTAGTGTCCTTCTGGCCCCGACATCTCGTGCTGACAGCTTCGTCAACGACAGAGCTCTGGCGCTCACTTAACTTTGATGTGTCTTTCTCTCGCTCTCTCTGCGAGAGTATCTTTTGTCCAGGTTGCTCTAGTTCTTGTGGTGTATTCCTTCCCTGGAGAGGAGGATGGGAAATTGACCATCTAACATTGGAGCCTGCATATTGATTGTGTTGGTTTAATATGAGTGCTGGGGAATTAGTCCAGGAATTAGTGAAGGATGCTTTTTAATGGATTTCGTTGGGATTTCAAAGATTTCGCATTAGAAATATGTCTAGAATATCCGAGCAAAACCATACTTCAACTCCGTCTGGTGCAGTGTTCGATTTCGATACTTATCGATTGTCACTTATAGATAAGGAAAGATTTTTATTGTGTTTTATCGATACTTTTCGATAAACGAATCTTTTTATTATAAAACCATTAATTTGGATGCATTTCTATTGACTTAAAGTCGTTATTCTTAAAGAACGTTTCGATTTCGATAATTATCGATTAAAATACACCGATAAATGCCTTTTCTTGCATCTTTCTATCGATTAATTAGTCTTTTTTTTTGGTTTTTATGGCATTTCATCGTACCATCATATCATCGCCGTTAAAATCTATTTAACTTTCCCCCAAAACAATTGTTCAATAAATGGAAACGAAAGCTTCTTAACCGCAGAACGAATGACACTTACAGATAAAAATCCCGGGCATCTTCAATTATTATTTTCATTTGTTTTCCTTAGAATTTTTCCATGGCGCAGAGGAAAAACCCATCATGACGGAAGTCTGGAGAGTGTTGTCGATGCCTTCAAATGTGTCTGCGACACGCGATGAAATGTTCCGGTTGCAACCTCATCCTTCAGCCAGAATTTTTCCCATACCTTTCCTTTCCCTCCCTATTGTCTAATGCCATTTTCTTTTGCATTTTGCCCATAGCTTGGAGCATTTTTCACGCCTTCGTTCGAGACATTTTTCGTTGTCGTTGTCTTTCATTGTCGTAGTCGTCGTCGGCGGCGGCAGTTTTCTTAATTTCTGATTGAACTTTTCTGTTGACGGAATTGAGACACCATTTACCTCCACTTCCTACCGCATTTTCCTGCCCTCCTTCCTTCTGTCTGTCTGTCTGGCTGGGGTACAATTGCATGAATGAGAATTTGTGGAAAACAGATGTGTTATTCCTCTACTGTTCCTCTCACTGCCAGAACATGGCAATTGTCTGAAAAAACCGCAAAAAGACAAAATTGTCTGACTCTCATTCTCGTTTATTTTGTATGGAAAAAATTAAAGCTTTCGGTAGTCAATTTTCTCTACATTTCGGACATTTTATGCAAATAAGTTCAATCACCTTTCGCTCAATCAGACAAAACTCAGACGCGGCTCTTAGGTCCGGGGATACGGACTCGGATTGCGATTCGGACTCTGGATTGGACCTTATTCCGATGTAAGTAAAACAAACAACAAGAAAAGAGTTTGGGGAATCGAAGGTTTTGATACTCTTACAAATAAGTTTAAAATGATACAAAAATTCTATAAATTAATAAAAAAATAAAATAAAATACAAGATAAAATATTGGAAACAGTTAAGGAATGAAAGTTTTCAATATCCTCAAAGAATTCCAAAAAAATACTAGAAAATACTAGATAAAATACCAGATAGACGACTAAATATAAAAAATAATACCAAAAATACTTGAAAAACTACCAGAAAATTCTGCGAAAATATCAAAAAATATACAACCACAAAAATTACCAGAAAACTATGATATAATAAATATGTCAAAGTTTCGGTGAACATACCAGAAAATACTAGAAAATTACTGAAATTTCTTTAAAAAAGGGCACAGAAAAATTCAAAATATTAAAGACTCTGTGAAAATTGTCTCTTCCATTTATTGTACAGAAAAACCATTTAGCTCAACCGATCGAGGGGCACAGTCGCATTTCTTCTTCATGTAGCCATTATACCCTCCCGAAAAAGGGTATAAACAACAGAAGGCAGTGTGGCATCTCTCGTCAATTTTCGTTTGCAGCAGCACTTTAAATTTATTTTGCTGCCAACCCACCAGTCCACCAAGCAGGAACCCAACCAAACAACGCACCCATCCTGCCACCCATCCACCTACTTCTCTTATTTACCCTTTTGCCGCTGTCACAATCTGCAAACATCCATCTGGCTGATGGTCAGAGTCGTCCCGTACCGTCCCGTACCGTCCGAGTGGGTCGCTGGTCAGTGCTCTGTCAGAGTGCGGAGCGTAACGAGAGTTCGTCTCCGGTCTTTGCCCAGGGACCCTCCTGAAGGATTTTCAATCGAATCTGTCAAATATCAGAGAACCTTCAATCAAAATGAAAAGCTTGGCGTCTCATTTTTCTTTTGATGCTACTCCCCGATGATGATGATGATGGGGAAGATACTGTTGTTGGGTTGGCAGATGATGAAATCACCTTTTACCTCCCCTCCCTCCCATCTTCGTTCCCTCGTTGACTCTCCCATCGGATGCGACAATGGACGTGGCTGACAAGAAGCGTACAAATCGGCACAGACACAGAAGGACCCGCCACACACTCTCAGACTCGTGGAAAATGCAAGGATAAATCATTGATGGCCACTCAGTGTATGGCTAGAGAGAGAAAGTGTTCCAGACCACGATGTCAACCTTCGATATATCATATTTTCAATTTATTTTTGCAATTTATTCTAACTCGGCTGCAAAAAAGAACAAAAAAAAAAAACAATTTATCGCTGGAAAAAGTGGTCAGGGTATGGAGGATAGGTGTCAGAGATCTTTTCGTTGTCGTAGTTAGTATTTTGGTATATCTGAGATTAAGTATTTTCTGAAACTGCTTTTGGAAATATTAGGAAATAATGTATTAATGCTCTCTTCGTTCTGTAGAAGAAATTAATGAGAAAATGTTAGCAGATTCGACAAATATCCATCTTAGGCATTTATTTATATTCTCTAGAATATTTCTGGACTTCTTTCTAGTATTTTTTTTTGTAACAATTTTTTGTATTTAAATCTAATATTTTTTTGATAATTCCCTAGTATATTCAAGTATTTGTGGGTATTTTATAGTATTTTCCGGTATTTTTACTATTTTCGATATTTTCTAGTATATACATATAGTACAAATACCATTCCATTGGCATTATTTCTTATATTTTTGGTATTTTTTGGTATTTTCAAGTATTTTCTTGTATTTCCTCTAGTATTTTCTTGGTAAATAAACATAAAAAAGCAACAATATTATTCGTATGTTCTTCTGAAAGTTGCTTCAGCTTCTATAAACTCAAAACTTTCCATTTTCTCATATGATCTCTTCTCACGAATATTCTCTTAGATCTCCAGCATTTTCGCTGATTTTATGCGAAATTCTCAAGTCTGTTCACCATTCTTAGCTGTTTGTCATGGATTTCTGATTCTGATTGAAAAACAGTCAAGATACAAAATATATCTGAGATAAACCATAAATATCTGGCCACAAATTCAATTTACGATCAACAATCAATTTGTTTCTTTTTGCGGTTTTGCCTCGACGATCGAAACGAAACGATCGTTCAGGTTGACTTCAGTGGCCCCCATTCGTTAGGATCGAACGGTGGAACGGTCCAGCTCCTCCTCCACTGGCATATTTTTCAATTTGTTTATTTGCGCCGCAATGCCAGTCCGAAACGAAACCTCAACTTCTTGACATTGCCGGAGGTGAGTTTTGATTTCCAGTTCCCAGAGAGACGTGAACGTGAACGTGGATGTCGATGGGGATGGGGATGGGGTTTTGGTTTTTCTGTCTGCGGAAATTGAAATTTGCTTACAAAGTGAAGGCGGATCGATTGCAGGCAACAGACACACACAGACACGCGAGAGGGCCAGAAGACGCTTGGTTATCTTGCCACACTTGACAGGCAGCGATCGTACTCGTACCACCTCTTGCCTCTCAAGATATACGTACCTCTTGCCACACACACACAAACACACACACACACACACACGCTTGGTGGTTCTGCCTCCTTTGGGCTGCCTTCGATTGGGTGCAATTTTTATTGTTGGCATTATTATCGTCACATGTCGCTCACTAATTGATTTTTCTTGTCGCCTGCCTGCCTGCCTGCCTCGTCGTCGTCGTCGTCGCAGTCGTCGATCGTCGATCGTCGCTGCTGGATCGCTGAATGATTGCTGGGTTCGCAGCTCTTTGGCTTTTTGCAAATTTTGTGCACACACATGACACTAACCCACCGACGACAGGCAACAACAACCACAACAACCACAACAACGTCAGCGGGCACTGCCACAATGTGTCAAGCTGTGGTTGCATTTATAAATTTCATTTCGATCACTCGCAAGGGGGCAACACTCTATCGATTCCCCCGATCCACCTCTCTTTTTTTCGCGTTTGTTGCTTGTTTGTATTTGACATTTTGTCACTTAATTTGTTGTTGGAGCTGCCGATGCTGTCGCTGTGGCGTTGCTGCCACAGGTTGTGGCGGCTTAGAGCGAGCGACTGGTGGTTGGGGAGTGGGGAGTGGGGACTGAGGACTGGGTCTGTTGTGGCCCGATCGTAGATAGGGCCCCAACTTTAATTGGACTTAACGGAAACTGGAGACCCCAACTGGAGTCCCCAAGTCCAAGAGGCATGCAACAGCCTTCCAGCTGCTGCTGCTGCTGCTGCTATGGGGAATGTCTCTTTCTCTGTCCGACTGTCCCGCCTGTCTGTTCGGTTTGTGGTGTGTCTCTCTTTGTAGGAATCACAGCGGTAGTGATTGTAGCTTGATTGTAGACCAACTCTGATCCTGAGAACTGATCAGTCTTTGACATGGACCTCTCCGCAGAAGAACAGATCGTGAGAAAGAAAACTTTTGTGTGTGCCAGTGACAGAAATATATTTAAAGTTGTTCGGCAGGTTGTATTTTGGGGCTTAGTTTTAGGAATATTCACATATTGGCGAGTCTTAATCCTTTAATTTCATATTTCTGGCATATTTCTTGTCATTTTGGTATTTTTTCTAGTATTTTTCTGTGGTTCTTTATGTAATAAATATTTTTTAATACTTGTGCTTTTTTCTGGCAGTTTTTCTAGTATTGTTCTTTAATATATTTACTCGTATTCGTCTGAAATAATTTTTTATATCTGCTAGATTTTTCCTTTTGTGTTTTTTGTATATTCAGCAGTTTTTCTGGTATTTTTATAGTATCTTTCTGGTATCAAACACTACCTAGAGTACCGTACGTATTTATTCGTATATTTTTCCAAGTTTTTCATACTCTACTTGATTTTCTACCTGCCCCTCTTCAACTTTTCCTACAACCTCCGTATAAAAGAAGGTTTAAAAACTTATTTCCCTTCAGAAGTCAGTGTCCCATCAGTGCAATCCCTTGTCATGATTGATTCTCCGCCTGAAACACTGTAATCTAAACTCTTTCGTTGCATCATCGTCTTCACCGAAACACCTGCGTCATTATTTTACGTTATTGTCGCATATAGTCGCGCATATATATCATTGATAGCCGATGCCCCGATGCCCGATGTTGCGCTGACGACAACGACATCGATTCCACTCATATGCCCCCGACATCGCACACACACACACACACACAAGACAGAGTGCCACGTTGTCGTTCGTTCGTCGTTCGTTGTTGCACATTTCTCAGACGTCACGAAAACTCCTGGCCCAAACCCCCAGCCCCCAGCCCCCAACACCCAACCCAAATACTAAACCAAAACTAAAGCAATGCATGGCTATGGCGATGGCGATGGCCGTTGGCCTGGGCATCCCATCCGAGATGGGAGACGATGGACCGATGCTTGGGATCCGGGTACGACAGGTCTTTGGTGACTTATGTTTGGCTGCCGCTGCAGCCGGCACATCCATCATCTATCAAAGATGAATTCATCTGCGTCAAGGCGGCCAGGGAGCAGGGCAGTGGCAGTGGCAAGAGCAGGGCTGGGCATATGCCCTGAATGTGCGGCAAACAATATTTATGAATAAATTGCAAGTACGAACGGGTCGAACACCTTCGATGGCTCTTCAACATACAGAGTTGTCTAGCTATTCAGAGGAAAATGCGTGAATTTGTATATAAATCGATAATCTATCGATATATATTGAGATTTTTGATGGTTTGATTGTGGAATATAGAAAAAATGATGCAGAATTGATCTATGTATCAATATATATATAAATATCAATCAATAAACATGTTTTCAAAATATCGATAATTATCGATAGATATTGAAATCCTTTTTTCCCTGCTTCTTCCATTTAAATCTCGACAAATGATCGATAATACATTAGTTATGCTGGCAACCCTGTTTCCCACTGCTTCCTCCATTGATTTCATGCCCAGGCAACTTGTCAAACCATCACCTGGTCGCGCACTTCAGGAGGAGCAGGAGGGAGACCCACACACCTCTGATGGAGGAGCTCATTCTGCCAGACGGACAGGCCAACGATGGGGAAGATCATTTGCTGCCGGCTGCAGGAAATTTCAGATTTATTATGGCACTTGCCATTATTTATGATTTGTGCAGAATGTAGTCGTATATCAAAGTCAATGACTGTGTGACATTATCCCCAACTATAGATGCGAATCGAAGCCTCTAATATCGACAATAATTATAGCAACTAAGGGAGCAACCAAAACCAAATATAATTCCCATCGAAATGGCATCTTTTCGATACGAAAGTTTGGCCAAAAATAATTCCAATTGAAGTGCGACGGTCCGGTCATTATTGGGCGGCGACATTCAATTCAGAGAAAAGACATCAAAGTGCCTTCAATTGCATTGCCTTCGAAACGATTCCGAAGCGAGCAAACAATTTACTATTGCATTATACTCTGCACCCAAATCGCACAAACATTCAGATATATACTTATGGTAGATATATATTCCCGTTGTGGATGCAATGCAAGTTCTCTCACATAATCATAAAATGACTTGGAACGGAAAAGAGCCAAAGCAACAGCCAAGCCATCCCAGCAGCCAGCAGCCAGCAAAACGAGAGCAGGAGAAGAAGTTCCAGCGACAGATTTATGCACTTGAGAAAAGCTTTTGCTTCGTTGCATTTGCCTCCTGACTGTGGGTGTGCGTGTGTGTGTGTGTGTGTGTGTGGGTGCCGGCTCCTCCTTGGTGGGTCCTGTGCCTCGTTCTTGGGGCCATTCGATTGCTGAAAATGTGACGGCGGCGCAATCGCCTGGATTTAGTTGCAATTATTTTTAATGTTGTTTACTTACTCTCCAATTGATGATGCCAATAACTGTTTCAAAAACTTTTCGTCCCAAATCGAAGCAAGAGAAGTCTTCTGTAATGGGTCCGTTACCAGAAAGCCAGAAATATTGTTGCGAAAATTGGCTGCAAAGCGAAGTAATTCAGAGAAACCTTCATAGAGAATATACCCTATAAAAGTGTCTTCAAATCTCTAGAATCTAGTGCCTGATACGGCACTTATAGTTTATCGATAAATTAAATTATCGATAATTTATTGGCAAAGTTTTTCGGTATCGTTTGCTTCAATTATTGATTAGTTGTGTCATCGATCGAACATTTCTTGTGAATTAAAATAAAGAAATTGCATTTTAATAATTTGTATAAATAAAGCATATATTTATCGATAATTTCTAGACAATTGTATAATAACAATAATCGTATAACTTCACACATCGATAACAGAATACTTCAACGAACAAAAACCGTAATTAGTTTTTAATAGATTTTAGTTCTCGGTACCTTTACATCGTCCCAGCAGGCTGTCCGTCCAGCGTCGTTGGTTTTCAACGACCTTCCCCTTGGTCTTCTCCTCAAGCTCAACAAGCCTCCGCTGGTTGTCCCTGAACTGCGCGATGGGATCCTCAAATTTGTTGTAATACTCAAGGATCTGCCGCACATCGTTCACATTGTTTTTGGCCAAAAGTTCGAGGAACGCTGTCAGATCGAAGAGCTGCACATCGTCATCGTTGCCCAGCCAGCGGGTCATGGCAAAGGTGTTCTCCGGATGTTGGGGCGTGGCATTCCGATCCCAGTCCACGACCACCACGCGGCTGAGATTCCTGTTGAGATTTTGGAGCTTCTTCACGTGCTGCCCCTCCACCAGCTCGGTGTCGCCGCGCACCAGGCGATAGCTGATGTAGCCATAGGGATCGAGGGCGTCCATCAGGGGGAATGCGGTCATGCCCTGCTCCGAGGTGTAGACGACGATCTCAAAGTGTTTGCTGCACTTGCGCAGAAAGAAGTCGACGCCGGGACGCTTCTTGAAGCGCCAGCCCGTATGATAGCTCCAATCCAGATGCACCAGAATGTCCTTGATCTCCAGGACCAGGGTATACGGTGGCTGGATGTAGGGCGGCGGCAGTGTGTCCGGCAGCAGCTTCACGGGCATTGGCTCCTCCAGCATCTTCTGATAATACTGCAGGGAGTGCCACATCCTCTCCAAGTACTCCCGGATCCAAGGCAAGCTACTAAACTTATCTTCGATGGGGAGACCGTGCTGATCCATCTCCGGCTTTCCCAATTCGTAGATGGCCCAAAGCACGGCACTGAGGAAGCCTCCGAATACCAAACCGTTCACAGACATCCTTCTGATCCGCCTGAAGGTATATAGATCTTCGTTGGCATTTGAGCTGTTTGTGGATTTGAGGTTCTGGAGGGGTTTTCCCTCTGCAGTTTTCTTGGGGTCCAGGTTTTTCCCGCTGCAGCCACGGGAGGTGTTGGATGCTCTCATCCATAAGCGTATCCCTCGCATACAGAGGCAGCCATAGCCAGCCATGATGGGAATTAAATGTTGCTAATGGAATTTTGTACACAATTTAGGTGTTTATTTGGGAATGTATCTGAATTATATCTGACAGATATATCTAAATACTGCCAAAGCCGACTGGAGGGGACTGGAGCCGCAGCCAGTGGCGAAGAATAGCCTAGATATCTGATAGTCGATAGAATTTCCATGCGCTTTTCTTTCATCTCAACCTCCTACATGATTTCTTTAATATAAGAAAATACAACAATTCTTTGTAGAACAGCTAACACTCTCATTCTCTTCGTTAGATTTCAATTTTCTTTAAACAGTTTGAAAAAGTATAAATATTTATGCAACGATGCCATAGGAAACCTATAAGAATCATCGATATTCCCATCTATAAAGTACACTATCTTCCCTCATTTATTCCCAAGTTCATTTTCACTTTGGGAACTCCATCGTTTTGGGTTTAGTAAAGCATTCTCTTGGCCTTCGTTTTGCCTTTGATTCGAATGCGGATTGCCACTCTCATTCCCAAATCTTCTGGGGACTCACAGCCACTCCCCCATCCCCACGTCCTTCAGAGAAGCCACTATATATGTGCGGTACGTGTGAATTGCCTGGCCAAATGTTGTCGGTAGCAGCAGCATCCCCAGCCCCATCCCCAGCCCCATCCCCGTTCCCATTCACATTCCGTGTGCCTCTCAAGATGTGATTCCGATGGCTGGCTGCTGGCTGGCTGCTGCTGCATCAGCCGTCAGTTTTCTCCTCCGCTGCCACTTGCCTCTTGTTATGCTCGACGCGCTTCCATCACACGGAGATGCCTCCTCCATTCGTTCGTGTTGCAACATCACGCACACCAATATACAATAATATCCCTGCCATGTCTAGAAAGAGTGACTCCACTCTCCACTGGGTCTTATGCCTCCTGACGTGTCAGGCATCGCAGGCGTCAAATGAATGTTTGATACTCCATGAACGTGGCTCTCTCCAGGACACTAGGACTCATCTGCTCTGCGACATTTGATTACTTCCATCTATCCTGAAGTCTCTTGTCCTTCTGCCAAATTGGTAATTGACAATCCAAAGAATTTTGATGCGTGCGGGATTATTTATGGAACATTACCCATTCCATGGCAATCTTTTAGTTCTTCAGGAATTAGTGCCTTGAACTCAGGGAGTAGAGAGATCTATCCCTGGATCCCCATCATGGATGTGTCACATCCCTAAAACATAAACAAGCCAAAGTTATGCCGCAAATCCCCCATCCCTGACTCCCACGAATCCTGCCACTCCTCCGAACAGGAGACAAAGTTTGCTTTTCGGGCAGCATTCGGGGAAATGATTTGTGCAGTTCGTGCGCCTGGCATTGCACCTAAATGGCGAAACTAGACGGAGACGGAGACTGAGACGGAGACCTCTCTGATAAACGTTTCGTCCTTTGGCCCCGCAGTTGGTCCTAGTTGTTTCGCACCTGTCGGTCGTTCTGCCCCAAGCCCCCGCTCTCCATCTGCCGCATAAATAGGGGCAAAGTCAAGAGCGAGACCGACCCCGACCCCGACCCCAACGGCGGCATCATTGCCGATGAAAAATATGGCAAAGCGTTGGGCGGTAATTTGTGCAAATTATGTGTGTTGCTGCCGCGCACTCCCTTTCGATGTTGCTGCTGCCAGAGTTACCATCGTTCTCGACAGTGTGTGCACGTGCTAATGGCCAGTGGGGCCATCACCATCCGCCCGCTGGAGGAGTCCTTCAAATCAACTCGAAAATGAAATCTCAGCGGCGCCAGCGGCCGCGCGAGCCATTAGCATTTTCGGCTTTGGCATATTTACGCCTTGAGTGCGTGATCAGATCGTTTTACGGGGATTTTCCACGGATATTCGTTGGATATTGACATGATTTCGTCATCATCAAGTGGCAGGGAAAGCCCAGGAGCAAATGGAATCGACAGAAAGCAGGCAAAGCGAAGGAAGAGGAGGAATAAATGGGAAATCTTGAGGGCAAAATGAGTTTTAGCCAAGTTTGAATATGATTTCTGAAGGGATTTTCTGCTATTATATCTTAAATTTGTTAAGAACTTTATTAAACGATTTATATTTCTTCTAACATTCCAGAGATTATATTTAATTGTGTTCGGGTGAGTACTATACCATTCTTAAGAGTAGGATTAAAAACAAACCTTTAAGGATAAACTCTTATTTAAATTTGTGGGAATTTCGAAGTAAAAGAGACAATATTTTTGTGATACATAATATTAAGGAAATTTTTCTCTTCCTTTGATACAAATATTACTCGACCCTCAGATATTTTTTGTGCCCATATTTCATGGAGAAAAAATCCGAGAAAAAAGAGTCGCAAGAGGTGTCTGATGGGAGATGGGGTGCTGGCCCGATGGCGACGCATCGATTGTCGAAATGTCAGATGTAAAATTTTATTACTTCAATAACTTCACCGTTATGAGGACTTAATTTATGAGTCGCAGCAGCAGCAACAAAAGCTGCAACAATGACATGAGACAACAGCGATTGGGAGGGGAAAAAGCAACTGCTGCAATTTTTGCAACCATGTCCAGGACCTCTGTCAGTGTCCCTTCTCAGAGTGCCTCTGTGTTTTTGTGTCTGTGTGATAATGTCCTGTTTAAATGCAATAATTTCAACTGCAATTTTCCGCGGGCCACAACAGGACACCCTGCAGGACCTTTCCAGTTTACTACCACTTTTTTGCCCCCCTCCCCTCCACCATTCGTCCGTCTGTCTGCTGGTGGCCCTTGTGACGACCAAATGACTGCCAGCTTGCATTTATTTATTGCTGACTGACGTGGCGCCCTGGTTCACGTGTACGGCCCACTGGCAGTGCTGTGGAGGTTTTAGCCGTTTTTTTTCAAAGAAAGATTTGGCGGGAAAAGTGCTATGACCACGAAAAAGGAGAACAAATAAATACTTGGTGGAAAGATAGATTTATTTGTAGAATTGTATGTAGGATATATCTTTTACAAATAAATTATTTTAATGTTTGTTGGGGTCACCAGTCCCCGATTCGCATATTTGGTGACCCCGAAAATGGAAGGAAAGGCTACTGGCAGCTCTGAATAGCACTGACAGCCGATATTTGGATTACCAGTACATTTTAGATGGGTATAGAGGTGTCACCAGTCACGAGATGTGAGGGTAAATAATTTTCTGATGCTGACAAGTAAAAAACATTACACCGTGAGGTATATGAACCCCTTACATTAAACATTTATATTTATTTAAATATTTTATAATTTTATTTAGCGTAATTTTTGCTGCGTTTATTTTTCACTAAAACATAATTTTATTATTTCGGGGTCACCAATTTGTCACCAATTTGTCTTTGTTTAAGTGCTATCTCTTGATCGGAACTACCGCATGTCCTGCTTTCACAATATAGATACAGAGGAGGACTCTCAACTTCAGTCCTCCTTGAAATCTAGCTTGATTTTCCTTTCAATCAGGTGCCACCTCTGGTCGGAGGGATTCACAATTCACGACTGTGGCACACGCAGGTGGCGACCCCACCGCCGCGACCCGGGACTGGGGGATTGGGAGTGGACTCTGCTTTCCGCGTCACTCTGTCTAGTTGGGAGTCATAAAAACGAAAGTTATGACAACGCTCGTTGGATTTATGGGCATTTTGCAAAATTATTGTTATTTATTTTATTGATGTCTCGGCTTTATGCAATTGCAAAAATATTTTGCTGCATACATTTCAACGCCAAAGTGGAGGAATACTTCAAAAAGGGGCGGGAGAGAGAATGGAACTGTTCGGCACTGAAGGACTCCGCGTATCGTCAACTGTGAAATGCACAAATGTCTGGTGGCTTTTCCACATTTTTCGCCCGTCAGCGCAATTTATGTCCCTGACAGCGATAGGCATTTCCTTTGAAGTCTCAAGTGCTCCGACGGTTACGGACCTTCTGATTCCTCACACTCTACAGAGGAGGATTTTCACGAGTGATTGCACCAAAGTGTCAATGTTGTGAGGCGACGCGAGACTCGCAAATTGTGAGTATTTTGACGGAAACGTGTCATAAATAGCACTGCATGGGGTCCTAAATCGTAATGTAACCCCCAAATGGGGAGACTCTTGGCTTTTATAGGTAGTCTGTGACTTGTTTTGGTTTGTTTTTATACGGAATCAAGACAAAACTTCTGCGAACTTCACTCCCTTTCCACTCTTTAAATGTAATCTATTTCCATGCAATTGGAGCATCATCGAGGACACAAAAACCGTTATTGATGGATAATAAATTGCAGCCGAAGGACTCGTGGAGAGAGATTTCTAATTCTGAAACAAGAAGCACTGACACATTTCGACTGTTTGTCGCGTGGTATGCAAAAATCTCAACGAGTTGGCTGGCCAATAACTTTGCCAACGCTGATAAATGATGTGCCTCGGGATGTGTAGAATTCGTTCTCTATTTCGGTCAATCGCAGCTCTGACAGAGGATATGGGCATGGAGGGGGAAATGAATGTGCGGGAAATTCCATCGGCTGACAGTATTGTGTCCTCGGCGACAAGCAAAATATGTGGCCAAGATGTCACAGCAAACAAACAGGCAAAAAAAAAAACAAAAAGCTAAAGAACCAAGAAAGAAATCCAAGGCAGAGTCCGAGTTGAAGACGAAACGATATGTGGACTCTCATATGGTCCAACCCTCGATCCGTGGGGACCCCCCATCGCGTTTGCTTCGCTTGATTTTTGCATGTTTTCTGTGGCACTTCTCTCTCTGTCGCTTTGACAGCGCGGACTGTCGGTCCGTCCTCACTTTTTGTCTCTTATATTGTTTGGCGTTGTCTTCTCTCCTTTTTTTCTATCGCTTTTTTCCCATCCATTTAGCTTGCTTTGACTCTTCGGGAGGGCATGGGGCAGGGCAGTCCGAGCCACACATTTGAATTTTATTGGCCTGGCTGTCAAAGCGGGGCATCGATGAAATAGAAGGAGATGAAATTAAGGAAACAAAGACTTTGAAAGATTGCATAGGAATAGAAGAGGCTGTGTTTATAGAGTTTATGCCTATAAATTCTTGGTACCATAACAAGCAAAAGCAGACGGTTTAAAAATATAATATTGCAATAAAATGATCCTTTTCATTTCTATAAAATATCAATTAATTATCATTAATGTCGATGACTTTCCGATGGAATATTTAAACTTTCATTCATGAAGAAATATTCATTTCAAGATCGATAGTACATCAAAAACATTTCGTATATTCCTAAAACTTGCATTGTCGGCTATATATTTTAAAATTTAAATATTGAATTGTATTCCGTTTCTCCAATACACTTATATTTTTTACTGTTTTTTTCGTCACTAAAAATGTATCGGGGTCACCAAGGGCTGTTCTATTTGGCTGTTTGGTCAATCAAGTCCCGAAATGAAATATCTAAATATACTGTTATCCACAATATAAACGGTTTGAGGTCACAAAAAATGATCGGGGTCACCAATTCGTATTTATCATCATTTTGGGTTATTAATGGGGTTACTAATGGGTTACTAATAGATTTCCTGATTTAAAATTCATTGATCGATCTTTCATAAGAGTATATATATATATATTTCTCCTCCAGAAAACTCTCCCACGCTTTTGGGAGTGGAACAGCAGCCACAAATCCAGTGGCAATCGCATTGAGAGATCTTCTCGCTTCTCGTCTCCCATTGAGAAGAGGATTGTTCCAGTGTGCCACCGCCTGTCAGTATCTCTCTCCTTTTGCACCTACCACAAGATTTTTGGTTTTGGTTCCTCCAGCACTTTGTACAAACAAAACTTTTGTCACCCGCATTCGTATTTTTTTTTTTTTGTTCCGCTGTTCGTTCGGGGAACATGTTGCAATGTAGGCGTTGCAAAGCCACCGGTTCCTGCCACTGTTACAAGTGGAGTCGCAACATCAGCAGCAAATTCGTAGCTTGTTCTTTTTTCCTTTTTCTGTTGTTTTTGTTAACAAATTTGGTGGCTGTCATGTTTTGGTAAGCGAAAAGACAAACAGCGGAGTGTGTGGGTGATATATCACTTTATTAGAAGTCCAGCAGGAAGCAGAAATCGAGGAGAAAAAGAAGGTAAGTTCTGTTTTCCGAATGATTTTCTAATAAATATCAAACATACCCCCGTTTCGAACCGAATGAACAACTTTTTAATCAACTTTCACACTGTTTGGCTGTGTGCTTGCTGTGTGAGTCAATTAACTCGAATGATTGGAATCGTTTTTGGGCTGGAGAAAAGACCACTTAAAAAGCTTCTAATAAGCGGAGCAGCAGACCAGCAGTCCTCGAGGGCAGGACAACCACAGCAGTAGAGTAGAGTAGAGACAGCTGTAGAGAATGGGGAGGACAACAGAAGCAACCCCAGGGCTGAAGGAAGGACCATGGAAGCATTTTGCATCATAGTCCCATTGTCATTGCTGCCGGAGGGAGACTTCTGGCTGTGACTTTGGCTTGGGCTTGGGCTGTGGCTGTCGCACCCATCAAAGTGTTGTCACTGTCAGTGCAAATGTCACAGACACATCAGGGATTAACGCGAGGCGAAGTATGGTGGATACAGGAGGCGAAGGAGCAGCCCGGAAGCCGGATTTAAGGGTTTATGCGCGGTTGACAAATACTCCGCTTCGGTTTCAAGGGAAAGGCACAGGGGAACAGAGGAGCAGAGAGGAACGAACGCTTGGACAGAAGCCGTCGTTGGAGAAGAGGCAGGTGCTCCTGCCTGCCGCCCACAATAATATGCGTTTGCACTGAGAGAACACTGAGAGAAAAAAACTAGAAGCAATTTGTGCTTTATAATTTAGTTTTATAATAATATAATAATAAGTGCGTGCAAAGTGGACACTCCAGTCGGATTACACTGAAATAAACACACAACAAAATTTATTTTAGAGATTAAAAATGTTTTTTAATTAATGAATTGGAGAGTAATTTTGATGAGTTTGATAAAAAATCCCAAGAATAAATAAAATTTAAAAATTAACGTTATTATCGAGGCACATCTCCCAAAGAATATTTATTTTCCAGATTACCAGAATGAAAGCTAGCAGAATCAATTAAAAAACGGTTTTCTCGAGGCAAGAAATATCATTTTAAATAAGTTCCCTGAATTTGTTGTGGAATATTGTGGAATAATAGCTTGCAAAATAAGTCGTAACATTTTCCAAGGCATCTTTTGACCCCTAATTTGTCTCAGTGCTCTCTTCGTCATGTCCTGTAGGCAAACAAAACGATGTCAACCGCAACAACAACAACAATAATGAGGGCAAACATCAACAACAGACAACTCCGGCGACGTCAAAGGATTGTGAGAAGGGGGAGGACTGTGAGACTGGGGGGGCATGGGCATACGATGGGTACCACGTCTAGTGCCCATTTCGTCATTACTTCAACCACATTTACATGTGTCAGAGCAGGCAGCAGAGGCAGCGAACCTTTAAAGCATCAACCGGGGCCAGGCACCAAACGATGTCAACGATGGGCCAACGCCAACCCCTGTCTGACCAGAAGAGACAGAGACAGAAAGAGAGAGAGCGGGAGGGGGGCGGGCAAGTCCTTTACATGTGCCACCACCCATCTTGTCTATCAAAGTCACTTCGCGTGGAAAGTGCTTTCAACTTACGGGGAAAATGCCGAGAGCCGGGCAGGCATCTTCTCTTTTGAAGCCACGCATCAGAGTTGCGCCCATAGGGTTATTGCCTCCTGCCACCACGCTCCTGCTGACTGCCTGCCTCCTCATTACGAATGTCCTGTGGCATTGTCAACATGTCCTACGCATTATAAACGAATTACTGTCGTCTCCGTGGCCCTCCTTTGCTCATGTGCAACTTGGACTTGGATTTGGATGTGGCAGAGTGGTGGGTGTGTGCTGTGGTGTGGTGGGGTGTGGTGTGGGGTCGTCTGTTTTGAGCCAAGTTTGGTTAATCGCCGGTAAATTTAATTAGACATTGGTGTGGGGCTAAATGACGGTAAATAAATGTCTGACAATATGCAGATACGGTAAAGGAAAGAAGGGATGGAGGATTCCCCCTATAAGGATGATGGGAACGATGTACCCTTTGACTTTTAATCCATTCGGAAAGGTACATATGAGGTAATGAGTAGTCATGTGACTTTTATGAGCACTTTTATGGACATGGACCTTTAAAGAGAGCTTATACTAAGGCATAGGATCAGCCTAAAGAAAAGACGGTTAAGTCATTATGCCCCCATGCAATGTTCCTCCAATTTCAAAACAGAAAACCAGGCGCCAATCGAGAAAATTAAAAGAAAAACCATTTATGGAGTCACCTGAGCGATAAATAAATAAATTTCAGATAAATAGCCAAACATGAATGCAGTCACAGATGCGCGTTGTACAAGATTGAAGACACTGCGAACCCGAACCGAAGAAAACCCGATATCATGTTGCGAATTATGAGTTTTCCCCCCGCCTTTACACATGCGCCTCTCGCATCGCGTCGCATCGCATCGCGTCGCATCGCATCGCATCGCTTTTTTATCGCCCATTCGCGCACTTAATAATTGAAAAGGAAGCAGCGATCCGGTCCAGGCCGCACCGCTCCTCCTCCATGAAGCAGGGGCGCCTCCAAACGTCGCCCAGCCCCATCCGAATGTTTGTCGATAAATTTGCGGATGTGCGAGTGTCTTGTGCGTCGCGCTCTTGGCGGATGCCATCACTCGCGCGATTGCCAGGCGCCGTGCCAGTACAGTGGGGCAAAAGTTAGAATTAGAGGGGGAAAAAAAAAGACGGGAGTGCAATTTTAAATATTTTTTTTAGGGTATTTATTCACTTTGAATTGATGAAATGCTATGGTAGATTAATTTCATTTTAATGTTGGAAACAAAACCTTGAATATGTTTTGTTTTTTTCAATAATTCTTGAGGGATTTCTTTGCAAATTTGTATGCCATTTCCATATTTTTAAGTATTAATTTAGACAGATAATAAACTAAATTGTTCCACTGTGCATTGTGGATCCCCCTTAACACCGCCTTTTGGGGCATCGACATCGTCATCAGAGCTCTCTGGTGCATTCTGCAGCATGCGGTTGCTGCTCGTTTGGGAAATTTGAATTTGATTTTGTAATGGGAGGAGGCGGCAGAATGGAACAGAACAGAGAGCAGAAAGGAAGAAAAGAGTAGACTAGAGAAGAGAGAGAGAGAGAGAGAGAGAGGGGGAGAGAATGAGAGGACGTTGGGCAATCTGCGTGGCGGCGTAAAAGTTATTGACAATGGGATGTATCTGTCGGGTTGGTGTCATTAATGGCGAATGCTTTATGATCGCATTGCCAATGCAATTTTCAACACATTTTCGCGCGAGTTTTTCCGCTGCCCACTCCCCGCCTGCCTGCCCGCGTGCCCGCCTGCCTGCCTGGCTGCCTGCTGATGATTTTCATGTTTATTGAAGTGTAGATATTTTTATCTATTTTAGAGGCGCAAGTGTTTATTTCGACTGATTACATGCCACCCCTGGATCTGCCTTCTGCCTCAGTCTTTTTCACTCAAAGAATTTTCCACTGATAAAATTATGGGTCCACAAAATGCATTTCAAGGCGTCAGAGATGTGCGGCGGTTCCTTTGTCCATATCATAAATTCCTCTTTGTAATGGAACATTAGCTAAATTTAAGATGAAAACAGATTTCATTTGATTCGTTTGTGCCTGGTTTTCGCTGAGTTTTATTCAAGGTTAAGTGTGGGTGAATGATTCACTAGAATTGGGGTGGAAGAAGTTCATTCAGAGGTGGGAAATTGTATAGAATTATGTGAAGAGCAGATTGTAGATTGTGTCGCGCGTCAAGCCAAAAATACCATTAAAAGAATGGATTAAAATAAAAAAAATAAAAATAAAAAAATATTAAAAAAAAAAAAAATTAAAAAAAAAAAATCTATATATAAATAAATAAAATAAAATATAAAAAAATACAACAAATAAAATAAGATATAAAATATAAAAGAAAACATAAAATATAAAAAATTAAATAGTAAAAAATTACAAAAATATTAAACATAAAATACAAAAATAAGAAAAAACTAAAAAGTGCAGGTAAGGAAGACAAAATTAAAAAAAAAAAAAACAAAAATAATAGGATACTAGAAAACAAATCAGTGGCTAAAATGCCAAATAAATACTATAAAAATGATATAAATACTTACATGCCTTTCCTTTGAATTTCTATCCCTAAAACACATTTCCCCGCCATTAACTCCTTCGCCTAAGTCGCCTTAAAGGAAGGGAAGCTTCCATCCCAAGGTGTTTTACACTTGAGGCCATGTGCCATATAGCAGGGAAACTTTTAAAGAACTCACATTATGGATAGTAGATACCTCGAACCCAAAAACGTTCGCTGATGCTGATGCTGCTTTTGCTTTTGCTCCTGCTGCTCTCTGCTGCTCGGTGTCCACATGACTTTGTTTGAAGTAAGTTTTCCAGGGGCCAGGGCATCAAGTAAACAATTTACGACAACGCTGATGATGACGTTGCCAGAGGGAATGATGCTCCTGCTGCTGTTGCTTGTGCTCATGCTGCTGCTCCACTCTGATGATGAAGACAACTCCGACGGACTAACGGACGGACGGACGGAGCAGCAGCTGTTGTGCGTCCGGAGAGTGTCCATCGCACTTAGCACCCAAAACACTTTCCACGCGCGCTGCACTCCTTCTCTCTCTCTCTCTCTCTCTATCTCTCTGTTGTATTTGGAGAAAATCCTGCGGCGCTTTGTGTAAAAAGTCGGATTCGTTTTAACGCCTCTCTCTCTCTCTCTCTGGCTAGCTATCCCGTATCTTCCACTGAAACGTCCCTTGGGGGTCCGCTCCTGTCCGTCTCTCTCTCTCTCTCTCTCTTGCGAAAAGCATAAAAGTCAAATGCACTTGCCGCCTGAGCCGCATGCCTCCGCCAATGATGCAGAGTTGCTGCTGTTTCTACTGAAGCGGTTGCTGAGGGAATCATTTTTCAACACTTCATGCATTCGCCGACATAATGAAGTGGCCGCCGCCATCCGAGATCTACCGAAACTCCATTCCGCTAGCCATTCCATTCCATTCCCATCTCCATCTCCATCGCATCGCATCCCAGCATCGCCATCATCGTCGTCATCAAGTGCATTTAGCCACAATATCCCTCTACGCGGATTGGTATAGCACCGAAAAGAAAGGGTATTATGATTTTGAGTAGCCTTTTGCGCCCTTAGCCGCTGAGAGACTCCAGGAGAGAGTGGAAGAGAGTCACGCCAGCTTACGCATACATTTTGAGAAGTCCATAGAAAACCTTAGAATAAAATATGCAAAATAAAAATAATTAAAAAAAAAAAAATGAAATAAAAAAAAAAAAAAAATCTATAGAAAATACAAAAAAGTGTTAAAAGGGAAAAATGCTAAAAAGAAATACTAATTAATATTAATATTAATTAACAGGATCTAAAAATATCAAACGAATAAAACACACTCAAAAATATAAAATAATAAAAAAATACCAAAAATAAATAAATAATGTTAAACAATTAATATCCTTGATGATTTTACTCCATTTGAAAGAGTATCCAAAACCTCGGCTACCACAAAGTTCGCCTTTCTATACAGTTTTTTTGCTCGTCTTTTTTTGTCCCTTTTTTTTCCTTTCTTTTTCACTCTTTGCTGACTTTTATTATTTCACTTTGCCTCTTCTTGTTGCAACACTCGGGAACTGTGTCCATCTGTTGGCTTCATTTTCATTCCTTCATTCCTCAGACTTGGCGGCAATAGATCATTGCGGTCGGCTGAACTTCTCAGCCTGCAGCCACCGACGACCGGGGTCTCAAGTACTCAAGAGTCGAGTCGAGTCGCCCGCCAGTTCCTTCAGTCCTTCTCCGCCTTTTGCCTCAGAATTTCTTATTCAATATGACATTCGCTCTTGGGGCGGTGTTTTTTTTCCTCCTGGCACAATTTTCACAATTGTTTTGTATTTATTTAGGTTAATCCTTTGCTTTTTTTTATCATCCTACTCCTTTCTTTTGCATAAATCCGCTTTTTATTTCAAATATTTGCACGCTCTGGTCTTTGTGTATTTTTTTATGGTGAATTCAAAAATTGTTGAGTTTTTTCCGAGCTATTGTAATGCAATGTACACATCAAAAGTTAAAAGTTGAGGATGAATTACAATTAGTAAACATTTCACAAAGATTTCACACAGCCATGACACTCATGAAAGGCGGACAAAGGCATTACGCTTTTGCCGGAATTGAAAACGGTTTTAGTTTTGATTGGAATGTGTTTCTGAAATGATGAGGGACTTTGGTAGTTGATATTTGGTTTAAGCAAAGGATTTAAGGTTTCAGAGTGTAACAAATAAATCTTTGGGGTAGCTTTTAAGCTTTTTCTGGTATGAATATTCAATGAATTGAAGTGGATTTTCATTGGCTTTGCATTTTGAAAACAATTTCACAAAATTCCCAAAGGAAATATCAATAAATTAGGAAGAATACCAAATCGCAATACCAAATGTATTATCGATAGATAATCGATGACAATACCTTACAAATATCAATAAATTATAGAAGATTCAATCAAATTCTGCATTTACAAAATTAAAAATCGACTGCTTATTAAAAATATCAAGGACTTATAGACTTAACATCAAATTCTACCCAAATGATATTCCGATAAAAACGAACAGTACCTAAAAGCTGACCGTTAGGACAGAACCCAAACTCATTCTAAAGAAAACACCTCCTTTTCATTCATACAATTTGTGCATTAGCCCTGAAGTAAAGTCATAATATAATGAGGAAAAGGTATGTATTACCCCCTCCATATCAAGTCGATGCCAGAGAAATGTCAAACCCGTGGGAAGCTGAGTGAAACACGCAGTGACAACAACAAAAACAACAACAACAAATGGGGAAAACCTCAAGGAAAAAAGAAAAGGGGAAAAACAAGAACAAATAGTACAATATATAAAAGAAAAAGCCATGCGAACGGAGGCAACACTTCTGACAGTGACATGGACATCACTTACAAAATGGAAGTCGTCCACCTCCACCTCCACCTCTCGGATCTCCACTCCATCTCTTTCGCTGCATCCTAGGGATACATGTATAAGTGCAACCACATCGAGAGAGAGGCAGAGAGGCAGTGTATGTGTGTGTCGTCCGCTGCTGGACACTCTATTTGTATTTCCTCTGAAAATTTATTGTAAAACTTAAAAGTTTTGATGGAAAAATGAAATAAATAGTGACATCACTAAAAGTAAAGAAATTATAAAGTGTCACCGGGGATGATAAGTGGGGCTACAGCAACAGCAACAACAACAGCAGCAGCGGCAGCAGCAGCGGCAGCAACAGAAGCAGAGTGACATGCAACAGCAACAACAACAAGAACCAGCATCCAAAGTTGATGCAGGCACCGTGAGGACTTTAATAAGGACACTGGACAAGAGAACGAAGTGGCAGGAGGAGAAGACATCGTCGACATCAGGAGGAGCTGTGGCACATGGACATAGACGTAGTAGAAGTAGACATAGAGGTGGACATAGACGTGAACGTTGGACAGATGGGGCCAATGGACAATGCGGTTCAAATAAGGGCCAAGCGAACAGAAAGGAAGGACAGTCGTTTCTGTGATCGAGTGTATCGATTATATGGCGTGATTAGATAAGGGTTTAAAGTAAAAACACTTTAAGATAAGAGCGTAACCAAATGATAAAGAAAACGTATGCCCAAGTGCTATCGATATTTATCGATTGGTTTCGATTTCTCCATCGCTAACGATATTCACAATAGATTAATTCAATCGACTGATTTGAGGTAATCAAAAGGACACTTTTGCGTAGAATTACAAGTTTACTCTCCAATTTCTGAAAATTCAGAGCTTACAGACCATTTTTATATGACAACAGGGCTGCCACCTTTTTTATATATTTATTAAAATTTAGTAGAACTCATACATTTTTTCAGCATAGCAAATTGGTCGTTCAAATGGGGTTTTCTCTCCAATTATATACATATATATTTTTTTAGAGTTTGACTAGTCTTTTCCCACAGAAAGAGACACTCTTGTGGGGTGGCAACTCTGGAGGGGCAGCAAATTGACTGCTTCAACGAATCTAAACGTCAAAAAAAGGGAGAGAGAAAAATAGTTTAGAGAACTATTTAAAGTTTTTGTCTATTTCTAGACGGGTTTTTGTTTTATTTTTCTGCAGTTTCTTGTACTCTCAAGCTTAACTCTTGAAACATTTCAACTTTCACATATCCTCAGAGGAAATCAAAAAAATAAAATGCAGGACATTCGCTTAAAGTTTTGGCCAGAGTTTTCGTACGTTCTTCTTTCGTTTCTCCTTCTCTATGGTTCTCTTTTTTTATTTAGTTGCAACGTTTACTTTCCATCATTATTTAGCACAAAAAAGAGGCGAGAAACCGCAAGGGACTGGGAGGGCAATGACGAACGGCGACGCGTTTGCTTGACCAAGGACCAAGGAGCAAAGGCCCTAAAGGAAACCCCTGAACTTCTGCTCTGACAGCAAAGCGTCTAAATTTTATGTATGGATTTTTATTTTATTTTTGTATCCTCTGCTCATACTAGGAGTACAGTCTGTCTATAAGGCACATTTTTGCCTCTACAAAATCGTTACGTTAAGCAGAAAAAGAGTTCAAATAGGAAACATCTATAGGGTTTCGATTAATTTTCTAAAAATGAACTCTCAATTCATTCCATTTTTTTTCTGATAAGCTTGCCTAAAAGTTATCTTTATTTTACAAAAATTTCCTTGACTTTTCATAAGCTTTCGATAGGAATTCATTGGAAAAAGAGAAAAACAAAAACCCAGGAGAGGCCTCCACCGCCCCGAACGTGGTCTGAAAATTCCAATGGTCTATGCTCTGACATGTCGTGTGATTTCGATGGGCAGAAAGTTTAAAGCAGACAGAGGACTTGTCGGACGGGGTCTTCCCCTTCGAAATACTTGTCTAGGATCTAGGAAGCGTTGTCCGTCTGTACGACATTTTTCACTTAAGCTGACATTTATGTAGTCCTCCGAACAGAGAGCAGAGACCTCACATATCGTGCCACACCTTCGATTGGGTACGATTTGGGGAGTTCGAGGGCTGCCCCTCAACTGTCATTCATGAATGACCGTTTACCGTTATTAAAAAATTACATACTTGAGCGAAAGAGAGAGAGAGAGAGTGAGAGAAAAAAAACAACCAAGAAAAAGTAGAAAAATAAATTCAAAAGTTTTCACATGCATGGGAGTCGCAGGAGGAGAAGTGAAGAGGAGTTTCAGGGGAACCATTGGCAAGAGGAGTGCCAGGGGGAGAGTTGCAGGGGGAGGGGGGGACATTGGGGAGTATTGTGACGCTTGACACGTCACAAGTTTATAGTGGCTTTTGACAGCTTTCGGACATACTTCTTCGGCTCCCTCTTTTCCTCCCATTTTTTTTGACATGGTAAAAAGTTCTTGACGTTTGACGTTTTATATTTTTCTTCCTGTCCTGATCTTTGGGAGCAGCACTAGCAATCCGCTCGCTCCCGCAGGTACAGTCTCGTCTCGCTTTGTGCTCGTTCCATTCCCACTTATACCCCTCTGGAAAGTTTTGCGCCTCAACTCCTTGATGATGATTTTGCGGTCACTCGTGTTTAATCCTTGGAGACATGTGTCGAACACGAATTTCGTTTGCACTGGAATATAAATAATAATTTTCTGGCCATAGGAAGGACCCACACGAGGGGGGGCAGACTAGGATGTGTGGGGACCTGAGGTCCTGGGCCATATTTGCCACAGACAGCTTGTCGATCTTTATAATGTTGTAATTGAAAACTTTTGCCTCTCCCTTCGTCCTTCGTCGCTTGCTTTTTTGTTTCCTCTAGAAAAAACATTTCTTTTAAAAATATTTTATACTTTTGATATGTCATGCTGGCTGAAAGCTGTCGAGTCGAGTCGACTCGAGAGTCCTGCCGAGTCCTGAGGACAGCAGCAAATTTTGTCCGAAAAATTTGTTGGGGACGGTCCTCTGCACTGAAGTTCGTGTCGTTGCGGCGCTTGTGGAGGCTTCAGCATTTCCCACACAAATGGGCGAAGCAGTCTTAATTGAAATTAAGATATTTTTTCATTATTTATTTAGGGAAATTTGTAAACGGCTGAATGTAAATCGAAAAACGAAGGCCGAAGCACGAAGGAAGTGAAACTAATGGCAGAAAACGGATAAATAAACTTCTATAAAGTGACTAAGAGAACTAGTTCGGTTTTTTTATAACAAATTCTAATGGAAAATGAGGTTATAGTGTTTTGAACTAGTTCATTAGGCAATGGCATGACTGTACTTGGGAACATCATGGACCAGTGGACCATTTTCCATAATTCCCCTTTGAAATTCATTCTGAAAGAAGCTTTCTTGAATATTGATGCGAAAAACCTCCTTTTCTAACTCGAAAAAATATTATCTACCTCTACAACCATCTGCAACCACCACTTGGCCTTCCATTTTGACACCAGATCAAGTGGCTTTTGAACTAGTTCCACATATGTTTGAGGGACAAGACGTGGAACGAGTCGCAGTCGGAGTCGGAGACAGAGGTACGGACACGGAGACACTTGTACAAATGAACATTTTGCCGAAAAACTGTTTGTCGGTTGAGTGACAGTCGGCAAGACAGCCAACACAATGTTCAGTTTTCAGTTTTTCAAATGTTAAGATGGCAAATGGCAAACCCACACACACCCACACACACACACACAGCTCACACACTCTACGGGAACTGCATCCGAAACTGCAGTCCAAACCAAAACACGTTGATATGTCAAAAAGTATTTTTAGATTTTCGCAAGCAACACAAAAACTGCCAATAAATGCTGTTGGCGGGCGGATGCACATTTTCAGGACAAATGATGGAAGGTGGGGAGTGTGAGGAGAGGTTGCCCAGAGACAAGCAACATATAGAAAATACTTGTAGGATATTCATTTGGAAAGCTCTCTTCAAACGGAGAAGGAGTAACCCCCAGGAGCAAGCGGCAGGAAGAGGAGGTTGTAAAAGGAAGTTCATTTCATGCACTCGCTGGCATCCGAAAGATGCTGTGTTCCATCAATGGTCCGAAGTGTGGTATGAAATGAGCAAAAGTCTAGAGTAAAATATTTTATTTCATTTGTGATTCTCAAGTGACTGGAGAAACATGGAGGAGAGACAGGACTCCACTGATAAAATCCTTTAAAACTCTTGTACTCTGGAAAAATAAAATAAATATTTGACATTTTTCAGCATTTGAGGCTGTCTATGAGTCTGCCCTCTCACTTCCCTTCAAGTGGTGAAAATGACAGGCCTACAAATACATTTAATTGTGGGTCACATAGGTTCTTGGGAGCTTGTTATCTTTGTGGGACCCGCAGCCATTGATTTTCCAATGGAAAATATATGTATTTCCAAAAAAAGAAAAAAAAAAAAACGAGACCTCCACTGACTGATGGACTTGACATTAGAAAAGGAGTACAATATTCCCCACCCCCTCCCCACTGCAGAGTAGTGAAAATAATCACAGACTAAGGGCAACGAAGACAACGACAACGAAGTACATTTCTGGGCAGGGGCTGAGATTTTTCGGTGATGCAGAGACGTTGGACAGAGGGCGATGGTCATCCGGTTGACTGCAGACTCCTGTAGCAATTAGAAGGGAAAGTTTGAATAGACAGCTGGACACTTGAGTGCCATTGCAGCATGCAGCCGGATGGATTGATGGAAAGATACTCCGATAGAAATACAGATTGATGGGTGAGTGGATGAGTGGGTGAGTGGGTGGCTGGATAAATGGATAGACAGTTGATTGCTAAAGGAATGAAAACAAATGGACAGGACTTTAGTATACAGCAGAGCTTCTGTGTTGAGAGTGTGGCTATGTATCTATAATAAAAGTAAAATTTTGATTATAGAAATATGATATTTCAAATATCTTTCAGAATCTAAGGAAAAGCTGATCCAAGATACAAGATGTCTACGTCTTAATACAAAAACTTCTAGGCCACCCTATTGATATGATTTTGGGTACTGGGCTAGATAATTCCAAAGTCTATATAATTAGCAAGATTTAGTATGAGCCGCTGCCTACTCGGCTTCGACTATGCCTTGAAAATCTGAGTCGGTCCCTAAAATCCAACAACAATATACACAGTCTTTGCCGAGGCGTAGAAAATACTTGCCTTTCGGTTCGAAGGAGCCAACAAAAAAGTACACAGTCTTCGGCAAAGCCCAAAAGTAGGTCCCATGAAAGCAAAAAGAATTTACATTGCTTGGGCATGACATAGAAAATGTAAGCTCGATTCCCTCGAACTAACGAGTGGTTCAAAATGGAATGCCCCACAATACAATAACAAATTCTATGTCTTGGGCATGACGAGACATGTTTTCTCAAAGGGTGGGGCCGATAATCGGGTCTAAGCATCATTGTGGAATTTTTTGATAATATCTAAATGTATAATATAGGCTTAAGGTTATAGTTTACAGAAGCGTGTTGCAGGCAGTAGATCTGTAAAAAAAATGAGATACCGTGCCCGTAATCTTGTTTCCAATTTTAAACCCTGCTGGGAAAACAAAGCCCCAACTCTTAATGCGATTAAAATTGCGATTGTGGTGCGATGGGATGTGTGTGTGTGTGTGTGTGGATAAAACCTCTCTATAAGCCACTCCCCACAGACTACCATAATTTGTCCCCTCCCCGTCGAGAGTTAAAGCCTCGTCGAAACATGTAGGACATTTGGTTATTAGTCCGGACGGTCGTTTGGTCGTTAAATGAGCGACAACTTTCGGACTGGCGGCATCATTACCGCGGCATTAATATATCACATGACCAAAAGTCGTTCCCCTCCGCCCCCGCACCGCACCCCCCTTCTGCAATTGCGGTGTGCGTGTGCGTGTGTGTGTGTGTGTGGGCTCTGGCTCTCTTTTTTTCGCGCTGTCCACCATTATTGGCAAAAATTAATTAAATATTTTCCAAATGAATGATTCAGCAGCGTTACAGCAACAGCAGCAACATCCTCCCCCCTAGAGGGCAGGTCGATGGTTACCCACCGGACCGGATAGATGGGGGGGGGGCAACCAGGGGACCCACAGAATCATCAGATCATCAGAAGAGGGGGTGGCGGGGGCGGGAGGCGCCTCTCAAATGCAGAACTGCATTTGAATTATGTCAAATCCATTTTGTTTTAATGAAACGTTGATTGTTTCGCAATTAATTTCTCTATTGTTTGGACAGTAATTATTATTATATTATAATTTTCTATAAAAGGACAAAGTCCACCACAAAACGAGGATGCATAGGCAGAGCAATAAATAGCAGATATAGCAGATATAGCAGATATAGTTGCTATATATGATAGTATATGCATACTCCACAAACTGGTAATATTTTGGCCATATATAGAGGCCATGGCCATTGAGGAGACTGGCCTCTTGGCCAACGCCATCTTTGAATACAAATACGGGGAATATGGGGCCCATAAATCGTTTACATTGGTTCGTCGCTCGTCAGTTAATTTAAAACATGTCAGACAACTCGGACAACTTTGGACAATTGATTGACGTTTTAAAAGTTTAGGAGCAGCAGCGGCCGAAGAGAAGGCGTTCTTGCAACACAACTACATGCTACAAAAAGCTGCACACACACACTGCAGCACAAGTGGAGAGCGAAGGCAGCAGGCAGCAGGCAACAAGACTCTATCAAACTGGACATCGACCAACTGTTGGCCCCTAAAGCCCCCCTTCCCCCCCTGCCGCCTGACCAGAGGCGACCAGAGGAATATTCGTATATGTATGCACAGTGACGTTTTGGAATTGCAAAGAGGCCGAACGAACAGGGGCCCGGGTGGCGGGGGGTTTCGGGTGTTTCGGAGGTTTGGGGCCAAAGTAATTTATTTATTTTCCATTTGTCTTGACGATGAGCAAACGAGCCAAGTGATGGCCCCGGCCACGCTTCGATGAATGGCGTTGGCGTTGGCGTTGCCTGAATGTGGATGGGGATTGGTATGGGGATGGGGATGTGGCTGTAGATGTGGATGTGGATGTGGTCTGGGCTGTTGATGCACTTGGTTAGGCTTTTGGGCAACTAAAAAGAGAGATTTCCACAGATATACATACGTAGAATCCATGGGAAAATAAAAGGTGCATTTCTAAGAAAAGAAGAGTCAAAATCTCTTGGGTTGCAGCATCCAAAGATTTCTGAAGGGAAACATCTTTAGTTTGCCTTAAAGCAGCCATCTATCTGTTGGGCCATTCCTCTCGACTGTTTCCTGCCATGAAAGGACCTGCCTACTTCATCAAAATCGAACATTATTGAGAGCACAGCAGTCTGTGGCGCCGCCTCCTCTTTGAAAGGCAGGCGGAGGCGGTGGATGTGGAGGATGTGGAGGATGTGGCGCCCTCAAGCCATCACACACACATCCATCCATCGTTGAGCAGGACGACAGCTGCAGTAGATTGCCTGGCGAGCTAGCGAGAGGGGTGAGAGAGTCCAAGGACATGCCAAGACGTTGGACGATGGATTAGAGGATGCTTCCGTGCTTGGATGCAGAGAAAGAGAGAAGCGCAACGATGCGAGCGTCATCGTCATCAACTTGGACATCGCCCCTCGCGTTATCCTTTCTTTCTTAGGATTTTTTTTTGTTTTTTTGGATTTGCTGTTTTGTTATTTTTCATGTCAGTCAAAGAATTGGCAACGGACATGGCCGATGAAATATGCTATAGACTATAGATATATCTCGAGAGAGAGAGAGAGGGACAAACTTTGGTCCGAAGCACATTGCATCAATATTGAAACGTCAACATCAAACTCTTGCCCAAGGGCCAAATGGCGCACACATAGAGACAAAGGATGTATCGAAGGACGAGAGACCCGAAAAAAAAACCTGATGAAGAGTTCACATTTTTCTTTGTATGATTTGACGAATGAGGCTGTCATCTTGCATTGGAAACTTCTACTTCTCTGCGTATCTGCTGGGTGTATCTTCTGTGTCCACTTTTCCGTCTGTTTTTCCTTGTGTGTGTGTTTTTTCCTTTTGAGAAAAAATGTTGACCATTTCGTTTGATGCTTCGTTGAGAGGCATGATGAAAGAGGCTTCAACACAGAGATGAATCTCATTTGTGCTTGTGGCAAAAGTAGAGGCCTAGTTTCCTAGAGAATGTTTTTAAATCAGAGTTGATTTCGGCGATTAAAGTGTGACCAACCTACCAGTTGAAAAAGTACAGTCAGACAAAGGAATATTTATGCATAACGATGGCATTCATCGAAAGAAAACTGCAGATAAATACTACAGCGCTTGGGAGTATGAGAATTTCTTCAAGTAAAAAAGAAAACCAAAGTACAGTCACCTCAAAAGCCTTACACTACCTCTGGTAACCCTTCCGCCTCTCCTGATGCTGTGCCTTGCTGTCGATGGTCGACAAGGGAAACATTTTATGAATGTCTCAACATTCATCAGGATTCTTCCCTTGGAGCGCTCACTCACGTACCGCCGCTGCCTGACCCGCGCTGATGGCTACCCATAAATGATGCAATAATTTTTGTAACCTTCAGACACGGAGCCAGGAAAAGAAGAAAAATCAAGAAAAATTTGCCTCTGGGAATTTAGTTTGTTGAGCAACAAGAAAGGATGCGATGGCGCATACGTTTTGTTTTTTGAAAAATGCTCGGGATGCTTCTGCTGCTGCTCTGCTGCTGGGCTCCGTGATGTATGACGGCTGGTCACTCCACGGTAGGGATGGGGCAATGTGGATTGGGTCTAGGCGTCAGCTGCCCGTCGACCGACTCTCTGTTGTCTCTGTCCTTCCTCTCGTGGAGCCGTGGAGCCGTGGAGCTTCCTTTTCGTCATCTTTCGGGGGCAGGACCGGCCATCCCGTCCGTCAGTGACGCATCTCGGGGCTCTGTTAATGGCTTCGGTCCATTATCTCGTCATGTTTGTTACGAAATTTAATTACTCTTATTTATTTTTCGCTGCCCCATCGTCGTCGTCGTGGCCCCGTCCGCGCTTATGATTTTCCGAGCTTGATCCAAAAAATTAAATGTGAACAACAAAAAAATGAAATTAAAAACACTTTTTGCATAAAGTGAGTGTTCTGTCGTCCTTCACTTCCGCCATTTTCAGTCTAATGTTTCGTCAAAAGAGGAAGGACTCGCAAGGACAACAGTGCACTTGACCGTTAAACCCCACCCCGCCCCCGCAACGAAAGTCGAGTACTTTCGGGGATGGAGTGTCGCTGTGATTTTTATTATTTTTTTTTAAACTAAAAATTTTTTGCGGAATTTAAGTGTTTTTTTAAGGCTAACATTTTTCCCATCAAAATGCGAGGTTAAGTGGAAAGAAAATAAGAGAAACAATGGGAATAGAACATAAATATAGGTTGAATGGGATTAGGTGGAATAATGGGTGAAACATAGAGATTGGAAACATTGAGATTGGAACAGCAATTGAAGGAAAAATGAGATTGAAACATAAAAATAGGGTTAGGTGGATTGAAATAAATCGAAGCAATGGGAAAGGAACTCTCAACTCCTTGGTTCTCATTTTCTTGACATAATTTTTTAATACAAAGGAGTGGAAACTAAAGAATTTAGTTTTATTCACAGATCCTTTAATTTTCTGTTGCCCAACTCCCCTTCCCCCCACTGTCCACCGTTTATGTTGATTGCACAATCCTTTTGAAATTAAATGCCCAACCCACGGTGGAGATGCTGACTAAGGAAACTGCTGTTGCTGCTGCTGCTGTTCCATTGACCAACAGTGCACCATAGCCCCGTGTCCCGTTACCCTTGTCCTGGACTTTTTCCTCCTCCGTCAATCTTCTGCAGTCTCTCTCCCGTGCATGTCCATCATTTGCTTTTGTCTTTCGGTTTTGTTTGCACACGCCATTTCTTGCACAAAATCCTTGCAACCTTCCAGGTCCTCATTCTGCCGGCTGCCACGCCCACATAGCCCCCTTCGTCGCACACAACGCCCACTGTAGTCGTAGTCGTAGTCGTCGTCCCTGCAGCTGTCAGTCAATGTGTCGTGTCACAGTGTCTTTCCATCTGTCTGTCACTTGCATGTCTGTATGTCTATTCTACGTGACATCAGGCGGGCGAGCGAGCGAACGACTCTTCCTCTTCCTCCTTCTGAATCCTTCTGTGAATCCGGGGCTCCTTGCTTACGGATCTGCCGTCTTGCTCAAGTTTTACTTAGCCCGAGAGTACGGCGGCAGGACGGAGGTCTCGGGCCTCGGAGAGTGAAGGATGCTCTGCAAGCGATGGATGGATTTTTGGATTCGCAACTTGCACTTGGATTACAAGTCTGATTTTGATGCGTACATGTTTGTCCCGCTCTCAGTGCTGGCACGGGGGCGGAGCGGAGTGAAGCCCCAGGAAATACATATTGCACTTGCAACCGGCAGAAGGCTGGAACCCCTTCCCTACCCATCTCCGTTATGGGTCAACCTCACACAAACACAGAGAGAGAGAGAGAGAGAGAGAGGGAGAGCGAGAGAGAGGCAGTGGCATAAAGGGAGAATGGGTAGAGAGAGCTCAAGTTTTCTTATGCTTTTGTCTTTGTGTCCTTTTATTATTTTATTCCCTGGCCTTGTTATGCTCTTTCAAGGAGGGTATTACGATTTTTTCTAGTTGTTTTTAAGGGACACAAAAATTCGGCTAGACACCTAATGCGGCAGCGCCCCTCAGCTTGTGCTCATTCTCTTTTCTTCGAAAATTGCATTATGCCATATTTTTCTGGTATTTTCTAGTATTTTTTGGTAGTTTATAGTTTTTCTGGTATTTTTTATTATATTTTTTCTGGTATTTTGTTGATTTTCTAATATTTTTCTGTTTTAAGAACTTTTGTTAAAAATATTTTTGTTCCAGTATTTTATGATAATTTATGATATTTCTTTGGTATTCATCTAGTATTCTGCTGAGTTTTCTTCCATTATTTTTATACCCGGTACTCGAAGAGTAAAGGGGTATATTAGATTTGTGCAAAAAATTAATGTGTGTAACACCCAGAAGGAAGCGTTTCCGACCCCATAAAGTATATATATTCTTGATCAGCATCAATAGCCGAGTCGATATAGCTATGTCTGTCTGTCCGTCCGTCTGTCCGTCTGTCCGTCTGTCCGTCTGTCCGTCTTCATTAGCGCCTATAGCTCAAAGACCATAAAAGCTAGAGGAACACTATTTTGTATCCAGACTCCTGTCCTATCGCACTGTTACAAGTGTATTTCAAAATTTCGCCCCGCCCCCTTCCGCCCACTCCAAGGACGAAAATCTGTGGCATGCACAATTTTAAAGATACGAGAAAACTAAAAACGCAGAATCATAGACACTGACCTTATCTATCAGATTGTAGAATCAGATCGGATAATAAATATAGCCACAATGAAGAAAACCATTTCGAAATGCATCGTTCCCTCTCGCTCTCTCTCACACACAGGGATAGGCGCTATGCCTGATCGAATTTTTTGACGCCTAGTTCTCAGAGACTATAAGAGTTAGAAATACCAAACTTTCTATCCAAGCTCCTGTGATATCAAACCGAGACGAGTTTGTTTTAAAATTTGGCCACGCCCCCTTCCGCCCCCACAAAAGATGAAAATCTACAATTTTGAAGATACGGGAAAACCAAAAACGCAGAATCATAGAAAATGACTATATCTATCAGAGTATTGAATTTGGATCAGATCGGATCATAAATATAGTCAGAAGGAACAAATGAAATTTCAGTGGCCTCCCAAGCGCAGACTGATTTCCTCTCTCTCTCGCACACAGCCGTGTATGTATATGTAGGAAGTAGATAAGAACATGTAGAAATGGCAGATGTAAAAAATGTATGTAAACAAATATGGAAACATCTAATAGATCAAAATCTCCGAAAAGGTTCGACTTAAATTGTTTTTTTTTGGCTAAAATTAAATTTTTTCCTTTTGCGAACATGTAATAAATTACAACAAGCTCACATACATACATACTGACTGAGTACCGGGTATAAAGTAGAGCCGCGGCGCAGACGCGGCTCATAACGTTCCCCCTCGTTTTTGAGTATTTTTGTAGTGTTTTTCTGGTATACATTCCTTAACCTTCTCTATGAGTGCTGTTCCTTGAAGTGCATATAAATCTTCGGCTCGACAAAAAGCTTTCCTTCCATTCTTGTTTTAATTCACATCGTCTGCTCTTGCCGCGTCATCCTCTTGGCTGGCATTCTTCTTGCCCGAGACTTTGTCTTCGTCTACGTCCTGGTTCTGGTCCTGGTCCTGGTTCTGCTACTAGTCGTCTCCGTCTCCGTCTCCGGCGGCAACATTGTCTCAGAATGTCGTATCCTTGGATGCTAGGATGCTGCTCGCTCACTCACTCGCTCACTCACTCACTCACAGGCGACACTCACACATGTGTGTGTGCGAGAGATGAGATGTGTGATGTGAGTTCGGAAGCCTGGAAAACTCTGAGAAGCCCTTGCACTCTTGTTGTTGGGTTGTAAGTGACATTTGCAATTTTCAAAACTATTGAATGAGTGACAAGTTCTGCAGACACGATTGAAACTGACAGTTAACTCGAGACTCTTGCAAAACGAGTGACTCGGCATTGAATAAAATGGGAATTTACATATAGAGGAATGCAGACCGAAGCGATCGCTGAATATTCCACACGTCTAAGCAAATTAAAGAGAGAGTATAATTCTGATGAATAATACCAATAAAGTAAACATATTTAATACAAAACGAAATTACGGATATGCGAATGATGATGATGACTCACTCGGCCATTAACAATTTCATTTCATTTGTCGCATCGAATGAGAGAGGACGAGACCGAGACCCGCTCTGTCTGTCTGTCAATGTCAACATCAATGTCACACCCCGTCCCTGGACACAGGACCAGACATTTGTGACAAATAATTCAAACCGCATTTTATAATGAATTTCCACAGCCAGAGAGAGAGAGATATCCAAAGCCAGAGCCAGAGCCAACGGCAGAGAGAAGGGTGTGGCATTGCAGTTAGAGGACTGCTGCTGCTGCTGCACCTGATATCAGCAGCCCCCATATTTGGATGACATTTGCAGCGAGATTTATGCGAAATAAATTCCAGCAAAAAACTGATAATCACATTGATGAGCCTGGCTTTATTTTTGGATTCGGTTTCGGGCCTTAAGTGCCAGCAGCCAGCTGCCAGCCGACAGCGTCACTCACACACTCATCATTCGGCCATAAAATGATGGTTTTATGGTCCAGACAGCACCACACATTGCGTCCGGCTCTTGGTGGCGACTGTTAAAGGTTGTGCGATCATAAATACTCCCTTCATGGATCTTGTATTGTCTTGCGAATTTCTGGAGATGAAAAGGGTTTATGGATTGATGGACTTTGAATTTGTTTCATGAAGATTCGATGATCAGACAATTTATATGTAAATATTTAAGCGCTTAAAAAAATTAATAACTTCTGGATTGTACCTAAAAAGGCTTTCAATTAATTTAAATCTGTTGAAGGATCGATATATTCTTCAAAGAAATATAGAACACCCCAAAAAGTGCAATACTGCCCAAAATCAGTCTTTAAAGAACTAGTTATTCCAAAAAGGAGTACCCTATACAAATTTTCAACCTATAGGAACCTCAATAAATGATTACCCATCACAAATGCAAGTACAGTACTGTCCAAAAGCAGTTATCATCAGAGTTATCTTCATTTATCGCTCTCCGCAGCATTAGTCATGGAATGCCATTGATTTTTTTTTGTGCAACAGGTTTTTATATAACTCGCGATTCGGATTCATTAAGACGACCCAAAAACAAACCGAGTCGAAGAAATATGATTATTACCGATGACAGGTGCCGATCATATTCGATTAACATGAAAATAAAACCAAAAATAACTTGCAAATTTTTATTGGAATGCATATTTTGGGCAACAGCAATCGATTGAGAATGAGGAAGCCTTTTAGCTCTCCAAAAAGGAGATGGGGGATTGCTCCTTCACTTCGACTTTAGCCTCAGGTTTCGGTACTATATGATTGACCACCGGGAAGACGATCGTCTTGAATTTGTCATAGATATTGAGCGTTTCATAGTGGAAACCATTTTCAATTAGGGTATAATTCTCTTCGGCCTGGAAGTACTTGTCGATCGGCGACAGGTCCACATTTGTGCAATTGAAAAAGAAATGGGAAGAATTGATGGCAGCCAAAATATCGAAGCAGAGATCCATACTCTCGTTCCAGATGGAAACAGCGCCAAAAGGTATCGGCTCTCTAGCGCATATATCGATGATATTCGAGTTCTTCTTAAAGGTATGAAGCATGATGACACCAGCGGAATACACACCCCACTCATCGGCATTACACTCGGTGACCAAAAGTGGAGTGGCCCACGACTCATAATCATGCACATTCGTTTTGGAAATGGCCTCCATCTGTATCTCATTCACGACCTTCAGGGCATGCAAATAACTGGGACGCATGGTAGTATGAGACTCTTTCTTTGCAGGGTGCAGACCCGGCCGAATACGTTCCAAGATATCCGCACGAATTTGATGCTCCACAAAGACCGTGGTCACGGAATTCGATTTGAATGGTTTCTTTATCGATTCGATGAGAAAATGCAGGGCACAATTCCAGTCGCCGTCCTCGAAGATGATCATCAAGTGGGGAGATTGCCCCAACTTTTGTTTGCCCATCTTTTGGATTTTCTGCTTTTCGGTTATTGTAGAGCGTCTGGTCACTGTGGTGATCTCATCGACAGAATCCATATCTTGAGAGGGAGCTGTATCTTCCACATTTGCGTCGCATTTCAGATTGAAGACCATATCATAGGTAATTTTTCTTAGACCCTCAGGATCTGAGGGCTCTGATGGTACGGGTGAGGGCACAAACGAATCGATTGATTGCGCAAAATAATTTGTACTTTCAGACATGGTTTGTGAATTAGAGAAGGTTAAGGAATATTTGAATAACTGAATAACGAATTGGTAAAACTCTATTTGGACTCAATAAGATGTAAGAAAAATGTTAAATAATTCAAAGCAGTCGGGACTGGACCGAAAATGAAAAAATTCAAAAACAAAATACACGTAGAGTGTGATTTTAATTTTAATTACTTTTTGTTCTTGTTGTTTGTGTTTCTGCCCACCGCTGAACTAAATGATTATGGGAATACATAAACTTGCTCTAGTAAAAATATTAACCATAATTATAGGGGCTCTATCTAATGCAATTAAATGCAACTAATCGCAGCCTTTGGCTTTAGGAATACCTTTCAATAGAGCTTTTCTTTTTTCGGTGGGGTTTTCGGGTGCTGGATATTGTTTGTTAATCGCTAAATTTATGATCAAATGTGACAGTAAAATTAAAATATCACAAACAGATACAAAAATGACCAAAAATAAACAAAAACACACAAAGCCCAATGGGGATGGAGGGATGGGGTGCGAGCAGAATTTGTGGATTTGTACGAAAAATTAGCATTAAAATATTATAAATATTTTGGCAAAATATTACCCCCATGCACGGAAACAAAGAGCATGCGATTATGAAACAACAAACAGCGCATGTAAATTACAACGACAATTAAAAACATTTAAAACCACAAAAGATATATCCTTTTTTAGGGGAAATCTCCCCCGCCCCAAACGAGTTTGAGGGACATGCCTGGACCATGGGACATCAAGTGCAGCAGCAGCAGCAGCAGCGGCAGCAGCAAACAATACGAATAGGAAATTCTGCTAACGATTCTGCCATTTACATATATCAAGAGTAATTATAATAAAATGCCGAAAATAAAATTAAAATTAATATAGAAAGCCGATTATAAAATCCTGTTTATACAAACACATATCGCCCCCACCCGTATTTCGTGTGTTGCAACAACGACTGTCAAAATCTAGCAAATCCCATAAATCAACAATGAAAATTTGCACAAAAAAAAAGACACAGGAATGGCAAAAACAAATACAAATACAAATACAAAAACAAAAAAACAGGAGGCCAGGCCTGAAATTTGTATGAATAATTGAAGACAAATATATTTTGTGTAATGTTTAAAACGAATATCTATATAGTCGGAACAAATGAAGGAACAAATCAGCAATGTATGGGAAAATCCAATGATTTTTGACAGTCTGTATACTTTTGGAGACTCATTCGATAGACGTTTATTTAGTGGAAAGAATCGCTTGAGAAAGCTTTGAAATTAACGCTCTTTGGAAAGTCCTCGCGTCAGTGACCTTCGGTTGTTAGCAAAATCCTTTAGCATAGACTACGAATTTTCTTCATAATTGTTTTGAAATTTCTGTCAGTTTTTTAAATATTTTAAACTCAAAGGAATTTCAAAGATATTCAAAGAATGTATTTCAAGACGTCTATGATCATAGTTATGGTAGCCTTTGCGGTGAGTCTTTCATTTAAGAAAATTCGCTAAACAAACCCTAAGAGGAACTCCACTTTTCAGTTGCTTTTGGCCGTGACATTTCGTATAACTCTTCCTTGGATACTTCGATTTGATGGGATATTCTATCTACAGAAATATACCGAAACTGCAATCGAATTTTGTCTGGCCATAACGAGTCTTATTGGTATTATCATTATACTATTTATAGCTAGTTTTCTGTTGATAGACTTGACGTCTGATTGGATTGCTTTGTCGGTAGGTTGAAATGGGTTTTGAGTTTGTGTTCCACTTTTAACTGAGAGTAGTATATACCAGTGTCAATGTGGGCCATGTATTGGACATATTGCACATTTTTAGGCGGACTCCAAAAACTCTGGCTCAAGCCAGAAATGGAAGATCTATCTGAGATATGGGTGAAATATATCAATACAAATGACACCTACTGGACGGAACTTGAATTGAAGGTAGTATAATGATATAACTTATGAGAAGTTCTGGTAATGAGTGCTCTTTTCCACCGTAGCTTCACTGTTGTGGCTTTGATGGACCCCGTTGGTATATGCATTACCTGCGAAGGATCCCCCAATCGTGCTATAGTCCCCATCTTATAACTCAAGGATGTCAAAGTTTACTCCATGGCACATTTGATTCGATTTATACCATCGCTTTTCTGTTGTTTATAAGTGCTTTATTTTTGCAGTATTGCATTTTAGTATTTTATGTGGTTTTTCTGTTTACAAAGAGATTTTCGATTGTGCTTCAAAAGAAAGAAATTGCATTTTTAAGGAAATTAAAAATGTAAGAATATTAATGGACGATATTTAATTATTCTTTGGATTGGGAAAGGAAATACTCATATATTTTTATCGATGGAAAAAGTTTATTTCTGACCGTATCGGGCCATTCCCTTTATTGCCTTTCTACCTTTCTGCCATCCCTCATCATATCTGTCAATATTTATGGTATTTATGTTTTTAGAATTCCAATTCTTTTTATCTATTCCTCGGAACTTTCGGGAGGGCATAAAACATGCAGATGACAAATAAAATAAATTGAAATTAGCTTCCTCTTTTGTTGTTGAATAAAATTAATATAAATTTTCGCACATTTTTAATTAATAAATGTCAAATATCGTCGCCCCATCCCACATTTATTTATTTATTTGTCTGATTTGTACATTTTCCCATGTATTTTTTTCTGTGTCTGTTGTGGCATTTCATTGGAAAAATTGATTTTGTTTTCTCTGTGTTGTAATGGGGCGACATACGATAACAAAAATTTTCCTGTGTGAAAAATTGTTTCAAAGAAGAGCAGAAGCGGAAACATACTTTGGGTCGTACTCTTTGCGGCGGAAACGGAAGTCAATATTAGTAGGCAGAAAATGTGCACTGGATATTCCGCAAATTTCCACAAAACGTACGCGAACAATTTTTGACAATTGCATTCGCAATTATTAATGGTCGATCCCCCGAACGGATTCTTGTGTTGTTTTTAGGTATTTTATTTATATAGATGATATCAGGAAATCAATTTTGGGTAGAATTTATGACCCAAAGGCAATGGCATTGCCGGTCGCTGTGTGGTTTTCGAAGGTAGATAAATGGAAATTGCTTTCTGATTAGGTGCTATAACAATTGCTGAAACTAAAATTGTGGTCACGGGGGTGGTTTGTAGAATTTTGTTTGGTGTGGAATTTTGAAGGGGGTTTTAGCAGATCTAGAAAAATACTATTAAATTATTTCGAATTTTTGTAGAACCAATCGCATTGTTTTTCTTATGTCGTAGAGATCTAAGGGACTGTGAAATCTTTCTGGTATTTTTTTTGTATTTTTCTGGTAAATTTTCAAATCGTTTTTTAGTATTTCTGGTATATTTTTTAGGTATTTCTGTTAAGGATTTTCGTGTTTTGTCTCATATGCTGATTTTGGTTCAGTCCTATATAGTACTTTTTTAGTTTTTAATATGTGTCTAGTATTTTTCGGTAGTTTTCCAGTATTTTGTTGTGTTCTATCTTGAATTTTCTGGTATTTATCTAGCCTGTTTTCTGAAATTTTTTCAACATTTTATATTTTTTTTCTTTTAATCGTCTGGTATTTTTGTGAATATTTTTCCGGTAACCTTTTCAAGATAATCTTATCATATCTTTCCCTGGATGTTAGTATTTATAATCGAAACAATAAAATGGTTAAGGTTCGACAGATCTACAAATATCTTACGGGGGTTTCTATGACAGTTTTATATTTAATTAATTTTAAATTAATTTATACTTAATTGATATTATTGCTCCTTTCCTAATCCCATATCAAACCCTTTTTAACAATTCCTGTCGCCACCCTCGCTATCATTTCTATTGGGGATCCAACGTCAAAAAGTCAGTCATTAAACACGTGAACGAGGCGGGCCCAAAGCGACGACTTTAACGACTCCAAGACGATGTGCCATTCGCTTTGATTGATTGCCCGATGGCCTCGCGATTCGAGGACTGTTAACTCGTGTCACTCTTGAAATTTAAAAATACTTTTACACCACATCGTGGGCGATAAGTGAGAGGGCCATAAATATATCACGCGAAAAGAATTCCATATTAGTTGTAGAATATTTTTGATGTGTGGCTGGCAAGTGTCAAACATTGGACGACAGGCAGCCATCAAACGAGTGGAGAGACTTATCATTTGCTCATAAAAATGTCAAAACTATCACACACTGACATTGACTGATGACAGTGTGCCTGCTCCACACACACACATGCCACCACACATTCCATTCCATGCCATCCACTTGGGTGGAAGGTTTCTTTCCTTCCTTTTGTGGCAGGATGCCAATGTTAAATGCTTTCTGTCGGTCCTCAGCTTTCCACAATGTCACATATTCCAGAAGCAGCAGCAGCAGCAGCAGCATTGCCATCATTCAACACGCATCCTCATGTTGAGTGATTCCCATTTCATCCTTTTTTTTTTTTTTTTGTTGCCTTCCTTTTGCAGGACTCTTTCTGCATTCATCCAACCAACCATCTATCCATCAATTGAGTGATTCAGAGAGAGTTGAAGCTCTCTTGAAGCCCCATCATCAACCATAACCGGAGGAGGAGGAGGAGTCGGAGGGGTCTCCGTGTCTCCATCTGTGTGTCATGATTCATGGCTTCGATTGAATTTTGATTGACAATATCGCAAGCATTTAAAGTGTCTGTTTCCGCTTTTCTCCGTGTTCTATGAATATTTTTTCTCCACTCTGCAAGGAGCGAGGAGTGGAACATTGACGAGGAAGCCTTCGGTTGAAGTGATTTTAAAAATCATTTGTCATTTGACAGATGAGCATTTGATTGACTTGCATGACTGTGGATATATCACACAAGTTGTGTATCTTAGTTGGGGATAGGGATAAGGATAAGGATGTGGATAACAGATCAATTAAGTGAATGATTGGAGGAAGTTTTAGCGATGGAAAAGTGGGTTGAGAGAGATAGTTCCTTAATTTATTAACCAATAATGGACTTTCCCATGTAATCTTTCATTTGGTATGGGGTTTTTCCCCTAAGAAATACAACCCTTTTGATATGTGTGTCACCTATCCCCCCGCTCTGCGGACGTACACATCAATTAGCGATAAGATCCACACCTCCAATTCTGATCTCTCCAGCTTTGGAGACCCCCCTTTTGACTTATTTATGAGGCGTTACCAATTCCAATACGAAATCAGAGCAATTTGAGTGATTACCTGTTTGAACAATTTGAGATTTATGCGCCGAACATCAGGGGAAAATCTAATCGATGAATACCACCTGATAAGAATAGAAGAATTATTGTTTTAGATAGAGATGAACGTGGAATTTCCATTGACTTTTAGCATTAAATGATAGCCAGAGGTTCTCTAGTGAAGAAATTGCATCAGGCTTGTCTCAAAATTATAATCGGGAAACTCTTTACTGTTTTCCATTAATCTACAATTTTTTCCCTGCGTTTTTCTTTTGCTTAAATCAACATGTTAAATTCGCATTTGAGCAAAAATTCAGTTGTCAATTGCCACCACCAGCGCTGTGTTCATGGCTTTATTTTTTGCAACAGTCACGCACTTTTTTGGGGGCATGCATCACGAGGCGGGCATTTCAATTTATTCCTGTCAACGGGAGGACGATTTTCGGTGAGAAAATGCCGTCCATTTTAGGACATTTTCGCATTAATTGAAAGCGAGTTTCCCCCAGCAATCCAAATGGTTTTTAATTATTTTTTTTTAATTTATAATTTTTTGAAACAAGGATCAGCCAGGAGCTGCCCGTACCCCACCAATACCCTTGGGTTCTGGACTGTCCGCAGTTAAATAAATTGCAAATTATTACGTATTTTGGCGTTGGTTGTTCCTTTGTGGCATTTATTTTAATTTTAATTCAATTGCATGTCGCTCATCTGCGACTCTCTCTCTCCTGTGGCGCCACCAGTCGACCATTGGACTCTTCAAATAAACTGACATTTTGACGCAAATTATCCGCTGCGGGCGATGGCCACGGCCAGGAGCCCAAAAGGATCCATAGACTGACTTTGAGGCTTAATCGTTTGATTAATGAAAATGGATTTTCCACTCTACTTTATTTATTTAATTTTCATTCAGCACTGGAAAGGCATCAGAATACACATTATGGAAGTTCCACAAACTTTAAGCAACTTTGGATCGTAAATCGTGAAAAGAAACCCAAACGGAACACACACAAATATTTATAGATCACAAATCCCAAAAATTATAAGCCAAACAAAAGAAGAGACGCTACGCAAAATGAAATATCATAAATTCCAATGAACGAAATCCATTTGATGACAATAAATATCAAAGCTCATAAACTCCGAAGCTATAGCCAACAACAATCGGGGACTGGGGCAGAGCGGGGAGAAATCGTGGCGTTACGACCGACAACAGATTCAGATCTAAAAAGGCCAAACCACCAGCGGACCAGCGAAGCGGCGGACCGGAGGGGGTGGAGAGTGTCATAAACCATTTGACATTTTATCAGTTCGTCAAATTCGTGAAATGAAACTGAAACTAAATCAGAGAAGGGGAACGGGAACGGCACTGTGTGGAGTAGATAGAGATGGGAGAACGAATATGAATCAAAAATATCCAGGCACGCGACTCATTCACGACTTTGAAAGGTACATATATTAACATGAAACAAATGTCTTATAGGGGAGTTTCCCCTAGGGTACTTTAAATTCTTTGAATCTTTGTACAAATACACACACGAATTTGAATATAGACGATTCGCCTTTACTTTTACGATTAAATAACTACAAATTAATAATATAAAAATATTTAGTAAAAGATTATAGAATATTAAAATTTAATTTTAAAATTTAATGGTTTTAATTAAATTTAATTTGGAAATAATTAATCTATTAATCAGGGATTGTGATATTTTGAAGATAAAATACTTATTTAGTTATTCTTGAACTAAACCGACTTTTCTGATCGATTTCGGGCCTTACAAATTTTTAAGGAAATATTTTTTTTCTGGTTTACTTTTTTTATTAAACATGTTTGAAAAATGGCATATTATTGAAATGTATTTTTTAGAGGTAGTTTTTTTTTCGCATAGCTCAAGTATTTTACATCTGGTTGTATTGAACTTTACATTTCTGAAAAGCTGCTAAATGCAGCAGTGACATTTGAGGCATAATATTTTCTGCACATAAGTTTCTGATAGTGAGACGTGGATTGGGGGCTTGCTTCCTAGTAAATATATATTTAAATCATATTCCCATGTTATTAAAAAATCGAATATTTAATTTAAATATGTGTGTATATCTTTAGATTACGTCAATTTTCTCTGAATAAAGACGAGTGTGAATGGAATTAATAGAGAAAAAAATTACAAAGAGCACTGCTAACATAACTCTTCGTGTCACGACTGTAAATACACGTTTCCATCTCTAATCCGAAACATGTTTTGGATGGCTCTTGTGACTCTTTCTGTTCTGGTGATAATTTTGTTGCTTACGGAAACGCCATGAAATGTGTAAATGTTTTATTGTAATTGCTGCCATCATACCATCGTATTGAAGATCCCCAAGCTTCGATCTACACACATATACAAGAGTATTCACAGATACAGCTTCAATCTACAGTTCGACAATAACTTTTTATTGATTTGAAGTATTCTTTAGTTTGGACAATAGCAGTACATTTTGACACTCGTCTCGTTGACACAAAAGGACTGACTGCGATAGTCATTCACTCGAGTGATGGGACCCGTCAGATGGAAAGTATCCGTGAGGCGTGCCGTTCCCTCGAAGAGTCCATTCCCTGGGGTGGTGTGCACCCGCAGTCGTAGCTCATAGACGAAGGAGCTCTCACCGAGGTCCACGAAATACGCAAGCACCACCTTGTGGAGCCGCAACAGCTGGCATTTCTTGTGGGGAGCGATAAATTGATTGATGTTACCGATCAGAAAGCGGGCAGTGCGCAGCACAATGCCATCATCGGGGGGGATTTCCGTGAGATCAGTGCAGGGGCAGTAGTGCGATGGTATGCCAGCCGAGTCGCAGTTCCGTTCCAGGGGCAGCGGCAGAAAAAGACTCACGCCACGGGGAATCTTCTTGGGGGGATAGCCTCGCAGTATAGCCGTTCGATTCTCCACATGGTGGTCTTTCAGGAGATTCAGATCCATCACATCCTTGAGAGTAGCATGCAGATCGAAAGCTGTGACAAGGTTGTGGGCATTCGTCTTAAAGTTGTCCATTGCAAAAGGGTACTTGGCCTTTAACCAGTCTGGATATATGGCCAGAAGAAATGGCTGCGACTCTTCTCGCATGCCACTGTACGTCAAGCGATATCTGCCAGAGCGCAGGCCATAGTCCGACATGAGGAGCACCAGAGTATTGTCTAGGATGTCCATCTCCTGGAGACGCTTCAAACGCTTCACGTAGTCCACGTCCAAGCGCCGGGCATAATGATAATAGTCCTTGACACCTTGCGAGTGCCAAAAGAGTGAAAAAAACGGAGCAGTTTTCATGAAAGCCGATAGCTTATCGATGAAATAGTTCAAAACATCGAAAAACTGTCGCCCTCCCGAGCAGTGGATGAGCTCGTTCTCATCGATGCTGTAGCGCGTGTGTTTGTCCATTTCGAGCAACACAGGATGCAGATAAAAGTCCGTGGGTTGTTTGCGAAAACCCGCTTTTCCATCCATGAATATGCCTTGTGCGGTGTCCTCTCCATAGCTCGTGGAATAGCCAGCAGCCTTGAACTTCTCCCAAAGCAGGCCGCAATTGTCGTACGTCGTGTTATTCGCCGAAAGACATCGTTTCTCCAGCTCATCGCTGCGCAGGCCACTCAAAAGAGGCACCACATTTTCATAGGCATCCAGACCCACGCGACTGTATCCCAGGAAGAACGTGTGAGGCAGAAAGTCCAGGAAGCTCGTCAAGCGTGGAAAATTCCGTTCAAAATGCATCTGAGATATTGAATCGATCCCTAAGATCATGACAGACAAGCGTTCTGGTCTCTGTTCATATGGTGGGGGTTTCTTTGGCTCTTCGAACGGCGGCGGCATGAAGAATATAACATCATGGTACTTGATTACATTCTCATTGTTCCGGCATTGTATGCGATACATTTGATGGCCGGACTCCACTGGAATGGGTTCGTTTCCATCACGACTGAGATTGAAAACCCTCTCCGTGAGGTATTTATTCGAGCGATGATCATGGCGCTCCATTTGCCAGCATTCGCACTGCAAATCTTCGTCTAGAACGTTAGCTTGCAAGTAGTTATTGTCATCTTCGTATAGTGGAGATATCAACTGCGGTCTGTCGCAGGCCAGGACGTGTATGGGCTCCACAAATGGCACGGGTTTGTTTGGCTTGGCCAGGACACGGACACGACACCCAGGAGTATTGATTAGGAAGCGATTTACAATGACTTGTGATTCCTTGCCGAAAAAACTCGTGAGATATTCCAGATTGAAGAAGCACATAAAACAGACGGCTAAAAACACCCAAACAAGGCGACGAGGCAACATTTTTTGTTGGATAATTACTTTTTCACTTTCAATTGAGAACCAGACTTGTATTTGGGGAGAAAATAGGAAACAAAACCGTTTAAGAAAACTGTAAAATAAAACCTACTAAGCTCAATGAAATGCTGGAACATTTTTAAATAAAAAACTAGAAGATCATGGCCTACTATCCTTAAAGTTTTGTGTGAAATTTGAAAATTTACCCGAATAAAATAGTACAAAATCCAGGCCTACTACTGTCAGAGTTTCTTAAAGAAAAAACATTAAAAAGTCACCGATTGGTCAGCAAGCTTGAACTTGCCAAGTCAATGGAAATTCAGGTAAGTTAATAGATGGAGGATCTCAAAGAACAGAGCTCAGATCAACAGCTGAAGCAGAAGGAATCTATATTGCAGTTGAAGGCAAACGGAATTTCGAAAATGGAGAAAGAAATGAAGGATAAATCCCTCAGAGAACTGGAGGACCAAGTGAATTCCCTTAACAGAAAAAAGAAAAGCAGAAAGACATCTCGAGGCTAGATGTTGTCTCCTCTTCACTAACTCCACTGATATCCATAGCATAAGTTTGCACCGAACAGACCCATTCCTGGTGCCCTGCAATTCCAGTGTTTCCGGATCTGGTTAGACTATAATCCAGAGACAAGTCAACGGCAATGAGGACCTAATCGCACTTGGAGCGACTTCAAACTGGGGTTCGGAAATCTCCGGTAGAACTTCTTCCTGGGACTGGAAAGAATTCATCCAATGACCCTGGTCCAGCCTCACGAGCTATACATCAAACTTGAAAAGGTAATTAATATCATATTAAAATGTCTTATTATTACAGTAATCTCAGTTCAAAATTTTACCAAGATAGTAAAAGTAACAAACACACGGACGGCATTCATTGGCATAAATCTGACTTCATAGTCCCACTTACATTTCCTCAAATGATGATAAGACCAAAAGTCATATAAAATTGTCTATTCTTTAATGATATTTTAGTAGCATTGTCAATGCTGAAATACGATTTCAACTAACCAAATTCAATTAATGATAATTCAATTAATGACAAAATATATTTGTAATATGTGCGGGAATTTCCCAGATGCCGAACGGGACAGTCGTACACATTGCAAGTCGAAACAGGATTAGATAGTTCCATATTTTAAAGAGGCTTTGAGGAGAAACTATAATCAAGAATCATCTTTCTTATAGGAGATAATAGATTAATTAATTCAAAATTAAATTTAATTCAAACATTTAAAATTAAATTTTTTAAAGAAAAAACTAGAAGGTTCTATAGCTTCTATAGCTTATATAGACTACCCCTAAAGCTGTTATGGGCGATTTGTAACGCTTTAGAGGCACCTGTGCATCGAACCATTTTCTTAGATTAGAATTCAATAGAATTCGTTTGCAATACGTTTTGTTTTTTCCTATCAATTATTGCAATAATTGCGAATGCATTCTGCTGTTGAATTAATAATTTTCAGAACAAAAGCTGCCCAAAAAATTACATTTATTCCTAAAAATATATACATATATACCAATAATACAGAAACCAATTAAAAATCCCCTAAAAATGATTAGAAAATAACAATAAATAAATTAAGTCAAACAATTGTTGATCCCACATTACGATAAAGGCAGCAACAAAAAAGCAAGAAGGGGAGGGGAAAAAAGACAAGGAAATAAATTAGGGAAAAATACATACATACATATGTAGGTTTTTTTGTATTCTAAATAAATAACGAGCAAGAGAAAAACTGTAATGTTAGCACACGGGATTTTTGGGCGCCATGTAAATGCGTCGCCTGTTTGTCCATTTAAATTATAAAATCTAATCACCTTTGTTTAAAATTTAATGAATGCAATAATTTTAGAGGATTTGCAGTCGGAAACCATCAACGATGCGGTGTAGGGGAGGGGACAGGGAAGGGGAGGGATTTGAATGTGTGCTGGATAATTGGCGACAGCCGCCTAAAAGGGCATAAAAATTAAACAAAAACAATACAAATAAAAACGGATTAAGCCCAGGGAAAAAAAGATTATGGAAAAGCATAACAAAAGAATTTTTGAGTTTTATTTGTATTTATCGCTCGCGTATTTGCAAATAAGCAGGCAACAAATATTTGAATGGTTTATCCCCCCCCCCCTCCCACGCAAAATATTCGTATAAAAATCGAGCAATTTATTTAACAAATTATCCATTTTAGCAGCGCTATTTCGCTTTGTTTTGTCAAATGAGGTTAATTTGTGTTTAACCTGACATGTGTGCAGGTCCTTTCTCCCTCTCTGTGGGTCCTCCTCCTCCCTTCCTCCTTCCACCCGTTTGCGGTCCGCAGTGTGGGTAAACGCAGTTTGTGCTTTTGGTCCCCATTGCCAGTGTGGCCAAACGGCAGTTAGATGGCCGTCAACATGCCGCCATTTTACACAAATTGGTTCGCATAATGGAGTCTATAACAAAAAAGAGAGAGGGGAGAGGAATTGGGATTACAAGGGGCAGCTTAGAGATCAATAAAATTGAAGGGTATCTGTGGATGGTAATTCGTTTCTTAGGAGAATAAAGTTTTTGGGAAGGTTTTGTATAGATGGAACCTCTATATGTATCCTGAATTGATTTGAAAATTATCAACTTTCAAAACCATTTTGAGAATCGAATCCCCTTAGTGTTCTAATTGAATTGAAAATTCCTTATATTTATGGAGAATACTGTACATCTATACTATAAGTTTGTAGAAAAAGATAGATAAATGATAGCCAGAGTATATGGCATGCTTTTTATAAAAAAATGTTGTACTTTTTTTTAAAAAAGTTCCTTAAAAATTAAAAATTAGTCCAAACATTTGAGACCAACTCACATTGTGTTTGATTTGTTATAGAATTTATATTCCTGCAATTATCTCTATACGAATTCCATCGAAAATGTTCTGATTTGAATCAAATTTCCCACATCTTCGATTAATAATGGTAGATCCGTTTCTATCATTTCTATAAACTTTGAAACTGATCTTTGCTTGATTTTCAAAATACTTTCCAATAGTTATTCTCCACCAAAATATCGTTGCTTCAGTTGAAATAATTATATTTCCTACAGTAATCTTTATTTCATCGTTCTTAAGCCGTCCACCAAACATTCCAAAGATTATAAGGGATATATAATATACGAATTTGAAAATATAGGAATATATATCTCTTTATTTTTTCCATCTCTTATGACAAGCGATACCAAAACACAGAGAGAAAGAGAGCATATGCGGCAGTCATCGGCGCCTATACCGATTCCAGCGCTTACAGCTTACAACCTAATAACAGGTCCTCTATACATATATACATTCATGGAATTCTATATATATATGTATATCTGCCTATATATTTATATACATTTATCCAATCCAAAATAATTGCAGTGGACATGCCAAAGGGCGCCCCAGAGAGTGTATTGCTGCCACATGAGGGCTGAGGTTGAGGCGCTGGTCTGTTGTCTGGTGTGACGCTGCGTTGACGTTGTCATCAAAATAAAAATTAATTATGCATTCTATGCATTCGCGTGCATTTGAATTGCTTTTGTTGTGTGGGTTTTGTTTGCTGTGTTACTGTCATTTCCCGCACTTTTTCGAGTGCGTTTTTGTGCGTGCGGCACGGGATTAATGTGGCATTAAAGCACCGTGCACCGTGCATCGTGGCCACCCCACATACATACATATGCACTGTACTTTTTAGCATTCTCGCATACAACTGTGGGGCAAATAAATTACAAATATAATAATTAAGCAGCAGCCAGTCCCCTCCCCCCGCACACTCAATGGGAGGGGGTAGTGCAATTTTTGGGGGCACACACGCCAGCACTGTGGTGGCGCCACACTAAAATGCATTTGTGCATAGGAATTAATTACGCATAATGACAATTTGATAAAATTGAAAAATTACATTTTATTTCAATTGATTTATTGTAATTAAAAATTCTATAAATGCGGCGCCCTGTTTTCTGTTCTGTTCTGTTCTGTTCAGAATATAATTTTATCAGTTATTTCCATTTGGCAGGCAGCATTGTTATTGGATGATTTGTAGCCCTCCCATTGATTAGTCATCGGACAAAAGTATTCGCATAATTAGTCAAACGATATATCCATGGAGATATTTATCCAATTTATTTATTACAGAATCAACGAAAGAACAGAAACCTTTTGAACAGCAGAAATCAACGAAAAAGCAGTCAAATTCAATAGAAGAAAAAAATGTGGGATATTTTTTCTTTTAGCCATTGAAAAAAGCCGTACTTCTTGGGTGGTTCCATCTCCACAGGAGGCTCAACTTTGACCTCCTCCGGCTCCGACGACTGCTCCAGCTGTTGCTCCTCCACCTGTTCCAGATCCAGATCCTGATCCTTCCCTTCCTTCTTATTTGGGGCCTCCTCTTTCTGGATGGTAGGCTCCATTTCTACGACACAGGAAGTCGTCACGTCCGTTGGAGTCACAGTATCAGCCATGGATGGTCCGCTCTCAGTACGAACAGTCTCCTCGTCCATCTCTTCTATGAGCCCGAGAAATGCCTGCAATGCCATGGGATTCTCTGGCTTTACACTGACGCGTATGTCCCCGCCATAGCCAATCTTCTGGCCATCGTAGCTCAAGGCAATCTGACAGTCCACAGTGGTGCGGTACTTCAGATACATGACGTTCGTCTGGGTGAAGCCTTTGGACTGGATCTTGCCGATGTCGTTGAAGAAGCGATAAACCAGAAAAGCACGATCGAATGGGTAACCGCTGATGGCAATCCAGAATTTGTTGAGCTGCTCCTCGGCCTCCTCCTGCTGGTCGGGGTCCTCTGACTTTCGCATAGGAGCCTCCTCCGTTTGGGGCACATCTACAGCGGGGGCTCCTTCTGGCTCCTTGAGAACCTCGTCCAAGACCTTTTCTAGCTGTTGGGGGTCTGCCTTGTTGAGTGGTATCAAAAATCCATCATTCGAAGGACTTTTGTGTACTTCCTCCGATTTGGGATTCATTTTTGAAGATTTTATTTCGATTTTTAAATTATTTTGTCAGTCAGAAATTTAGATGCTGACGCACTGGCAGTAATACATCGAATGGGGTTTAATTTTTCGTAGTTTAGATAGCAGTTTTAGGTTTAAAGAAAAGGTATGCTGATGACGAAAATATTTATGTATATTTAGAACAGAATTTCAAATATTTGGGTATCCAAAAACTAAGATAATTTCTCACCTAATTCCCGAATTTTCTTTGGGAATTTTTCTCAACCCTAAAAATGTTACCACATCATGTAAAATAATTATTACTTGTGGTTTTCCATTTACTTTGATAAATTCACACCAAAAAACAACCTGACAAAGAACGTATAAACGGTCCATGTAAATTCCAGCGATTGTTTTTCCATTTCCCATAGATAGATCACAGATCATTGGTTTTTATCAGGTCACGAAATGATATAGATCTTTGATCTAGAAAGATTTCCATAATTCGCGGATGATTAACACCCGATGGATATCCCGTTTTCGGGTAAGGATGGGAAAATCACAATCCATCAGTTCGCACCTGAGTTCAATAGAGCCACAAAAGACCGGAGTGGAGGGGGGGGTTCAAAGGGTAGCCGCTGCACTGCCACTACCACAAACAAACAAACAAATTAGAAACTCATTCGATTGTTAAAATTATGATGGGAATGAACCAAGAGTACAGGTTCGTCTCCGTTTGAAGTCCCTCCACGGAAGCAGCCGCCTTTAATCTTCGATCGGCTTTATGGCCCCCGCAATCGTGGCAACTGAAAGACACTTCCGTGTCGGCCTCCTTTGTGGCACGTTGTGGGTGGCAACGCCCAGCGGCAACAGGCACCGCATTGGCCGGCGCCTCCAAGTCAAGTATTACTTGTATTTATATCATGGCTAATCTTTAATATTTTATTGACTTCTGGGCCTTTGAACTTCGATTGGTATATCTTTTCTTTTGGGCTGCTGGAACCTCGGAAATTTATGTACAATCCGAAATACCTTTCCACAGATGCTCATAAATTGTTTAAAATTATGCGTAAATAAAGCAAAATCTCGTGTGTGTGTGTTTGTGTGTGTGTGTACCGCCGTTTGATGTTATTGTTGCTTTTGTGGTTCTCTTGTTTGAGTGGAGGATAGTGTGGTGTGGTGTGGTATTGGAGTGTGTGGTGGGGTCTTCTTTGGGTTAACCTAAATCATATATTGATATTGAGTATTTCCTCAGGAATTGAGGATTTTTCAAACAGCATTTGTGGGAAGAAATTCATCATTTAACAAGAAACGGAATACTTTATTTTTTTTTGGAGGTGTGTAAACTCTGAATAGCATCGCAAACGAATGGCTTTGGCCTGTCTTCCGTTCGAATACTTTATTTTATTTTCACCCCCAAACAATTAAAAAATTCTATTCTATTTATTTAGAATAATTAAATCAAGTAATTTCATCGCTCATGTCCCCACATCTTGCCTACCATTCGAGACTCTTTCAGTTCACGCGGGGAACAGTGTGGAGCGGGGGGTGATTGAGTGGGAGGAGATGGTTGGAGGTCGTACGTCGGCGTCGGCGTTGGCGTTGGCGTTGGAGTCTCTGCCGCTAATTTGCCGGCAAAAGTTGCATGCATCGCGTGCTCCATTCTGCATTCGTGTGTGAGTGTGTGTGGGGCTTTGTTTGTGTTAGAACGCCAGAGAGAGAAACCGTGAGAGAGAGAGCATAACAAGAGAGAGAGCAAGCTGTTCTCTCTCGCTGCACTTCCCCTTTTTGCAGAGACAGCTATTCCATTCCCAGATTGTTCCACATATTGCCCCGTTATTTCCCCTTATACAGCGACGTTCGTTCTCTAGTGTTTGTTTGTGTGCGCTCGCTCTCTCTGGTGTTTGATTGTGTGCGCTCTTCTCTCTCGCTCTCCCTCTCTCTCTTTTGGTTGCTTGTGTGCGCTCTCCTTGCTTCGTTTCAGTTTTGTTTTTCTCTCTTTCGCACCAATATAGATAGTGCTGTCTCCCTTCTGCACCCAATCGTTGTTTCTTTTTGTTTTTATTTATTTTATTTTACTTTTGCTTTGGTTGTGTGTTGGTGTGAGTGTGTGTTTGTGTGTGTTAATTGATGGAGTGTCAGGTGGATTTTAGGTCTGTTATAAGATTTATGAATCAAGGATATTCTGGAATCTCCCTCGAAGGATGATCATTCCCGAAAAGAGAACCCCTTAAATAATTTTAAAAGTGTCAGAAAAATTTCAAAGGTTTGACACACTATAGAAAATACAGAAAATAAATACAAATCTAAATACCCCCTCATCGCGATGTTCAGGATTCGCCAGCAAAGACCTTGGAGAACTCAAGTGCCAAAACTCCCCCCTTTATAATAATCAAAATACATTTCATGTCTTTTTACTAACAGAACTACAAAATGGTTTGCCCGAATAAGATTATTGGCGCCCCCGAAATATTCGATTTGGGCACTTGCCTCGAACGGTACAAGCCCACGCCGGCGTCCTGTCGGTGTCGTCGTCGTGAAACCGAGTGGCAAGTGCCTCCACCGAACATCCGACCGCTGATCAATTCTGCAGGGAGGAAAATTAATACTAAAATTAATGGAAAAACGAATGCCAAGTCCCCCACGGAGAAGCAGCGTTGGTTTCTGAACAATAAAACTATTATCTTTGCGTTGGGCAAGATCCTCGGACGTCCGGCAAATGTGGTCTTTGAGTTTCTGTACTCCCTGACGTTGCAGAACTTTAGCAAGGTCCTGCATCCAGTGGATGGTCAATGGAACTCGTGCAACGTGCCTCTGTCGAACTATGACACGTGCGACTACTACATGGGGATCTTTGATTGCCATGGGAACCTAAGGAATCCTTACCATCCCAACTCCCTCAAGAAACTCATCCAAATACTGCAATCCGTACTGAGAAAACGACCATGTGCTGAGAGTAGGCCACAAGGGCCACTGATTCGAGACATAATTATAGGAAGAAGACGTCGGGTGAGCAGAGCAAAAATTGCTGGCTTCGATCGGGGAAGTGCTGCGCAGGAAAGGGGCCAGCGGAGGATCCGGGAAACGAATGAAAGAGCTCTGGAGTTGGCCCGAAACCGCGACAAAATGGCCACACATTGGGTTTGGTGTGAATCCCCGGAGCCCAGATCCCCAGAATATGGATTGCCCTACTTTGCATATCCCTTTGGCCCCCCAAGGAAATTTGGACCGAATGCTGGGTTCCTAACGCCCCCCCCGGGGGGTCCTGGTCTCAACGGAGGACCCTGTGGCGCCGGAAGAGGATTTTCCGACACTTTTGATTTCGATTTCGATCCAAATCTGTTCACGGGACCCGATGGCAAGGTATTAGAAGCTGATCAGGATGGTAGCGGATTTCGTGATGGAAGACTAGGATCTGCTAGCGAGCTTTCCTCTCTGATTGATCGCGTGAATAAGCAGATAAAACTCACTAGGAACTTGGACACTCTGCTAGATGCAGTGAGAGGTCTCGATTTGAAATCGGAAAACACAGATTTAAGCAAAAATAAGGCCCTGCAGCGTCGCCTATCGGATGAGTATAATGAAATTACGAATCCGTCAAACTGGTACCTCAAGAAAATGGAGAAAGGAAGATCCACGGAGAACGGAAAGCAGGGAAAAGGAAACCTGAAAGAAGGAAATAGAAAAGGCAATGGCCAAGCATTTGTATCTAATCTTAAGTCCGAATCGGCCAGACTGAAAGGAGCCGTATATGCAGGGCAATCGGAACCCCCATCTAAAGACACATCCTTTGGCTATCATAGGAATTTACAGTACCAAGCGCGGAAAACCCCATGGCCAAGTAATTTAACCCATTACATTTCAACTGAAACCCGTAAGGCAAAAAATCCAAAGACCAAAAAATCCAGAAGAGAAAGATATTACTATGGAGAACCAATACCAGTTCTTGCACACGAACCCTTCGACGAAAGAAAATCTTGGACATGGGTGAGGCGCCACCCGAAGCCGCGCAGAATCGGCCCAAGTGGTGAAATCGAAAGTTCCGGCATAATTCGTCATTACCACCGCAGCTCCATTCAGGAGCAGATGGACGTTGCCAAGTCCCGGATCTCCGTGCACTCTGTTTATTCGACTACCAGTAAAACGTCGTACAAAAAACTACCAATGTTTGGGTCTCTTGTCTACAAGAAGCCTTTAAAGCAAAAAACGAAAGGGAACATTTCAAGATAAAAGTCATTCAAGTACGCATTAAATTTGCAAGAGAATTGATATTTTTGACACGATAGTTGACCATTTTGTAGGTCTGTTAGTAAAACATATAGAAATCATAATGAAAAAATTAAAATTTAATTTAATAAATTTTATTTTAATTTGAAAAAATATTTCTTATTTCAATTGGAAGATTTCGTTACTTATTTTCATATTCTTTGCACTTATGTAGTGTCACAAAGATATATTGTATCTGAAGAACACCCTTGAGATCTTGTGAGATGCGAAGCTTTCACTCATGAAACATCTGATATCTTTGAGATTTTATATTAATCATTAGGAAACCTTCGTGTGCTCCGTGGAGTGTCAGGTGGATTGAAGGTCTGTTATAAAATGTATGAATGAGGGATATTTTTGAATCTCCCTTGAAGGATTCCGCGAAGACCTTTAAACCCCAACCCCTAAAATCATATAGAAAGTGTCCCAACATTTTCAAAGACCTTATAGGCTATTCACACTGGGCACCGTTTACCGTCTATTTCCCAGACAGTGCGTAAGGTTTTGCCTTTCCGAAAATGTCCCAGTTAGTTCCACCGTCTATTTTGGATGTTCCTAAACCGCATGTTTCTATGCGATATTTGGCCTATCGTTTTAAAATGCAACCCTAAATAATTGGCATTCACAGTGAAAAAATGAAATTCACTGCGAACTTGTAAACTTAATGCAGAACTTAATGCAGATGCAGGAGTTAATAAACAGCCAAACAAAATTCCAGAGCGATCTTATGAGTTTTGGAAAGGATGGAAATAAATAAGCCGTTTTTTGTTATTTTATTTAGTATTTATTACGATTTACACAATATTTTGCTATTGCAGATCGTTCTGTTCTGCTGACTGGTTATAATCAGCAGAAGTTCTGTTGGGATCGGGCTGTTCTCTCTGCTCTGCTGGTAAAGCCTCCCAATTTAAATTAAATTAAATTTAAATTGAAGTATGCAACGGCACGATATTTTTGAGCCTATGTTCTTATGGTGGCTGTCAAGACCTTTTCATAAATTATGCCAAATCGAGCCTCGTTGCTTTCAAGCACATCTTTCTATCAAAATATCCCGAGCAGCTTCTGCAAAATTTAAGACCTTGTACTTAAGACTTTGATTGGATTTAGTTGAAGTACTCACAAATGACCACAACCCTCCCCTTCATGCCTTTATTTGTTTTTAGTGCAGATACCCAGTCAAGAGGCTCAGCTTTCATCTTCTACTTCATCATCAATGTCACCATCCAGCAACGTGAATAGTTTTTGCATTAAAATATTAAGCTGTTGCTCCACATTTATTAACCATTTACCAAAAAATTAAAAAATCTTCCGCTCAAATACTCAGTATTTGTTATTGTCATCAGCTGTTAGACGGTAGACGATAGACGGTGCCAGTGTGAATCAAAAATCCCAGCGTTCCCCCGTGACGGGCTCAGTGTGCTGAGAGTATTAGACTATTCCTACTATACACCTTCAGGATTCACCAGCAAACCCCTTGGAGATTCCTGTCCGGGCAGTAGTCTAGCCCCAAAACTTGAGGGGACTAGTTCGATAAAAATTCGTTTCGACTTTTTTTACTAACAGAATTACAAAATGGTTTGCACGAAAAGGACTAATGGCGCCCCCGAAAGGTTCGATTTGGGCACTTACCTCGACCAATACAAGACCCCGCCGGCGTTCTGTCGGTGTCGTCGTCGTTCAACCGTGTCACCTAACATCCGACCGCCGATCAAGCCTGAAAGGAGGAAACTTAATGCTAAAATGAATGGAAAAACGAATGCCAAGTCGCCCACGGAGAAGCAGCGTTGGTTTCTGAACAATAAAAGTATTATCTTTGGGTTGGGCAAGATCCTCGGACGTCCGGCAAATGTGGTCTTTGAGTTTCTGTACTCCCTGACGTTGCAGAACTTTAGCAAGGTCCTCCATCCAGTGGATGGTCAATGGAACTCGTGCAACGTGCCTCTGTCGAACTATGACACGTGCGACTACTACATGGGGATCTTTGATTGCCATGGCAACCTAAGGAATCCTTACCATCCCAACTCCCTCAAGAAACTCATCCAAATACTGCAATCCGTACTGAGAAAACGACCATGTGCTGAGAGTAGGCCACAAGGGCCACTGATTCGAGACATAATTATAGGAAGAAGACGTCGGGTGAGCAGAGCAAAAATTGCTGGCTTCGATCGGGGAAGTGCTGCGCAGGAAAGGGGCCAGCGGAGGATCCGGGAAACGAATGAACGAGCTCTGGAGTTGGCCCGAAACCGCGACAAAATGGCCACACATTGGGTTTGGTGTGAATCCCCGGAGCCCAGATCCCCAGAATATGGATTGCCCTACTTTGCGTATCCCTTTGGCCCCCCAAGAAAATTTGGACCGAATGCTGGCTTCCTAACGCCACCCCCGGGGGGTCCTGGTCTCAACGGAGGACCCTTCGGCGCCGGAAGAGGGTTGTCCGACACTTTTGATTTCGATTTCGATCCGAATCTGTTCACGGGACCCGATGGCAAGGTATTAGAAGCTGATGAGGATGGTAGAGGATTTCTTGATAGAAGACTAGGATCTGCTAGCGAGCTTTCCTCTCTGATCGATGGCGTGAATAAAGAGACGAAACTTACTAGGGACTTGGACTCACTTTTGGATGCAATGTCGGATCTCGATTTGGACTCGGAAGAGACAGACTTAAGCAAAAACAAGGACCTGCAGCGTCGCCTGTCGGATGACTATAATGCAATTACGAATCCCCACAGGAAAGGGGATAGAGGTGGAAAAGGCGATGGCGATGGTGATGGCGCGGAAGGCGATGGTTTGCAGAAGAAGTCAGCTGCAAAAAAGAAACCGAAAAAAGCAAAGACCAAGGGACTTCCCAAAAGATTAGGAAAGAAAATGCTATACTACGGTGAACCAATACCAGTCCTTGCACACGAACCCTTCGATGAAAGAAAATCTTGGACATGGGTGAGGCGCCACCCGAAGCCGCAGAGAGTCGGCCCCGGTGGTGAAATCGGAAGTACCGGCAAAATCCATCGCTACCGCCGCAGCACCGTTCGGAAGCAAATGGTCGCCACCAAGGCCGCCCGGGGCCCCGTGCACTCCATTTATTCGGCTACCAGTGACACGTCGCACAGAAGCCTAGAAATGTTTGGGCCTAGTGCAAAGGGCGTAAAGCAAAAAGTGAAACATGGACAACATGCTAAATGAAAAGACATCCAAGTACGCATTAAATTTGCTGAGAATATTGATATTTTGACACCACTGTTGACCAATTTGTAGGTCTGTTAGTAGAACATATAAAAATTATAAAATCAAAATTAAATTAAAATCGAAATTAAGTTTAGTTGCCTTTTTGAGGGTTTTATGGCCGGTATTGGTGGTTTATAATCATTTAAAAACGGTGTAAAAGCCACGATTTGAAAGGTATGAGAGTACCGCTAATGCTGTTATTAAAGCCGGTACTCGAAGAGTATAGGGGACCCCTATTAGGGGGGTATTAGATTTGTGCCAAAAGTGGATGTGTGTAACACCCAGAAGGAAGCGTTTCCGACCCCATAAAGTATATATATTCTTGATCAGCATCAATAGCCGAGTCGATTTAGCCATGTCTGTCTGTCCGTCCGTCCGTCCGTCTTCATTAGCGCCTATAGCTCAGAGACTATACAAGCTAGAGCAACCAAATTTTGTATCCAGACTCCTTTTGTATCACACTGTTACAAGTGGATTTCAAAATTTCGCCCCGCCCCATTCTGCCCACTCAAAAGAAGAAAATCGGTGGCATGTAAAATTTTGAAGATACGAGAAAACCAAAAACCCAGACCCATGGAAAATACTTGCATCTACCAGATTGCCGAACCTAGATCAGGTCGAATCATTATTATAGACAGAAGGAACAAATTAATTGATTACGCAAAGCCCTCCAAGCGCTTACTCATTCCATCTCTCTCGCACACATTTTTACGGGTAGATGTAGAAATTTAGAGAAGACAGATGTAAAAAACAGATGTTAACAAAAATAGAAACAGATAACATATAATATAGTCGAAATGGTTAGACTTAATTTTTTATCTAAATTTTCTTTTATGGCACTTATTTAATTTTTAGCCCTTTTGCGAACATTTAATAAATTACATAAATCGTAAGCCCGCATATGTGTATACTGACTGAGTACCGGGTATAAAGTAGAGACGCGGCCTTTGCCGCGGCTCACAACGTTCCCCCTCGGTTTTCAAAATGATTTAATGATCTACGCGATTTCAAAAGTCATTAGGATGGAATCATTTTTAGAGATGGAATAAAGCAAATATGTTTCCCATAGAAAGCATTTTGTTTTAATTTATCAAATGAATAATTATCGATAAAGACCTGTAATCTATTATGTATCTTTCTGTATTATATTTCATGAAAAATATATGTAGATTGATAACAAAATTTAAATTTGAATTAATAAATTTAATTTTAATTTGATAAAATATTTCTTATTTCAATCCTAAGTTTTTGTTAATTATTTACTTATGCTTTGCATTTGTTTAATACTCTAGTGTTGCAAAGATATTGTATCTAAGGAACACTCTTATGCATTTCTGATACACATTTGTGTATCTATGAGATGCGAAGCTTTGTAAAGTTGTTGTAACATGGAGATTGTCTTGTATCTTCAGGTAATGTCATGTCTTTGAGATATTCATGGAATCATTATCATTTATAATATAATGTATTTTAAGAGCTTTAAATTTGTACACAATAAATCTTTTTGCTAGCATTCCAGAAATGTGTATCTACAAAACCTTTTCCAACAGATATTGTGAGTGCAACAAATGCATTCACATCGTTTTGGTTGGTTCTATATCTCGTGTTTCCATTAAACCAATTAATCAAATCTCATAATTCACGAAATGGAAAAGCCCCGTAATAAATATGTATTTCCATAAACAACAGATCACACAGTTTTTAAAAGAATATTCCAAAAAGTGAGCAAAACCCCCAAGGGCTTATATTCGGAACACACAAATCGAGCGAAAAAAGCAGACTATAAACTGTTGTTGGGCTTTAAATTTGTAATAAAAATGCATTTACACCTAAAAAAAAAAACACAAAAGACGCCCAAAACAAAAGCGGAAAAAGCTCATGGAAAAGCGGACAAAAATATGGAATAGAACTGGGGAAAAAGAAAAAGGAAAAACAAGAGCCAATCCAACACTAATAATTCGCTTTTATTGAGTGTTTCTGGTGCAATAAAAAACATTTTTCGGTTGAGGATTTCCGTAACTTTTGGTTGCTGCTGCTGCTGCTGCTGCGGGTCGTAAAAAATTTTTTCGTAAAGATTTTATTGACCAGCAATGCAGGCGGCAGGCAGCCCCCCAAAGATCATGCAACGAACGGGTTGCACCGCAACGAAGAGGGAGGCCTCCTATTAAAGAAACTTAACGAGCCAACAAATTACTACACGTCATAAAAATCAAATCACAAAAATACACACAGAACACGCGGGGCTGGGGGCTTGGGGCTGTGCCTCTGTGGTTTGTGCTAAAAATATAAACACCGATTACTCCCCGAAAAAAGGGAGGCGACACGGTGTGTCATTATCAAAATGATTTAAAAGCACAGTTGCGGTGGCATTCAAGGGGATTTCCCATTGACTGGAGGGCCCAGAGCATAAGGACAAATAGTAGAAAGAATAAAGCCAACACTGAGAGAGAGAGAGAGGGTCAGTCACTCTGGGAGAGAGCAACGCTGGAAGAGAACAGCAAATCTTAGTCATGTACATATTTTACTTTCTTTATCAAATGTAATGCAAAAGTAAACATTTGAGTTCCATAAAAACTCTAAAGAACGATATATATTCTAGCCATGTATCTTTCTATCTGTATCCTATCTATCTATGTATCTTTCTGGAAATGTAACAACCAATAAACAATGTCAGTAGTTAGACGTAAACAAGATCACAAAGCACCAGACAAGGCGCCCCCACCAACGCCTTTATCCTTTGAAAAGTCAGAGGGGACTCCCCAGCGACTCCACCATTATTTCTCCTGTCAAAAGTGAACCCCTACCGACTCCTTTTATCCTTTCAAAACTCTGAAGTGAAGCTCTCCTTATCCTTTCTTCTGTCAAAAGTGAGACCTCAGTGACTCCTTCATCCTATCCAGCGTCAAATGTGAACGAGTATGTCGCCTGTCAGCCACTGACATCATAATAGTGTCATTGTCATCAGCCAGAAAGGGCTGTGCAACCAACGCAACATACAGCAGCACTCATCTGCCACAAAAAAGAAAAGCGCAGCTCCCGAAAGCAGGGCTCATAAATCAAAAAGGGCGGCTCTCGCCTGACGAGAACCAACAAAAACAATTAGAAAATGTTTGGGCAAAAACTAAACGCAGAGATCCAGAGATCCAGCAGGAGGATATATGCCCCATATGCCAGGCATAAATAAACGATGATGCATGCAACCATCGAGAGAGAGAGAGAGAGAGAGAGGGGACACAACAAGGACCATGAGGACAACGACAACGACAACATTTCATCAACGCCAAACGAGCGAAACGTTTATCAACTGCTCAAAAGGCCATTAAACGTGTGTGTGTGTGTGTGTGTGTGTGTGTGTTGCAACATCAACGCCCCCCAGGCAGTAGGGGATACCACCAGGACGCAGGACACCGCACAGTAGCAACAGCAGCAGGCAGGACGAGGACGAGGACGTGGACTATCTGGCAGGACATTCATCAAACGATAAATTGAGTGAATGACTTCATGATGGCGCTGCAAAAGGGGCGCACTTCCCGCCACTTCCGGACAGACAGACAGACGGACAGACACATGGAGATGTTGCATGCCACGCCCACTCGTACAGTGCCACCCATTTGTGAGTGACTGTCGGACTTAAATTGCCATCACATCCTGGAACGTCCGGCGTCCAGCCGTTTGGCAATTGTTTCTCTCCTACGATTGGAGATTCTTTTGCCTCCCTTTTTGGCTGGCTCCTTTTTGGCTGATTTTCGCCTGCACTTTTGCACATCCTTTTGTCTTCAATCCTTGTGCAGCAGCCACGTCCAGCCTGGTGGCAAGATTCGTCCATCTATCCTTCGCCTTTCGTCCGTTCATCCTTGGCCAACATTCATCATTGGCCGCTTGACGTGACGTTAGTGTTTTAATGGACTCCCCACTTGTCTGCTTTGATCACTGGCAAGGACTCCAGTGGCCGCAGGACCAGCACATCCTTCTGCTGCTGCATTGTTTGTCTACGTGTTTGGCAGTTGAGTCTGTCAGCCAGAGTGTGGGGGTGTTTTATGGCTCAGAGAGAGTCATTTGCATCTTTATTTGGTGTCCAAGGCGTATTTATCTTTGGGAAAGTGCATTGAATTGAAGGAAAACGGAAGTATTGGCAACAAACTTGCAGTGGAATCCTTTCATTTAATGAGCTTATATTCCATCAACACATCATACGCGACTTCCGTGACATTAATCCTCGCGAGACGAGTCACCACATTCGATTTTAATCGCTGCTAATATAAACTAATTGGCATACTTAGCCCCCGACTATACGCAGCTATAAGGCCATAAGGCCATAAGCAGGCTGTATGCATGGCATCTTCCCATCAGCGACAACACACGGCCTGAAAATTATCTAATGAATTTTCACTTAATCCAAATCAAAATGTGCCGCGCATCTCTTGCATCTCGTCGCATCCGTTTGCATCTGTTGGTAGTCATCTCTTCTGCTGCTGCTGCTGCTGCTGCTGTTGTTGTGTCGTTGCCTGTCATAATCCGATCAGCCAGGCGGCACAGGCGAACATGGCCCCGACCCAGAGGGGTCCCCCGAAGAGGCAGACAGCCACATGGAGCAACAGCAGCAGCAGCAGCAGACGATGACTCTGTGGCTGTTGGCACCCAAAAGATATGATCTGTGGCGATCTCCTCCGAGATGCTGGGGTCTCTCTCTCCTTCTCCTTCTCGTGTCTTCTGTCTTCTTGTTGATTTTCATTTCATTTCTTGCTAATAATTCGCCTGACAGATATTCAGGCATAATTAGAGATTAATTGTTCTATTCATAATTGGTCTTGAGTTGAGATTTCTGTGGACACGACCAAAATTACAGTCAAGGTGTGGGGTGAACCCAACTGTCAGAGGCCCCTCGCCGAATGACAGCAACAGTTGCCTATTAGCAATCATATTTAATATGATATGAGTTGTTGGAATTGCTGGCAGAGACAGTCAGGAGAATGAAGGAGAAGCAACAGGGGAGCTCGAATAAAGCTAGTGGAAAATGGGCCTCATTGAAAACTTTAAGGCAGTTTTATCTTTCATCTAAAAATCCTCAAAAATAGATGAGAAATGGTGGCAGAAATTGTTGGAAGAATAAAGGAGAAGATAGAGGAAATATTTGCATGTGTGCCTCGATAAAAAATTTCGGCTTTGCGCTTAATTTCCTAAATGAAATTCTTAATTGTGATCAAGAGATTTATTTTAAGAGTTCAATCATTTCTAAAGCGGAATCTACAGGAAAAAACGTCTATTGTGCCTTGAGAAAAACTTTTTTCGATTTATTTCTAGTGGAACTCCAGATTTCTAGAGATGCTTTCTTTTCCTTTTTTCTTTAATTTGTAAAGGAATATCTAGGATTTCTTCTAGTGATAATCCTGAATACTGGATTATTCACACACCTCAAACATTTTATCTATAAAAATGTTTCTTTAAAGTATTTTTTGCCTCGATAAATTTGTTTGTAACTTGTACAGAGATTCTTTCTTCAAAAAAATAAATCCCATATAACCCTACCAGAAAAGCAACTATTCTAACGATCTTTCTTTCAATATTTGAAACAATTCTTATGATCTTTTCTCAAAAAAAAAGATCCAAACAGTTTCTGAGCTTCGAAAAAAACCTTTCTACTGCATTTGCTTCAATTTCGAGAGGAACTTGAAAACTTTTAAGCAGTTCAAACAATTCTTATCATATTTTATCCAAGATTATTTCTTGGGTTTACTTAACAATTGCATCTCCAAAACAATTTGCTAACAAAAAATTGACAAAACAAGACATGGACATGTCCATGCGATATCCTTGAGTCCTTGGCCAATTTCTCGTTGTGTTCTTTCGTTGTGTAATTTGTGTTATTTGCCCATAAAGTTGATGGTTCCATCGTTTGTTTGACATTCCGCAGGACCGAACAGGACAGCACATGACCAAAGCGAAGCGAGGGACAGAAAGGACTCTCGCAGCAGTAGCATATTTTATTTCTCCTAATGACACGGCGCTCGCACTAGGACCCCGAAGGACCCAAAAGCCAGACGAAGGAAAAGCGCACATAAAATGTGAAATTTATGCTCGGGCTTTCCTTTGTTTTTACTCAAATCGTACATAGATTATACAGGAATTATGACGAGCGCGTGTCTATCCATCGAGCAGCAGGACAATGGACGCTACAGCAAGAGATTGGGGGATGGTCCTGCGTCCTGCGCGCAAATAGTTTTCATAAATTAATTTTATTTCGCTTGTGGAGCCATCATCAGAGGGAATGTCCTCGCAGGCCATAGCTGGACTCCTCTCTGTTGTTCCAGACACTTCAATATTTCTTTTTCCTAATTGTGCGACAGTTTTCCTCGTTTCTTGTTTCGGTTTTCGTCTTTTCGTCTTGCCCACCCCTTACCCCCCAAAAATTGACGTAAATTAGAGCACTTTGCGTCGATTTGCAACGATTTTCGGAAGACGGAAACGGGAGCGGTACGGGAGCGGTACGGGAAAGTTGTGTTCTGTATCGCAAAACCATAAATATTTATATTTATGGCAAACAGGGAATGGTTATAAATTGCCACAGAATGGACGGAATGTGTCTAGAAGTCTTGGGGATAGGGGGATTGGATTGGATATTCGGACAGCGTCGTGTATCTCTGGGTTTTGACATTTTTTTGTGGATACGTCAGCGAATTTTGAAGAAATGTGTGGCAGATTATGAATATAGCTGATGCTCTGTGGAAGGTCTGTTGCTGGTAGCATTTTTGTATGGGAAACTATGTCTGTGGTGCTTCGAGTTATATTTTAGGGTAGATTTATGTCTTGGTAGGAAAAAATCACTAAAATTGGCATATCCCTCACTGAGGGATGTTTGGAAATGAACCATTTTAATCCTGAACCAGCTCTTAGCTAGTTTTGAGGGACTTAAATCGTGTTTTTAAATTCCCAACCGTCCGAGGGGTGCTGCTGCATGACGCTTCAACCAAATATCGAGACAATTTTGATCTAAATTTAACCATAAGATTTAAAAATAAATAAAAATCAATAAAATCTACTTCTTCGCCTTATCTATGCCTTAATTTTAGATTTATGTGGTATCTGATTCCTAAAGCAATATAAAATAACGTTTCTTCTCTACTGCTGATGATTTTTCATACAGCTTATGAATTATTTATCAGCATAATACTTCAAAAATGAACTCTAAATAAGTTTTTACCAATATAAATTCACCAAAACTTTTAAAAAATAAACCTGGCTTGATTTTCGTATTTAAATATTATATACTTATACCATATTTAGTTGTAAACCTTTAATTAAATTCAATACCCATTGTATACTACAATCACATCTAAAATATATTAGATCATAGGGTTTTACTCGTACTAAAGTTCACTGTATTCCACTCTTTATTACAGTGTTTCTACAAATTTTCCTATAAAGAAGTGTGCAACTTTGAGAACATTTTTAAGAAGATACAATAATTCAAGTAAGTGAAACAAATGCCTTACCTATCAATGTCTTACCCGATCTGTAGATACAAGTTTGTATTCTTTCCAACATTAAATACTTCCATTAAGGTTAGGTCTCTTATACACCCTGATACTAGCTATCGTATTCTTCTCCGATTTGTGTTTTAAAGTGCATCTTTAGCATTCGAATAAATACCTCCATCGCGGATTAGCTACCCTTAGAATTAGGTGACAACCTTAGGACCCATTTTGGGACTGTGTTCTCCCGAAAATCGTATCGTAAAAATGAATTTCTAATGCCTGGATACACCCAAAGCGATACTCGTAAAAGAGGGAGCTGTTGGAGTGGACCCGTACAGAGACCACCGGGCAAAAAACATCATTTCAAAATAACGTATCGTAAATTTTCAAGTTAACATCAAAATTGTGAAAATTATGTACAATTTCCCAGTAACAGAAAGCGGCAGCAACAGCAACGAGGGGCAGGGAGAGAGGGGGAGTGGGAGAGAGAACATTCATAACCAAATTTATTGCAAATAAGAAAAATGTCCGCTATACGATAGACGGACAGAGCAAGAGGGAGACAGAGAAGGGAAAGAGAGAGAGAGAGAGAGAGAGACAGAGCCAGAGCCAGAAGATAGACAGGAATGTAAACGAATGGAATGGGAGCGAGAGGACATGGACATGGACGACACGACGACTGGGAGCTGCGGACATCGTAGTCCTCACAAGTGGCCAAGGATTGGAGTCCTCTTGCGTTGTAGTTTTGCCTCCCCTCTCCCCTCCTGCTCTGCGGTCAGCAGAAAATGTAGAAAAATAGATGAAAAGCAAAGCATAAAAAACATAAATTCCATACAAAAAGAAGAGGAAGGGAAACGCCACAGAAAAAACAACAGAAACAAAAAAATGATGAAAGACAAACATGCGCCACAAGGATAATGGACAGAAGGCAGAAGCAGCAGCAGCAGCCAGAGGAGTAGAGAAAGATAGAGAAAAACAGACAGAGAGAAAGAGATGGAGATAGAGAGAGTGGGGGAGGGAGAGTGGGCTAAGGGGGAGAAAGTATCGGGGACACTTTTGTGGGTGTTTGTGTGATGTGCGCACAGGACCAAAAACTTTTAAGGGGTCGTCCATCGGGTGGTTTCCATCAAAACAAACAACGGGGCCAAACACTTGACGAGCGAGCACCGAAGCGCTTCCTCCACCTCCACCTCCCCCTCCCTCTAGCATTCGAGACACCCAAAGGATGTACAGAGTCCTTTCCTGGGGTTGACCCGAAGTCCTGCTAAAGTGTGTTGGAATGTGCCAACCCCTTTCCCTGCGGTTGGAAATGGTTGCTGGAAAGCTTCTTCTAGTTGATTCTAAGCAAAGGAATCTTGGAATTTCTAGAGAAAATATATTTGAGATTGCGTTAGGCTAGGTAGGGATTGAATGGGTATAGAAAACAGTAGGGTTGAGTTCGGTATATGTTTATCCACTAAAGCCAGACTTCAATCAGGCCTATTTCTGTAATAAAAATTATGAAAATTACAATACGATAGATTGAAAGACAGGCAGAGATCCTTTCTTAGTATGTGGCTCCTTAAACAACAACTCAAACAAAATCAACTATAATTATCCCTTTTCAGTACAAAGATACTTTCTAAGTGTGTGTTTATATTCAGAAACTAAACTGTGAGACTTTCTTAGTGCATGATTATATTCAGAAACAAATTTCTGGCCAAACGTTAAGGTATATCTGTTCCAGAAGCCTCTTTAGCTATATAATCAGTTGTACAAGGACTATAGATGATAAAAAGGTAAGTAAATATAATTTATTCCAACTAAAAATGTTTCCTGAATATCTTCATTACACATTATATCATAGAAACCCACATTTTTTATTTTTAAGATTTCCATAAGCTTCCCTTCTTTCAAAAAACCCCTTTTTTTACAATAGTATCTTTAATAATCCCCCCCTTAATTCTGCACAAAAATGAGCCAACACTTCATTTATAAGAACATTTGCCATTCAAATCCAAACCCAGATGAAATGTCAAATTAAAAACGAAAATCCTGCCACAACAATACGATGGTCCTTCCCCCCCATAAGTAGCCTTGAACCATGGAAAAGGGATGATGGAAAGGGGTGCATAGGGTGGCTAAACAATGAAGTGTCGACCGTAATTACACGTGCCACGCCCACCACTCACAGCCAAGCACACATGACACTCCAGCCCATGAAAAGGCACCTAAATGAAAAGCCCTCGAAGTGACAAACAACGGAATTGCTATTTTAGAAACAAACCCACAAAAAATCATCACAAAAAAAAGAGAGTTGAAATTTTTGCAGATTTTTCAGCTGTGTCAAAAAATTGTCAGCGCAGAGAAAAACCCACCCCCCAACCCGCCATAAAAACCCACCCAAAAACCGCCCCACTGAGTGCCCCCCAATGCCACATGTCAGGGGAAAATGTGAGTTACATTCTGCAGCAAAAATTTGACACTTGATATTTTGAAAATTGCCAAAATGGAAATGGAAATGGCCTTTTGAATTTTGAGTAGAGCACATTGCCATCAAAATATTATACGAACCATTTTCCGATTTATTTCTAATTAGAGACAACTTTTTGTTTTGGACATTGTCAGCGTTTGTTTGTTTGGGGAGTGGGGTGGGGGAGGGGGGTTTGGTTGTTTAATGAGTTTCAACATTTGCTCGCAGCTGAAATTATTTGACAGTTGTCATTTTGACAGTATCTAAGCCAGAAATTAGAAAGGGAAAAGAGGTTTAAATTGGCCAGAAAATTATACGAAAGGGGAATGCTCTAAAATTAAAGAGGGGGAAAAAACCTAAAACTGTAGAGAAAGGGAAGTAAATAATTCGATTAAAAGTAAGATAGGTTCTATCCTTCCGATATTTAACGATTAATCAATCATTTCTTAATCAATAATAATTAGGTATCGATAAAAGATATTTTATTTATAGATTAGTATCGGTAACTGATAATTCATTAATCGATTGACATTTAATCGGCCATATGTTATTATCGATTTTAAATAATTATTATCGAAAATAATTACCAATTAATGATCGATAACACTAAAAAATGATCGGTGAAATTTTACAATTGTTTCAAACGGTATATAATTATCGATAATTATCGCTGCAACGATTAAGTAAAATGTTTTACCATTGAGTCATAGCCGACTTCTGCCTTCTCTTTCTTTCATGCCTTTCCTTCCTTCGTCCGTCCGTCCGTCCGATCGGTTCTTGGGATATCTTTTTTCTGTACTGTATGACAAAAGCGCCGAAAAAGCCATTAAACATGTTGTACCCCCATTAAGATCCATTCATTTAGCCAAATTAATTAACTTGTTGTTCCTAGCGACACCGACAATTACGGGGCTCGCGAGAGTGAAAAGAACGCTTCCATCATCATAAAATATTTGGCCGATGATGCGTGAAAATTAATAAAAATTATAAAAATGAAAATATTGTACGCTTTTAAAAAGCATTTCTTGATGCTGGATGTGCTTTTCCCTCGCCTTTTTTTGGACCTGGCATTAAATCATAATAAAAAACGATAATTGCGATTTTCACCCGAGAGACCATAAATTAAGTGCCACGCATGCGACGAGAGCAAGACCAAGAGAATGAGCAGGAGCAGGAGAGAGACAAGTGTAAGTCGTGATTCAAATTGACGTGTCAACAATTAACATAACTCTCTCCAGAAGAAGAAAAGCGAAAAGAAAACGCAGCACCCACCCACGCCTTTGAGTTTCCGCATTTTCGGGGTTCGCGCCTCTTGAGTTCGCGATTCGTCAATATTTCTGTCGGCGCCTTCGTTAAATTCGATGCCACAGTCAGTGGCATCAACCAGCAGCTGTAGCTATAGCTGTTGCTGCAGCAGCATCGTCCCATGGTTCTGGATTCCTTCTGGTTCGAAGACTCTTTCTCCTCCTCGTTGACAAAAAATCTGTCAAATGCGTGGGCTGTGTGTGTGTGCCTTCACTCTTTGGCATTTCCCTTGTGAAATAAGTGAAAATATTTGAAAGATAAATAAACTAATAAATCATTATGTTTAAATTGGCATTTTATTTATTTTAGTGGTAGTTCTCGATTGAAAATTCAAATGGAATGGTAACATGTGTTATGTGGGAGAATTTCGGGGGAAAATCTTGGCATGTTCAAGTGTCAGAATGTGGAAAGTTTACACGGGATTTAGTTGGGATAGACAGCTGACTATTGTGGATCTATCTCTAGCGGGGAATTCTGCATAAAAACACAAGGAAATTAAGTGGGGATTTTCTCTACAAATAAAGCTTTTTCTTGAAATAAACTTATAAATAAAGTGGGGAATTTTTAAAGAAATATTTTTAGAGGATTTACTATGCATATATTTATTTAATTTGTATCTATTTCTTCGGCACTCAAATTCTCGCTTTATGCCCTAGAAATTTCCATGATTTCCCCCCCATTTTATTGCCCATGATTTTATGTTCTGAATGGGGGTTTGCCGCCCAGTGAAAAAGTGAGAAATTTTGTATGCCAAATTTAATGTTATACTTCAATAAAAACTTCTTGAAGCCAGACGGCTGCCTGGCTGCCTGGCTGGCTGTGCAACATGTTGCAACGTCCGCATTCCTGCATCGAACATTAATTTACAAAATATTAACAACATGAAACAGCAAACAAGACCGGACCGACGCAGAGATGCAACAACAGCGCCAACAACACTTTTTATTAATTGCAGCCAAGCGACACACACAAAAATATTCACAGCAAATAAACTGTGTTGCCCCAGCGGAGGGGAGCTGAGCTGCATTGCATGGTGGGGGCATGCAACATATGCTAATTTCGTGCCTCAGTCAATGACAAGTTCTTGTCAACCTATAGAATGGGGGAACAGCGAGCGCCACTGCCGCCGAGTGGGCCAATAAATAACGTAAGTGAAAAACAAATGGAAAATATTAAAAACTGACGGATGCCTGCGTTTGTCTCTCTCTCTCTTTCCCTCTCTCTCTCTCTGTGTCGCACGCGAGCAGACGGAGAAGAAATCTTGCACAGAGGTTGCCGAGATGGGGGCATGGCACTGGGCAAGGGCGAGGCATAAAACAAAAGCGAAAGAACGACCAGGAGGAGGCCAGGCAGGCCCCAAAGACAAATGGGAACAAGCTGTGCGCATCGTTGGAAGCGCACAGTGGTACGAGTATTGGAGAAAAGCCAATGAAAAGCGGCGCAAAGATGAGAGATTGAATAATGATGAATAATATAAATATGAAAATAATGGAGCACTTTTCAAGTGAAAAACTCTGTGCCTTGTCCCACTGTTGACACTTGGGCGCAAAGCGTTTTTCTTTCTGCTTTCTTTGCAATTAATTTTGCATGCAATTGAGGAAAATAGCATGCAATGACTTTATTAGTGCAGCATCGAATGAACATTGAAGGCAGAGACTGGCTAGAGAAAGAGCCAGAGCAAGGAAGAGGCAGGGAAGAGGTATACAGATCGAGCTAAATCGACGCCGATATGAGTCGATGTTTGATTGCTGCATATTTGAATGTTGATGAGCATGCAGCCCCCTTCTGGGGTTCAGTGATGGCCCGTGAAAGGCATTTTACATAATAAAACGAACGGATAAACAGATCGCTGGGGCCCCTACTTCCCTATTGCTCATCTGTGGGAGAAAATTTGAATAAATATCCAAATTGCTGTAAATCACAATCAAGAGCCAATCGAATCGTCCGATGGAGAGACGACAGACACCCACTATTTATAAAATATCCATCTCTTTTTTTGGGGACCCCGACGATGTGTCGCCGCCGCTGCGCCGCTCTGTCGTTTCGTCATTGAATTTTCTGCTGCTCCGGCTGTGGCTGTGGCTGCTGCTGCTTTCTTTGGGGCCGAAATAAAACTAAAACTTAACATATTTATTGCCGCGCTTCTGTCATAAATTTGTTTTATAGAAGAGGCAGCAGAGCATTATCAAATTGACCGAAAAACATTTCATTATGGGTATCGAAAGCAGAAAAAGAAACAAACTAGCGGCAGCTCGAAACTATCTATAAACAAACGACCAAAGCAATTAGTTTAAGTATCTGTAGATGTGGATGTATCTGCAGATGTAGATGTGGGCTGTGGCGCGAGATACATCTCTGCCTGTGGCGGAGATACATCTTCAGAGATGGATTGTCCGAGATATGCAAAAGATACGAGTATTCATTCTGGCGAATCATTGTCGTCATCTTCTGATTGCCGCTTGGGGACTGCCACTCTGGGGCATGGGTTGCTGGCATCCCATAAATAATCCCACAAAAATAAATGCGACGACACAATTTTTATTTTTTTTTATATTTTTTTTTGGTTGGGCTTGAATTTAAAACAACTCATAAATCGAATGGAAAAATCGTATAAAACGACATTCGGTTGCTGAGAATTCATCAAAAAATGTTGAAAAATTGAGAAACTTTTGCGCTGTGATCATGTGGAAATGGGATTATGTTGTGCTAGAAATATATATAATAATAATTCTATGATTTATGGTGAGGGGAAATTGTATATTTAAAAGAAAAATATCATCAGAATGAGTGGCATTTGGGGGTCTGAATGATAGGATAGGTTGGATATATAGTTTTTCTGTGTTTAAACCAAGAGAGATCTTATAAAAAAGTACGCGATAGAGAGGATTACTACAATACTTTCAGAAAATATATACAAATTTTCCCATGTCATGAGAAATGTTCAAAGATCAATCAACAAATTTTGCGGTAAAGGAAGCTTTCAAACCCTATTTTTAGTTGAGAAATTAATCCGAAAACTTTTTCTTTTTCGATTGGGAATACCAAGAACCTTACCACTGATTGATGTTGAATTTCTTTACTAATCTTTCAACGGTCTTTCTTTCCCCAAAACTTTCTCGTTCATTAACTTTTTGCATCACAGTTTTGTGATTCAGCGACTACCGAATGCCCGATCGAATCGTTTGCAAAACAAACTACTGTTCAAAATCCCACATATCATATCAAATTTCATACAAAATTTAATTTTGTTCGGGAGCTTCTGTCTTGCCCTTAAAATGCTTCGAGAGGCTTTTTGTGAATTCAGTGAACCAAATTAAGTCCCGAGCCGAGCCGAGCCGAACCAAACCGAACCGAACATGTGGTGGTGTGGGAAACCAAATTTGAAATGCCGCCACAGAGAGCGAAAAAAACAACAAGAAAAACAATAAAATTAGTAGTAAGAGTGAAAGGCAAATCAGACGATGATGAAGAAGTGTTCCTTAATACCCATGAATCTTCATCTCCGGTTCGGAGTCCCAAGAGTCTCCAGAGAATCCCCGACTCGGACTTGGACTGGGAGTTTGAGCCTTGACTCTTGTCTTCCAGACGAACTGACATTCAAATTAAATTGGATTAGCCGAGCGTTCCCTTGTCAAAAAAGCAAAGCAACAGAACAGAACAGGCGAATTTCGCCCCAAAAAAAAGAAGGAGAAAAAAAACCAGAGCCTCTAAGAAGAAACTGCAGAGGAGAATCCTCCAAAAAGTGAAGAGAATTCTGCAGACGACGACGACTCTGACAGTGACATATTTTGTGACAGCTGATGGAATATGCTTTGGAGTTGGGTTCCGTCCCTCTCTCGCGCGGCAGATTCTCTCCGAATGAATGACTGATCCATCATGATGGGGCTCTGTGGCTCTGTGGCTCCGTGGCTCTGCAGCTTTTGCCAGTGTCAACTTTTGTATACTGGAAGCTGATGTGTCGGCACCATTTGATCGCATCGGAGCTAATCCTTTTCGCAATGACTTGACAGCTGATGCTCCGGCCTCCTCAGTCTCTTGCTTTGGTTCTTAAATTTCGCGGTGCCATCAATCAAGAACTGGATGCTGGATGGATGCTGGATCGTCGCGCTAATTAGTCACTCAGGCATTCAGTCAGTCTCCGTCAGTCTCCGTCATTCATTCAGATATCAAATTCTACCACAAAAAGCTCTGCTCTTCGAAGGCTGTAGGCCTGTACTTAGTCGCACTCTAGTGATCAATCAATGATGATTAATGCAAATACAAGGTCAGCGCAATCTTGCTCTCCCTCTCTCTCTCTCTCCCTCTCTCTCTCGCTGCCACTCTCTCGATCGATGTCTGGTTGCAATCGCCACACACATCAATCATTCATTAGCCGCTCAAGTTGTCAGGTTTTGTCGCTGATTATAAAATCGTGAGAAGAGATCTCTCTCCTCCTCGCTGCTAGTTGCCTGTCGCTTCGATTGCACTTTTGATCCGCGTACAGTCACTGCAATCATTTTATGCACACCACAGCACCAGATCGAAAGATCGAAAGCGCGTTTCCTCATTGCAATTAGTTGCCCGCTTGCTCGTGGGCTTGACTCTAAGATAGGCTTAGCTAATTAATTTGATAATTGAATGGACATTCTAGCGGCATCCGATATGATATGATGGACAGACAGTCAGTACCAGAACAGACCAGTCTCTGACTGAAGACTGAAGACCGTATAGAGTTACACGAGATCAAAGTCAATGGGAATTTCCATTTGAGAAAAGTGAAGGCTGTGAAGGATGGAGCAACATCTTTGATTTCTTCTCTTTTCGGATCACGTCTTAATGATCTGAAGAGCAATGAAGTGGAGAGCTTGAAGCTGGACTCTTTTTCCCTCCTGCAAGATCTCCTCTCAAATGTGTAACACATTTTCCTTGTTAACCTCCTCTGGTGAGGCTTCCTCCTCTGGGGCTGACTGCCTGCCATTCTGCCATGTTTCGCATATCCCGAAAAAGTCGGAGATTTATCTTTTGTCTTGTCATTGTATGGGATCCACTTCGGGAGATCTCATAGCCCTGTGTTGTGTATTGTTCCATCATTTTGGGTAAACCCTTTCGCCTGTGTCCATCCATAATATTGATGCTCTCGCTCTCTCTTCAGTGATGCTCCACCCGTGGCATTGTTGTGGCTGTTGTTGACATTTTTGGCGAGCCACCATTCCACCTTTGAATGTTGTCCCCGCGCTGGGGCCTTGACTTGGGGAGTAGGTGCCTTTATTTATGTTTATGGCTTATGAGACACGACGACACTGCATTGCATTAGCTAAGGTTCCACCCGGGACCTGCTCCAGATGCTCCTGCTGCCGCTGCCGCTGCTCCTGCTCCTGCTCCTTCCATGATCCAGGCTCCAGAAAAAATAATGGCGCACAATGTGATTTTTCCCCAGGATGACATTTTGGTATTTGCTAAGCGCGCGCGTTCATGTCTCATCAGCTTGTTAGGGTTTACAGAATGCCCTCAACTTGTGATAGAGGTCCGCGAATTGGTTCTTCGAGATGGAAAGGTTTAAGTGTCACGAAAAGACACGAGGAAAACGATTGTGGCACGCGTGATGACAGAAAATGTATGCTTTGGCAATCAATTTAAAGGATTTTTGATGCAGATCATATAGATCTCATCGATTATTTATCACTATTTATTATTTATCCCCTTCAACAGGAGTTGTAATATCAAGATATATCTTCCAAAAGAGTTTCTTACGAGTTTGGGCCTTCTATATTTGTATTTAATTAATTTTTAATCAAATGAATGAATTTAATGAATTTTTCGTTTGATTTTTAATCTATTAATCGATGAATGCAATTTTTAATTAATTTTAATTGTAACATTTGTAGAATCCCTGATCCTATTTCTCGATTTTAATCGATTACTTATCGATTATTACAAGCTTTGACCTTTCTACCATCTCTAGCAGGGAATATCTGCTTTACCATATCCAATATCTCATTATGTTTTACATTTTCTCGATTCCCTATTATCAATCCTTCAATCGCACTTTTGCAACACCCTGCGTGACTGTACTTTTCACGCTGCCATCTCTAGCAGAGTAATTCGATCGATTGAGACCAAATAAACGAGCGGAGCGGGCAAGCGGGAGACAGAGACACAAAGAAAGAGATGTCCATCGCAATTGCTGGGGCTCTGGTGGCAACTGAGTTAGTAGCTGCCTCTGCCTCTCGTTCGAGGCACCACCAGAAGAGGCACCCGATCCTCTCGGATCCACAATGACAACCCTGCCACGTCGTCGTCCCCGGAGCCTCGCTGTTGTTCCTCGCACGCGTGCGCATTTAACGAAATTTATTGGAGTCTTTGCTCTGGAATTTTGGGCTTGTGTTCTCTGTCTGTCTGTCACTCGATGGCTGCCCGAGAGCTTTGGTTTTATCCAGCAGCCAGCAGCAGCAGCCACCAGCAGCAGCAGCAGCAGCCCAGAAGAAGAGCAGGAGCTCCCATTGTTTGATCCGATCGATTCCTGAGCCTGAAAACGCATTCGCCAGAGCCAAAGAGCCAGAGAGGCAGAGAGGCAGAGGCTAGAGATTTTGTTTTTTTTTCCTTTTCTTTTGTGGCTCTCTGTGGCTGCTGCTGTCCTGTCAGACGCTGGCTGCGGTTAAGGCATCCCCGTTGAAGTTTTTTAAATATTTTATCAGTCGCTTTCGGAGTTTGGTGGAAAACGCTGATAAAGATCGCGCCACTTTTTTTGTGGTGCACCCAGGCCGCAGGCCCCAGGGTCTTTGGGGACTGCCTGCCTGCCTGCCTGCTCTCTCGCGTAATGAGTTTGTTTCACAGCCTTTCGCGAACACACAAAAACAAAACCCCCAGAAAAAGTATTGTCAAGGATTGTCAGGGAGAGTCGTGTGTGACAATGTGATTAGTGGGCGCTAAGGAAAGGATTTTTGTGTATAGGAATTAGAAAAAAATTAATTTCGGCTGTTTGAACGTTTTTGTTGAATTTTTAATCGATATTATGTTCAGTTTGATTGATTACACATTGATATTCCATTGCTTGCTTGATTCACTATAGTTTATTTGAGTTGTAATCGATATTTTAATCGATTTTAATCGATTATTGCCATTTTCAAAGTTTAATTTATTCTGTAGTTAATCTGTATTTATTCTGTAATTTTTGATCAATTTTTAATCGATTTATTGATCATTTCCATTTTGAAACGATAGAATAATCGATATTTTTGAATTTTCTGCTAAAAACTAATCGATTATTAAAATGTATAAGTAATTTAGATTTTTTTTGGCTCTTACTTCTGTTTGGGACCTTCTCATTTTGTCCTATTTCTCTGCTCTCTCTCTTTCTCTCTTCTCATTCTCCTTTTTAGGATTTACTTTCTCTTTCTTCTCCTTCTGTTTGTGTTTAGGCTTTTCTTCTGCCTGTAGCCTTTTCCTTCTTTTACTTGACTCTCTTTCTTCTAATCCTGCTTCACATGGATTTTCTCAGCCCCTTTCTCCTGGAATTCTTTCGCCTGCAAGTCGTTCTCCATTTTCTCAGATCCTTCCTCTTCAGGAAGTGGCTCTTCATTCATTAGCATCACAATTTTCTCATCATCTTTCTTCTCTTCACCTTTCACCTGTTTCACTGGCATCGGAATGGAAATCGTGGCTATTTTCGATCCTGGGATCATCACATCCCCCCTGGAAATGGGCTCCCCATCCTCCTTCAGAAACGTGGCACAATCGGAGAGTATGAGATTCCGATCCCGATCCGTGCAGCTGAGGATTCCAATGAGAATGAGCTTATCCTCGAGCACCACTCGAATGGTTTTGCCCAACAGTTGCTTGAGGAACTCCCTGCCCGGCGAGGATGTGCCCATGGTTCTCTTCTCATTGGTAAAGGATGTGGCGAGGAAAATCTGCTTTTCGCTGGACATTTTCAAGCGTTCGGAAAAGATTGGGAATAAATTTAGGAAATTATTTGGAATGAATTTAGGATTTGCTTTACTATCAAATGGGGAAATACGAATCCGAAAGGGGTTTTAGTTTGATTGAGAAATAGTTTCTCTCTAGCCTACTGCCTGCCTGTCTCCTGCCTCCTGCCTGCTAATTCCATGACAACACCCCAAAAAGGAATCCTTTTTTAGGGCAACGTCTGGCGGGATATCTGTCTAGAGATCTCCTGCCTCAGAGCTCCTTCTGCTGCTGCTGCTGCTGCTTCTCCTTCTGTTGGGACAATGGACAAAAGCGCAAGAAAAAGTGTCGCCATCCATTTTGGACTTGTAAAAGTCCATGCCCCATGATCCACAACACGAATGCCTATACACATATACACATATACTCGTATGCAGCATGCTGCATGCTGCATGCCCCCGAGAGTCCGATGGTGTCCGTCCTTTGATGACCGAAACAAACTGAAAGCCGGCACAAGTCCGCAGTCGTCTGCGCCACAGTTCAAAGTTTTTGAAGGGCCTGCTGCCTGCTGCTACTGCTGCTGCTGCTGATGCCACTGCCACAATGCCACAATCTTGTGGCGCGTTAAGGTAGCAGCAACACAAGAACGAAACGAATCGCGAGGCAAAACAAAAAGAAATCAGGCTCCAGAAACAGATCTGTGATCTCTGGGCTGGCAAAAGCTGTTGCAAGTTTCTGCTGCCGTCTGAATGTTTTGCCTACACTTCTTCGAGGCCATCAAGGCAGGCGAGGCAGTGCAACAGCCACAAGCAGGCACTGCCACAGAGGCAGCAACAGCAGCAGCTTTGCGTTCGGCACAGATCAAATTGGATTTACATTGCTGGAATGGTAAGGACGGGACGGAGGCTTCCGAGACATTGGCGATCGATCGCATTTGATATATTTGGCTCCTCGCAGGGGCACACAGAGAGCTCTGCTGTTGCAGCATGTGGTGGCAATGGCGATGGCGATGGCGTCGTCGTCTCCAGTTTTGCTTTGTTGTCCATCCGCTGGCGGGGATTGTGGCTGCTGGTTGCACGTTGCAGTTGCAGTTGCTGCCTGGCTCCACACCTCCACACAGCACAGGCAAAAGGTCTGTGGCGATCATCGCCTTTGCCTTCGCAGTGTTTATGTCGTTTATGTGAAATATCAGCTGCTCATGTTGAGAATGTTTTCTGCTGCTGCCTGCCTCTTGCCACTTTTTGTGGCCGGCAGGCGAAGACTCAGTCAACGTTTTGTTTACGGCATTGGCAGCCATTGGTCAACCGATTGCTGCCTGCCTGCCTGCCTGCCTGCCTGCCGCTTGAATTTCAAATCTTAAATCGGCCATAAACTAAATTATTGTGGAAAAGCTGAGGAAAATTATATAGCTGCAGAAATCCAACTACTTTTTTATGCATACATTTGCACTACATTTCGCACTCAGTAAAGGATTTTCCGTATCGAAATTGATGGAGTGTTCAAGCGTTTGCTGGAGGGAAATCTTTGATTTGCATAGTTGCAGGGAACGGAGCGTGCTGTGGGGGGCTTATGGGCTGTAGCTATATCTATAGAGACTGTGAGGCATGCAGTAGGGAATTTTAAATAGAATTGTGGTAGAAAAATATTCGGAAATATTTTATTTAAAATTTAACAACAGTTTCCCAAAGCCACAAAACATTTTTGCACCATTTTCAGAGTCAATTATATTTTTTTATAATATTTATTCCTTATGTACCTACAAAATAAACTCACAAATTTCCACGCTACTAATTAGTAAATGCCCCTGACCCACCCACAAAGTTTGACCTTCTTTTCACAAGATAAAACCCAAGCATAATCTTCACTTAAGAACCTTTTAAGTTGCCCTAAAATCGGTCTAAACAAAACGCCTCTTTCAAGAAGCCTCCTTCTTGTGGAATCGCTGCAGAAGAGTCAGCCAACTACCTGCCACAACTTTCACCAGGCAGGGGCAGGAGGGGCAAGAGGCAGACTCTCGTCTCGCGTTAATCCGCACTAATCCATCAGCTACAGAGACACTTTTCTTCGCTACGAAATTGCAGAAGAAGAGTCCGAAACGTAATGTTGGCTGCTGATTTTCCCGGCAACTGCATCAATGTCACAACATTTCCCTCTCCCCTGCCGGAGTCCCGCCGTGAAACGTGTGTTGGCACAACAGTTGCACATTTGCATGCCGCATCCGATGGACAGAACAAAAAGATCCACTGGCGGAAACGACAAACGACAACTGATTTATGAGCTGCAGGCTTTTCACTTTCCTTGCAGACTGACTGCATTGACCCGCTGGCCCTGCCCATCAAAAAAGGGATCAGGGCCTCCTGTTTTGAGTTCTTTCCTTTTGTGATCCGTTGTCTAAGGCTCTTGCCTTTCCGCCTTTCCGCTTTCCCTCGTAAATCACTCAAACGCTAAGTCTGCCGGCCGCCCTGACACTTTCCCGTCAAGACAATGGCCAATCTTTGTCCAGAGTTTTCCTGGTGCCGCTACCGAAGTGAAAGTGATGTTGATGCGACCCTAGGTCTTGGGCCATGACTAATTTAAAGGAAATTCTATTGTGGTGTTTGTTTTTGGAAGGCAATTAGAATGGTTTTGTTAGGTAACGTTTCTTCATCCTATTTTCTGGTTTAACAATGGGAAAAGATTGAGGGGGAAAAGCTTGACTTTGCCCTGCAAAGATTACACCTCCAAGTGGCCCAAAGGCGACTCTCAGCCAAAGAGAATCTCAAGCAGAAAGAGAGACCCTCCCACCCCAACCGAGAAATTCTAAAAATTCTACATTCTGGATATTCACGGTTGACTATAAAGTCGACTATTTTCGAAGACTATAAAATACCAAGATATTTTCCATTTCAATTTTGTTTCAATGCCTCGCGATACGGGCACATGGGAGGCACTTTCCTTCGCCTCTGACTGGTTCAACATCTGAGTCGGTCCCCACAAAACACTGACTAGAAGTCGCATCCTTCTGCCTGTAATCTATATCCTATAACTCAACAACTTCAAAGAACTGTTGGTAAAGATACCAAAAATAAATTATTATAAATATTTTCCGCACTCTCTAATGCTTCCGTAAATCTCTCTATTAAATGTTACAATTTTTTCAATCAAATACCATTTCATGATAAATATTTTCAACTATCAAACACACGCTTTTCCCCTGCATTTTCCACCTCTTGCACCTGTTGTTGGATATCTGCCTGCTGCCGTTTCGTGCTGCTGTTTTTCCTGTCTGTTTGTTTGTTTGTTTGTTTGTTTGGCTTTTTGTTTTTGCGCGTGTCTTAAATATTTTTGACAAACAATTGCCGGCGGTTAATTTTAATTGGATTCTGACAAAACACCGAAACCGAAACCAAAAATCAACAACAAAAAGAAAAATCCTTTTAATAAAATTAAACATCAAACATGGCGATGGCGATGGCGGTAGCTGGCTGGCTGCCTGGATGGTGGATGATATTTTTTGTCGTATTACCGCTGACAGGAGCAGGATTTAAATTAAAAACCCGCCAAGTCCATGGGCCAAGATCAAAAGGCATCAAAAATTGCTATATGCCAAGAGGCAGAGAGGTGGAAGGAATCCCACCAACGTGCAACACCCACCCACGCACCCACGCACCCATGCGGCACCCACCGAAAAATACAAAACCAAAAACTTTTGCGTCGGCAGCGGCAGCGGCGGCGGCGAAACGGAAACGGAAATCGACGCGCAAAAGGTTGCAGGTGTCATGTGACAAGGTCGAGGGGTAGTGGGTGCTGTCGGGGCATGCCACGCGCACAAATTTGCGCGCAGATCCACGAGTAAAGGGGTGGGGGCTTTCCTCTGGCAATTGATTAACGCGAAACGTGTGCCTCCCCCACAAAAAAAAAATATACAAAAAAAGAAGAAAAGAAGAAACAAAATCAAATCAAAGTGTTGAAGCGGTTAAGATGCTGTAAAGGGTTAAGGGTTGCTGCTCCTGCAGGTGAAATGGGGTTAATTTGTTGCGTCTCCCAGGCATATGGCGCCGCTCTGCCTCGTCCACTCTCTCTCCCCTTCTTCGGGAATCCGAAGAATTAGTCCCCAAGGCCCAAAAAACAGAAATCATTAAAAAAGTTCAACGAGTTGTCTGGCCTTAAATTAAGGACAAGCGAGAGAAAGAGAGGGTTGGAGTGAGCGAAAGAGAAAGCGAAAGAAACAATTGAGTCGAAAAGCCAGAGGCTGCTGCACGTGGGGCAGCAGTCGGGGGGAAGTGGAGTGGTCGGGTGATAGAGGGGGAGAGGGCGCCACATTGGGCGCCATTTCCGAGTTACAGCGCTGGCATCATTTTATAATGGAAGATTCTTGGGCGATTGAAAGGGAAGACATAGTGAAGAAGAGAGGGGGAGTAGAAAATAAAGTGTTGGTAAACGTCCTAAACATATAAATATAAACTCTAAAAGAAGATTTACGATAAACGGAATAAGTAAATGTATAAATGCACGTTAGTTTGTGGGAAAGAGAGCGAGGAAAAGCGATACAAAATAAAATCAGTGTTGGTAAACGTCATTAAGTTTTGAAAAAAAAATAATAAAAAATTATTAACTTTCAAACGAAGAAATAGAGAAAATTCAAAACAAGAACGGAAAAGCCAATCAGTAATAAAGTGAAAATTCAAGTATTGGTAAACGTCATTAACTCACAAAAAGCATTAGTGTTTACCAACCATTAAATATTCAAGAAAAGAGAATAAATGTAGACAGAATAAAAGCAAATCGAACACCAAAAAAAGGGGGAAAACCCTTAAATAGAAGAGAAGTATTGGTAAGCTTCAATCAGTGTTGAAGAGTGAAACAAAGAAGAAGTGACAGTACAGGACAAACCAAAAGTATTGGCAAACGTCTGTCACTGAAGTATCCTTCTGGGTTTTGGGTGTGGGAGGGTGGGGATATATTTTACAAGTACTCTTGTTCCTATAAATGCTTGGGGTATGAGGTCGTCTTGAGGGTTGGCATAAGAGAACTATTAAAGTGTTTTATGGTTCTCAAGACAAGGCGAACCGAGCGATCGAACGTACTAGCAAAGGGCTGGGTTTGGGTGAAAATAAATGGCAACAGGGGGACCCTGTCCTCCCTTAGCCACCCAATAGGTAGAGGTAACGTAAGATTTAGAGGTTTTCCCTTGCCATTTCTCCTTCTTTCTTTTTTTGGGGGGGTTTTTCTTTGTGGTTTTCTTTATCTCTCACAGACAGCAGACAGACCTGAAGACTGATGTGTGTGTGGGTGTGGGCGGATTGCAATTTCTAACTGCAGTTTCAGATACAAATTTTTGTGGCTGTGGCTGCTTATGAAAGCCAGACTTTGACGGGGATTCGATGGGTGAGCGGATGGCTGCAAGAGGCGCTATGTGTACTATGTGAAATAAACCCCCATATGTTCTTGGTTTTTCCACCACAAAACAGATGTTTTTCCGATAATAACTGCAACATAAGCTGCAATTTCCACCTCAAGCAATTAGTAGCTCACTCCACCCAAAACCAAGTAGATCATGGGAAAGTTTTTAATTTTCTTGGAAATTTTAACAATATTATGCCTCACGCAAGGCCGAACTGACAAGAACTGGCGTCAGGCCATGTACGAGGCCTGTTTGGATCCTTTACCCAACAAAAACCTAGATATATGGCGCGTAAGCAAAGCAAAATTTATAGAAAATCAATCAAAATATAATAATTGAATATCTGTAATGGAATAGCTTCCCAAGCACTGGTATCGTCAGTATACGTATCCACCGATCTACATGAATGCCGTGTGTCCTGCCAAAGATAGTTATGTGTATTTGTCGCTGGAAAATATAGCAAATCCGCCTATAAATTATTTTCCGCTACTGCCAGTACCATTTTTATTGTGTACGGACTACAATCATTATGCGGTTTTGGTGTTCTGTTATGTGGAGAAAAAGGCACAGGACTTGAAAGTGTTTTGTGAGTGTTTGCTGATTTATCGATGCAAGTAATCCGTCATTTTATTTATAGATAATCAATCCATGATCCTGACTGTGGAGAAATACCCAATGGATTCGATTATCAAAAAAACCAGAAAATGTCTCAAGCATTTTCCCAAGTTTCAGTTCTTTCAAAATATGACTAAAGTTCGATTTTTAGCCTGCTAAAAAAATGAATATATTTCTAATACAAGCCTCTGCTTGGAGTGTATTTATTTGTGGACTTTATCCGACTCTCATCCTTTGAAATAATTCATTACGTATCACAATAATTTACCAGGATCTGTCGTACCAGAAAAGGAACTCCTTTTTTTTGGTGGGGGGGAGGGCTAATTCATTCCGCGAGGCGGCTTTCCTTTTGGGTTTCTTTGGCTGCCGTTTCCAAAACATTTAACAACAGAACCTGAGCGAGAAAAATAAAAAAAAATAAAAGTGTTGCTGCTCATTTAACCCCAAACTCTGTAGCTGTAGCTCACTGTAGTAGCGAGGAGCAGACCCAGGACCCAGGACCCGGGAGCCAGCGAACCGCATTGAAAAGTACCTTCAGAGCTCAATAATTTAACGGATTTGGGGGGGTCGGGGGCTGGGCTGGGCTGGGCTGGGAGGCCCAGAGGCAAGAAGGAAGGACTCTCGACAATGAGAAAATTTTTGGGAAAACATTAACATTAGCCTAAAATATTGTCCCATAATTTGCCGCGAGCGCAGCACTGTTGATGGTGACAATGGCACACGGGGCGTGGGCGGAGAGGCGCAAGGACGGTGAAATATTTCCAGAGCCAGCAAATGAAGCCACTTGCTGGCAGCCCTCTGGAGAGTGGATGGGTCTTTGGGTGGATGTTTTTTGGCGACAATTTTAAAATGCCAAACGGCGGCAAGCGGGCGTTTATCAAGCTGAACGACAACAACGACGATTTGAAGGAAGGAACTGCCACAGGAGCGGCAGTGGCAGGAATGGCAGGAATGGCAGTGGCAGCGGCAGCATCAACCCTCGAAGCACATTTCCAGTGTGCCCATCACTCAAGTCACAAAATTAGGCAATTAAAAATATGCCGAAGGCGCTTCTCGGTCGCAAATGAATGGTCTCTCTCTCTCTCTGTCACACAGCAAAGGAGGCGGAGAGGAGACATTAGAGATAGCTTAGTGGGGGAGGGAGGTGGGGTGGCAAGGTTTTTGGCACGAACGGAATGGGACATAGCTTTAGCATATGAATCATCGGCTCAAGGATGTGGTGTTGGGTTGGGTTGGGTGGTGGTGGTGCCTGCATATGATGCCATCCCATCAGAAAGGAGACGAAAATTGCCAGAAATTTTGTGGTCTACCTCGGAGACAGCTGTGGGGAATGTTTGGGGGAAAGAACTAGAGATGGAAGGGGAGTTTTGGGAGAGAAATTGCTTAGGGAATAGTGGAGTGGAAGAGATGCAGAATATAGGTAGAAAGAATTTGACGATATTTAGGCAGAAAGATTTGTGGTGCGCATCGTAGAGCCGCGGCTCTTTCCGCGGTTCACACCATTACCATTACACCATATTGTAATCTACGAATGAAGCTAAATGCTACTCCTAGATAAAATTTAATCAAATCCAAGAGGTTTCCTTGAGGAAATTGGATATTTCCAACCATAACTCCATTGGGACTCCTTCCCTTAGATCCTTAGATATCTGCCATACACTATTTCCCATATATCACATCTGGGAATCAGTCTATGCCATCTCTACCTCGTCTGTGCCTTTAATCAACTCCAGAATCTTCCCTAAATAATCCCTTAAATCAAAGTTTTGCCCCCTAGATAATCCAATTTAAGCTCGGGTCTTCCGGTTCCCGGTTCCTGCTCATCTAATATGCAATTTGTGGAATGTACAAGGCAAAAAAACTTTGATATTGAAGCATTTCCAGCATTTCCAGCATTTCATTTTGTGCTGTATTTCGTGCTGTATCAACAGAAACCTTCTCAAGGATAGACGTCAAACACAACGTCATCTTGCGTTGACTGCCATCAGGGCCAAAAAGCGTCAACGGAATGGGCCATAGAAACTAATGGGGTTTACTTGGGCCACACCCACACTTTCAGACCCAATGCCTTGGCCATGCCTGCCCGCCTGCCTGCCTGCCTGCCTGCCATTCCTTTAGCCATTCCCTCCAACTCTAGCAATCCTTTTTGTTGGCCAAGAAGACGATTCTAAATTTTCGGCTGTGCTCCGTCAGAGCTCTGGCTCTGGTTCTGGTTCTGGTTCTCGTTTTGGTTTTTGGTCTGCTCTCGTCAATAAATCGTGGAGTGCCAGTAATGATGCCAGGCTCTTGGCACAGCTCTGGGCATAGCCCTCCACTCTGCGATAGCAGCCGTTAATGTCAGACGAGCGAAAATATATGGGGCCAAAATGTTGGTGTGGCCTGTACTCCCTCCTCCCTCCTCCCACTCCACCCCCGCCCGCCCCTTTCGGTGGAGTGTCTTCAAAGTTGTGAGGGGTTTTCCGTCTTGGGCTTGGGCCTGGGCTTTTGCTTTGGCCAAATGATGACTGCGCTGATGATAATGATGACGAGAGCAAAGGCAAAGGCAGAAGCAAAAGCAAAGCAAAGCTCCTCCTCCATTCAACCCCCCTCCATTCCGTTGGTTCGTTCATCAAGTCAGGAGGTCCGTCAAGAAATAGCACCCTCCGTTCTCATCCTCTGGGGGGTAGGTTGATGGCTCCTTGGATTTGTTTTATGCGTCATTCGACCAAATATTTCCTGCTCAGAGACTACCCATTGCCTAGGAGGTCATTATGCCTGGGAGCTCTCGGCTCTCGCCTCTCGGACTTTTCGGACTCGGACTCTCATCATTTATATAAGGCACTGAGAGCGGAGGAGCCATTCCCGTTGTCAGTTGTAGAAGGATTTACGCTAGCCAACGGAAGACGTCCTCCTCTGTCTCTCTGCCTTTCTGTCTTGCTGTGTGTGTGTGTGTGCCTGAGTGAATTATGGCTTTTGCTGATTTCTTTTTCGTCCTTTTTCGGGGCAGCGCAAACCCCTGACAACCCGCACAGTTTCACAGTCTCTCACAGGACTTTGGTTTCTGTGTGCTGTGTGGGCCACACAGTGGCAAATTTATTGACAGATATAATTTCTTATGCGTATAATTAGAAATTCGGCAATCATTAGGCGGCCAACGTGCATATATCACGTTAATGGCCGAAATGCCTTTCCACACACAAAGATTGAATACACAGCCAGTCGGCCAGTCAGCCAGCCCCCAAAAGTAAAGGCTAAAAAGAGATAGACAGGCTGGCTGGCAGGCAGGCGGATGGATCGACAGATGGATGGAAAGACCCAACCAACGCCAAGCAAAGTTATGTCCCCAAGAAGATTTATAGTTGGAGCCGACCAAATGGCTTCCCAGATATCGATTATGGCTGCTGCTTACGTCAGAAATATCAGAATAGCATAAATATTTATTAACTAATGACCATCCTGCAGGAGGGGGACCATCCTTCGGTCTCTCTGTATGCTTTCTCCGGGGAATTTGCACAATTTTTACAGTGGGAAAAGTCTTTCATGTAAGTCTTTGAAGGGCCCTAAATTGAAGCATTTATATTTGAAAATTGTTTAAGGAACTATCTTCTTGGACTTCTTTCTAAGGAACTCGTTTCTTAGGAGATGCGATTCGATTTATAACCGATTCATTCGCTCTTAAGTATAACCAACTAATGACCGCTTTAATATCGGTATATAACCGTTTCATTACCTATTTAAAAGCGATATATAACGAATTAACAACTGATATAAATATAAAAGATTCACATCTGGTTAATAACTAATTTTTAACCGATGTTTAACCTACTGATAAACGATTAATAACCGGCTTAATACCGATTCGTAACCTATTTAAGAAATGATTCATTGAAAAATTTAAAAAAACAAATAAATTAATTAATTTAAACAAAATAACCCTTTCTTGCTGGCCCACAAAATAAAATGCTTCAAAAATTATAGAAATTAAATATAAAATTAAAAAAAATGTTAAAAATTGTGATCAGCAATGAAATTAATACTACTGTATTTCCATATAAGAAATTAACCGCTTATAAAATTTTAATGATTTAAAAAATATATTTAGTTTTTGCCTGGGATCGCATTCGTCTAAGGGTCCGAATTTTGCTCTCTGTTTGGGTCCTTAGATCCTCCAATATGGCGATGGGAATCAGGTTGTTGGTTTTTCGGCAAATTCTTGGCGCAATTTCCGAATATCCGTTTTCACCGGAAAAGCCTTATGCTATTTTACAATACCATAATCTACTGATACAATTTCAGATCCAAAAATATATTTTTCTCATTAGTTCCAGCTTATCCTCTGAAATCAACCTAAAGGAATTCCTAATATGTTCCATATATCACTCAATTTTATGATCTAACCCAACAATTCGCTAATTGTAACCTTCCCAGATCCCAAAACAACAAAAAACCGAGCTAAAATATTCATTACTCACGGGCATAACTCACATTGGGGGTATTCACGATTTAAGCTTCATTTGCCATCAAATAAATAAAGCCAAAACCCACCAAAAAGGAAACGAAAAGAGATAGAACGAGAGAGAGAGTGAGAGACAATTACCAAATTTGCATTCACATGAAATGGCAAAACAAACAAATAAATTCCCCAAACAGCAAAAATGAAACATAAACAAAAAATTCGAATATACACGAGTGTGGGTATATTCGAATATATATGTATTCATTCGTTTGGGTATGTGAGTGTGTACAAACGGAATCGAATACATTTATTTGATTTAACAAATGTCAAAAATATGAAATGAAGATGAGGCTTTATCGTATGTAAGTTTTCAATGAAAATACACTGAGAAAAAGGCTTTGATTGTCATCAAACAAATATTGTGAAAAATTTGAGGGACTTTATTTAAGGGAGAAATCTTAAGAACTTTAATAGAAAATAAAGGAAATTTAGTCATAGATATGCCCGAAAATATTACCTTATTTACATAATAATTTGTATTAAAACGTTGGACAAAAAATAATTCTAAATTATATATTTGCGATCCCTTAAGCAATATTTCCATTTAAAAAAAAATATCTTATGGCACTTCCTTAACAAATTTTAATCTAAGAGGTAATCCCTTTCTATACCCACAATAATTTGTATAAAAACTTTGGAATATTCCAGACTAAAAAATGTGTTCTAAAACTTAAATGTAGTTAAGATCCTTTTCCCTTGAAAAAGAATTACCTCAACCAATTTGTATCCAAGATGTACATACACCTTTCTCTATGTACTTTCTCTCTGTGTATTAAAGAACTCATCTTTCTACATCAGTTTATGGTGGCAGCAGCAGCAGCAGCAGCAGCAGAGTGCGATGATGAACAAGTTGTGTGGGGCATGCTACATGCGAAAGAAATGGGTGGTGTGTGGTGTATTCTACATACGAGAGCAGAGTACGAGTATACATAAATAATATTTATTAATGTATTTTTATGTGCGCTAAGAGTACACAATGTAATAATTTATACAGTTGCCGTCAACGTTGCTTCATGTTGCTGCTGCTGCTGCTGCTGCTGTTCTGGTTCTCCCTCCTACTACGACCACTACCACTACTACATTATGACGTTTACAATTTACTGTACCATGTTTTTTGTTATTGTTGTTTACTCTGATGATCATGATCATGATGATGATGATGGGAATGCCTGTCTGTGGGGGTGGTGGCTACTGGGTTCCTGATTCTGCACTTGGGAAAAAAATCAGATTTATTTTAAAGCAAAAAAACCAGCAAAAATAACTAAAAATTCGAATTGCCATATTTATTTTTATTTTATTTTTTATTTATTTAAATTGAATTATTTAAATATTTTAGCACCCCAAATTTGCATAAATATTCAAATAAAATGAAAAATAAATATGGCAACATTGGTCTTTTGACCCACATATATAGCCTATATTTTGCACCTAAAAATTACAGTAAAGGTTCCCAAAAATATACCCTATTTTTCTCACTCTGTGGTTGTGGATCTGGTGACAAACTTGCTGGATTCTTGTCGTTGATGAGGGTGGTGGCTGCCACACCGCCCGCCCATTAACTGTGCCACCACCGGCCCACCCATCTGGTGGCCCTGTGACATGCCCAAACATTTCAAACGGCCCCAAAATGCCAGCACAAATGCGGCGGCGTGCAAATAAAAATGATTAATGATGATGCCCCAACTGCCACAGAGGAGAGAGAGAGAGAGAGGGCCAGTGGCAGTGGCAGCAATGGCCGCCTCTCATCCGCTGAAATGTTTTGTAATTTACCAACACTGGGCTGACAGAGACAGGGAGAGATACATCAAGCGTTCTGTATCGAATATACCCCACATTCAAGTGAAATTCATCTCCGAAATGGATCATATTCCAGCTTAGTTGCTTTTACTAATTTATTGCCTAATTCCACTAATTACTTCTGGCCATATTTCGCAAGAATATCCTCCTTGACATGTTTGTGGGGTGCACGAAATGGGCGACTAGAAGTTTTTGTTTAATTTCAGCAATTGCTAGGCCATGGCCCCCCACCCGAGCCACTAAATCCAGCCAACGTTTGCCACGAGAAAGAGATGGAAAAAGCTACAGAAAGAGATAGCTAGAAAGAGAGGCGGGGGGGGGAGACACACACAAAGGTTAATAACTGCCAGAAGATGATGCATAGCATGACACGGGCATAGAACACGGTTGACAGTTGACTGGCAGCCCAGGCGGCAGCGGGTTCTCTGGCCTCCTCCTTCTCCTCCTTCTCCTCCTCCTCCTGCGTTGGTATGGCAGCTGGCAGCCCCACGGTTCCGGCTACGGGTACGGCTACGGCTACGGCCATGTTCTCCCGCTTCTTGGCAGCCATTTTTATGCCTTTGGGCGGCCAATGTGGAATTTGGCCAAGTTTTCTGCCAACACGGTATGGGTTCGGGGGAACAGCAGTCGCGATAATCGCACCTTTGCACCTTTCTGCCTGTCAGACGGAACGGACTCGACTCGACTCGACTCGACTCTCAGGTGTGCCACAGCGCATACACAGATACAGATACAGAGCTACAGAATGTATCTATAGAGGCAAGAGGCAGTCGGAGCCAGCCAGCCAGCCAGCCAGCCAGTGAGAGAGAGAACTCAACTCTTGCCAGCGGGGTGCATTTTCATTAAGAATGAAAAATGATGAGCAATCAATCATTTAGCCCGGGAGGGGTGTTTCTTATGGCGGCAGAGGCAGCGGCTACTCCCCATCGTAGTAGTATTCCATCCCGCCATTCCAGCCATTCCAGCCATCCCTCTCTCTCTCTCTCCAGCACACACTGCAGTTAGTTGGAGCGAGAGAGTGAGACAGGGGGTGGGGCAGTGCATCTGTTAGATACAGAGCTTGTAGATTGATAGCATTACGAGGTACGAGTACCTGCCTCTGGTGTTTGCTTCGTTCCTTCCATGCTTCTCTCTGGATTGGGGTCTCTGGTTGGTCAATGCCTCTCCTCCTCCTCTCACATTTTGTATAATTTACATCTTCATTTTCATGTATATAAATTCTTTTGGTTTTATTTCGCTTGAGGTCTGGTCTGGCCTGTGTTTCCTCCTTCTTTTCGGTGAATTTTTATCGCTCTCTGAATATATTTCACCCTTGATTTGTGGGCTGTTCTTCGAGAGAACTCCTCCAAACAGAAGGAGAGAGAGAGGATTGGTACGGCAGTGTTCTTTACGTCTTGTTGCGGCTGTTAGACAGATCATCTTGAAAATTTAGTCAAATTAACACTGCATTTGGTATGGTTTGTGGTCTTCAGGAGAAGGAGATGATTGAGAGAGAGGTATTGGAGGTGTATCGATGGGAATGGGTGGGTTTTTGGTATGGTTTGCGATTAGTTATGGTATAAAAGGGAACCCAAGTTGTGGAATGATCTAAAGAACACTTCAGAAATGTCATGCAGCAGCGCCCCTCGGTCGGAGATGAATCGACGGGAATGAATCAGAGATATACCAGCCAGAATCGGTTCCAGAATTTGTTCCCTATACATCAAGAATGGAAAATATGTTTTAAAATCATCTACCATCCCTAGAGTCCCTACCCATCCCCCACACACATTGCTGACTACCTTCTAAAAACCAATATCACTACCATCCTTCACTTCAGGCACTCCTTCTTGTTCTACTAATCAACTAATTTACAATTCCACCAAAAACCTACAACCAAAAAGACCATTTAGAGATGATCTTGATGATCTCCAACAGCCCACAACAATTTGGAAATGAAAGCAAACCTCTCGGAGAGATTCTCAGAGATATGGAAACGAAAGCACACAGATCCCCAAAGATAGCAAGAGAGGGGGAGAACGCCTCGTAAAACAAAAATCCTCTAGACAGGCACAATAAATTCATAATTCGTTGGGGTCTCCGACTCTCCAACGACTCCAACGGACTGGACTGGACTGGAGTGGACTTCCTACTTCGTAGAGCCGCGCGTAATTTACATAAATTGAAGCCCCAAGAGAGATCCCAAGATGAAACGGTCCCGTCGCTCTCGGACCAATCGAATAATAACCAAAATGTCAGATGGATCGCCATCTCGCCATCAAAAGCGGCCAACAACGGAATCAATTTGGAAAAGGCCATTGGAAATACACACAGATACAGATGCAGACACAGACACAGACAGACACAGCGCCTGTCATCGGACAAATGATTTGTATTTTTGTTTTAGTTATTTATGTTTCATAAATTATCGGATGTATCTTTTTACGATATTAATTTTCGTTCGTGGCCTGTCCGTCCCCAAACGGATGCCGCTGCCGCTGCTGCTGCTGGTCTGACGATCAAGATTTTATTTAAATGGAACTCATCAACGCTCATTTGGCGGATGGAGTCGCTGTCTCTCTCCACGATGATGGAGCTGCTCTCTGCTGCCTTTTGTTTCGGCCTTTTTGTTTCTTATTTTTTGGAGCGTCTTAAGTATGTTCTCTCTGGGGTTCAGGCTTTAATTATAGAGGTCGCCGGTCGCTGGTAGCTGGTCGTTGGTCGTCGGTCGATTCAGTCTGTCAACGTCTTGGTCTTCTGCCTCTGCCTCTGTCTCCGTTTTCATCTTCTTTCGTCGTTGTCCAATTAATGGATTTTGTCGTATTAAACTCATTAGTTTGCTTTCTGGGCATAATTTTAATTAATCACTCAAAAAAGTCCACGCACACGCAAACCTACAGATCCCCGTAGAACTCGTAGCAAACGAGTTTGGCCCCCGTTATCGGAGTAAAGTTTGCATATTAAACGACCCAGTGGCTACCTAAAAACAGACGAACACAAATCGCGGAATCCGAATTCCGAAATCGCCAAATCCGAATCCAAAAAATCCATTTTTAAATGAAAATTAAAGTTCGCTGAAAAAAAAGATCGACAGATTCGTTCGTTACTCAATCGATTTTTAATTTCAAAATGAAATAAATCAAAATTAAGAGAAGAAAAAAAGAAACTCGAAACAAATTAACATTCGGCTGTGGCTGTGTCTGTGTGGCTGTGTGACTTTGCCCCGCCATTCGATTCGATTCCATTCGATTTGATATATTAAACTCAAAATGTATATTTCATCATTAAAAAAATCAAGAAAAAAGAAGGAAAAAATACAAAAAACAACAACAAAAATCAAAGCTAAAAGCGAAGAACGAAGAAAAAATAAAAATAAAAATAAAGATCAAGCATTGAAACTAGTTTTACAGGTACGGTCCGTCAAGGGGGTGTCCGGGAGGGGGGGCGAGAGATCTCCTCCGATCAGATGCCACACGAGATTCGTCGTCCATCGTCATTGGGTTTCTCTCTCTCTCTCTCTCTCTGTCTCTCTTTCGTCTCGTATTCTGTGTGTGTCTCTCTCTCCCTCTCACTCTCTCGTATGATAAATAACAAATCAAACGCTAAAATGTCGGTAATGTATGTGGCATGTCAGGGGTTCTCTTAATTTATGGCCTGGATCAATAAGAATAACGCCCCAATCAGTGACTATAAATTAACGCAAAGACAAAAAAACAAAAAAATAAAAAACGAATGAACAAAAATCCAAAAAGACAGAATCAAAAGTCTGTCGATGAGAGGCTGAGAATGTTTGTCGGTTCATCTGTCGGATGTTATGTGCATTTCATTTCTGTTTCTGTCCGAGATGTTCGTTGGGTTCAAAAGTGTCTCCCGAGTTTCTGGGTCTTAGCCCTGGAGATGAGATTTTTTTGGAGCGACTAAAGCTGTGCGATCGTTGACTCAGGGAAGTGCTTTGCATATGAGAGATTGATTTTCGACGATCAATATGGGCTGGATCTTAACTCTTGAACTTAGGGATCAAGGTTTTGGGGAGAGGATGAGATGGAGTTTTAAATTTAGGACCAAGAATCTGAAAAAATTATTGTAAAACCTTCACGCCATACACTAGAAGTTAAAAAAAACTCTCTTTCTGGAGAGGTTCATTCAAGGGAATATGCTAAGAATGGAACGATAATATCTCCAAATCTTAAATCTGGGAGATAATATTGGAGCACTGTACTTAAAAAAAGTCTTAAATGTTGGAAAAAGTCTTTCAAAAAACCATCTACAAAAATCATTAGAATATGATATTTTGAAAAATTTCATGCTCCTAATATTTATAATGGGAATATATTTATGGGTTCTGAGTCGGAATTTATCTATTTAAGCGGATAAAAGTCAAAATATATTTATTTATTTAGTTAAATATTTTTATTTTATTTGTTTAAATTAACTTTAATATATAAAGAAATAATACTAAAATTAATTATGTAGAGCGTCGGCTTTGGCTTCTTTTAAATTGTCAAATAAATACTTCTTTATGGATCAAATGTTAAAAATTAAAAAAATTGTTATACATAAAATTTTATAATATAAATACTACAAACTTGAGGTTATTTAATTCTGACATAAGACAGACATTCAAGAAAAAGAACAAAGTAGCCGTAAACCCTATAGATATTAATATCCAATTCAAATAAACTATATTCTCTTGAAGATTAATAGCTGTCCAACCCACAATTGATCGCTTCTCAATCATAAGCCCATAAATTATAACCATTTACTTGTATTACCCGTACTTGTACCCCCGTACTAGCCACCTCTTGCGGATCAATAAACTTGAATGCCAAAAGGTTAATCAATAAATTAAATTACATTATTCTCGCAACTTTCATCACTCGACGGAACACCCGACGATGGCCGCTCCCTGGAATTGCAAGCCAAGTGGAAATCCACAGCCAGAGAAGGGGAAAACTGCGACTGCGAGTAGCTGTATCCACGTCCATTGAATTGCACAAGAGGCCAGTGGGACACAAATGAAATTATCAAAGCGCCATGTGACAACTGTGTGGCAGGGAAACTGACACGTGGACACGGATACCGTTGCAGCACACACACACACAAAGAGCGGCACGCACTTTGACACACGCACTTTTCCACCTGTTTGGAAGGTGCATTACGGCCCCACAACTGCCTCCCCCAGATGATGTATGAATTGCTTTGAATTTAGTTGTCACTGGCAGAGGCGGAGACACATTCATAAATTGTTAAAATGTGTCCAGCGTTTGCACGGAAAAGCGCGAACAAAAAGAGTGCACACAAAACGGGAGCACAACTGTACCTGAAATGACAGGACAGGCGGTGGGGACAAAACTGTCAAACGGCCATTGAAAAGGAGTCTCATGCAACAGGAAAGGGCAGCCGTAGCAAAATCAAAACAATTGCCAGGCAAAAGAAAGAGAGAATACAACTGATGCGCTGAAAGGGGGAGGGAGAATCGGAGACTTGGAGAAAGAGAGAGTGTGTGTGGGGGCATGTACGTTTAATTTGCAAGACAACCGATCCTTTGGCTCTGCTCCAGGGTTCAGGGTTTTCACACCACTCACGTCTTTAGCAAAGGCCTAAATGTCGTTCTCATTCGTGTTTTGTGTGCACAGTGGGCCACGTTTTATGGGGAATGGAAAGCAGAGTGATGGAAAATCTTGCAATGTTCCCATAAGTGAAAAGAATCATCACCTAAATCGTTGGAACCATTAAGAAATGTACCATATGGGGAACTTTTTAAAACTCTAAGCATGTTCCCATAAGTGAAATGATTATCGTTGAAATCATTCAAACCTTAAAAAATGTCCCTTAAATGAAAGGATTAATATTAAAATATGAAAGATTGATGAATATTTCCCACATTTCAAGTAAATCTGGAAAAACTTTTAAGGATTGGAAAAATATGAGAAAAAGGCTCTGTATATAGCTTTGGAATATTCATAAGATGAGGAAAGGAATTATTTAAAAAGAATCTAAAGCTTCAAGAGCACATAAATAATCTAGAAAATATCTAGAAATATTGTTAATCGTAACAAAAATATTCAGAAAGGCGAATAGTTGTGGAATCTTTATAATTTTCCATCCTTCAAAGCATCCATCCCGTTTCAAGCCTTTCCCACCACTGTGCAATGTCATTAGATACTCGTATCAGACTTCATCGTCGTCTTAGTGGTCGCAGTCGTCGCTGTTGCATGTTGCAGTTTGCCTTTTGCCATCGTTGCGATTTGTAGCCAAGTCGGAAAATGCATGTTACCAACAAATGACACCTTCATGTGCATTGGCAGCAATCTTCGCCTCTCTTCGGGCTAGCCATTCCTCTTACCAGTACTCCTCTTTACCGTCCCTCTCTCCGTCTCATAACTTGGCCAGCAGCTGAGTTTCGGCCTCAACATGTTGCCAATTTGGTTGTTGTTGGTCCGTTCGCTGGCTCATTGTTCCATTGGACATTTCAATGCTTCCTCCATGTGCGAAGTTGCATGTTTTTTTTTGTCCACAGCCGAAACCAAAAGGAAACTTAAAAACTTAAGGCCTTAAAAGGCCGACACTTTTGCTGGCTCATTTGGCCAAGCAGTTCCCGCTCGAACGCCGGAACGCCGGAACGCCGAAACGCTGGAACGCACTTGGCCAAAAGAGCGCGCGAATTAACCTGTTGAATGTGGCCGCCGCTGCAGCTGCTGCTGCCGGCTCTGCGTTGGCGTTTTGTCTCATTCCCTCAAGCCATTCCCAGTCCCAGTCCCAGTCGCAGTCCCCGATCTCACGTTGACGCGTTTCATGTGCATATATGGAGCACACATGGGCATGTCCCCTGTCAAAACAGTAGCTTACGGGACACACCGCCAAAAAGTTTCAATGGGAAACAGATTCCAGAAATTATTTTGGCTTACATTTCGGCTTTTCCCAATGAATGAATGACGGGTTGTACAGGCAAATGTAGCGGGAAAATGTCGTTTGAATGGTAAAGAAATACTTTGAAAATACTTTGGGAGTACTTAAGGAGTAATTATAGATGGATAAAGATATATATTTACATAGATAATAAATACATTTTATGCTACATATTACAGATTTTAATGGAGAAGTATTTTAGGAATTTTTAGAGATTTTTATTTAAATATGAGGATATTAAATTTTAAATTGTTACTTTTCAGAATGGAAATTAAATTATATTATATTTTATGAAAATATTGAAATTTGCGAATGAACTGAAAGATTCATACATATATTTTAGAAGCTTCGGACTGAGTACTAAAAGAGTTTAACTCCTTTCTTTGGTCCAAATATATTTATGGTGGTTTATCTGACAGATAGCATTCAGATAGATTCCTTTTATTCCATACATTTTGGTATTCAAATTTTAAAGTTTTTTGATGATTTTGCCAATTCTTTGTCTTTCATTCATTTAAAGAATTAAATATTTCATATAATATATATGTATTTTATGCTAGAGTTTTAAAAATGGAATCTTTAATCCCTTAATGTTATACAAATCCTACTTAATACATAGTCTTAGGACTGATCTGCTGATCAGATTCAAATCTATCTACATTTACCTTTGTTCATCTTTATCTAGATCTATAATCTTTATCCATAACTCCATTTCCTCTCCCTAAAAATCGAATTAATATCCATCGAATCTTGAATTTTCATTTGAAGCACAAATATTCCACCGAATCATTCGCTTTTCACACTTGTTGGCGACAGAACCGCATTATTCCGCATAAAATCTAAAAGCCCGACAGTATCTACTGCTCGTCGCTTTTCCACCAACAATTGTTTGTGTAAAATAATTAAAATATTTGTGCAACGTTAATGAATTTGTTTACATGATCGCGGCGCAGTGCAATTTTTCATCTTAGTGGAAAATCCAGTAAATCTACTGGAAAAGCTTTATGCAAAAAAAGAAGAAAGAAAAAAAAACCATTTAAATCACACGGAGAAAAATGTGGCAGGGAAAAACCAGTTTAATGATTAATCACACGGGAGTGCGAGCGGGACAGCGAGAGAGAGAGAGATCGCGCAAAGCGCGAAACAAATGTCAGAGGCAGCGAACATCAATCTCCAGCGGCGGCCAGAAAGAGCCAAGCAACCAGGCAACGCGATCCAAGTGGCGGCCACATGGTGGTGGCAAAGCCAACGAGTTCTTTGGTGGCCACAAAAGGAAAAAGCATTCGCCTCGAGCCTCCAAGCCGCGCTCCGAGACAGAGCAGGGGAGCGATGGGAAAACCGGCTAAAAGGTGGCCAAATGCGTTAGCCATCGCTTGGTTTTTTGTTGTTTTTTTTTGGTATTGGTATTGTTGTTGCTGTTGCCCGTTGCCCGTTGCTGTGGTGCAGTTGTGGTGCAACGTTGCAGCAAACTACAGTTGGGTTCATAACCTCATTTCAAATTGGCAAACAGGTGCGACACAAATCGTGTATGTCCACTCCAGTCCACACCACTCCAAGCCACTCCACTCCACGTATGTCTCCTCCACGCTGTAATGTGAGATGATGATACGTTGAGGCGACGCAAATATAAATAACCAAAGCACTTAAAGGAGTTGCGAGAATCCTTAAGGTGTGGGCCATGAAAAGAACATCAAAGAACATAAAAAGCGTTGTTAGAATAATCCATAATATAGGATTAAATGTGTGAAGAGGAGGGGAAGGAACTTTGAATGGGAATACTCCCATAAATACACAATAAAACCCCGAGAAAAGATCCCTGAGAATCGAATATTTACACTTGGATTTTAAAATGTATACCAATCGATTTGCACAAAGTATTTTCTCTATATATATTTTAGATATAATTATTCTTATATTTAGATTAAGTTTATTAAAATATAAGTTAAACGAACCAATTCTTCCAAATATATTTATTATTATAATATATTTATTTATATCTATATTTATTACATTAAACAAATTTCATATATAAAATAAATATATTTCATAGTTTAAATATTTTCATAGTTCCTACAAATTTAATGGATTATATTTATTTTATGTTACGGTTAAATATGGTTCGTATGAAAATAAAAGTTAATTCCATTTAAATTCACTGTTTCTGTACTAAGAAACCAATATTTAATTTAAATACTATATGTGTGTATTTCCCTTGACTATGCCATTTTCTCCGACTTTATAGACGTATTTTTCCCTGGGAAATCCATCACATTTCCATTACTGCACTCCGTTCAGTGTGTTCTCATTAAATGGAAAACCAATCAAACTTCAATTGCGGATACCTATTTTTTGCCTCGACTAAATTGCACCTGTCAGACAATCGAATATGCTCCCCCAGCTCTCTCCTCTCCCCAGCCCCTCCTATCGCTCAGGCACAGGTACAGTCGTCGTCGTCGTCGTCGCAAATCATGACATGAGTTCAATTTGTGACAATTATTGTTGCAACATTTCAAAAACCGTAGCACAATTTTGCATACGACGACCTCAGGCCTCAGGCTAGTGGCCGCCTCTCCGGACAGTTGTGCGATTTTTATCGTTTTTCATTCGATTTGATTTCAGTTTCAGTCTGTATTTTTTTGTAATATATTTTTCTATAGAGCTTTTGTGCTGCCGCTGCCTCCATTCGTTCTATTTAAACATGCCACCATATGTAGCTGGCAAAACGTGGCTGCAACTCGCTTTTCGCTGCTGCTGCGGCTGCTGCTGCCTTAATTCTTTTATGTTTTTTTTTTTGTATTGAAAATTAATTGTTGTGCATTTTTCAAACACACAAATGTATCTGTATGTATCTCTATCTGTCAGCGTGTGTATGGGGCGTTCGTTTAATAATTGCATTTTTATTTAATTTAATTTTATTGCCTCATTCAGTTTTATTGCCTCAACAATTATTATTTCTGTATTAGGCTTCGATTGTATTTATATTTAATTCATTTATAAAATATTTCAATTGCAGATGAAATAAAATAGTACAGGAAAAAGCGGAATTTGATTTTCTGACTTGATTGGATTAAGCGTATATTGTTATGAGTAGAAAAACCTAGATAGAAATTATGGAAATTTTTCTCATCTGCATCTAGAAAGAATTGTATCCATAATGTGAGAGGAATGAACACACTCCTTATAATTAAGATATTTATATACCAGGAATCATACGGATTATATTTTTTGTGTTTTTGCAAAATTACAAAATTTAAATTAATTGTTAATTGTGTTTTTTTTTTTTAAATCAAAAAGAACTCTTAATATAAATTTTTATATTTTTTTTATTTATTTATTATAAATTAAAAACTTAGGGATAATCTTGGTGCTTACTTATTATTTTTTTATTTTATTTTTTTTTTATTATTATTTATAGGTATTATTATTTCTAAAGATTTTTTATCCTTAAAAAAATATACATTTTCTTGTTTTCAACACAATATTTATACCTCAATAAATGGCTTCAATTATAAAGATCTCCCCTAGATCTGCCCCATATCATTCCCATTATAATCCCACAATTACAAAATAAATCTAATTACAAGAAAGCAAATATTAAAATATTATCTGCTACCCCGAACCGCATGACGTTTGTACGATTTTCATTAAGGTTCTTATCTCTCGATCTCGAGAGCGTTCCAGTTTTGATAGAATTTCCATGGGCGATTTCATGGGTAAATATTGTGTCGAATGAAGGAGCTTTATGGTATTCTAAATACTGTATAAATATGGCAGGAGAGAAGGCAACCGGAAGGCGATCATAAAAGCGTAAGCACCACCTGGCACCCCTCGAATAAACAGAAATTTTTCAACAATTTTTCAGTTTATTAAAAAGACCGAAAATATTGCAAAACCATTGGGGAAAAGTCGTCGCTTAAGCGATCGGAAAATATTTGCAGAGAGGCAGGGCGAAGGCAAACAGTGACGGGGGGGAAATGGGTGGCTAATTGGTCCGGTGGTTGGCCCGAAAACGAGATCTCCCCTACCCCCCCTTCACGGGTGCCGATAGCGATAGTTCATTTCTTAATTGTTCTGCCGTTGCCGCCGCCACAGACACAAACAATAATTGCGTTGCGCGGAGATAAAAATGTATCCGGTAGATACGAAATGCCAGACGGAGGAGGAGGAGGCGGAGAGCAAAGCATTTCACAAACAAAAAATTATGGAAAATTTATTAACTTCTCGAGTTCAAAAGAATTGGTGCTCCGCGCGCGCGTAGCATTTCCTCGATTCCGTTTGACAATTAGATAGGTATTAGGAATTTGTATCTGTGAGATACACTGCCAGTAATCATCACACAACACACAGGTCTCCTCCCATCAGTGGAAGATCAAAGAAGACGACAATTGAAACTGCGGCATTCAAGCGTTTCCCACTTGAAAAATCGAATGAAATCAACTTAAGATTTGTCCACTCTTCGGTCTACAAGGATTTTTTCCGAATTTCCCACAGTTTTCCCCTTGGAAAATCCACTTAATTATGAGCTACACAAAATGCTGGGTACGGCTTTGCATAAAGCAAGATTTTTCCACAGATTTTCCATAGATTTTCCCTATAAACAATAAACCAATCTTGTGCTTGAGCAGCCACTCCTCTGCAGACGGACACAGCTCTTTCTTGCCTGTATGTTGTATGCAGCAAAATTATGTAGCACGTCCAAATGCTGTATATGTTTTGGAAAAAAATATTATGCACGACAAGTTACATGCATCAAACTGTGGCACCACCACTGCTGCGGCTGCCGCTGCTGCTGCCAGTGCCGGTGCAGCACCAAAAATCTGAAAACGAATGCCATAAAATCAAAGCACAAACCAAGAAGGCGGCTGGCTCCAGAGGGGGGGAGGGGGAGAGGGAGTGCTGGTGGTGTGGCAAGTGGGGTTGAAGTTGTGGCAGGCTCCAGCACACAGACACGGGGTGTGTGTCGGCAGCGGCCATGGCAGAGAATGGCAACCTGTTGCACGTAGCAACGACGACGCACACACACACATACACACACGCGGGAAGGAAATCTTTTGAAATGCATTTCATTAAAAGACAAAAAAAACCGAAACAAAAAAGCCGGCAAAAGTCAAGGAAATGCAATCCGTAAAGGGAAAATATTATATATTCGATGTGGGCAAATATTCTTATAAGAAGTTCTTAAAAGGATCTAAGATATCTACCAAAACAATCCTCTTCCCGTCCCACATATCATTTACCATGAATATCCATCTATAAGGAACTTTTTCCTAGTTTTACAGATCTTTGCCATCTTCAAATAAGATTTGAGTAGTTCTCTTCCTTAAAAGGTGTTCTCTCCATATCGTTTGCGACTAATTTGTGAGGTGTACCACTCGGAAATCGAGCCGCCCAAGAACCATTTGCACTTTAGCCTGCCCGCCACAAGGCCCAAGAAGAAGGCCAAGATGAGAGCGAAGCGCAGGCGGGGCAACATGAGGAAGAGACTGCTGCAGCAGCAAGGCTGTGGCAGCCAGGGGAGAGGAGGCTGTGGCAGCCAGGGTAGAGGAGGCTGTGGCAGCAGTAGAGGCAGAGATTGAGGCCGAATCCGCGGCACTGCTGGGCGAGAGGCAGAGAGACAAAGAGGAAGACTCTTGCACCTCTCGTCTCATTGTCCGTCGCATTGTTTCGGTCGCATTGTCCGAATCAATTGTGGGAAAGCGACGCACAGGAATAATCTGCCACTCCGTTGGACTCGCGCTTGAGGTGCACTTGTATGGGTGTGCATCTGCATCTGTGTCTGTGTGTGGGTGCATTCGGGTGGGTGGCATTGGCCGCGCGACGACGCAACGTTTGTCGCTGTCAATTAAAGCCGGCCATCGGGCACCAGCCAAAGCCAGCGACAGGAACTGGAACTTGTTGCACAAGTTGCAGTTGCAGTTGCACCGTGTGTTGCACTGGCACTGGCACATGGCTGTGGCTGTGGCTGTGCCACTTTTCTATGCCTTCGTGGCATTTTTTGACACTCTGGCGACGTCGTCGCTGCAGCAGCAGCAGCAGCAGCAGCAGCAGGAGCAGCACCACCAAGAGCAGCTGCTGTGGCAGCTACGCCCCTCGCTTGCCTCGTTTCAGCCGCCGCCGGGCATCCAGAGCCGGGGCCGAGCCCTTCCGCTTCACGCTTGCCACCAGCTGCATTGTCTGTGTCTCTGACTCTGTCTCTGTCTCTGTGCTTTTGACCAACTTTGGTGTTGCATAAATGTGAAGATGGGAGGGGGAGGGGGGAGGCTGCTCCTCTGATATCGGTTTTCTGTCGAATGATATATTGACAGGCAGTGAACGAGAACTACCACTGAAGGCAGCTTTTGAATGCCATTTAAATGATGAGATACTTCTTATTGTATCTGAAAAGAGATGGATTTAATATCTTTGAATGTATTTAAGGCAATTAGATAACTAGATACCAAATAGTTCTCAAATTTTAAGCATTTCCTAAGTAGATACATTTTTGAGATACTTTTCTATCTCTTAATGCAACTCCTAATGGACCTTATTATCTTTAATCGAACAGATATGTCATGAAATCACCAATAAAGTATCTACCCCTCTATCGGATAACTGAAATCTTCAAAAAGATACTTTTGTATCTCAAAATTATGTATCTTTCTGCCTAATGTCTATTCAACAATTAAATAAAGATAATTTTGTTTCCCTCAGTTCCTCATTCGATCGCATCCATCATCACTTTAGATACTTTTGTATCTCAGGGGTGCCTGTTAATGAAACTTAAGTGAGTGTAGCCATATCTGATGGCTGCACTTATTTCCTACTCCCAAGGATAGATATTGTATCTGCCAGATACGGAACCACCAAGTGCGATCATCATCATCATGGGGATCGCAGAGGCACTCCAATCCGGCGATGATATAAATTTATGTGCCCCAATCGCTGGCATCGCTGCATGGGCTCTCCGTCGACCCGAAGGTTCGATGCGGCTGGAATGTGGCATGTCCATCATGTTGCATCTCCCACTGTGTGAATGGCGAAGGTGGCAAGTGGCAGCAGTTGCTCAACTGAAGAGGGACACTCTGCTGTGCGTTGATTCGTCGTAATTCAAGCGATTGTATCTGTGTGCAGCAGCAGCAGCAGCAAGCCAGCAGCTTCCATGTTTATGGCTGCCACTGACAGCCGCCAAGACAGAGAAAAAAAGATGATGATAATGATGTTCCCTTAACCATCCACCATCCATCCATGTATTGTATCTTGTATCTTTCAGTCTCTCTCTCTCTCCCTCTCTCTCTGTGTGTATCTGCATCTCTGTCTCATTTTGATTGCGTGTTTCTGAAGTCCAATTCCAAAGCGAAGATTCGAAGACGCGACGACGACTCTTTACCTGAACATCAATCGGCCATAAATTAGCATTTGAGTAAATTGCTTAAATTCGTTATTCGGAATTAGGCTCTACCTCTACCGCTCCCTCTCCTGTCCATCTCCACTCCCCAGAGAGCAATCCATTGGGCATGCCAACTTGTTTTTTCTTATATTCAATTTTTATTTCATTGATTGATTTATTTTTTACCCGTTGAAAATCTTCTTTTAATGGCGGAAATTGAGCTGCGCAGATTGAGTTTTTATTTTTTTTGCTTCTCTGAAAAATCACAGCCATTAATGAAAGTGTGAAAGCTTCTTGGGGCTGAGAAGATGGTTAAGGAAATGGTTTTCTAATAGAAAGTGGTTATAGAATGTGTCTGGGACAAATTGAGATTGGGAAATAGAGATTTTAAATGTTTAAATAGGTTGGGAAAGATTGGTATTATACTAAAGCTAAGGATCCATCAATTTGGCAGCACTATTTGAAGGTAGAAAACTACCAACTGGGCAGCACTGTCAGAGTAAAGTTGGAGGGCAAAGATATTGCTAGCAATTAATGGGTAGCACTAAAGTTAGCACTATTAGATAGGTGTATCGTAGATTTGAGCAGATTATGGGTAACACTGGTGGAGGGTAGAGAACAAACTGATTGGCAACACTTGCAGGGCAGCACTGAAGCCAATTGATCAATGTATTGGGCAGCACTTAAGCTGTAGATCAATCAGCACAATCAGATCTTTATCGATAGCATTGATATCCGATAGCAATCAGGTGGGCAGCACTGTAAAGGTAACATTGAAATCAGGGAACAACCAGGTTGGCATCACTTCCAAATGCCCCTCCAAAAACCAATCCAAATTCATATAAATTTCCGAATAAATCCAAATTTTAAACCCCTTTTTGATTGCAGAGACAGTTCCACACCACAGAAAACTTTCAGAAATCCGAAATGAATAACGAATCCATAAACATGGAAAAAATGCCTTCATAAAGACGTTGAACTCTTGAACTCCCTCCCGCTTTCAATCCACAGACGACGATAGACGGACTTCCAGCCGCGTGGAACGATAACCATTCGAATAAATAAAACTTTGGAAAAATCAATTTCAAAAGGAGATTTTTTTAAGCTGAAAGTCTGGGCTTGGAAATTACCACGAACTCTATAAATCAATCGAATTTATTGACCAAATGACAAAATGGACAACAAATGAGATGAGAGCGAGAGACGCAATCAAGAAGAGAGGGAGAGAGCAGAACGAAATTAAAACAAACGAAAAGGCATTAAGAAGGAACCATGAAGATTAGGCGAAGGAGGAGGAGGACCTAAAAAATCGATTAAAACGAATGGAATGTCAAATGGAAGACCCAGAACCAGAGGCCATAAAAATGATAAAAAACAAAAACAAAAACCCAAATAATACTTGGGATTCGCTGTAGCATCTCCTCACCTCTGAGGCGCAGCTTTTTTTGTTTTTTGTTGTTGGTATGTCTATGCCACAAATCAAATGAGAGACACCGAAGGATGCAAAACGGAACAGAACGGACTGGCTATATCTCTCGGGGGGCTTTGGTGTTTCTGTTTCTGTTGCTGTTGCTGTTGCTGTGTGTGTTTGTTGTCTCTGTCTCCTGGAGTCTGGGCCTTCTGTCTCTGTCTGTTGGAGTCTGGGCCTTCTGTCTCTGTCTCTTGGAGTCTGGGCCTTCTGTCTCTGCTTCCTTCTGGATCTGGGGGAATCGGCGCGCAGATCGGAGGCCCGCTGCAGGGCGTCCAACAGCAGCGTCATAATCACACGGCTGCTGCACTCGGCTTAGGAGTGGGGCAATTGAAAGGATGCGCGAGAGGGGTCGCGCCGGAGTGTGGCATGGCTCTGTGGCATGCAGCTTCAGAGCAGCTCCCTCCTCCTGCTACTCCTCCGATAATTATGACGGGAAATAAATTGTGTATGATTGCTTGATTGGCGATTTATTGACTCACATTATTGGAAGCTGCCGTCGCCATCATCCTGCGAATACGAATGCGAATACCAAGACGAGCATGTGTGTGAGTGTCTGAGCCCCAGTGAGTGCATCCCATGAGTGTTCATAATCGATGCCTCCTCTGACAGCGTATTTATTGCCAAATGCGTATAATAATTCCACCGTTCTCCGTCCACCGGCTTCCACAGGGAAAGGCAGTAACAGGATGATGATTGAAATTGCGAATACGAGGTAAGTATCTGCCAGAACCGGAAGCTATTAAAAAATAAAAGATGCAGCCTGCACAAAACGGTGCGTAAATGTTTTAGGCGAATGTATTTTAAGGCCATTAAAGTCATTGAAAGCCAAGACTTTTTAAGGCTAAAACTTGGACACTAAAGATGCAATTTATATGAAAATATTGGAGCTGTTTTTATTTTTAAAAACATTTTTACGCATTTAAAAGATGAAATATTTTTTAAAATATATTTTTCTTACAAATTTGCAACGTAAAATTAATTTAAACATTTTTTTTTGATAAGACTTGATTTCTTATGATATCTTACAAAAGATACAATTTGTGTGAAAATATTAGAGCTATTCTTATTTTTAAAAACATTTTTACGCATTTAAAAGATGAAATATTTTTTTAAATATATTTTTCTTAAAAATTAGCAGTGTAAAATTAATTAACAAATTTTTTTTTGATAAGAATTGAATTCTTATGATATCTTACAAAAGATAAAATTTGTGTGAAAATATCGGAGCTATTCTTATTTTTAAAAACATTTTTACGCTTTTAAAAGATGAAATATTTTTTAAAATATATTTTTCTTACAAATATGCAATGTAAAATTAATTAAAAATGTTTCTTTTTGAGACTTGATTTTTCGTGATATGTTACAAAAGATACAATTTGTGTGAAAATATTGGACCTATTCTTATATTTAAAAACATTTTTAGGCATTTAAAAGATTGAACATTTTTCAAAATATATTTCTTCTTGAAAATTTCCAACGAACAATTAGTTTTAAAATGTTGTTGGGATAAGACTTGATTTCTTATGATAGCTTACAAAAGGTCCAATTTATGTGAAAATATTAAATATTTTTTAAAAATAGATAAAAAGTAGATTTTCCTTTTTCTTCCCTAAAAGACCATACAATTCTACTATATCTTCCTGCTTTACCCTCTAAATATCTCCATTTCCCAAGGAACGCAAACATAGAGTATATTAGGTAAATAAATACCAGTTTAAATACCAGTTGCAAAATCTACAGAATTTCATACACTATCATTAGGCATAAATTAGCCATTAAATGAGTCCTAAAACGACTTCAATTATGTTAAACCAAGACTTTTGTGTGTGTCCATTGTATCCGAAACTATGTATTCACCAGAACAAAGGTACGCCATCAGATTGATTGGAACAAAGAGTTGATGCGATGGCAGGCAAGAGTTTAGTTAAGGCTTAGTCTTTTGTTCGGAAACAACATTGATATGCTAAGCAGATGATGATGGAAAAGAGACAAGAAAGAGACTCTAAAGCTGAGGGGGGAAAGCAATTAACTAAATTCCCAATACAGAGAAATGGAGTGAAAGAAGTGAAAGTGGGACCAAGAAAACAACCCCTGGAAAAATCCAATGGTCTTGTGGTCCTTCGGTCTGGCATTAAAATATAATTGCGACTATTTAATGCCATTAAAGTCACTGCAACGATTAATGACTAATGGGGTCAGAGGGTGGCTCTCTAATCGTATGGCATGGGGGAGTGGGTTGTGGGTGTGGGTGTGTGGGTGTAACTCGTGCCTGGGATTGATAGAATGATTTAATGTCGCCAATAAATGGACACAGAGACGTAGCTAGACATGACCCGCATGGCTGATAACATTTACTGGGGATCTCGGAGCCCAGAGAAAAACATGGCTGCCTTTTCTCATTGCATGCTCACATGACATTTAATGTGTCATATAAGGGTTACTGCCACCCCCACCCCGCTCCCCCAGAGAGCGACAGAGACAGAGACAGGAGAGGCCGCGTCATCATCATCAACATCCACTTTCTTGAGGCCTCTGGACGGACTCCCGGGTGTAACTTTTATGTGAAATTGATATCCCATCGACAGGGGTCCTTCCCTTCTCTCTCTGTACAGTTCTCCATCTCTTTCTCTCGTGATATCTGCTTTTCCTGCTTTTCACAGTGCGTGTGTCTGTGCGTACATAAATCTGTCAGTTCTGGGGTTTTCCTTCTTTCTCTCTTCTTTTTTTTTGTCACTGCTCCTCTCCGACTGTCAATTCACACAAAAATTATGATCCTGAAAAGTAGATTATCCTTGATTTATGGCCGCATCATTCGAAAGTTGAAATTGCCTTTCCCCCCTCCACCCCACCCCTAGAAAGAGAGTAAGCGAGAGATGGATGGACACATGTGCACACACGACGAGTGGAGTGTATCTGTATCTATAGCTGTAGCTGTAGCTGTGTATCTGTATCTTTTGTGTGCCAGCATGTGTCGTCGTGTGCATTTTCATCTGTCTGTCAGTCAGAGTTACGACACTTTCGGCTTTCTTTCTTTCTCCGGCTGGAAAACCTTTCTTCTTCAATCTTTGGGCCTTTATTTATGTGTGGTACCCTCATGCACCATCTCTCTCTGGGCTCTCTAGGTTCTAGATAGATAACAGGATACATCAAAATCATTCTCCAGCATTTGAGTGAAAGTCTCCTGACTGCTGGAAGGATACTACGTCTCTGACTCACACAGTCTGTCAGTCAGAGTTACGACACTTTCGGCTTTCTTTCTTTCTCCGGCTGGAAAACCTTTCTTCTTCAATCTTTGGGCCTTTATTTATGTGTGGTACCCTCATGCACCATCTCTCTCCGGGCTCTCTAGGTTCTAGATAGATAACAGGATACATCAAAATCATTCTCCAGCATTTGAGTGAAAGTCTCCTGACTGCTGGAAGGATACTTCGTCTCTGACTCACACACAAAGGACATGGAACCACCATCAACCCCGGCATGATAATAAATAAAATTAAATGTGCTTTTGTTTGAAGCAATTGAATTATGTGCGTGTGAATGGCTCGTTTTCCATTGCCATTGCGCGCCTCCATTTCACATTTCCTATTTTCCATTAACATTTCGTTTTTCCTGTTTTTCTGTTTTTAAAACTCTCTGGCCAGTCAAATTTTATTGCCTTTCCATCGCATTTTCCCATACGAAATGGCTTTCTTCGCTCATCCGCACATCCATCCATCCATCCGTCCATCCGTCCATTCTCATGTGCGACATTATTTTCTGCTGATTTTCAATGGTGTTTTATGTCTCTATGTGGTGGGTTTCTGTAATGATTTTTTATGGCAGAAATTCTTAGAAATCTTATTCTGGTTTTGGATTAATTTACAAAACATTTTTAAAAAAGAATTCATGGAAAGTATTAATATATTTAAGTATAAACACATAAAATGAATATAAATAAAAAAATTAATCATATGTAGGTAAATAAATAAGTAAAATAATAAAAACAATTTAAAAAAGAATATCTTGAAAATAATAATATATTTAATCATATTTATTTATATTAAAATATATTATTATAAAATATTTATAAAAAATGACAATATACAAAATATTAATAAATATGAAGAAATAAATAAAAGGAAAATAAATAAAATAAATACATAGGTATCAAATAAATAAATATGAATATAAATTAAAAAAAATTATTTTATTAAAATAAGAGCAATATCTGATGATATTTTAGTTATTTAAAACTCCCAAACACATGAAAATCGTATAATTGGAAAACAGATTCAAAGATATATGTATACCATTATAGATACAAAATATCCCAAAAATGTTCTTTCTGAAACGCTTTTCTCAACACCTCACCACATTTTCCCCACTTCAATACCCTCTTCCTTATTTATTCAATCAACTCTTATTTTGGATCCCCCATCAACGTTAAGAACTCTCCTAAGAACAGCTCTCCTCTTTCCCCCTCTATGGCTCTGTAGCTTTCATGCCATTAAAAGTCCTGTGGGCGTGTCAACTAAGTGACAGAATATAAAATATATATTCCAACAGACGTATCTTCAAGATACGAAAAAGTAACCCCTTTCGTTTTTAGATTTATGGATGGGCGGCATACGGAATGGCTTTAGGGAGAGGGAATGGTATGATGGCAGGATGGACTCCGTGGCAGAACAAAGGAAAGACCAGACCAAGTATCGAATCGGCCACTAATCAAGTTTTGACAGTGGAAAATCCACCATCTCCAGAGAGAGGGAGAGGCAGCTGAAGTCCGAAGAACATGGCCGCTGATGATGGCGGTGTATCATCTAATGAAATGTACCACCATATCGGGGAAATTAACACACACTGAAGGCCCGTCCCGCCGCGTCCCGCATTGCATCCATCCCTCACTTCGATGGCCATAAAACAATGTCACGCAATTTAAAATAAAAAGCCAGAGCCCGAAGGAAGAGGGAAAAATGTCAAATTTTGAGTGATTTACAGGGGCAAAAGGGAGGAGCGGCAGGCCAGAGACGGACGTGAGTGAGGAGTAGTTTGGAATTTCCTATGAAAAGTGGAACATAAAAGGAGTTCATAATTTTCCAAACTGAAAGATAAGAAAGTTGGGAAAGTGACTGTGTCTGTGCCTGTGTCTGTGTCTACGGGTGGCAGCAGCAGCACCAGCGACCCTTGACCCTAGGCAGCACATGCTGCGCTTTCTCCCTGCTCTCTCGCTCTCTCTCTCTCTCTGTTTGAGTCCTTGTAAATTAGGCAAAACAGGACACGCCGCCGCGCCGCCACCACGGGAGCGCTAGGCGCTGATGCAATGCTGAAGTCACGAAGACAGGCCCTGGGACATAAATCACGAGGCCCACTAATTTGGCAGAACGAAATCGAACGCGTTGCATCCGTCAGATGCACAGATACTTTTGCGCAGGCGCGCAGCTGCGCTGAGGTCGAGTCTTCTCGGGTACTTGTGGAAATATGAAAATTATGAAAGAAAGTGTGCCCCTCAAATCATCAGATTTACGAGACCTTCGACAGGCCATTCCATTCCATCAGATACTTAGATACTCTCTCTCCTCCTAATGCTGCGGAACGACAAGGTCCTCAGGGTTTTATCTTTCCAGAAAATGGTTGGGAGAGCATTTCTCTGATTTTCTAATATTTTTATGATGCACATTTCCGTTCCGTTTCGCAGTTGTCTTCGATTTTTGAAGTGAAGTCAAAGATTTATGTTTTTTTTCTGTTCGATTATGTAAGCGGGGGTTTTTCTTTTCTTTCAGTCCCATTTTCATTCTTTCGTTTTCAGTTCATTTGTGTGGAAAGTCAATTATCAAATTTATGATCTTTCAACCATGAGATTTTTGTTCACTCTCGGGCGGCACTTTTCTTTCGTTTGGTTTTTGGCTCTTTCCCATGGAATATATTCTTGGATATCGTATATTTTAGTTTCGAAAAATCCATCGCATATGGTGGTATTTAATTTGTTTGTAATTTTTAAGTTATTAGTCATAATTTTCGGTATTTTCAGGGCAGCGCTGACAGCTCTGGATATTTGATTATATGGTTTTTAATCAGGCTATGGTTTTAAATTAGGGAATCGTTTTTGGGTAGCGAGTGCTCTATGGGAAAAGGAGGTTGGCTATCGATGGAAATTATAATCAAAGGTAAAGGTTTCTTTAAAGGAAATACGGATATCATTGATTTATAGGTTTTGTGAGGTGTTCTTTGTTATTTGTAGGAAAGAACAATATGCTGAGGGCAGTTTTCTTACTTCTTTAATATTATAGAATATTCTATGGCTTATCATCATTTATAGACCCTCAAAATCTTTCGAATATCATCTTCTAAATGCTAGCAATTATTTTCTATCCATTTTCTTAAGAATCTTTAAACTTTAATGACTTTTTGGAATACAAATTTTCCTTGTTTTACCCACTGAAAATATTTATCTAAGAATTTTCTCCAAAAAACTTCTCCCAAAGCGTAACCAATTTCTACCCAAACTTCAGCTTTTCCTTAACCATTTTCCCTTGCCTTTCCAAATGGATAATCGAAAAAACACCCACACTCTGTCATTGAGGAAAATTTCATTCATTTGTTGCCTTTCGTCAAAATTAACAGCAGAAGAGCGGCAAAAGTTTTTAATGAAAAACCCGCATTGGGACGCCACTCCGCCTCTAACCCCTGGAAAACCCAGCAATACAAAGAAAACTTTGAAGAGTTTTCTTTAGAACTGGAGCAAAAGAGAGGGAAATAGAGGGCACACACACACACACACACGCATAGAGACGATGATTCCATCATGGCCGACGAGCGACGAAGAAGAAGGGAACGACAACGACGACGACGAACGACACGACGCCTGACAGCCTGTCAGTCATTCCGAAGGGGGCAGGGCAATGGCCAGGCAGCAGCAGCAGCAGCAGCATGTGCGGGCTCTCTCTCTCTCACACTCTGTGCTGCTCTCTCTCTCCGCCACTTTTTCTCACTCCGTGTGGGGAGGGGGGAACAGCTCTGACGTTTTTCATCCACCATTCAAAGTCGGGGTTTTCTGGTTTTTGGCAAGCATTTCCTTTACGTTTCGTTTCGAGGAGGATATCCGAGAAAACGACCCTTATATATTCGCTCTTCTGTTGGACAGGCGGGTAGTCATAATTCTTTTTTATTTTGTGACACGAATAAATCACTCAATTGTATAAAATTAAACGCAAAAAGGACGAACTGAATGCCAAAAGGGGCACACACACACACACTGCCGCACACACACACACTGTGGCAGGAATGAGGGTTGGGCTGTGGGGCAGGACTCGGGAGTTAAGTCACTCCCAGAGACGCAGTTATTTAGGGCTGTGTTTTCGTTCTCTCTCTTTGAATAAAATAATTCTGATTCGTGCGGCCGAATAAATCAGGAGATTGGACACAGATATCATAAAAATAATATCCTGTTCTGTGCGAAGAACCTCTGCTTGTCCTTTGGCAGCCATTTGATGCGACCCTTGCTCGTGTCCTCGTCCTTTGGCCAGCAATCGCACTCGTAATTTTCACTAGTTTTTCCTTACATTTTCCTTTGCAGTTAAATAAGCATTTGGCACACATCAAAGTTTGTCTTTTTTTTAAGTAGATGGAAAAAGGATATGGAAGTTCCTACTTTATTGGATTGTTTTGGAAGATTTTGTGGAGAAAAAGAGGGTCAGACTTAAGGCATATTTCACAGGAAAGGTTTCGAGTACTCGAATACAAGAAGTTTAAAGGTTTTATATATATTTAAGAATTCTTTTAGTTTTTCAGATTTAGGGAATGTTTTTATTTTGTAATTTTAAACATTTTTTATATATTTTATAGAAATATTTTTAAAAGGAATTTCCTCTAAAAAAATACAACAAAATTCTTAAATATTAAGAACTAATTTTAGAAGATAATTCCAATAGATTTTAGTGGGAAATATATCTCAATAGTCTCATCGAACCTCTAACTATTATATTTTCTTACGTCAATGCCAACATCTTGTGTACTTTCAAGCCTTTAATTGATTTGAAATTCTTATATATACAATTATAAGACTTTTTCCCATATTTCCACATTTCTTATGAATCATTTATTCTCTTTTTTCATGGTGTAATATCCACCGGTGAGACCTTTACCATTAGGCCATCTTTCAGGTGTGCTTTTAGTCCAAAAAATTTGTTAAAATTAAAGAGATCCATAGAAATGAATGCGACCCATTACCAAGAGCTCTGCCAAAAATTCCCCCTCCCTTAGAGCCTCTAATATTCTCCATTACAAAACCCTCCCCACACCCTTATTTTTTTCAGCCATTTTTTCGCTGTTTTCTCCGCCTCATGGAAGGTGGGTGGTTGGATGGTGGGTGGATGGTGGGTGGTGGGATGGCTGCTAAGTATTTGGTCCATGGCCATCACATGGCATAATACTCGTAATTTGATTTGTGATGTTTGATAGCGACATATGAATTATGGCAGGAGAGAGACAGAGAGAGTGTGTGTGTCTGTGCATGTGTCTTTAGTCCTTCCTTCGTGTCATCGTCATCAGCATTAAACGAGCGTTCATCTCCAGCTCCCATTGCCACTGCCACCGCCACTGCCACACAAAACCCCCCCAACCCACCCGTACCCACCAACTGATGTGGCATTTAGCAACCCTTAGCACGCATAAATTACTTTTATTACCTGTCAGGGGTATTTGTACGCTGTGTTGTGTCCTGTGTCCTCTTCTGTCCTCTGTTTTTTCTCATTTGGTTTTTAGCTATATTTTAATTGCATATCGCGCAGGCCATAACTATTTTGCACTGCACTGACAGCAGATTGAAGATATTTATTAATATTAGATGCGACAGACAGACACAGGACACAGGACACAGAGCATTGGACACACACAGGTTCCGTCCCATTCCGACTGCTGTCTGTCTCTACCCCTACCCTACCCTACCCCCAAATGAGTCGCATAATTCCGGGGGTTTCCATTAATTCTATTTTATTGCGTCACAGATTTTTAGATGATTTCGACTATCTATGTAGATTTTTTGTCTGTGTCTATGTATGTGTGTGCGTGTGTGTGTGCCATTGTTTTGTTCCGGTGTGCTACGGCTGTATGTGCATTTTCATATTTCATGTCATTCAAAAAACTGTGTAAATGACATTTTCAGACCATCATTCGTTTACGGGGATTACTTTTGGAAAGGGTTAGAGAGAGAGAGAGAGTGGAAGGAAAATTATGGTTTCGGGTTACTGCAAAGGGATTAGGAAGCCAGGGGCATCAAAAGTGTATCTGGAAACACCTGAAATTGTATGTTTTTCTTATTTTCTTCAACTACAATCAAGGCAAATTTACTTAATAAAGGTATTAGGCAGAGAGTAGAATGCAAATTATGGTTTCAGAACGTTAAAAAATTATTAAGAATAAAGGAAACATTCAGGGGCATCTCCATTGGATCAGAAAACTCTTGAAATTTTATATTTTTCATACTTTTCGTACTAAAATCAAGAAATTATTTCATAGATGGATTTTGGCGGAGAATGGAATTCAAATTTTTTTAAAGGATTTTACAATGTTTTCTTTAATTTAAAGGCATTCAAGTCGTACTGGAATATGCCAAAATTTTAATAATTCAAATTACAAAAACATATCTGAAATTGTTTAGCCCCAATCAAAGCAAAAATACCCTCTCATACTACAAGAACCTGCGTATAGTATGTAAAGATACCACTCCGTAAATTGTACACTCAGTCCCTTCAATTTATCAACCAAAAGACCCACTTCATCAGAGAGAGAATCCCAATCCCAACGAGAACCTTTGTGCAGCATCGGGGCCTACAACTGAATTAAGGTCTGAGTCTCAAGAGAGATGTCTGCTGCTTTTATCGCTGAATTAATAGAGCTATTAATAAGTCTTTTGTAGGGGTATCTTTCGATATCAAAAAAAGAAGAAAAAAATAAAAAGAAATCCCAGGTTAACCTTGAGGTACCACGAGAAGATGGGAACCCGAAGAGATGGTGGGAGATACAAATGTAAATCCTTCAGCAATAAAAGAAACTGATTTACCTGCGATGAAAGTGACATGTCCTCCATCTTGTGGCAGCAGCACCGGCACAGGTTCCTGCTGCTGCATCTCCATCTTCAGGGGTCTGGTCTCCTTCCTCTCCTGCCGCCGCTGCTGCTGCTGCTGCACATGGTGCTGCTGCTGCTGCGCGGCCTGGAGACGACTTTGATAAATACCATGACAAATTCAAAACTGTCAGACATCATTTTTCAAATTGTAATTGCATTATTATCGAACGCTGAGTAGGATATACCAATGGAAGGAGGGGTTTTCGGAGAGTAGTGCGGGCGGTCCTTCTTCAAGCAGGGGCAGGGGGGTAGGGGGAAAAATGGGAAATGGGGAAATGATGATGGGAACAATTGGCGCATTAATCTCACAAAATGTCGCAGCGAGAGAAAAAAGGTCGCCCATCCAACATGTGTTTCGGCATAGGATCTTCCTTCGTCTTCTCTCTTCCCCTCCTCTCTCTCACTCTCTCTCACTCGCACACTCTTTTCTCTTTTGAATAATTGAAATGTCAAATGTCGGCATAGAGCAACTATATAAGATAGAGCGAGGAGGAGGAGGAGGCACGGCACTGCTGTTGGGGGAGAGAAAGAGCAAGGTAGAAAGTTGCTTGAGTGCTTCACTCAATGAAGCAGAAACAGGTAGAGGGACACCGTTGGAGATGGGGCAGAAAAGGAGGGCAGGAAGAAAGAAATATAGATGTGGCTGGCGTAGGCGACAGAAGTTTCATCGTTTATGTGGTAGAAAACCGGGATTTAATAGGAAATAAAATATCGGGAAGAATTTATAAGAGAATCCACAAAGCAAAGGTATAAATCATAATTCCTTTAAAATACTGAAAAAATAAGAAAATCAATAAAAAAATAATACTTTTTGGGTAAAAGTAATCAAATTAATTAATCATTTTTAATCATTAAAAATTGTAATTTCATTAGAATTTTTATTACAAATGAATCCTGGAGTACAAGAAATAAAAATAAAATATATTTTTGTATTTATTAATTTAAAATTAAAATTTAATCACATTCATATTTAAAATATATATGAATCTTAGAATACAAGAAATTAAAATGAAATCAAAAAAAGTACAAAAATATAAATGAAATAAAATAAATGAATATAAATAGTAAATAAATAAAATAAAAATATAAATAAAATAATTAAATTTTAATTTTAAATTATTAAAAATAAAGCTTTATTTTCTTTTTAATCATTTAAAATTTAAATTTAATTATTGTATTAACATTTTAAATACATATGAATCCTCGAATACAAGAAAGTGATATCTAGTTACGTAAATTATACCAACACAGTAGTTTAGTAATCTTAAAGATAGGAAAAACCATATTAACAGACATCCTAGGCTATCGAATTCATTCAATGCACCATTTTTATTGCCGTTACAAGAGAATTCTTCGAATTCTTTCCTTCAATGAACTTCCTTTTCATCACGATTTCGTTCACCGCATAAACATACTCTCCGCCATCCCATTCCACAGACATTGACTTCCCTCCGGCTCCCTCTCCACCTCATTGAGTGAGTTGTGCTGCATCTGCAGTTTTTGGTGCCTGCTTAAAAAGGAAAGGCGCAAAGATTAATTGCGCGTGGAAACTCCTAATTAAATCATATCATGGTTTTTGGGTCGCCCGTTGGCACCTCCTCCTCCTCCATTTTTCCCCCGCTCTCCCGTGCTCCTTCGTCTTCTTTTCCGTCTTGTCTTCCTCCTGCATCTTCATCTTCTCCGCCTCCTTGTTTTTCTGGTTCTTTTGGTGCCACTTAACGATGTTTTGATGTGGTCGATTTTTCATTTCCATTACAATTTGAGAAATTGCATATTCAAGTGTCTCAATTAAGGAGGGAAGACTGTGCCACAGGGAGAAACGGGAGAGAGTGTGAGGCAGAGACTTGGAGCGGTCTGAGGGTATAGTGAGATAGGTCCTGCTCTGTGGAAACTCTTTGTTTTCCCGATGCATTTGCATGGAAATAGTCATTCCAGATTCTCGAACTTCCTTTTGTTGAAGATACACCTTCCACCTACAGGTTGCAAGTAGCTGAAACAGAGAGATGTCTACCATTTTGTGTGTGTGTGTTGCATGTGAAATCTGAAATCCTTTCTCGGCCAAAGAGGCAACAGCAGCACCGACCTGATTGGTAGTTGACTGCTTCTCTGCTTTTTCAGCTTCGTGCCTCTTCTGGCCAAGAGATTCCATCAGCCACAGCCACAGCCACCAGCAGCAGCAGCAACAAAAAGGGGCAACAGCAACAACAACTACAAGACAAACGAAAACGAAATGCTGCTGCTGCTGCTGCTGCTGCTGCTCCTGAGACATGAAGTTGACAGCTCAATGCGCTCGAACACAAAACTCAAACTCGAACGAAGTCTGAACAATGCAGCCAGACAGAGAGGCAGATACATGGTGAGACAGGGACAGGGCGAATGAGCGAGCAAGCGATGGAAGCACCAATACACACGGGCACAAAGGCGAACGAACAACTGCAAAAAGCAACAAAAAAGAAACTGCAAAAGCTGCAAGGAGAAGTCAGCGCCTGGGAACGGGTGACAGCCAAGGACAAGGGAATAGGAGCACCCGAGGAGTGTTGGGTATATTTCTAGGGGATTTCTTAGGAGAGAGAATATATATTTTTATAGAAGATAAAGACAGTATTTCAGTGTCGAAGTCTGTGGAATAAAGTTATTATTATTATGATATAAGGCTAATAAATAGTTGGAACTAAATATTAATAAAGTTAGAATAGGTATTTCCTTGTAATTTTAATAATTTTTGGAGAAAATTATACATTCAGTGAGTAGTTTTAAGTTTCGTTGGAAACTACTTTGGCTATGCATATTTTTCTGAATTTTAAAACTAATTCCATAAGTTACCCTGCTCTTTATTCCTCCTTCTATTTCCTTTTAGTTGTATTCCCTTCTACATTCCCCTTACATAATTTCCTCTCCGTCCGTTGCTATTCCACTGCCCCCCACTGTCGCTGAGCTTCAAGCTAAACGAATCGCAAAACGAGCTTCGTTTACCTCCACCTTTTCCTCCTCCACAGCCGTGCACAAGCCCTTTAGCAGCAGCAACAACACACCCACCCCCACCCCCAGCTTCCTTTCCATCAACTCACTGCCATTCCCCCTTCCCCTCGCACACGACCAACAACCCATGCACCGCATTGGAGAAGCGTTGAAGAAGAATCCATCAATTTTTATGTTGCCCTCGGTCGACATTTTTGTCGATTCTGTTTTTGCTCTCTCCCTCTCCCTCTCTCTCTCTCTCTCTCTCTCGTTCGCTCTCGCTTTGTGTTTGCCTCGTAAAATGCAAATCGAAATTCATATCTCACACACACGCATACACGCTGATATCTGCTTCGTGCGTGTGTGTGTTTGTTGGTTGAACGATTCCACCCCTTTTCCTCATTGTTCTGTCCATCAAAAATGTACCAAGAAAAAAAAAGAGGATGGAAGATGCTAAAGGAAAGGGCAACTTTGGGGAGTCGAAGATTTGGTTACGCTTTGCAGAGGGATAGAACCTACGGATAGGTCCTACGGAAGTTTTATCATATGATAATACGATCTTATCGGGTAGGATATGTAGTATATGCCAGAAAAACATGAGTTAAAATTAAAATATAGCCTAATTTTTCGCTTATAAAAATTAGATAATCTTATTAGAAAAATGCTTAATCTATCGGAAATTATTTTTTCTTTTAAAATAGCAATGGAAAAGCTCTTGGAACATCAGTAAACTTTAAAGTTATTGCTTTGCAAACATTTGATTGCTTTTACGTTCGAAATTGGTTGCTTCTCTGACTTTCAACGATTCCCTTCATTATTATACATAAATTAATATTTATATTACCATAAATGGCATAATACCTTCCCTTAACAGGGTATCTAAAAACCCATAGACATGTTTGTTCCTGCTGCTGGGCTGTCGTTGTTGTCTCGTTTCGTTGACTTTTTCGTCTGCTGCTCCTCCTCGTCGTCATCAGCGTCTCCATCGTCTCCTTCGCTGTTGTCGTTGTCGTCTCTCATTGTTCCTCCTTTGCTGTTGATTCGTCGTTGGCTTCTGCTCCCGGCTGCCGCTGCTCCGGCTGCTGCTGCTGCGGCTTCTGCTTCGTCTCCTTCTTGAAAGCTTCGCTGCCAGCGTTTCAATTGTAGTTGTTATCGTTGCTGTTTCGATTTTTCTCATCGCTGATGCTGCTGCTGCTGCTGCTGCTGCTGATTTTTTCGCCCATTGTTGTTGCTTCTTTACTTCACTTGCCACATGCCACTGGAGATGCCGCCCCCTCCTCCGGTCCCTCTCCAGCCACAAACTCCACTCCAAATGTCTGCCCCGAAAATGCCAACCCGCCCATTTTTCCATAGTCGACAGAAGCCGCTGGGCTGAGAGGAGACATGTACCATCCTCTATCTCCTTTCCACCATAAGACTCCCAAGATGCAGCTTCAAACTTCATTTCTGTTACTTTTTTGGGGGAGGAGTGGGTTGGAAAATGGCAACATTTCAAACTTTTCATTCAAAATTTTTGCCTTTCAGCATTTTTGAGGTTGAGATAAAGCCTTGATGATAATGCCATAAAAAGTTAGTGCAAAAGATCACTGGATAGGGAATAGAAAGGAGAGATATACACATGGATTTAGATACAGAGGGTTTCCATGGAAAATCCATAGAAATTGTAGAGAAAAATCTATTAGATGACTGTTTATATTTCGAACTGTTTTCCTATAAAAGATGGATAATTGCAGTTATTGTAGGAGCATACATTTTATAATAAAAATCATGAAATAAAAATTAATTGATTTTTTTTTATGTGTAGTAAAAGTCAGAAATAATTTTATTTTTAATTTGTATTATAAAAAAAGAAATAAAAATAATTTTGCAATTTTTAAAATAAAAATCAAAAATAAAACATTTATCTGATTTTTATTATAAACATTTTTAGATACGAATTATTAATTATTGTTAACCAATTTTCCCTTAGGAAAAACCCTTAAAGTGGCTTATAGTAAATGTTGATATGTTTTCCTTAATCTGTATTAAAAATGTTGGAAATCGCATCCATTTCCCTGGCATCCTGCCCCTCAGAGCTGCAACTGCTCTCTAGCATCGTCAAGCACACATTGCCACACATTGAAGCACCGTAAAACTAATTGAGTTGCAACATAAACCACGCCCCCCGTTTCGGGCTAATTTTCCAAACACAATTTTCACTTAACTACACTTAACATAAATTAACTGGGGAAAATCATTTCTTTAAAAATAATTTCGAATTGCATTTGTGCATGAGACGAGAGCTGCAACAGCAGCAGCAGCAGTGGCGCAGGAGGCAGTGGCACAGGCAGCGGACCCACAGCAGGACATAAGTGGTAATTGCCATTAACGCGAAATAATTTTTGCGAAAAAGGCAATAAGAACGACAATTTCCAACACGCACGCACCAGTTCCAGCTACGATCCAGAACCCAGAACCGAGAACCCGAACCCGAACCCAAACCCGTACTCGTCCCACAACCCGTTCAGGACACAAATTGCAGGACAATCATCAGGCTCTGACGCCAGGGCCACACTCTCACCCCAGCTCCATGCCATTAGCTGGTGGCGCAACGCATAAAATGCACTGCAAAAAGGACTAAAAGGATATGCTGCCCACCCACCCCAATGGATTGCAGGAGCAGTGGGAAAATCCACTCAAATGAATTTGTATTTGTTTTTAGGAATAATTTTCGCGTGCTCTCTCTCTGGTTTGCCTCATGGAGAGGCAATCAAAAATTGTTGACCCAGGCGAGTGGGTGGGCTGGGTTGGCGGGGGGTCAGAGGTTGCCCGATTGTGTGGGTGGTGGTTCAGGCTTAGAGGAGGTCGTCCGCCTGTCCTTCTGCTGGATTTTTATGCGGTAATCAACATTGGATTGTGTCGGATGTTTTGAGTGCTGATATGTGTGTGTGGTCGTCGCTCTGTCGATATGGATATGCCCCACTATACCCCCCACAACACACCACAATCTCTCTCTCTCTCTCTCCCTTGCAACACGCAGCACTTTATGTGGCGTCCTGAGGCTTATGCAATTTGGTCGAAATGTTTTTCAACGCCTGTTAATTGGCGGCATCAATTTCGATAGCCAGTTCGAAGGATTGGATAAAAGGATATTTAAGGACTTTGGAGAGCCATATGGTCTGGCAGAGTCACATATATATATTATATATGCTGTGGGTGGGGGCTATTATTCAGTTATTATGGCCTATAATGAAGCTGACATATTAAAAAGTTGATGAACTCAACTTCTGGGTTGTTTAAGGTTTATTGAAGAGCGAAAATTCTCCAGAAAATTGTGGTTAAAAGAATATATCATGATTATAGATGGGTTACAGTTAAGGATTCTTTGGATTTTAGGTAAAATTGTACATTGTTTTGTAACTCTCTATTATCTTTATATCTCTCTATATTCTAGCGAAGCTAGTGAGCTGGGGCTAATGCATAAGCGAAGTGAGTGTACAGGGAGCCTTGCTATTTATAATTTTAGTTTTGTATTATACATATATATATGTAGATAAGCAATAAACAATTCTAGCATTTTAATGAGTCTTTTTTTCAATAAAAACTTAATTTTTTTGTATTAATTTTTTAGTTTTTAAAAATGTAACATTTTTTTATTTAAATATGAAATTTTTTATTTTAAATTAAAATATGTACTATGATTATATGGCGATTATTGTTCAATCTGAAGAATTTTCCTTTCAATTATTCATATTTTCAAGACCCATTCAATTTATTATTCTAAAAAACCTAAGAAAAACGTAATTATTTTTTTTATCATTTTTCAGGTCTTACAAATTTTAAATATTTTTACTTGAATGTTTTTTTCTTTAATTGAAATATTTTGAATGATTATATGAAGATAATTGTTCAATCGGCAGAATTTTCCTTTCAATGGTTCATATTTTCAAGACCCATTTAATTTATTATTCCAAAAGCCCAAAGAAATTGCCTTGATCGAATATAATAATTCCACCCAATTATGCTGCCTACTTCAGTCGGCTAATTATATCCTATAGAAAACCGCATAAAATCGGATTCCCCAATCAAAAATCATACGAAAACATATCCCAAAAAGCTATTTAAAAACCCCCATGCTGTATTGATATTTTTGGGGTTACCTCAAGATGGGGAAATTGTTCAATTTTCTGGAACTCATCATGGGGCAAAAATCATAAATTATATCCAAAAAGAAAAGGCAGAACAGAGAAACAGCAGAGAGAAACTGAATAACTCCCGAAGAATGAATTATGACAGTTCTAATTGACTGAAATATGGTGCGATGGCTGCTTTCCATCATCTGTGAGGGAGAGAGAGACAGATCTTGAGAGAGTGGGAGAAGAGTGGGTTCCATTTCAGAGATGCTTATGGGTGGTGGGGGGGGGGGATTGAAGTGAGCAAACGAGCATCTTACCAGATACTTTTGCTTCACTTTTCGTTTCAGTTACGCTTCTGCTCTCCTCTCCTCTCCGCTTGGTTTTTGGATTGGATTGGATTGGTATTTGAGATATACAGACAGACGGACGGACAGACGGACGGACGGACGGACAGACAGACAGGAAAGGCTGCTGCTGCGGCTGCTGATTCGAGTGGATCTCTCTTGAAAACAGAACCCCCAAAAGAGACGGCGACAGGCACACACAGGCCATAGCCACTGCCACACAGTATTTCATTTTCTTTTCTTTTCGGTTTTTGAAGTGCCAGTTTATGTATCTGAAAGATACGCTTAGCAAGCACACACACACACACTCACACACACACACACACACAGAGACAGAGAGAAGGAGAATCGAAGTAAAGGAAACGCCATGCGATGCTGTTTTTGTCGGGGGTAAAATGAAAGAAATGGATTTTTGACAGATTTATGACTATCGGAGCCGTCTTCATATTTTGAATTATTGCCATCGAAATAGACGAAAAATTTCGGGTTTTTCGTTTCGTTTCGTTTCTTTTCTTCTTCGCTTCACTTCGCTGCGGTTCGTTTTTCGGGAAATTGTGCCTCCTGCCGTTTTTCTCCAGGCACCACAGAACATTCGGATTGGTTTTTGGCAGCTCTGTCGTCGAAGGAGTAGCCCTCCTCCCCTCCGAAGGTGGTAAGGCAAGGTCCTGGCCTTTGTTTCCATTCAATTGTGGTTGAAGGTTCCCTATGTTCCCATTGCCGGAAGTTCTGCGACGTGTGTAAGGATGTTTTTTATGATTTTTCTATATTACATTTAAGGGGTAGAAGAGCTATAGATGAATGGGGGGGGAAATACCATTCAAAGCAACCTGCACTTGCTCCTGGGTCCTTTCGAAAGTCTCTCACATTCTGCTAATTGTGAAAAAAGTTAAGTATTTGTTGTGTAACATGCACATTCCTCTCTTAACTACACATTCACCAATTTGTACGACGAGGCATGTAAATGCCTTTCTCTCTGCATCTCCGAAGTCTTTCTTTCTTTCTCTATCGATCTGCAATCGAGCGTATCGACAACTGTTTTCTCGTTGGCTTCGTGACATCCACGAAAATGCCGAAAACATCCCATATAACAATATACCGAACAACCCGTAAACATAAACATCTAATCGGAATCGAGGGGGAAAAACGCGCATTGATAAGAGAGAGACCCGAAAATTAAGTAGCGCCAAGAAATTAACCCGCAGGTCCTTTCGCCTTTTTTAGCGATAAAAACGATCTCATAAACAAAGCCAATTTCGGCGGAGGCGGCGGCGGAGGCGGAGGAGCAGATCGAACAGCAGAAGAAACAAAAAAAAAAAAAAAGAGCTGCAACAGAAGCAGCAGCAGCTACTTTAAATGAACAATTTTATTTTTATCCCGCAAACAAATCTTGCCCCAAACGAATGTTTTACAATCCCACTGTGCCTGCCCGACCGCCACCTCCTGCCACTGTGCCTGCCTGCCGCCTCTTTCTCCCCACTGTGCGGCGAGGCCGAATCGGAGGAATCGGCGGAGACGGTGGAATCGGTGGAATCGGGAGTCCGCAGAGCTGCAGCCAGAGTCCATCGTCGTATTTAAGCAACATTATTGCCAAATCGTGACTATAGTTCCATGAAACTGATATGAAGGCAGCCGCTGCCGCTGCTGCTGCTGCTGCTGCCGCGGCAGCCTTCGTTTTTTGGTCGGCTGCCACGCCCCCGCGGCCACTGCGCTTGATGTGGTGGCGCCCCCCCCTCCCCGCCCCCCAAACTCCTACCACATCCCTCGCTTGGCTCGCGTTTGCTTCACTTGTTGTTTGCCATACAAATTAAATTAAGTGCAAAATGCAGCAGCAGCCGCAGCAGTCAGCCAGCGAGCGCCATTGCCCGGCAGCAGCAAAGCTATTGGAAATCATAACGGCATCCCTCCCCGCCCCCCGCCCATGTTGCATGTGGCATGTTGCAGGCCAGAGGGTCTTGCACTCGCATATGCTTAACTTTACATCAAATGCAGCCAAACAGAGATCTGGAGATCGTAAATTCCTGGCTTATAATCCAATATTTATAGATTCTATTTAGTTCTTGACGGTTTGAGATTTCCTAAGGCTAAGATATGGATATTCTTGTATCTATGGAATTTTTTGGAGAACCAAATTATTTGATTGGAAGTCAAAGATCGATCTTGCATTGGTTTTTTAGGACTTTAGTTGGAGAGAATTTTTTAATTATTTTTTTTTGATTCAATAAGTGAAATTTTCGTGAGTTTTTGAATTCATTAAAATCTAGTTTTAGTTAAAATTACAATACTGTAATTTGTATCAGAATTTGTACATTGAATGTACATCAGACCATTTAAATCGGTCCTATATATCTGATATATCTTGCCATTTAGGGCCTTCTGATGATCAATTTTTGTTCGGCAGTTATCTACGGATCCAAGGACCAAGAGTCGCTGTTGCATGAGGCGCAACATTTGCAATCCATCTACAGATGTACCAAAGACTATATAAATCAGGGACCATACCTGTTATAAGTTCTGAAATAAAAATTGCTATCTAATAATTATTTCCTAATTTTTATTAAAAAAAATAAAAATAGGAGGTTTTTTTTATTGTTATTGAAAAAATTATATTTAATAATTATTTCTGATTTCTTAAATAAAAATTAAAAATACCTCTCACTTTGATTTTTTCAATAAAAATTGGGAAATATACGGTTTTCCCTCTGATATCCCTAAATACGACAGAAATATGAATTTTGGTGCATTCCTTGTCGCCTTAAAATATTTCTTTCTCTTTGATTTATTTAGTTAAAATTGTCTATAAAAAAATAAAAACAATATAAAAATCCACGCTAAAAAATTCGTGTACCATAGAAATGTACGGGCGTTAAATCATCTAACTATTTATATTTTCTTTAAATACCAGCCTTTAATTAGATAAAAAACTTACGATTCATAGACGAAGAAGGGATTAAAAAGTTCCCAGAAAAATAAATACTTGAGAGGCATCTTCTATATCTGACCTTTAATCAATTCCAATCCCCATCAAATAATAGGCTACAAATTGTCACTTTTTCCTGTCTTAGCCTTTGTAGCTTTGTGACTTAAACTCCGTCCTACTTGCAGTTTGATCTCCTTCCTGCTTGTAGTCTTGCAGTTTTCTAGTTTGATCTCTTTTCGCCTTTAGTTTTTCCCAAACAAATCCCCAACGGATCCATCCAGGCCTCGATCCCTCATACAAATATGGCTCTGGCCAAGCGGGCATCGATATTCGATTACAGATCTGGAGTGTCACTCGTTGTAGTCACGGCCCCTGGGATTGGCCTTTTGGCCATTGGCCATTGCCAATCGCCAAAGAGTGGTCGCTGTTCTGTCGTCGGACGACCTGTAGCCCGTGTGCCGTGTGCTCCCGTTGTACGAGTAAATGTTGTCGCCATCGTCGCCACAGACGACATCACACATTTTTGTTTTTGGGAACCCAATGGAGAATTCAGTGCAGTGCAGCTATCGTTTTATGCATAGTCGTAGTCGCAGTCGCAGTCTTCTGCTGGTGCTGCACGTTGTGTCTGCCCCGCCGTATGTCTGATTTACGAGGCAGAAGAAGGTGCATGCAGCAGCAGCAGCAGCAGAAGGAGGAGGACTGCTGCTCCAGCGATGCCATGGCCATGATCATCGGCTTGTGGCGCAGGTCAGTTCCATTATTTCTGGCTGGCCAATTCGCCATTGTTACAAATGCTAATTTTGATATTTTGTATTTAAATGCAGGCGCTGATCCCAAAAGACAGCAGCAACAGCAGCCGCAGCCACTGCAGACTGCAGTACTTGCAACTGCAGCAGCAGCAGCAGCTGCTGACTATGTTGCAGCCAGAAGCAAGCATAGAACTTTATGGTGCAGTGCAGCATTTATCCTTTAAAATCTAAGGTATGTGAGGAGAGGGTATAAGCTGTTTTGGGGATGGGTTTGTAACGTTAGAAGAGCAGGACATTCCATGGAGTGTGCCTCAACAGAACTTTTCGAATTTTCCCAAATTTAGCTATCGATTTGGAAGGAATAGCCATTCCAATAAGCAATTTTGATTAGTTTATTCAAATATTTAGCGAAAAATCGTTTGCTATCGAGCATTTATCTACAAATTAATAGAATTTTTCATTTACTTTATGATTGTTTTTTCGGAACACCCATCAAAAAATAATTGTTATCGATAATTTATCGATAAATGTACTTAATAAAAATTCGTATAGAATTATAAATTTTGTTTATGATTGTTTAACCGCAGTACCAATAACAAATCGTTTGTTGTCGATAAGTAGACTTACAAAATATGTGGATAGAATTATTCATTTTTCTGTATTTTTTGATTGTTTTATCGTAATACTTTTAAAAAAATATTATATTATCGATAATTTATCTAAACATTTACTCTCAAAAGTGTCTCTAGAATTTCTCAGAACTAAATACATATTTTAGTAGAGTTTTTCTCGCATTTCTTCTTAAGAATCTTATGGATATCCTTATCCTTATGGATTCCTTTTAATCCTAAACAGAAAATACCCAAAAATATCTAGAATTTTGGAGAAAGGGTATCCAATCTTCGCTCTAAAGTCTGCACCTTTATTGCCAGCAAACATTTCTGTACTTTTTCTAGTTCATGCAGCAAATGTGGCATTGAATTTCATATTGCTCTCGCCCCGGAGATAGCCCCAGCCGCCTCTTTTGCGCTTTGTGCCTCCTGCCCTGCCCTGCCCCAAAGGGGGACTGGGGAGGGGATCTTCCACCAAATCGCATTCACAATCGTAAGCGTCGTCGACCACGTCCTCAGCCCCAGCCTCAGTCTCAACCTCATCCTCATCCTCATCGTCGTCGTTCTTGTGGTCGAGTCGAGTCGAGTCGATCGCTGTGTAATGGATGTTATGTTCTTGGCGGCGATCGCATGACAGGCGCATGTTGCAGCCGCTGGCATCCGCACCATTATGGCCAAGAGTCGCGCGGTTCTCGCTCTCTCGCTCTCGCTCTGTCTCTGCCTCTCTCTCTCTCTCTCTCTCTCCCGCTCGCCGTGGCCCAATGCATTGCAGCATTCCCCAAAAAGCGTGTAATCAATAAACAACAAGAGCCATCGCCATCGAAAGCGCGTCTCTGCCTCTCTGTTGCACTATCTCTCGTGCTGTCCTTCTCGCTCTCTGTCCCCCCGCTTGGACTCTTCTTGTGGCATCTCTTCTTCGCTGCGGTGTAACCTATGGGAATGCCGTGGCGATTGCGCTCGATTGTATCTGTTTCTTCGCTCTTCTTGGCTCCTCGTTCGCCCGTTCGCCCGTTCGTTCGTTCGTCTCTCTTTTTGTTTTAGTTTTTTGTATCTGGATAATGATCCATTGTTTGCATCTTGAACTTGTTTTAAATGTGCCTGCCCCAGCCTCCATGCCATGCCATTCCATTCCATTCCACTACTGCCACTTCCATCTTGTGGTCGTCTGGCTGCCTGGCTGAGGCTGGCCTGCCTCTGCCTGCCTCATCATCGTCAATGCTGCCACAAGACCATATCTGGAACTGGCGCAAGTATTTCCACAGCAATTCCTTTAATTAAAAGTTATTTCTAAGCTTATTAGAATATGTCTATAAGATTGCCAATGGAATTTCGGAGTGAGAAAAGGTATAGTAGAAATGTGTGGAAAATATTCCACGGAAGAAAAGAAAGGACCTTTGAGACGCGTGACACTTTTGAAACTCATTGAAAGTTCTTCTAAAAATTTAAATTATTTCCTCTTCCAACATCATCTCGTAATCAAATTCCCAAAGATCATGGATCATGACTCAGGAGCAACATCTCAACCATACCCTAAAACAGGGATTCCTTCCATCTTCTCATGAACTGATCTGATCCTTCAGGGAATCCGAAAATGTGTTAAGATATGCAGGGGAGATGTCATCACGAACGGTTGGAACCAGAACGCGAACATTGAGAACGATTTTTGCATTTGGGGGCCAATAATTTCAGGAATTGACACAAACTAAATAAATCACTCAGGCAGCAGCAGCAACAGCAGCAGCGGCAGTAGAAGGATCCCCATTCCCATTCCCAATCCCAATCCAGCAGGAGCATCATCATCATCCCCAAGGATCGTGCAATACTTGTTGGCTGTCAGTGGGGATGGGGATGGGGATGGGGCTCGAACCACAGACCGACCACTCCTAAATGACCCATTGTGTTGTGTTCTTCCTAAACAATTGTTTTCTCTGAGACTGACATTGGGATTGGGTTTGGTTTTTTTTTTTTTTTTTGGCTAAAAGAAACAATCGATCGCTGGAATCGTCGCTGAAACCGATCCGATCCGATCCGATGCCTGTCGCTGCGACAAATATCACGCATGAATATTTAAAAGTTTCTCTCCCTGTTTTTATTCCGCATAAAACAAAAAAGGTTTTCGAGAATTTATGACCTCTTCTGTTCCGCAAAAAAGAAAAAACGGAAAAAACTGAAAACAATTCCTAGCAAATCAGTTATGAAGGGTCTTCAAGAGAAGGCTGTGTAGGACGGGGGTTCCTGAAGGGGTTTATGTGCATTGATTTATTGCAGATAGTGTTCTGGTTTTCTGCGATAAAGCGATAACCATCGGCGGACCGACCATCATCTATGTATATAGTAAATCTCTGTGTTTCTTATCAGTCATTAAACGATTATCTTGTTCAATCGTTCAAATTGTTTTATTATGAAAAAACGATGAATAATACTCGTAGCAGAACTTATAGCGATAGGGGGATAAGCCATATGGTACTCCCCTTCCTCGCGATGGTCGATTCTGCTTTGGATTTATGATTAAAACATGACTCGTTTATATTCATAAATCAGTCAATAGCTATCAATTTCTGGTTTGATTGATTTACTCAATGCTTTTGATCTTTTTGCCTGGTACCCTGGTTTTCTTTTTTTTTCGAGATTAGATTTCGTATTATTTATAGAATTTTTATAGAAGAACTCAACTCTGCTCTGTGATAAGCTGTAGAACTTGCTGTTGTTGTGTGTTGGATCAGGTTAGTTTTATAGAGAAAGACAGCTTTCTGGGAGAGATATATGGGTTCAAGGGAATATGGAATGAATGATAAAGCTAAGAACCAACTGGAAATCTAACGGTTTTATGGATCCAAGGCACATTCAACTGTTTTTATTATTTTTTCCAGCAGGCCTTTTTAATTTGTAAGCGTCATGCACACGCAATGTATGTTGTTTCTGAAATTCCCAAGCATTCTCTTTGGCAGCATTCGCTTATGTGTGCCGAGTCTCCTATCCCAACGACATCTCACCTCATGCACACGCTATGTATGTTGTTTTCGAATTCTTGTGCATTCTCTTTTGCTTTTTCCCTCTCCTTTCTAGCCCATCTTTAGAAATTTCCTGCAATCATTTCTGTATCTCCCATTGATTGATCCGCCATATCGATCTCCGTTTAAAGTCTATCTTGAACTCCGCATTCATTCATTTATCCCACTTGGTTTTCCACACATTTTCCAGCCTTAATCACTGGCAATTCTTTACCATTCAACGATTCATAGCAACTTAATCTACATCTAGTCGTAGACAGAAGCTCCTCTAAGCGCCTGCGCTGCTGTCAATTGAGTGGAGCAGCAGATACAGCTACGAAAAAAAATAAAAATAATATCTACAGATACAACAACTCTGTTTAATGGCAAGCCACGACGCGACGCGACGTTAGAGATCGGTTGAGTGGCTCTCCGTTTGTAGAAATTTAAATACAAACAACTCCTCAAGACGCTCCTCAATGCGAGGCTGGCGCTAAATCAAACGATGAACACGAACATTGCCATAATGACGACACCAGGCAGACCCCAGACCCCGGACCCCGGACCCCGGAGAGACCCCTCCTCGAACCCCCCGCAATCCTCTTCGGAGAAGTCAAATTATATTGGAAAATTGTTTGCGCATGCCCCCAGATACCGTTTTGAACACTTGTTGAGAGGATCAGAGAGTCGAGTGCTACTTGCTACAAAAAATTACCATCGCTGCATCGCGTTGCAGGCAGGGGCCCCTGATTCCCGCGACACAGAAGCAGAAGCCACAAAACGTTCATCAAAAAGTGCAAATTTGTGGCAGCTACTCCTTTCATAGACCCAAACACACATTCCATACAATGTCTCTCCTCTGCCACATACGACCGCGAGACGAGGGATGTGTGCGGTGCGGCAGTGTCTGACGGTTGAACAAAAGTCGCTTTGGTCACGACTCCTTCCCATAGAAGAGAAGAGTCTGCTCGGGGAGGAGGAGTAGGAGTAGGAGTAGGGCTTCTTCTGGCTTCCAGTGAGTCACTCCTCATCTCTTGGGGTCTGGCCAGGCAACAATTGCTGCGTTATAAAATGCGAATGATCGTACAGAGGGGGGCAATCGATGTGGCTACTGTGGAAAATGTGGCTTTGCCGTCGGGTTTTTGTATCTTAAGAAACGATTTTTGGCTGTAAGGTAAAGTTAGGGCAGTTTTTGAATGGTGTTTGAAGATGGGAGATGAGAAAATATGAATTTCTAGAAAGATGGTGGATAAAATGGAGTATTACGTGGGTTGTCAAAGGGAAATATGGATGAAAAAATGCAAAAAAAGATGGAAGAAGAGATTTATTGGTGCTGGAAACCATATATGAATTTTTAAAGCTTAGTTCTCTGCGATCTATGGGTAGATTAACGTTTTTAAAGGATAGGTCACTGGATTGATAGATAGATCACATAAGGGATAGAGTTCTGATCTCTACCGTTCTATTATGATAGATGTGAAAGCAAAAACTACCTCGCTAATCAAAATATATCTAAAAAGATACAAACACCTACTCAAAAGTCCATCAAATACTCACAGATTTAAATGTGATTCAACAGCACAGATCTCTCAGCTTCTCGAACGTCTGAAACGTCGAAAACGTATCTTAAAAAAAATATTATCCATTCCGAAATAGAAATTTTCGACCATTTTTCTCCAAGGGAGACAATTTTCCTCACAAAGAAAACTTTTGAAACGCCCTGCAAAATGCTAAAAATTATTCCGTTTTTATTGATCTTGTGTCTGATCGTGGGTTTCGCCGATATGGTGCCAGTGCAAACGGAGGTGGCCGCTGCCACGCCGCTGTACACCATTGAGGGGTACATCTTGCCACCGGATCGCAAGTGGGGCTTGACCAAGCGCTGGCTGTCGGAGATCACGCTGTCGATCAACGGCGGGGAGTACAAGGGATTCGTGCGCATCGATGGGCGCTTTCTGATCAGTGGAGTGCCGTACGGGAGTCATGTGGTGGAGGTCTACCATCCGGATATCTACTTCCGGCCCGTGCGAGTGGAGATCAATTCGAGGGGCAAGTACCGGGCGCGAGTGGTGAGCTATGTGGATCCTGGAAACGTTCAACAGATTGCCTATCCACTGCGGCTGCCTCCGATGAAGCCTCGCAAATACTTTAAGGAACGCGAACAGTGGCGCTTCGTGGACTTTGTCCTTAATCCCATGATCCTGATTATGCTGGCGCCTGTGCTAATGCTCATGATTGTGCCCCACATCATAAAGGATCCCCAAACGAAGCGCGAGTTGGAGAACATGCGATTTCCAAATGTCCCCAACAATATGCCGGACTTGAGCGACATGCTGACGTCTCTGCTGTCGAAGAACCAACACGCACCCATACCCGAGAAGCCATCACCCAAGAAAATCGGCAGCAGTCAGACGAAACAAAGTAAGAAGAAGCGTTAAAGAACCGCTGAAAATCCCTGCTCTGATAAATAAAGATTCAGTTTGTTGTAATGTTCATAAAAACGTTTTTCATTTCTTTTTTATTGGATCACAATGTTTTCTTTTTTCTTCAAATTTCATAACTCTTTGCAGAGAGATGTGGCAGCCCTGACAAGGGCTTGTGTGGTTTTTCTCTAACAACAAAAAACCCCGCCAATGGGTCAGCCATTCCAAGCCATAGTTTTTCAAGGATCCCAAGTTTTATATATCCTGAAATGAAGAAAAGAGAAATGGGGGTTTAGTTAAGGGTTTTCGCATAAGAAAGATAATAAAATATATATCATCTATAGATTAGTTTATATCAAAGATTATAGAACACAAATATGACGGAAAAGCTTACGCTCTCATTCTCTGCATTACAAATTGTTCTATTCCCACGTTCCTATTCGATACAGCAGCTTAGTAGCTTGTTCCATTCTAAATGATTCCAATTTACCAGAGGAGCTTACGTTCTCATACTCTTCCTTAAACTTTACTCCATTCTCACACGTTCCCATTATTATTTTAACTGCTTTCTATTCCCACTTGTTCCTCTTGTATTCTATAATCTTTTCTATAATATTTAGGAGTGGAAATTCGTGTAAAATTCTTGAATAATTACCTTGAAAAAGTAGGCCTTAAGGCTTGCTGAACGCGAGGGTCGTCGCCATGGCGGAGGAGCAGTACCCGCGGCAGGATTCAATCCCCAACTGCCGCCTGGCATCTGGATTGAGTGAATGGATGATTCGCTTCCTCCTCTCAATCATTATCTTCATTATAATCGTTTCATGATACCGAATATATATATCTCCATATCTCGGTGGTGTCCTTTGTGTCTGTCGTCAAAAGTGTCGTCCAGGTGGCAGTACTCTTGACGCCAGAATCTCTCTTCTCTTCTCTCTGAATGGTTGCCGCAGTCTCACCCCCCCCTGAAAACGCAGTGGCCGCCGCCCAAAAGTGCATGGGGATTTTCGGGGGGTGTGGCAGTGTTTGGGGGAGGCGTGTGGGCAACGCGCAGGCAAAACCAAAAAAATTTGTTTTAAAATGCTTTTTGTTTGCGCGAAAACAACGAAAAAACGAGGCTAACGAGAGCGTTTTACGGAACGGTCCGGTTTGCGGCCGAGAAGCTCCAGCTCTTAGGCGGTCTTCTCCTTCTTCACGCAGAACTGTCGCAAGGCCGCCAGCGAATTGCTGGCGCTTAGATTTTCCGGCGACTCGCTCCCGCCAGCCGCGGGCAGGACTCCTCCGGCGGCAGCGGCTGCTGCAGCGGCCAGCTTGGCCCTCGTGTTGGCTGCGGCACCGCCGCCACTGGCCCCCAACGAATCGAACATCGAGGAGAGGGCATTCAAGGAGTCACTGGGATACTTTTTGGCGCCCTCGCTGCCGTCGTAGGACTTGTGGCTGGAGGCCGGGGACTTGGGTGTGGCCGAACGCTGGCTATCCGCTGGACTGCGCGGTGGCAGCAGCCTCGACTGTGGACTGCCTGCCACCGAGGGGGTCTTGGGTGAAGCACGCTCCACATTGTTGTTGTTGTTGTTATTGTTGTTGTTGGCAGCGGCGGAGGAGGAGGTGTAGCTGCCATTGACCAGAGTGGCCTCCATTTTGGGCGAGGGCATGGCCGTGTCATCGTTCTGCTCGTCGCTGATCTCAGACTTGATCTCCATTTTGATGGCATCCTCCTGCTTGATGCTGCCCACGGGCTTGACAGCAGAAGAGTCCTCTGTGCACGAGGAGGAGGAGGAGGCCATCAGCGGCTGCTGCTGCTGCTGCTGCTTCTCGGGCGTTGGGGCATCCAATCGTGGCCTTGCCGCCTCCGCACTGCACTCGCTGCCACTCCGCTCGCTGCTCGTATACCGATAGTGCTGATAGTACGGATCGTTGGTGTCAATCAAAGGCTTATTATAGTCCACTGTCTCGTCAATGCCGAGGCGTTTCAGGATGCTGGAGGCCACTGGTGAGGTGTTCTTTGTCGAGGAATTGGAGGGACTGCTTGCCGGGAGGCTGGCATGCCGTGGCGGTGTATCGAAGCTGGTAGTGAACATCTGCTCAATGGCACTCAATACGGACGAATTTCCCGGCTTGGCATTGCCATTCTTTTGCTCCAGCAGCTCTGGGGATTTGTTTTTGGCCAGCAGCTGAGCGGCAGCCACCTTGGCGATCTCTTCCGGGGACTTTACACCCGTTATGTACTGCCGCATGCGTTCTGCAAACAAGGCCGCATCGTTTTTGTCGCCACCGCCTGGCCCCAGGCCTGGTTTGCCCTGAACAGCAGACTTTTCCGCTGCCAAGTCATCCTGACTGGCCGCCCCGCCGCCCTTCATTTCCAGCAGCTTCCGCACAGGCAGGGATTTCTCCCGCTTCTTGGGGGCAGGCCTCTTGCGGGCACCCGCATTCTGCAGCAGCGGCTCGGCATAGTGATTGTTCTTGGCCATGTGATTGCTGAGGTCGCCCAGACTGTTGAAGGCCTTGTCGCACACCTTGCACGTGAGCACGGCACTGAGGGTGCGACTCTCCTCGGAGCTCAGGCTGTTGTTCTGGTTGTCCTTGGAGTCGGCATTGGCGTTGGCCTGGTTCTGGGACTTGATGGAGATGCTCTGCTCCTGGGAGAGGATGTTCGTGTAGTGCTGCGTCTCCTGCATGTGCTTGGTCATCTCTCCCAGAGAGCGGAAGCTCTCGCCGCACCGCATGCACTTGAGGATCTGCATGGCCTGCTCCACGCCCTTCCCCAGCCACACGTTCTGGCCGCGCACCAGCTTCCGGGGCAGCGGCGTGGGGGGATCCCCGCGGTACTGGAACGCATTCTTCACATTCGCCGAGGGGGAGTGATTCGCATTGGAGCCGCCGCCCCCCTGCTTGCGCATATTCTGGTGGTTCTGCGGCGGCGGCGGTGCCGGATGGTGGTGCTGCTGGTGGTGCTGATGCTGGTGCTGGGGGGGATTGTTGCTGGGCAGATTGCCGAACGGTGGCACATTCACGCCGCAGTGTTTGCTGTCCTTCATGTGGGTGGTCAAGGCCTCCAGTGTGGGGAAGCTCTGCTTGCACCACACACACCGGAACACCGAGCTGGCCACGCCCTTGTTCTGCCAGTGGGACTGCCAGATGTTGTGGCGCGCTTTGGTGACCCCGCCACCACCGCCCGAGGCGGGAGTGGCACCTGCCGATGCAGATCCTCCCTCGGAATTGTGGCTATTGTTGGATCCCTGCTGCTGCTGCTGCTGCTGCTGTTGCTGTTGCTGCTGCTGCTGTGCAGGACTCTTTGGCGGCGCTGCCTGGGCGGGCGGGGTGGCCTTCGACTGGTGATGATGATGATGCTTCTCCTTGTGTCCCTGTGCTCCTCCCTTCACAATGTCGGACATCTTTTCGAGGGGATCCACCACCAGATCGTTCTTGCCATTCCAATCGGGAAACTGTCCAGCGCGGAAAATATTGGCAGCCGCCACAGCCGCCAGATAGGGATTTACGCCCGGCATTAATTGGTTGGCTGTGGGCGCCGCCGGCGCAGGCGAAGGATTCGCTGGAGGACTCTCCGACTTGAACATTTTCTTCACCTGAATGTGCCCCAGCTGTGGCTCTGCGTCGTGGCCACGTTTCCGTGTGCCCACCGACAGATCCAAGGGATTATTGGCCCCATCATCAAAGTCCTCCTCCTCCTCGGAGGCTGGCGGCTCTGCGGACTCCGCTCGCCCATAAAGATTCGTGCGAAAGTCGAGCGCCTCCGAGTGGTTGCTGGAGGCCGTGGGCGAGGCTTGCGGTGGCAGCTTGAACGGTGCCGCCGCCTCATTGGGCAGGGGCAGGGGCAGCCTTGGTCCTCCTGCTGCGGCTGCTGCGGCCAGGGGGAAGCCGTACTGCTGGGCGGCTGCGGCCACCATATGGAGATACGCCTCCATGGAGGGGGGCTGTGCGGGCAGGTTCTGCGGCACGGCCGGGAATGTCGAGTGCATGGATGTGGGCGGCATCACTCCTCCCCCGCTGGGATCTCCGCGCTGTCCCCCGTTGTCCGAGGAATTGGATTCGTGCGAGGGACACCGCTCGCTGGAATTGGCCGATTCCGTGGAACGGGGACGAGCTGTGGGCAGAGCACTGTAAAGGCAAAGAGAGAGAGGAATTTATTTATCAGTAATAGTTTAAGGATAGTTTACAGATATTCTTAGAGAGGGTTTTTGAATGATTTAATCATCTGTGTATCATTTAACTTTATTTTCAGGCCGAATAAAACAATCTCCGATGAAATTCGGGTAAGTGGATAACTATCTTTGTATCTCTTGCATCCCTAAAGATTGATCTTCTCATTAACATCATATCATTCATCAATCAACACACAAAGTACACTTTTTAGAGCTTTCTCCTCTCCCCATCAAAGACTTTCACAAGCCAAATAGTTCCTCTAAAAAAAAAACCCCTCTATAAATTGGATAAGCAATCAAGAGCACAATATTGGAAATCTGTTTTATAGCCCCCACCACACACCCCTCCCCCCCAAATATGTTTATGTTTTTTTGCGCTAAATCATAAGCCCCCGAAACCGCAACAACAATGGCAACAATGCCAAACATATGTCAACATTTCGATTTGTTATTCAAATCTCAAAAGGCGCCATAAACCAAAATAAAAAAAAACAACCTAAAAAAAGCAAAAGAAAAAATGAAACTGTCTGTCGCTTGGAACACAGACGTATGTTCCATCTGTCCAACTGTCCCTCCAACGTTGATATACGTTCCACCGTCCGTCTGTTCCTCTATCGCTGATCTGCGTTCCACTGCCCGTCTGTACTCCCCATGGCCGGCGATACGTTCCACTCTCTTGGACATGCCTCCTTCGCTGCTGTATGTTCCCCTCTCCCTTCCACTGTCCCATCTGTCACCCCTATACGTTCCACTCTCTGTCTGTCTCTCCCGCTCTAATATACATTCCACTGCCTCAAACGTCCCCTCCCTCGCTTCCTCGCTTCCTCGCTCTCCCTGGACTGCCTGCCGCTGCTCTTACGGTGCTCTATGGGGTCGTAAAAGTCTATATAGGAACAATGGCGTTTAATTCGAGATTCGAGGCGTGAGTTATGAGCAGAGACCGAACCCCGAGATGATCATAATCATAAGCATCTCTCACAGATCTGAGATCTGCGGCAATTATCATCATCTGCCTGCCTGCCTGCCTGCTGGTTGTTGCTGGGGCACAAACACAAATTCCGCATAACAGTTTGCATAAATTAATTGGCAATAAAAAAAGCCGAAAGAAAAACTATGGAATTTGATTTCCTAGTATATTTACAATCAAAAATGGTAACACATACAACATTTTTTATCGCTGCGATTATGTTTGAAAATATCTCAACGAAAAAAAAAAACATAATTTTGTGAGTCTTTGAATGATTGCCTTGATTGACTTTGAAGTATATGCAAAATGGTTATAAATTCTTTGATGATTAGACAGTCTATCTATAATATCTGTGTGGGCGTCTGCTGTCGGTCTGTGTGTGTGTGTTTTTACGACCATTTCATGGCGGAAATCACTGAACAAAAGCGGCGTTAATGTGACTTGATTTGAATGAAAAAATATATAAGTATTATAGAAAAAATATAAATATGTTTCTTCTGATGTCAACAATTTGTCAGGTGTTCTATTGTCTAAGAAGCGATCGCTCAAACAGCAAATAACAAAAAAAACTTCTTTAAACAGAATTAAGTTTTTCGAAAAAGAAAACATTTGTCAAAAGTTCCCTAATTGATGGATAGTACACACAAGAAACACACGGGAGATCCAGACTATAGACAAAATTGATGGGTTCAGTGTTTAAGGTACTACTGGCAGATGATTCATATAGGGGTACACCTGTACGTATTACGTACGTACAGGGGCTTAAAGACCAGGCGGCGTTTTATGACAGCATATCATAGATACAGATACTTATTACACACCGATCGCTCACAGCTAATTAGCCATCCATCCAGATTGCATTCAACGATTAAGCCCGCATACAAAAGCATATTATAGCCATAGCCATAGCCATAGCCTGGCTGTTGTTTCTGTGTTTTGTTTTCTTGGCAACAAGTTTTCCTCATAGCAAATAGCATATCATAATCGGAAATCTCGTTATTCGATTAAGCTTAAATCACAAATGATTTATACGCAACTTCTCTCCTCGCGAGTGCAGTTAATTACAGCTTGGAAATGTCTCATTAATAATCAAGAGAGAGACAGAGAGAGAGAGTTACATGGTTGCATCTACGACTTTCAGGGAGAAGGAATGGGAGACAGTGCGTAGAGGAAGTATATCTATACGAGAATTACTCGAATAGATGAGGAAAGTATACTTTGGAGATGCTGTGAAGCCTTATTCCACATTTTATTAGTGAACAAATTTAAAATCGTAGTGTTAATCGATTTTTAAGTGCTGCGATAACATCGGTAATGCTTTTATTGCGATAAATAATCGATTGATAAGGCATGAGGTTTTAATACAATAAATACAAGAAGATTACATAGATGTCCATGCAGAATATTGTATCCATCAGATATCAGACCTATAAATCGCTTAATAGTGCACTTTTATAATATTTTCTGGTATCAATCTTAAATGTTTAAATGCACATTCCTACTTTTCTGTAAGGCACTGTTGTGTACGGTCTAAATGGGGAAAACTAAAACATGACTAATCCGTAAAGGTAACAAAAGTGAATATTACTACACACAGACACAGATACGCACACACACACTCAGACACCACGCACAAATCAGCGGCAAATTGTGAACATAAATCTTCCCGGTAATAGGCAGACGCACACACACAAAGATACAAAGTGATAGAGAGAGAGAGAGAGAGGGGGGGATGGGAGGGCAAAGTGGCAAAGATACAGATACAGGCACCCCCACCCAATTGAGGAGGAGATGGCAACCAGAGCGTATCGTGAGTTTTTCTTCACATTTCGCATGATTTATTCAAATTTTTCTGGTACGTCATCGCCTTGGTAAAATATCTTGAACACATTTTCATCTCCACCCTCTCCCAACCATCTACAAAGTAGACGAAAAGGAGGCAAAAAATATTATATTGCAAATTCGTATATCTCACAGTCCGCGCACAGCAAAACGAGACAATTTGTCGCACTTTATTAGTAATGCCACAGATGCAGCACAGCACAGTCCCATTCCCCTGGAAAACCCGTTTTCAGATGTATCTCGAAACTTGTTTAATCATAATTTTCAGATACACACACACACGCACACCAGCGAACTAATAGCCGCCCAAAAGATAGATCATTTTGGAATCTATAGCACAATTTGTGTGTTTAATTTTTAGCCCCCATTCCACACCCCTCCCCCCCACTCCATCTATCGTTGCAGCGATTACAAATCAAGTTTTTAGTATGTATTTTACAACTTGATAAAAGTTATTGTTCTTTGGGGTTCTGTTTTCTGGTGTTCGGGATTTCTGACTTGTGTGTTTTATTAGTATAAATCAATACTTTTTCGAAAACAGAACTGTTGCTCATGGGGTGCTGGTTGCGGGGGTGGGTGTACGTGTATATGCCCCTGATATATGGTGTGCCTCAGATATTGGCGTGGGGCTGAATTTATAACGACAGGTGTGCGACGTGGACGACGACGACGAGGACGCCAATCATCAATGTTCTTTGGAACTCTTTGGATGAAATAATCATTTCTTGGCGTATTTATTTATTTTTGTTGTGCCTGCCCCACAGTGTATAGTAATATTTTAATGGGCCATTGGCTATCAAAAATCCGAATTCTGGCCCCACGAATGACAAGGCGAAATGAAAGAGAAGGTCGCCTTTTGATTAAAAACGTTCAGATGGTGAGGCGACAGTTTCGGGTTCTATATTTGTGGATTTGATGAATGGTGGAAGAGTGCGCTATAAAATTATAGCATTTTCTGAGGAATCTATCTGTGGTAGTGTTGTAGAAACAAGACAGAAAGATACAGATCTAAGAAAACAGTTGCACATATCAATACTGATAGTTGTAGTTCTTCAAGTATGAAAACTGTGTAGAGCAATACTAGAGTATATTTTCTAACAAGTTTTAGGAGTCGATAACTCGTTTTGAGGCTTCTGTTAACTTCCAACTTGAATAGTTTTCACAGCTCAATGCACTATCTCCAGATGGATCTTATTATCTTTTTTTATAGCGTTTAGTCTGGTAATTACGAATAAACTATATCCGAACATCTGCTTGAACTATTGTACTTCATTCAAAACACTTTTAGAGGTTACTCAAATAAAATGGAAATGGTTTTCCATATAATTGAATGGTTTGATATACTCTCAGATTCATTTGAAATGTTTATTTAAGATATATAGTAGTTATATCTTTTCGCAACGGAATGCATATTTTTCTAGATATTCCTTGCTAAAAGTCTTTATTTTAATTTGAAATCTATGCAATGACAACTCCAATAGAACTCTTTTCCCTTATTTTCAAAGGTACAATTCTTCAATAGGATTCTACACATAGTTTCTTGTCCCGAACCTCCATTAGTTTCCTAATGGAAGTTTTTCCCTATAGTTTTTGTGAGCAAACCTATTCATAACCAAGTAATCCTCCTCTTACCATCCACAAATATGGCCTTTCTCCATGAAACATATATTCCAAGCCTATCCTCATCTATCACTTTATGTATTCCCAACGAAACCCATGAAATATCTGCTCAAAATTTCCCCAGAATCCCCTGCTGCCCCATGGATATTCGTATCTCCCACAAATGTTCAAAACTTACCCGGCATTTAGCGCCTGTCTGTAGATCTCGAGCATCAATGCCTCGTGCAACATGTTGAGATTTTGTTGAATTTTGACGATTTTGATAGAGAACTCTGCTGCAGTATGTTCTATATCCTGGCTTTCAGGATTTGTCGATCAGAACTTATTCGTAATTTGACACAATATTCATAAATTTCTGTTTTGTTTTTTGGGTTTTGTTTTTTGCACTTGGTACGTTTTTTTCGTATAGAATTTGTTTTGTTTTAGCGTATAACTTTGTTGGATTTTCCGATATATATATATATATTTGTGTATTTTATATATCGTATGGCAGACAAAAATTTAGGTTTAAATATTTTTGTTTTAAATTTAATTTAATAATTGCATTGAATCGTATACTTCGTTAAGGGTTTTTTGTTGTTTGTTGGTTTTTACATTATTTTTTGTTTGAATTTTGTTGTGAGCAAAATATTGTTAAATATAATATATATGTATGTATATATTTTTGTAGTTTGTTTTAAGTTTTAGTTTAATAAATATATTTGTGGGGTATAATAATTTGTTGTATTTGTTTTTGTGGTTTGTTTTTTACGTATACTTTGTTGAACCATTTGTTGTAGTTGTTTGTTTTTTGTTGAATAATTTTGTTGTTGTTGTGGTTGGATTTTTTTCAGTCTTGATCAAACATTTGAAGCGCATTTCATGTTTGATGAACTTTTCAACTCAATTTTTGACTAGATATGATGGTAGGACTCTCTTCTTTCAAAAATACTCTTAATTATTATTACGTTTCGTATCACACTTGCATTTTTGAATATTTTTCTTGTGGCTTGAATGGCGTTCAAAATTCATTTTTCTCCTTTATATTTCTCTCGCTTTTCTGTTGTAATATTACTGTTATATTTCTTGGGAACACGCGAGTCGCGCGTCGCGTGTACGTATACGAGATGTATGTTGTATGTGTGCGTGTATGAGTGTGTTCCGAGTTACGGATTCCTCGTCGTTACTCGTTTGAGAGTCCGAATTCGAATGAATTCTGCTGCCGCTTCTGCTGTCGGCCTGCCACTGCTCTGCCTCGCGTCGCGCTTCTTCGGCTCTGCTACTGCGCTGCTGATGGCCCTCTGCCGTGTGTGTCTGTGTGTGCTGTTGCTCGGGTGAGTGGGAGGGGTGGGGGCTGTCACTCTGATTCAGTCAAGAATCAGACGCGTCGCGTCGCGTCGCTGGTTGCGTTCTTCTCTGCCCCCCTCTGCTCCACTGATTGATACCAAAAAAATGAAGTTCAAAGCGCGACGGCAGCGACGCGCACGTTTCGTTTTGTCTGCTGCGCGACTGTTGCTGGCGCTGCCTGCTGCTGTGCTGTGCTGTGCTTCTGCTCCCTGTTTTGGAGCTGCTTGGATGCTGTGCTGCGGCTGCTGCTCTGCTTGCTGCTGACTTTGTTTTTTTGTGTGTTCTTTTTGTTGTTTTTTGACGAGAGACGACAAACGTTCGTTAACACGAAGCCCGCGTTTTGGCGACGGCAATTTTGATTCGATTTGCGTTAAGCGACGGCGCAACGCAGTCGGCGCAGTGTGACTGTGTGTGTGTGTTTGTGTCGACAGCGCTGCGTGTTGATTACTTTTGCTGCCTTTTCTTTTTGTTACCGTTGTTCCGTTTCCACTCTCCTACACCACCCACTGAAAGCCGACAACTGACGTGAGACGTGATTAAATTGTGCGCCTGTCTCGCTCGCGCACAGTAGCAGCGCTGCTCTGGGCTCTCTGCTAATTAATTACTGTTTACTGTGTGAAGGCAGCGACGTTGCGTGGCGTTTACCCTTTTTTACGTACTTTTCGGGCACTTTTCGTTGGTGAGAGCTTACGCGCCGCAAAGCTTTTCAAACATGATCACGCTGTAACGGTCCGTTGTGGACTGAAGAACAACTACAAAAACCCGCTTGATATTCGCTCTCTTTTGCGGCAGAGAGAGATGGAGAGAACCAGCAGTAGTTGGCTGAGAGAGAGAGAGCACATGCAAGCGAGAGCATGCGCACCAGCAATATCAGTTTCCCCTTCGCACCAATTGGTGATAAATCTTCTCGAATGAATGGGAATGGAACGCAGGGGAAATGACTGGCTCTCTCAGAGAGAGAGAGAGAGAGAGGCTGTCCGTGCGAGTGTGTGTTCGTGTTCGTGTAAAATCTGTTTTGCCGCCTTTCGTCAGCCTTCCCGCTCTTTCGTATCACCCTTTCGTATGCCCTATACTCCTACAATTCCGATTCCATCACTCCGCCGCAATTAAGATTTATGACAGTTCAAAACAAATTTTCTCGCTCGCATGCGCTGGCCTGCTCACACCTCCCACTCCCCCACTCCACCACTACTCATGCACACAAACACACACACACACACATTTACAGTTGTACAATACATAGAGAGGTATATACATGTACGTGTAGGTGTCTCTCGTTCTAATTTGTTGCTGCGACGTCGCTGCCCTCTGCTGCTGCAGCTGTCGCGCTTTCGACATTTTGTCTCTCTGTCTGACATTCGTTTCGCTTCTTCTTCTGCTTATTTTTGCAATGCTGCGCGGGTGCTTCTCTATCTGTGTGTGTGTGTGTGTGTGTGGGTGTGCAGAGGGAATGACAATGTAAAACAGCTAAATAAATAGCGGTAATAGAAGCGGGAGGAAGAGAGAGGGCGCGTGGGCCGAGGGAGCAGCTTCCAAGTTGTTGCTTTTGAGCTTTTCGTCCTCGTCAATTTGAAGCGTGACTCTCTCTCCATCTCACTCTCTCTCGCGCTCTGTCGTTCTCTTCTCGGATAGGACTGGCGGCGGCTGGCTCCTTCTGCATCGTCTTCTGCTGATTGTCATCCCCCATCCCCAACCCCATCTCCATCCCTTTCTGCAGTCACTTGACGTGTCACTCTTTGTTTTGTCTTTTTTCTCTTACTGCAGTTTTCTTTTGTCTCCTTTTCGTCGTCGTCGGTCAAGGGGTGGTGGGTGCCTGCCCCGTTATGAAAACCCAGGGGTTGGGGGTGGATTTTTTGGTGCGTGTGGCGCTGCACTTGGATGGAAAAAAAAACTTGAAGAAGTTTTTCCCTTTTTGGCTTTTGGCTGGAAAAACAATTAAATTAGCGGCACTTGGACTTTGGGTGTGGGGGGTGGAATTTTCTTTTGAGTGTCAAAATCTGTAAAATGTTACATTTTTACGAGCTCAAGATGGATTCTATGGGTAGAATTTTGTTTTCAAAAGTTGCTCATGTGATTTATGATGGAATTGTGCTTGAAATATGTTTTTCGAAAGTGGATATTCAAGAAATAGGCCTTTGGAGGGCAGAAAAGCAGAGGTTTACTCTACAAATGGGATGCGAAATTTATGAATTCAATCTTGACAGAGTTTCAATTTCTTTATTTAAATGCCATACAACCATAGTTCTTTAACCATTTTCGTATAGGTTAAAGGATTAACAGAGTTTTATGCAGCTTCTGAACATCTTTCAATACAATAGTACTATTAAAACTGCTGTTAGACCTTAGTTTTCATACAAAACATTTCCTGAAGCTTCCCCTAATAAACCTTTTAATTGAGTTTATTCTAATGGGTAGTAACCTATTCCCCACTCAACCCAAATCCGCCCATATTTCTACCATAATTCCAAATTATGATCCATTAAGAGAGCTGCTTGAAAAGCGTACATTTATCTGGGACTTTAAAGCCATCGAATGGTGGCCCTGCTTGACGAATGCCTGGAGAACCATAAAAATGGATGCCATCGCCATGCCATCGCTCGACGACATCGATGATGAGTGGAACATGGTGGACAACCATATCGTGTGTGTGCTGTGCTTCTTCATCGGCTATCCGGTGTGATTTTATTGGTTGGGAAGGAGTCCTGTCCTGTCCTGCTGACTGCACTTGTTGCTCCCAAAAGGAGCCATCGAGAGAGCCCCAGAGCTGGCACTTAATGCCCTCCATGGCCGAGGGGCGAATGAATCGTAAAAGTTTTTACGATTTACCAATTAACCGATAATAATCAAATCACTTGGAACCCACTTGACAGACAGAGAGGGGGCTAAAGGAACGAGAAAGAGAGGGAAGAGCACAGCCATTGCTTCTGACGGTTCTCGCCTGCCAAGACTCCTGAAAACTAGAGAGAGAGAGAGAGAGAAAGCCCCCCACTGATGAGGTCCCTGGTGGTAATAAATACTTTTACGATTCTATAATTTGATTTGGGCATTTCCTTTTTTTTATTTAATATTTCTACTTCTTCGTCTGCCACTTTGACAGAGAGATCTCTCCTCGAGAAGGCCTTCGCTCTATCGCATCTTTTGCCGCCGCCGCCGCCGCCACCGCCGTCGCCGCTCTCGCAGCACATTAATTTTTTTATGTGTTCGAGATCGTAAAATTCCGTTTGATAAATTATTATTTGGAATTCTTCTTCGATTCGATGCTAAAGGTATCCGCTGGATACGCAGGCATCTACTAGCATAATCTCAGTGCGGATTCTGCATATTTTAGAATGCCACAAATCTAGTTTTCCCCCGTCATCGAGAGAGGTTTTGATTAGTAGAGAATTATGATGATTGCTGCGGTGTATAAATATTGTTCGAATAGAATTTCTGTGAAGTTTTCCGAACAGTAGGAATGGGGAAACCTGACTAACTCCCCTAAATTTGAACACATAATATTTCCCTTGCTTTCTAATAATTTTAAATAAGACTTTCCTTTTTCATCAAGCCAAAAAAAATCTATAAAAATTGCACGCTTTTATTTTTAAAATTGATGTGAGAACACAGACAATCAAAAAGCTTAAAAACTTATTAAGCAGATGCTAAAATGCATAAGGAAAAAATTTGAATATCCAAAAAAAAACACAAGAAATATAAAAAAAAAAAAAGAATCGCGAGAATCGAGAACAAAACGTATTATAAAAGAGACTTTTTGGTGAACGGCATTCGTCATTGTCCGAGTGTCAACGCTTCCGTTCCAAGCAGAACCAGAACACAGATACAGATACAGATATACTGTATCTATAAGATACGTATGTATCTTTCGCCCACGAAATGGCGCGCGGGCTATGAGTTATTCATTTGGAACGATCTGCTCAAAGATTTTGATTGCAGCATTGCCTTGGATTTATTTTTAATGGCAGATTTCATGGGGCCAAGGGATTAACCCGTACCGCGTACCGTTGAAATTTTGATTCATGAACCAATCGTAAATCTCCAGCCTGATATATCACAAAAGATATACACATGAATATATATATATATTATTGATCCCCATAAAGCGTTACCCACACGTGGGGGCACTCTTTTCTGCGGGTTTTATTATTAAACTAAAATCCAATTCCGATTTGTGCGCAAAAACTCGTCTGTGATTGGTATTTATTCATTCGATAAATCAATCAAATAAATTACAATTAACAAAAACTCATAAAACTGAATGTCATACAAAAAAAATCAATATATGAATATGAAGAAATCCAAGATCCAAAATCCAAAATCCAAAGCGAAGAGCAGCGAAACAAACAGCAAATTTAAGAAGTTGTTAATTATAAATGTGAAATTTATGGCGCCACTCAGAGAGCCATAGAAAAATTCCACAGATTGATCATTCCGCTCTCAAGCTCTCCCCCGACACGCATTGGATTCTCCTGATGACATCTAGAAATCGAATCGAAAACGAAATCTGGTTTCAAACAATTCAGATCGTAAAACATTTATTCAAATTATGACAAAGAGACGCGCCAGATCGCAAAGATTTCATTTCGTTTCGAATTTCGATCGGTGGCATTAATTAATGCACACACACACACACACACACACACATTAAACAAAAGATCATTAAAAGACATATATCTATATAGTATTTGGTTTTTGGCCAGAAATGTGTTTCGGTTTAAATGGATGGACATTAATTTCCATTCCAGCCAGAAAGAGAGCGAAGGATAAACCTAAAGTTTCGCATAAGTGGTGATAATTAAATAGAAATTTGTTCCAAGTATCGGGTTTTTATGGTCCCCGAAATCGTTGCTAATGGTTGGTTATCAATTCAAGATGAAATCGAGAAGGAATCAAACATTAAATGTGGGGCAGAATGCTGAAAGGGAACTGCCGTAGGGATGATTAATAACAAATAATTAAAATAAACTTTATTACAGGCTATCCAATATTGTTTTCCAGTGTAAAAACTCGATGCTTTACAACTAATAAATATATATTTTAAGCTCTGGTTTTACACTCACAATTAACCCAAAAAAAATCTTGCAAAAATGGTAAATGTTAACCACAAAAATGACGACAAAAATCGACATGAACAAATTAATTATGCCCACGGCTTTAAAGTCTTACAACATGCAAAATGTTGACCAAAAAATAGTGAAACCAAAGCCTATAAAAAAGAAATATCCACAGAGCTTTAAAGTTATGAGCGCGACTGTAAAGCTCTGCGGATCAGTTGACAGGCGGAACAGTAATTTAAGCGGAAGCCCAGCCAGAAAAAGGCAGAAAAAAAGGGATTTAGGATATTTCCGATTTTTATAGTTTTGGTCTCGAAAGCCGGGACGAAAGTTTACGACCTTTTTGCATCGATTTCTGGCTGTGGGAAGGGAAGCCCCACCGGGAGTCAGCGAGGTGACTGTTGACCAATAAACAATCTTAATTTAATGAAAACGATTTCGATTTCAGAGTAAATGTAAAGCCGGTTCAATATTGTTGACTTACTTTAAGGCCCAGGCCCAGGCCCAGACGGAACATGGACATTCAATATATTGTGATGCCTCGTTGATTTTTTTCGAAACAGAATTTATTACTTAAATCTATTTTGAGGGGCGGTTTCTGAGTCACTTTTAAGTGGGAGATGAGAGATGGTGAATGAAAGTCGAACGCAGTTTTCTTTGTTTTCCTGATTATCATCACTTTTTTCCCCCTTAAATAATTTTGTCTTATTCCGAAACACGAAATAAGGAAACTATAGTGTTGGACAGCACAGGATAGTGTTGGAAAACTAAGCGAATATTTGTATTTGTATTATTCGCCTGTGGTACGTTTTTATTTATCATCCCACTTGTTTTTCGTAGTCTGTTGATTAGAATGTAATTACATTTCATGAATTTATTGTAGAAAAAGATCATAGATATAAACGAGTCTTAAGAAAGTAATATTTTAGTGTTGAAAAATGTATTTAAGTTAAAAGGAAATGTGTTGAAAAATAGAGCGGATAATCCGAGTTGAAAAAATGTTGAAATATTACCTATTTTGGTACACTCTTCAACCATTCTTAATCATCCTACTCCTCTCTCGCACATTCAATTCTTTATAAATACTTTCCAAACCAAAAACCATCTTTCTCTCACTGTTTAGCAATCAGCTCATTCGGGTCTTCCTTCACATGAACAATCAACAACAAGATGCACATCTTAGCATTCAGCATTCAGCATCCAGATCAGATCCACATCCTCAATGCCATACATCGTTGACATGATGTTGTCTTTGTCGTTGAGACGCGGTGACTGCGCCTGCGCGCCTTCGTCTTTGTCATGATCGCTGGATCTTCCTCGGGAATGAGATGAGTGAGGCTCCCTTTCTGTCCCTCTGTCCCTCCGTCCCACTGGCTTTCTGGCTGTTTGAGGCTTTGTTCTTGGGGTCGCAGCCACAGTGTTATTTATGTGCATCATTATAAAGTTGCCCATTTTATTGGATCGCCCTCGAATAAATAAGGTTCAATAAAGTTGTTACTTTATATTGACACTTGCAGGCGGCAATCGCTCGTCACTTTCGGTTGTCCCTTCGCTCGGCCTCGGCCTCGGCTTCGGCTTCTCTCTGGTGTTCTCTGGTGGATTTGTCTGCAGTTCGGTTCGGATATTTATGTGAAAGTCTTGGGAAAGTATTTCCCCCTCCGATGCTGTCCGATGCTGTCCGATGATCGTGTTTAGTGCGGTCGTAAAATCTTGAAATGTCTCCAATATGTTTAACTTTTTATCAAAGACTCCACCATCTTGCTGCTACGCCCCAGAATTGGACATGCTCTACCCCACATGCCACATGCCCCAATGCTCCGTGTAACTCTGATTTTTACGATCATGTTCATTTGGCTCGGGACTAAAACAAATACAAAAATTGTGAAATGATTTTATTTAGTGTCCAGCTTTATGATTCCCCCCGCGCTTAAATGCTGTAAAAACTCTCGGATATCAAGAACCTATAAAAAATGTTATGATCTCTGGCAACTATTTGATCCATCAAATATTCTAAGATAGTTAGTTCTGGATGTTGATGTTTTTGGTGGGCATTAAAATGTCTTCAAGTTTTTATAATTAGAATTCAAGTTTTAGTGGACGTTTTATGACTTTATCAAATGGTGGAGAGGTATGTTATGTGGTTTCAAAGTTCAGTAACACTTGGAAATGGTTATATATTTATGGGAAATGTAACCTGTATATCGAGTGATCAAATATTTATTCTCAAAATGCCATTAGAATAAAGTTTAATAGAGAAAATAGAGGCCAGTGATTTTTACAACCAATCGAACCTTTCCACCCGACTGAGAAGCGCTGCTGCATGACGCGATTATTTACGTTTTATGCAATATTCAATATTTTCAATGAAATTTCTCTTAAAATTACTCAAAATTTATGAAAATTTCCCCCTTGAGAGTTTCGGTATCTGGCATACATATCGCATATCGAATTCTCTCTGCTTCCCCATGGTCTCCCCTTCAGCTCCCCCTGGAACTGGCATACATTAAAAATATGTGTTTCACAATCTACTCTGCACTGTACTTTTGGGCCGATGTCGATGTCGATGTCGAAAAGTATGCGGCAATAATAACTCAGATTTTGTGGTTGTTAATTTTTGACACCGCCGCCATCAAGCCACAAACACAACAATAACTTCGAACGGGCGGTATTGGGTGGTGTGGGGCTGGGGCGGAGGGAGGGAAGGTTTGTTTATTTTAAATCAACGCCTAGCGCCGCCAATTATCGACAGAACGATAAAAATGGTTGGCGGAGAGGGAGAGAGAGAGAGGAGTGGGTGATAAAAACTATGAAGTAGTGACCCGACACAGCCATAATTATGACGTCAACGGTTGTACGAGTAGCACGTACTTCAGTACACTTTTCTGGAAGGGTATTACGATATTTCAAAGAGGTTTGATATGCAGAAATTATGGCTATTTTGGAGCCTATAAAGTTTTTATGTTCTTGGCTTTTTAATAGTATTAATAGCTCTACGAATTCAACTTTTGATCAGCATAAAAGGTTGAAAGCCCTTTCCATTTGTCCAAAAACAGATATAAATATATTCCTACTACAAAAAAGGATATTCCTATTGATATATTGAATAAGATTAAAATATAGATTCCTGCTGTTGTACAGACCTTAATTCTGTAGTAAAAAATAGTCAAGATCGAGAACATCTGGTATTCAAAAAGGGATTACATATAATTTCGAGTGAAATAATTGTCCATAATAGAGGTTTTTGAATGAAAATCTGTTTTGTTTGTAATCATAAATAAAATATAGGACACTTTACAGTTTCCTTATTCCATGGATATATTTAAAAGTAACGTATAGGATCTCATAGAAATAAAGTTTCCTAAGAAATGTTTTTATGTATAAAATGTTGTTTATGAGAATAGTGTAACAAATATTCATTGTATAACACAGCCGAAATACGAGTATGATCTGAGTAAGACTTCCTTATAATAAAGCTTTCATAAGAATAGTTTCTTATACATATTTGTCATGAGAACCCAATGAAGTTTGAATTTAAATATATTAGAATATATTTTTTTATAGAGTTCTGCTCAGTATCCTTTCCAGAATTAGTCTTATAATAAGTTCCTGCATAATCCTCCTAAGATTTTCCAATACCAGACAATTATATCATCTTTTTATCCATCTTTAAGTGTATCTTCTGCTGCGGTATTTCCATCTTTGTTCACTCTTTTTGCTGTGACTGTTTTCTGTTTTCTGCTGTGTGTTTTTGGTGTTGCGGTTTTTTTGGTTTTTCTGCTCGAAATGCAAATTGCGCCAGATGCAAATTCATACACACAAAAAAAAAGCAAAACTGAGAGATCTCCCGAAATTATATTCCGGATTATGCGGCACACGACACACACAGACACACACAGGAACGGTGCAGCAATCTGCCACTGGATTGGGCGTTGGGGTTGTGGTTGTGGCAGGGGGGGTGGGCAGGGCGCCAGGCGGTGCGGCATTGCATCAAAGTTGAAATGCGGCACAGAACCCTTTGATCAATGGTTGTCCGCCCTGACTGCCCTGACTGGCTAATTGCCACGATTGTGTGGGCGCTGCCTCTTTGTAATTGATAAAAGATAAAAGATAAAAACAGAACTACTCCTACAATAAGTATCTACACATGCCCCAAAGTCCGATTGTCTAGTGCGTCCGGTGGTCTCTCTGAGGTCTGCGGGATCCATCCATCAATGGTCTTAGCGCTTAAATCACTTAATTTTCGGACTATTTTTCTGACCAATGTCCGAGGTCTGGCCACCGGGCGGCGACTCATAGATCTGCTGACCGTCCCCAAAAAAAAACGAAAAGTAGCACCGTTTACCGCCAAACAAAATGCCCATTGATCGATTGTGAATTTGGCAACAGTCGGTGGCCCACAAGGTGGGCCCACCGTCCTACCGTTTTGACGGATTAATTCTCGATTTAGGCCTAAACCGCATTATGATAGATGATAGATGGATCACCAGACGATCGCTCTTTCGCTCAAGCAACACTTTTTCTTGGGCTTAAGTTTTCGCTTACGAGGAAAATTGATTGAGCAACGGGTGTCGCGTTTAGTTTTTCCAAACACCGCACCGCACCGCCCCCTACCCCCACTTGATTGATGTCTCAACAAAAGGAAACCTGAGGCACGGAGTAGTGCGAATGGGAATTAAACAAATAAACTGTCTTCAGGATTGACGAATGGGGAATGGGGGTGGGAGTGGGAGTGGGGGTGGGGGGTTATTGTTTTAAGGTTTCTTGCTGCCAGGCCTGCCCCGTGATTTGTGTTCTGCTGTGGGTGTGGGTGATAGTGGGTGGTGCTGCCCCTGGCATTGATCAATTGATTTTTGGAGCACAATTGCAATCGGATGTATTAACAAATCAATTAATTTATTGCTGTTTTTTTTTTTTTGTGGTTTCTTGAGATTTATTTGCCTTTAACCTTTTCCTTAGGAAATTCTCTCTATTTTCAAAAAATACATACACAGTTTTAATCACTCTCACTCTCACTCTAAAAACAATTATTTCACGATTTATTTGCTTCCGTTGAACAAAAATAATCGAAAAGCCTCTCTAAAGCCAATTAATCTCTTAGCAAATCAATCGATAAACATATCCATTTCTCATTTAAATAAAATCCCCCAAGAAATCTTTCAAATTCATGTCCGATTCTTGTTTCGATTTGGCTTTCAATTGGTCGGCTACACACACACAATGGGTGTTCCACCATTTCGTTGGCGTTAATTGGTTCAACAAAATATAATTATATATCCATTCTGCGCTCAAGAGCGTCCGCAGCTCTCTTCAGGTATTTATTTTCCAGGGCTTTGCGAAAAGAAACAAACATGCAACGTGATGTTTTTGTTCCCTCATGTTTTATGCGCTTTTAATGGGTGATGCCGAAGACCTAGAGAGGGGCGGGCAGGGCAGGGCAGGCCCCTGTGGGCTGTAAAATAATTTAAGAGTAGGCCCATAAATACCAGAAGCATTGCTCATAAATCTTTCACTGTTTTCGCTGGCTAGCAAACCAATTGGATGCTTAAGTATTTTATTTTTTCAATATTTGTGAGCCCTAAAAGAAGGGTATATTGATTTCGAAGAGAAGTGCCTCCAAAGATGGGATATATAAATATTTTGAAACAAAATTAAAAGAGGAATTAATATTTCGAAAATTTTAGTTTTATTTCCATTTAAAATTATGTCTAAAAAATATCATAAAACTTAAATATTCTTTTTATATAAAAATCGAAACAATATTTTCCATTCCTTAAAAATTAATTTAATATTATTTCATTTACTTTATTAATTTTTTTTTTATTTATTTATTTTATTTTTTTAAATATTTTTTATTTATTTATTTTTGCTTGTTTTTTATTTTTAATTTTTCATCTAATAATATTTATTGTTTATAGGTTAAATCCATGTTTGCCTAGAAAGAATCTCCCTTTTAGAGTATCTTCCACTTCGACTTTAACTTCCCATCTTTCCTCTCTTTGTTTTGATTTGAGAACGTTTTGGTATCTTCCAGATACCAGATACACTCTCGCTCTGGCACTCGCCTGCTTAGTTGAAAGATGCCCCAGCGCACAAAATGGGGCCAAAACATCTGTCAGTCAACGCTCGCAGCCTGACAACAATGTTGAGATACAAATTATCTAAATTGTATCTGCTCTCGCCCGAGCCAAATGCATCTTGTGGATGGGATCGGATCGGATCGCAGCGGATTTGTACTCGTATTGTTTGTTTGTTTTCTCTCTTTGCTTGGGATTTTCACGTACTCGTTCTCCTGATTGGCCCCAGCCCCAGTCCCAGTTGAGTTTTCATTTTTCATTCCCCGTCGCGTGGCTGAGGGCGTGGAGACGGGGGAGTGCGCGGTGTAGGGCACTTCAAGCCTCTGTGGCAGGCACCGTGGTGAGAGATTTCAATTTAAACATTAAACTGACAGATTTATCAGGTATTAGACGATACATGCGTCAACAGAGAGGGCCCCCCCTGACCGAAGGCTGAAGATGTGTAACAAAAAAAAAAAACGCCAAAAGTCACACTGTTTTATAGTGTTGGTTAATGGCCACAAGTGTTGATGAACATGTGCGAAGAGAGAACTTTTGGGTATAGCTTTTGAGGAATGAGTATTACTATATTTCAATAGACTTTGAATGATTATTCATTAGCACTCATGAATATTCTTCGAAGCTCTGATATTTTTGCTCCAAATTTCCATACTTTCTTTCGCCTTTTTTCTCCAACCTTTACCCAAAACATTGCGGTTCTATCAATCACAGAAATAACTGCGCCAAATGCTTCCCATTGACGCACTGCCTCCGGCTTTTTGGGGGACTCTGGCGACCCACTTTATGTTGGAGGCTATCTCAATCTCGCTCTGTGCAATCGTCATCATCCATCAATCAAAAAAAAAAGCTCTGGCGGATGTCCAAATGACTAACTGCGTGGCTAAGCTGAGTGCCGGGGCTGAATGGACTGGACTCACTGACTGACTGACTGACTGAATGGCTGACTCTTGCGGCATTGCGTGACGCAGCGCACTTGCTGGCACACTCCCTCCCCTCCTTACTCCCTCCCCCTCTTGAGCGGTAACCCTTTCGTGGGTTAATCAGTCGTTTGTAGGCTCTCTGACATTCGATCGATCAATCAGCCATCCATCAGTTTGGAAACATCACAGAAACTGTTGCTGCGTTTTTTTTATATTTTTTTGTGGTGATTGATAGCTCAACGCAAAATTTACTTAACCGCATTTTGTAGCGCATTTTTGTTATTATTTTTTTCTATTTCTGGATCATGTGTCCCCCCCGCCCCCTCTAAAGATAATGAAAGCGTGGAATCAAAGGTGTCACACGTTTTAATTGGTGATATTTTTTGTTATTTATTTTTATTGCTAAAAAAGAGAATGAAAGGGAAACTTTTGATACGAAATTTATGGAAAATTTCTGCTTAAATGTTGGATTATTAAATATCAAAGGAATCTATGACAATATATCTCTTGGGGGATCAGGTTTTTATAAGAAAGATATTAAAAGACTTTTTCTGAATAAAATAGTTGGGAAAAACGCTGGAAAATTAACCAATTTAGATTTAATTTCTAAAAAAAATATAAAGAATGCAATAAAATACTATCAAACATTGGAAATATCATTCATAAGTCAAGTACAGTCTTATGGGAATTTCATTCATCATTTATTCCTTTTCCTGAATGAATAAACACTGCCAAATATTCCATACATCATATTATACATTTTTTTAGCAATCACTCATCCTCCAATCATATCCAATTGGATATTCAAAAACACTATTAAAAAACTCGTTTAATTTCCTGTAAAATTCTTTGATTGATTCACAATCAAAAGCCATAATTTTCACACACTTCAATGTCCACCAAACATTATCATTAATGACAAAAAAAAACTGACCAAAAGGTAATTTGATGACCGCTGACACACCTCCGCACAAAATAAATCGATAACCCATAATGAATCGATTTTACATAATATATCAAAAATATATATATAATTTGTGACAAATGACAGATCATTAAAGCTAATGAAAGTCCATTAATTATAATGAAGAGAGAGTCCATGCCAGACAAATTTGAGAGACAGTCGAAAAGGGAGTGTGAAAATGTTACTCAAAGTGAGTGGACGTCTACTGTATCGCATTGGTTGGGTCTTGCAGCTGTGTTCTTATAGATATTGCCCACTGAAGAATCAGTTCGTTGTCTATAGATTTGTGTATTATCATATATTCCTAAGTCTACTGAAAGTTCTGCTCTTGGCCTTTGACATACCCATATTGGTAGTCGTATTTTTTGGCTTACATTCTGGAAAACTTGTGGACAATATTACGATTATATTGATTGTGGGTCAAATAATATTATGGCTGAGTCGTTTGTATGGCTTAATGGCACTGATATGCCTAACACATGTGCCCTACTATCAAGAAAAAATAGTGCGAATATTGAATACAATTTTGGATATAGACAGAGAGATGGAGAACTGTTTTCTAGATGAGAATTCGACAAAGGAAAGGTCTGGGATATTACTTCTTCTGTTTGCCGTGGCTGTACTTCGCTTTGCCTCCGATTTGCATTCAACATTCGGTCGTGTGGTGCATCTTGTGGCAGTTCTCTACTATAATACCCTGCTGCATCTGTGCTATCTGGCTGTGGCTCTATATCTCGTGAAACTTATAGAATGGCGGAAAGATCTGTCCTTATTTATGACGGAATTTATGGAGGCTGTCCAAGAGGATAATTGCTTCTTCAGGAATCAAAATGAGCGTCTCGTCTGCTGTCTGCGTCTGAACTTTTCCATCATACAACTACAGAGAAATTTCTATTACATTTTTGATACATTTTCCTTTGTGATACCGTTGCTGATCTTAAATTTTGTTTGCATTTGGGATTTTGCTTTGATGTCACATTTTTTGAGCATATTTGTATTGGGTTTTTTGAGCGATAAAGGAAGAAGAAAGGAAAATGAGTTCCTAAATCAACTGTTGGAAATAGATTTAGTTTTAAATAGAAAAAATATCATGGAACCTAAGGAATATAGATGTATGGTGAGTTTTCTTAAGATCTATACATAAAATATCCTTTTTTTATCAAATATATTCCTCTCTTTAGGCATTTCTAACTATTTTGAATCAACATTTGAACTCTGCAAAGGATCCCTACCATCGCATATTGAGTAGAAAATATGCCTTGTGTTTAATCACAAGTTTTCTTGTATATTTTATTGGCTATTGGTTTGGTCTATTTATGAATAATGGCTTTTCTTTTCTGCGTAAAATGAATATAAGTTTATTTTTATAAAAATTAAATTAAATACTGCATATGACATATATGACTATAACAATCTCGAAAAACATCATTTAGATCTAATACTATACGTATATTATATCCCATAAAATTTAATGAGGCAGCAAATGTTGCATAAATGTTCATTTCGGAGGGCGTGGTGTGGGGGGCGTTCCCCCGATGAGAATAATTTCACATGTTGCACGCATAAAATAAAATTTTATTTTATTCATTTCTCAAATGCAAAAAAAAGAAAAAGAACAATTTGACTGACGAAATGAATGAATGAATGAATAAATGAGAGAGAGGGGGGAGAGAGAGGTGTACGCGTACAGCAGAGAACATAACTTTAAATTTGTATTACCACCCAAGAGTCCAATGAGAGCGGGAACAAAGGAGCCCGCCCGCGTCCTGTAAAAAAACCTGAATATTTTCCACTTTTCCATACACACACACACCCTCCCTCTCTTTGCCACTCTGCCCCCATTCTTTTCCTCTAAATGAAATGCTCAAGTGTGCCTGGAATTTTGATTTTTCGCCAAAAGAAAAGCCCCCTTCTCCCCTGGCCTTCTTTTGTGATAAGAAATTTTCTTCAGTTCGTTCCGTTCGTCATGTCGCTGGCTTGCAAATCAATTTAATGTCAGTCATTTTCCTGCTAAGTGGGAAATTTTTTGAAATTTCATCAAAAATCTGCCCCTCGCAGTACACGCCCCCAGAAGCCTTGCCCCATCCGCACGTCGAACATATGCTGCTCGGGGGAATTGGCTGCTGCACGGAGGTACTTTTTTCCGAGGGAACGATACGATACGGGGGGTTTTCTCGCATCTAAAGCGAAACACATTTGAATGTAAATTTCCTTCAGACGCGCTCGGCGCAAGGCATTGCATGTCCATGAATTCTCTCTCTCGCCGCCCCCGCAGGACCTTCTCGGGAGAGAAAAAAAAACAAATATTGTATTAAAATGCTGGAAAGCAGCTAAAACGCATAATAGTAAAATTTTATGTTATTGCCAGTGTGAGGAAAACACGTCAGGCAGTTAGTCAAATAACGCAGCAGCAGCAGCAGCAACGCAAAAGCAACAGCAAAGAAAATGTGGCTGCTGGGGAAACTCAGACTCGGAGAGGGGGAAAACCCAGAGAGCGAAAGAAAAGCGCACACAGAAGGACAATGAAAATTTAGATGATGACAGGCCATGGCACATGAACAACTCTGAGTGAGAAGAAGGAAAAATGAAAGATCTGTGAAGACAGAGATCCAGAGCTGAGAAAGGATGAGAGTTGTGAGTGGAGTAGTAAGGTGGGGTATCCTTTTGGGCTTGTGCAGGGATTTTTTCTACTGATTAGCAGAAATCAGTTATTTAAATTAGCAATTGGTTCTTGAATAAATATAAAATATACCTATAAGTAAATCCCAACTGAGATAAAATATTATTTACGAATTTTAAAAGAATTTTGTATTAAATATTAAATTATTGTTAAATGTATCTTAATTTTAACTTTAGAGAGAGTTATTTGGACATTTTCTTGTAAATAAAGAAACTTCTGCAGAAAAAGAATTATTATGGGAATTATAGGAATTACTGTATTGATTTCGTAATACTCCTAAATAAGTTCCAGCCGCTGTTTTGGTATCCTATTACACTAATACCACAATATTTCAGGAACCTGTGCCATGAAAACGTTTCTACAGGTTTTGTTTATGATAGTATATCTTTAAAAATGTAAAGAAAAGATTTTTAAGGCTTGGTAAGTTAGAAACCTGCCTCTTCAGGGTTCCTGAAAAAGGTCTTGTTATCAATATTCAAAGAAAATATTTGAAGACTGTAAGAATTCTATTATCCCCCAAATGTATTGAAATTTGGAGTTCCAAGTTCTCGCTGATGCCAAAGTTTTTTAAATGCATCCAAGAATGAAACTGAAACTGACTGAAACGATTTTTATTCAGAATTCCAGTCACTGTTTATGGCAATCGATTCTTATAGCATAGCCCCTTCAAAAGAAACCCACGCATAAACCTCATGTCAAGCATATGTAACATACAATACATTGGTCGATTCTCAAATCATTTGCGTGCCATTGAACAGAGGATTTTTCTAAGCCCCCACCCCTAAGAAAACTCCGAATGCAATTGGGGGAAAAGCGGAAAAAGGGTCGCTTAAGGAAAATAAAAGGAAAGCACATCAAATAAAATCAAACGCAAAACAAGCGAGAAAACATTGTTTCAAATTGACCAGCGCCAAAATCCCCAACCCAGGCGCCTGGAGGTGGGCGTGGCAAATGTCCGCCAATTCAGGCGCAACTAATTCCCACCCCCTAGCCCACTCTCCCCGCAACCCATTCAGAGAGCTGTGAAACTATTCCCGGAACAAACAACAAAAGTAGGGTCCAGGGTTCGCTTTCAGTATTTTATTGTGCGAAAAATGATTTTTTATTTTCAATTTTCCTGGCTGTGCCTCTGCCTCTGCCTCGGCCACACTCTGCTTCCGAAATGGAAAGTAAAAGTTTTCGTGTGTTGGCCGAATGACGGGCCAAAAACCAATTTGATTTTGAATACGCTATGAGGCGCAAAAATAAGAAGAAAACGGAGTGTGAAAAAAATCCGGAAAAATATCGTAAAAATAAACACGAAAAATGGTACCCAGGAACGCAACAATTCCGCAAAGAAAAAAAGGGTTTGTGGCAATTTTCTGATTGTTTGCCAGGCGGCTCGGCTCGGCCACTAAAAACTAATGATTTTTCATATGTTTGTTCAATGAATCGTACGCGGGGGATCACAGGGCCGGGCCTTTGAATGGAATCATACGCTAGAAATACGAGTGCTTATAAATTGACCGAAATACGTACGAAAACCTTTTCACATTAAGTACAAACAGATTATGGGTGATTTCCGCCTATGGCCTGATGGCTAGGGAGAGGCTAACAATTGCAAATGTCCATTGGTTGATGGAAAAGTTTGGCCTCATTGATTTTAATCTTTGACATCAGCTGCTGCTAGTATTTTGAAGGGTTTCGATAAGAAATAGGGTAGGAAAAGAGTTTTGGAAATTTGAATATTTAAATATTTGTATTTATTATTTATTTAATACTAATTCTAAAATGTATAACAATAGGTAGTAAAAATAAAGAGTTTTTAATTAATTAATTAAAAAATTTGATTCAAATATATTTCATAATTAAAATAAATATATTTTATATTTAAGTTAAATGATTTCTTAATTAGGTTTTATATATTTTCTACAAATGTAGTATATTTATTTTAAACGGTTTTACATATATTTAAATTAAATATGGACCCTATTAAAGGGATTGTTTAATACATTAACATTAAACAAAAAATATTTATTTTTTTTATTTTATTTATTTAATTATTATTTATATTTTATTTTTAATTTAGCCTACTTAATTATTTACTTTGCATTTATTTATTTATTTATTATTTATTTATTATTTTATTTATTTTTATTTATTTATTATTTACCATTTCATATAGCCTTTGCTTTTATATTTAATTTTTTATTTTAGTATTTAATTTAATATATTTTATCATATATTCGAACATTAATATAAATATGGGTGCTTCTCTTTTTAAAATTCTTTATAGCCTGTCTTTTAATATTTAATATTTTAGTTTAGATATTATATATAATCTGAATATGGGTGTGTTTCTTTTTACTTGTTCTATGGAGCATCGTTTCCTTCCTCTAGCTATCATTACCAATAAGTAATAATAACCCTTTGAAAACCCATCAGAGAGGGAAGTCTCGTCAGAATATGTTGCATGTTTCATGTTGTCCTGCTGCATGTCTCATAATTCGAGCTCTTTGCCGTTATCGAACATTTCGCACAATTCGCATATTATTTCACGCACTTTTCGCCGCCGCGTCTCCGACCTCTGACCCCAGCCATCGTTCATGGCTATCTACCACGGCCCCCCCTTGTGCTGACATGGTCGGTCGCTGGGCAGTGCATTGAAATCCACTTCATTTCATGGCGATGGCGATGGCCAATCCGATTGGCAATGGCCAAAATCAGAGACAGAGTCAGAGTCAGAGTCACTGCCACATTCAGTGGCAGCGGCAGTGGCAGTGGCAGTACCAGAGAGACACAGCAGTCGCCTCGTCCTGCTGCACACCACATTGAAGGGTATTAACAGTCATTATTCAATGATATCTGACTGCGGACATTGCAGGACTGGGACATCATCATTCGTGCGGAATATTCGGGCTTCTCTTTGGGCTCTTTGGCGCCCGCCCTGCCCCGCCCCGCCCTGCCCTGTAAATGGATCGATTTTCCACCCCCATGGAATCGTTGAGAGGATCAAGGACCCGCCGCCCGCTCGATGCATCTGCATATCCTTAATTATGATTATTGTTATTTTCGACTCTGAATGTCGCATTTAATGCCCAGGCTACTGGCTACAGGCTTCCAGGCCCTGCCACTGCCACTGCCATCTACATCTACATCCCCCCAGTGAGTGTCCATCGTCTGGCTCGTTATGTTGTCATAAATTTTGCGCTTTGGTGGCAGGCAGTCGCTCTCCAAATGGCGGACGGCCCCCCAAAATGACGTCTGGCCCATTAAAATATCGAACGCAGTCAGTCGTCAGTTGTTCCAGTCCCCTGCCATATCCCCCCATTCCCTCTCCCCTTCCTTTTACCCATTTTTCGCATTGCATTATGACGCCATTTCAGGCTTTTTTCGTACTCTTTGGTATTCTGCCTCTCTCTTTCTCTCTTTCTGTCTTTCTGTCAGTTGGTTTTCACAGAGAAATTCACATGTTTTACTGTTATTGATGGGCGCCATTTTGTTCGATTTTGGGTGTAACTGTAGCTTCGGATCCAGCATCCAAAAATCCACACATTTTGGGGGATTTTATTCTGAAAAAGGATACTTAATAAGGTCTCTCTCTATTCACGAAGAGCACCCAAGTTTTTGGGATATTTCATTCTGGAAATCTATAGAACTAAATCTGATCTATAGAACGTCTCAATCCTTTCCTATAGCTCTTCCATTCCCTTTGATAAACACTTTAAGGTAAAAGCATCAATTTATTAAACTTCCAAAACACGTTTCATCGACTTAATCAGCTTGACTAGCAAAAGCACACACAAAAAATTGGTTAAATCAACCTCCCTGGGGATATTTTTGTAGTCTTTTAGACAGAAATGTAAATTCGGTAACGTGCATCCAGACGCATCAACCAGAGGTCGTACTCCCCGGACATGATTGCAATTGCTTTTCTTTTTTCGATTCTCGCTATGGGTTCTAGGTTGAATGAGAGGGGCAAATAGAGTCGACTAGGGGATGCTCTGGGGTTCGCAAAGGAAGGACAAATTAAGGGAAGGTATGAGAGAGGGGCTCACACCACTCTTTCCTTCCTTTTATAGTCCTCTATTCATAAGCAGAATTAAGAAAATCATTTTAACTATCTATTTATCATCTTATAGCCCTCTATTTACAGTGCTTATTCATATATTTCTTTTGAAAATTATATGTATCTCCACTAAAGTTTGTTTAAAATGGAAAAATGGAAATATATCCTTGTAGTTTTCTGCAGAGTATCCTCAAAGTCGTGTATCTCCAAGACCCACTATCCCCATAGCGCGCTCAAAGTCGAAAATTGGTTTTAATTAAATCGAATTGAGCTTCTTTTTTGTTTGTTCTTTCGTTTTGCACTCGTTCCACGCGCCTCACTTTCTGGCATGGCTCTTGCTCTGGTTCCTCTTCATTTTGCAGGTCGCCTTTTTGCATGCGAATGAGGCAGCAGCAGCAGCAGCAGAGGAGCGAAGTGAATGAGTGAGTGAATCGCAACTCATGGCAGCCCGAAACGTGGACAGGGATGTGGCTGTGGCTGTGGCTGTGGATGTTGGACAGGGACATAGCCATGGACACGGACACAGACACGGACACGAACGCATTTAACGCTGACTCTGCCCGTTTTATGTGCGTCATTGAGTTGCCCTCCGAACAGCAGCGGCAGCAGCAGGCGCTTCGCATCGCATCGCATCGCTGTGGCTCCCTTGCCCCAGTCGCAGAGCCACCTTTTGATTGAAATGTTGGCTGGCATTGCATTCGAGCCATCGAGGGGGGGAGCAGCCGGGGACCCGGGCATCAAAGCAGTTGAAATGTTGGTTGGTTGGCATTCTGTTTTTTTCCGACGTGCACAAATGTTGCACCCAAAATGGTGTTGCAGCCTGGATCCATGGCCCCGCCATCCTTTTTTGTTGCGTGACGGACCTGACCGCACACACACCCGTGCGGGGTCCTGTATGTCCTGGTTGGGGGTGATGTATGGTCGGTCAGTTTGCGGACATCCAGTGGACACTTGGATTAACATGACGTAATTGATGCGGAAAGTGTTGAGTGTGTGGCAGCTGTCCTGCCAGAGGAGGCTTCTTTCCTTCTTTTTTGGGGGCTTTTTCTATTTTCGTTTGCTCCTGCAGAAAAACACTAGACGGAAATGGCAAAATAGTAAAGAAAAAACCTTGTTCAAATTGATTTTCATCAGCTAATCCCCAGGTAAATCGTTTAGGGAACCAGAGTTCGGGTGACTTATGGCGTTGAATGATGGTTCGGGGATGAAAATAAGATGACAAAAAACGTAGCACCCGGTATCTCAATATCGAGGGACGTAATCCTCGAATTAAAAAATTAATTTTATATATCTATAAATATATATAAATAAATAAAAATTATTTTAAATTCAGGCCATATTAAATCTAAATATAAAGCACTTTAAAATATGTAAATATAATATTTACAATTTTGAATTTAATATGTAAATAAAAAAATAAAATTTTTTTAGTTTAAATATTTGTTAAAAATGGGATAATTTATCGGAATACATTTTTTTATCGTAGTGAAAAAAATACAATTTCAGTGCCTATTTCTTTTATATTCTCTGTATTTCTCTTGGTTACATATTTTTTATAATATATGTATCATATTCAGGGTGTAATTTTCTATATATACAGTCCTTACCCTGACTATGATCCATTGGGTCAACTGCCTGATAAAAACAGCAACGTTTAAGGGCTTGCTTCCACTTTTTGTTGCTGGCCCGAATTAATATTGTTGAACTTATCAAGAGCTCGACCCTTTCCCCTGCCCCTGCCCCGTTTTCAAGGCAACATTTCGTGCTGTCGAGTGCACTCATCATACTTGCAACTCGTGTGTGCAGCAGCAGCAGCAGGAGCAGCAGCAGCAGCAAGATGGTGGTGGTAAGAGGGACTTACCTTTTATTGATGCCCACCTGCCAGGAGGAGAAGGCTGGCTGGCTGGCTGGCTGGCTGGCGGGTGGGTGGTTGATTGTTCGGATTGCATTGCAAATTTTTGTGCAACTCGAACATGCAACGTGCATTTGGCAGTCGGAACAATATCCAGAAAAGGATGAAGCAAGTGTGCCACGGGATGGGGCAGCCACAGCCACAGACGCTGCCAATATTGACTGAGACCAGAGGTTCACACACACACACACACACATACGATATTTTTTATTCCTTTGCCACCACACACGTGTGTGTGTGTGTGTGTATGAGTGTATTTTGTGTGTTATCCTTGCAATGCGAGAGATGCGATGCGATGCGAGAGTATTTTTAATAAAATAAACCCAGAAATGTAATCAACATAAAGGATTTCCACACAGCATATATGAAATTTTCTGCTTCTGCTTCTGCTGCTGCTGTTGATGCTAGCAGGAAAAGCGCTTAACGAGATACCACGTAGATATCATTGACGATGTCCACCCAGCCAGCTTTCCCCAACAGATGCGCACAGTGGGGCGAGTGAGGGCGAAAAAGGTGGATTTCTTTACGAAAAGAAAGCTGGAAAATCATAAATGTATTGGGTATATTTTCCATCACTTGCGGAGCCACTGTGCCTTCAGGGAAAAAGTCCCCAGCATTGAAAAGAAAGCACGCGAGCGAGGAAAACCCTTTATGAAATGTTGTCCGATGCGAAATGCTGTCAATGCAGGCAGCTGTATGTGCGCTTTGTATCTATGCCCCAGACTGGATGTGTCTGTGTGTATCTTTGAGATACATTTGCAATTATCGTGACTTGAGATGGTCAAAGGAGGGCGGCCCCCCCAGACAGGCCACAGAACAGAATAGCAGAGAGCCACAGAGCCAGAGAACGAGAGCCAGAGCCAGAGCCAGAGAGCCATCCTGTTGGGTCACATGTCGGTGACAGTTTATTAAATCGATTACTTTCGGTTTTTGATATTCTAAATAAACATATTTTTCCTCTCAAAAGCAACAAAAAAAGTGGGATGGGTTGGCGGGCTGTGACCACACACTGGGATATCATATCCATTGTTATACACAGAAGGGGGAGAGGGCTGGACTGGACTGGCCTGGACTGGCCTGGACTGGTGCTCTGGCTTCTCCATTGATGAGATTTTCTGCTGAAAAATGTATAAATTCGTGACAGAGAAGCAGCAACCTCTCTGAGTGGCCTCCGCCTCCTCCTGCTGCTCCTCCTGCTCCTGCTGCTCCTCCTGCTGCTCCATTTGTCTGCAGCAACAACATTTGAAAGATTAGTTTATTGTTAATCAAAAAAGAAGGCAAACATTTCGCAATTTTGCATTAAATTGACTTTGAAATTGACATGGAATTTGTGCAAAAACTTTTACGACACAAAATGCATCGGAACTTGCAGCAAGTTGCACGTGGCAGGTGGCAGGTGGCATGGTCTTTTCTGCTATGTCCTGTTGTGTTGTGCATAATTTGAGGTTCATGTTTTTAGATTCAGATTTTCAGAATCGCTGAGGCAGAGGAAGAGGTTTTTGTGGAAATTGATTTTTAGTTTTTGGTTGGATTTCCGGTTTGATTTTTGTGGATTTTTCTTGGGGGAATTGAGGAATAAAGGCTAATCACCTCGAGGATATTGATCTCTAAATATTTCAGCTTAGAAAAGTAAGGGCTGTTCCTTTGATTAAATTCCATTTTTCGGTGTTTGATTGCTGATCTTCCTTCAGTTTCTATCCCCTCTCGTTGCCTTCTCTTGCACCCTATTCAAGAACAAAAAAAAAACCTCATAAATGTTGCATATTAACACCAAATATTCTGATGGCTAGACGCCATCCCTCCTGCTGCTGCTGTGGCTGTGGCTGCTGCTGCTGGGGATGCAGTGGCTGGCTGCTGATGCAGATCCTCCACAGATCTGTAGCTCTGCGCCCTTTGCCAATCGCGCGAGGGGCCACATGTGGCGCATTCAGTGGATGCCTCATTGCATGTTGATGATGTTGAGATGGCGGCACAGCAGATTGCGTGCCCATGATGTGGGCTTCGGAGCCCGGCAGCTCCCTCCTGTGTCTGTGTGTTGGCTGCGTGGCCGCTTAAAACGCTTCTGGGTTGAGACACCCAGCCATCAGGCCATCAAGCCATCAGGCCATCAGCAGGGGGAAGCTGCAGAACAGCAAAAATTTACAAGCTCACAAACTAGAAAACAACACGTTCAACAAAAGAGTCCGGGCCTTGCTGGTGCCTGGGCCATAATTTAAACGATTTTTTGAATAATTGCAGCAGGCGCGGGCGCGGGCGCTCGGCAAACAAACTGCAACTGCAACAGAGCCAAGAGCCAAGAGGAATATATGCAACAGCTTCAGAGGCAGAGGCAGCATGAAGATATTGGCGGTTTCTGGTGCTGTTGCTGTTGCTGCTGCTGCTGCTGCTGGCGGCTAATCGACAGACATGCAACATTTTCCAATCTCATCGAAAGTAAAAGCAAAAAAAGAAGGTCCAATCCAGGGCACAAGTATCCCCATAAATTGTCAAGCTTTATGTGGATGGAATTGAAGGGAACGATCGGCCAAACGATCGCCAGAAGTGAAGTAAAGTGAAGGCTTGGGCATCGCATGTTCCATCATAAGAATCAGAACAAACAAACAAAGACGAGGGATATTTCCATCTTTTATTAGCGATTGTACCAATCGGTTGAAGAGCTCATCGATTGGGGAATGATTTGGGGAGAGTTGTGGCAGGAACATGGTCTTTATAGAAGATCTTTGAAGACCTGGAATATCTTTAGTTAAAGGAGACATTACTATGAAAACTTGTATGATTTTAATCGATTTTTTTTCAAAGAAACCTTCTTTATTTCCTCATTCATAGAATATTCCCCAATAGTTCTTATACAAATACTTTCCTAGCCTTCTAGAAATCCCATTCCATTCATCTCTCAAAATCAATTTGGCTGCGCCAATATGAATAATTGCATATTCATATGCATATTCATATTTGTAGAGGAGTGTAATGCCCCGTTCTCCATGGCACAAACATGTGTTTTACATTGTATATACTCGTACTCGCACTCATATCTGGTATCTGGTATCTGGCAGATACCCCTTGTCTAATTGATTCTGTTTAGCAATTGTCTGGGGTCTGGTGCAGCGTCTGCAGTTGAGAGGAATGTCAATGCTAATAATCGTCATGTAAATTGGCTCTGAAATTGCCATATGTCTGTATGTCTGTATGTCTGGGAAGTGTTTCCATTTGGCTCGTGCCCCTCCATTTATTCCCTGGTTACGGCACAAATTACTCGCTATATGTTGTACATTTTGAACTATTATAATCCATCAATAAATTCCAGTCACTTTGGTGACATTTATGGTTTGTTTTCATCACCGTAAACTGGTTCTCTTTCTGCTCCAGACTCGGATTCAAACTCTGTCTGTCTGTCTGTCTGTCTGTTGCATTTGTGCGTGGGCTTTTGGCCAATGCAATGTCTGTCTGTCTGTGTCTGGTGTTCACTTGTCACCGGCCTCAAAAATATTTTTCTCATAGCGACAAAGTCCTAAATTATTGTCGAAACAGGTTTCGGGCTCATAATGAAGCCTGTCAATGGCAAGTGACAGCTGAGCTAATAATTGCAATTGCCTCAACTGAAGCGAAACAAGTTGTTAGATTGGTTTTTATCGATCGATTTTTACATCAGAGTTGCTGGCAAATATGCGAGTTTTTGGTGTGGAAAACGGTTTCATTGTGAGAAAAATTGTTTTTAATTGGATAAGATCTGAAGTTTAGAAGCCCTTGGATATAAGAATTATATTCTAGTACACTTATGTTGACCCATTTCTAATTTTTTCATAATTCGGTGACCCATAATCCTAATTGTGTGTCATAATTTCATTATTTAACAGATTATCCTTTAGAAAATGTTCACTTAAAGACATTTCAGAGCACCCAAATCATCTACAAATGGTTATCTATCATGTGGTGACCCATCAAATTTCTGCTCATCGTGTGGTGACCCATCAATTGCAGACTCTTCAATTGGTGACCCAACACTTAACCATCTTCTTGCTCATTCCTACCCCAAAACTCTATCTCCACTCCTTCCTCTCAAAGTACAAGTAAGCAAAGGAATTTCCCAATAATCGTTTGCAGAAAAACCAATATCTTCCCATCTTTTAGATTGAAATTCGCTTCGCAGTTTCATTTTGGAGTCAGAGAGACATTTAATATTGATTAATTTCCGTGGCTCTCTTTTGCACTTTGCGGCACCGACGACGACGACGCTTAATAGCTTTTGCCACAGTGTGTGTGTGTGTGTGTGGTGATGGAAAAGATACAAGATACTACTTCGTACAAGCGAAACGTAGCGTAAATAAATATAAACATAAATCTGGAGGAAGGCGACACAGACAGAGACGGCAAGACAATTCAAAAGTGCACGAGCGGGATGGATAGACGAAAGAAGAAAAATTCATTGAAGACAACATCCCCAATTGACGGTAAATCACTCAAGATGACATCTATCGATGGGTCCCGCCAGATAAGAAGTGTTTCGTCTCGTTTTCGCACTTTTACACAATCAACTCTCGGGCCAACGAACAGGCAGAAAGAGAGAAAGGAGAACAGCAGAAAGACGACTAAAAGGCGAAGAAGGACACAAAGAAGAAGTTGCGAATGATATAGTATATTGGGCGGAGACGAAGGGACATAATCATGAAGCCTGCCAACTTGACGTCATTGCAATTTAAAGCTCAACTTGTGCCAGCCAGAGCCAGCCCCAGCACATACGAGACTACAGTAGAGCCACCCCCAGATGGTCCTCCCCCTCGCCCTCCCACCACACAAAAAGTGTCGAAATCAAATCGAAGCAGAACCCGAGAATCCCAGAACCCAAGAGTATAGATGGGAGCAGCCCAAACAACTCCGAAGAAGTCCTCCAATGACATACTGAGGCTGACAACAACGTGGCTTGGTCTGACTTTGATATGGGCACAGTGGTAAGAAGTGTATTTGAAATGGCTTGGGATTTACAAAATATTAAAAATAATAAATAGAAGTGGTTGGAATATGGGAAGATTGAAGTGCAGTGAATGCTCCATCATATAGAATGGACTGGAACTTTGCAGGAGAAGACACCGATTAATATGGGGAATTTTTGAATAATTTTCTAAGATTTCTTTGCCATTTCTGATTGATGCTTCCTATCCTTAAATAATTACCTTTGATTTCTTTGGTCTGATATCTACAATCTTCAGCGGCTATCTATATTTTATCTTTTGCTTAGACTGCCTTTCATTTGATGATAAAAATATCAATCTTATCTGTGAAAGAATGCCCCAAAAAAATGTACGATAGATAACTGAATATGTAGATTGATATCGAATATCAGTAAATAGTTTTGCAATCAAAGAAAACAACTCTAAGAGGACTAGTATATATGTAGCAGTATTTTCCCCACTTTATCGCACACCTTTGTACCACTGTGCCCCTTGGGCCACTGTGGCCCTTCGCCCAGCTTTCGTGGGGTTGCGGGCGTAGGAGAAAGGAAACCTACAATGAAATGAGTGATTTATTGGTTGCGGCAAATGAATTGAAGTTGATGCCGAAAGACATTGGCAACACACAAGTAACTGAAAGAGATGGCAAGTCACAGAGGGAGAGTGAGAGAGAGCGAGATGGCTATAGAAAGTAAGACAGAGAGAGAGAGAGAGAGAGAGAGGGAGAGAGATACCCAAGTGGAGAGTGAATAAGATGTGTGTCAGAGTTGACTGAGTGGCAGACTGACGACGCCGTTGATGGCGTCCAACGACAGCAAAATGAGAACCAAAAAGAAAAAAATTAAATGTGGCAAAGTGGTTGCAGGGGCAGACAGAGGGAAAGGGACCCCAAGAAAAGGACCAACTTCGATAAGCGTAAAATAAAAGCAAAATGTCGTTGGAGGACTGAGGACTGTGATATATCACACGCAACATTAAATCAAACCCGAGAAGGAATCGCTGCCCCGAGCGAAAGCAAACCCAAAGACAAGGTGATGGTCGAAAATTCCCTTTTATTTGTTTTTCTTTTTCTCTCCTTCTTTTCCTTTTCGCCCTCTCTTTTTTTCAGCTGTCACTTTGACAATTTACTGGCGAAAAGGAGAGCAGAGAGAGAGAGGGGGGGAGAGAGTGGGGGAGGGAGGTAGAGCATACCCGCACTTATCTGATGGATTCCTTGATATTTTTCCCTCACATGTAACGAAAGCGAGAAGAACTTTTCTTCCACTTTTTTGAAAGCTCAGCAGTATCGAGGGGGTGGGTGGGTCGCTGGGTGGATGGGTGGGGATGTCTGTAAGGTGGTAATGGCTGGGGCTGGGGCTGTGGGCCCTTAAGAGCGAACGAGAGCATGAATAATATTTATGAGGATGAAATGTTCCCAAATGCGACATAAATATGTCCACAGCACCCGCACATGAGACGAGAGCCTCAGCATAAAATGCGTTGAAATGCCATGCCATGCCCGGCCATCAGGGTAGAAATGATAGGGGTTGAGGGATGGCTGGCGAGGACGAGGACTGTTCTGAAAGCAATGGCAAATTATAAAGCTCTTTCGGCAAAGGACCTTTCCTTCGGAATGAGTACGAACGGATCACATGTGCAGTAATTAGGGGCAGAAAGTGGGGGATGGTAACAGGAGATATATGACGCTCATAAATTGGGATTTGGGATTGAGCTAAGGGCCAGAAATATAGTACATTTTATATGGGGATTATATTTCTAATAACTTACTAAGATAATTTTCCCAAAAAAAAACAACCACTTTTAATGGCCTACCATCTTTTCTTTTTCGACACAAATCAATCAAATTTTAAGGGTGAAAATCGCACCCTTGCTGAAGGAAAAACTACCCTTAGAAGTTGATGGATTGCTGTCATTCTAGAGTCTGTGTTAGGATGCTAAATGAAAAACGGAAAATGGTATTAAAACGGCAAAACAAGAACCAATGGGAATGAGTAGCCGCCACAAAAAGATGGCTGAAATGTACAGGAAACTCTCAGAGAAAATCCATAGCTGAGAGATCCATTTTAGAACAGGAAACTCCCGGAAAGCACAGGAAATTCCCAGTAACACTCTTCAATCGATAGATCTATTTTAGCACACAGGAAACACTTACTTATAAAAAATCAATCAAGAACTTAAGACAGGCAGCATGCAAATGACTAATTCGTTAATTGAAATGCCAATCAAGGCAGCAAGAAAAAAGAGAAAAAAAAGAGAGACTGCGAAACAGAAATGAGTATAAATATAAAATGCTACGTTTTGCCGCATCATGTCAGAGATTGATAGCCAGAAGCCAGCGATTTGAAGCCTCAGAGAAAGAGAGAGACCTTGCGTGAAAGGAAAACCTGGGATGCCGGCCATCCGTCCATCGAGCCGGCCATCCGTCCATCCGTCTATGTTTGTGCCGAGTCGACTGTCGACTGTGCGTCTGTCTGTATGCGGACTCATTAGGCAGGCAAACGTAAATCATTTCGATATCGATTAAGAAATCCACCGAAAAGCAGGGGCCACCGCACGCAACGAACAGACGTTGGCGCCCGATCGCCAAGATCCGAACGGGGAGAGCTCTTTGGGGAGCTCCGAGGAGCGGAGCTCGTGGGGCGACAGTGTGCACATCAATTAATGAACCTGTCGCACCAAGCGTAAATTTGTCGCCAGTACAGAGGCAGGCAGCTGGCTTCAGTCAGCAGTCCTCAGTCCTCAGTCTCGTCTCTCTCTGCAACGGAAGTCTTAATGCCGCGATCGTCGATCGTCGATCGCCGATTGACTTGACCTGCTTGTCAATCAACTCAAATCATTTTGGCTGGACATTGGAATTCGCTTTAGCCTCAGTCTCAGTCTCTGGCTGTGGCTGCTTGGCTGTTGGTTGCACACATGACTGGGCACACCTGTCATAATCAATCACGGCTCAGGCTCAGCGATTTGAATGCATCAATTATCATTTCGAGCTGCTGCTTGGACTGGACCCCGTGTGAACATTCTCCGCTTGCAATTCCAATTCCAATTCCAATTCCAGTCCGATCCGATCCGATCCGAACCCTCCTCGTACCAGCAGTTGTCACTATTGATGGACTCCGAACAGGTTGGGATGGAAAATAAAAGTTTATGCGTAAGTATCTGGCAACCGGTTGTTCGAGAGCAGTAGGTTACTGAAGTTTCAGCCTGGTAATTGATCTTAATCATGAATGTATCTGCAAGTATATGTAATATGTGGCTCTCTAGCTCTGTGGATCTGTATGACGCAGTGAGTGAGCAATCACATTGATTGATGAACAGAGATTGATTATGAAAGGAATTAGTTAATTGCATTTGAATGTACAAATAAATTAAGGTTAAACTAAGATGTGATCACAAGCTTAATGATACTACTGGCAAAACCATTTAAAAAAATTGAATGAATTAAACAAATATATGACCTAAGCTCCAAGTAAGACCTGCCTCAAGAACTACTTTTTGAAAGGGCTAAAGGTCTTTAAAACTCTAAGAATGTGATGTTCTAGTTCAAATGTATTGCGAATATTCCAATACACATTTCATTCTCTACAATATTTATTGATAATGTAATTTTTTATCCACTCTTTCTTTCAAAAATGTATTTAATTTATATAAATATAAAAGTTCTTGTTGGAGAGAATTTCTTGATGTATATGTAGCCAAAAAAATCTTGGCGATAAAATAAAAAATCTATCTATATATCCTTTGCTGTGTATCGATCAAGTTGATCGAGGCCTAGGAGTTTCTACTCCGAAAACTGAAGAATTTGTTAAGAAAGAATCTATTGAAAATTATACCATCTTTAACTGAAAAATCTACAACTCAAATGATGTGATTCCTTTTTGACAAGAAGATATAATAAGATTAATTCGACATTAAATTTCATCATTAATATTTTATAACAATAATTTCTTATTCAATTTAAATGCAAAAGAGTATAAAAAAAAATATTAATATAATTTAAAAGTGGAAATCAAATATTAAATAATTTAAAGATAGTTTTTATTTTAGTTTTTATCTTGTTAAAAAATCGTCGGAATAATATCAGTAATATCTTGCTTTTTCAGAAATATCTCTAATTTGTTTACTTGTCCAAGAGAGAATTTTTTTAAGTAAATGTGACCAACAAATCACACAAATAGAACGGTAAGTTTCACACATATAATTTATATTCTATCTTTGAGTTAAATACATATTAACCTTTTCTAGCATACTTTTGGGGCCTTAAATTGTGTGAAATAAAATCTCGAAATTCAATCACTCTCCCAAAAAAATTAAAGCCTTTTGCTCCCTTGAGCTCCATCAGAAATATCAGAGCCCTTCAGAATGTCTGGCCACTGCAGATGTGTCAAATGTGGAGAGAAGAACATTTCGAACAGTTCATGCAGTTCTTTGGCATTTCTCTGCTCTCTTTCTCTCTCCCTCTCTCTCTCTCTCTTTTTTGTGGGTTGACAAGAAATTTATATTAATTTATTACAGTTCAGATGACAGAGAATTAAGCGACAGACAATTTATGGCTTTGTTTTCAGCGTATTAAGCAGAGGCGGTCGAAGAGAGTGCCTGAAGAAATGGCAGTGACAGGGGAGGAGGGGATAGTGTGGGGGGTAGAATAAAATCATTTATGTAAATATATCAAGTGCAGCGATATGTTGGTTTCTCGTCTCTCTTTCTGGGGTCTGAAAGTCGATTATATTTCCCATTCTTTCGATGTATTCCATGTCAGATATGATGGCCTCTTTCTCTGGGTTTAATTTCTCATCGGATGCCCTTTCTATATGTGGCTTCTGTCAGCTATGAGGCCCTCTTTCTCTGTATCTCATCAATCTCATTAATTTATGACTGAAGCGCGCTATAATGGGAAATTATATTTTTTTGGGAGAGAGTGAAAGCTCTCATGGGCGGACATCGGAATTTCTGGTGGATAAAATCATAGGATCATGGAAGGGAAACACTCAAAAAAGCTGCCCACTCATAGAAATATCTATAGAACTCTGCAACTATTTTTTAGCAAAGATTAAGAGTTCACATTTTCTTAAATTTCAAGAAATCTCAGAGGTTCTAAAAGTGGTGACCCATCAATGGAAAACAGGGGAAAATTACTATGCCGCCCACTCATAGCTCTGTGCACTCATGGCTCTGTGCACAGCTCAAACGTTCCTAATTTTCAAGAAATGTGAATATCTCAGAGGTTTTTATACAGATTCTATGTGAAAAGTGGTGACCCATCAATGGCAAACAAGGGAAAATTTCTATTAAAGATGCTGTCTACTCATGGCTCTGTCCACTCATGGCTCTGACCACTCTTAAATCTTTCCATTCATGGCTCTGTCCAGTTTTGGCTCTGTCCACTCATTGAGAGCTATCCACTCGTACAGCTTTAGTCCTATATCCCACATTACCTGAACCATGGAACCCCATTCAAGAACGAGACCAATCCTAATGACAGAGCTAGAGGATGGGACCAAAGAAAGAGACAGCCTAGCGACAGCAACATTTTGTCGCGACAACATTTTTCGGCAGCGACGGCAACTGTCGCCAACTGTTGGCAGTTCCCTTACCCATCTCCTCCCGCTCCCCCCACCCCTCTGAAGTGGCAAAAAGTTGTCGCTTGATTTGGGTACAGTCAAACGCCACTCAAAAAAGGCACACACATACACACACTCACACTTATTCACACATACTCGTACGCGTTTTCGTAGTGCGACGTAGAGCATCATCATCATTAGCAAAAGAGCAGCGGCAGCGGCAGTGGCAGCGGCAGTGGCGACGGCGACGGCGACGTTGATGCTGTGCTTTGCTGTTGGCAGCCTTGTCGCAGCCTCCGCTGTCAAAAGTTGATTTACCGTTTTAATTTTAAGTTAAAAACCTGTCAAAAATAAATCATTCAATCCGCTCGACTCTCGACTCAACTCGACTCGTTCATTCATTCGCTCTGGCTGTCTTTCTCTCTCTCTCTCTCTCTCTCTCAGTCTCGCACACTCCACTGATGGGATAGCTCTCGCTTTTTCCACTCCATTGACTTGTCTTTCCTTGCCTGCCACCCTTTGCTCTTCTCGCCATTCGCCAGGAAGCATATTTACGCATTTAGGAGCGCCTAGACAGTGACCCAGTTGCCAAAACTTCTCTTCTCTGGTCTCCACAGCAGCTCCATTAATGGCACTGCTCGGTTCTCCATCCATCTCTCCTCCATCTTCCGCCTCTCTCTTGTTGCGCTCTCTGTGGATTCATTAAAGAAGCTTGGAGACAGGGGCATGTGGAGTATTCTCATTCATAAATCGCTTGTGGGTCTCGTCTCGGTCTGTAATTGAGGTCCTAGACGACAGTGACACTTTTTAATTAAATGACTAATTTCCATGTGTGTGTTCTATGACTAAGATCTTAACTGGAGATCAACTGTAACGTTGTCTAGATAATCTACAATCTGCAGCCTTCAGATCTAGATAAGCTGTATTCGGACTAAAAAAATGCATTTTTATCAGAAAATAAATAATAAAAAAATAATAATAAATAATAAATTAAAATAAAAAATATAAATATAAATAAAAATTAAAAAAATTTTAAGTAAATCAAATACATAAATAAAAGATAAAATACATATAAGAAAATAAAAAATATCCAAAAATATTTTATTACATAAATATAAAAAATCACTTTATAAGTAAAAAGAAAAATATGCACATATAAATTTATTATAAAATAAATCAATATTGCAAGTAAATAAAATAAATACTGTATTAGACAGCAAAAATTAATCAAATTAAATTAAAATAAAAACAAAAAATATCCACAATGAAATGTATAGATAATAAAATAAATCAGTTACGATATAAGTAAATTGTAAGTGTTAAAATTAATGTAATAATACTAGGATAGAAGATCCCATAAATAATTAAATAAAAGCCAACTCAACTTTCCGATCTCTAAAAATAAAAAGTTCCTGGAATCCATTCAGGATTATCGAAAATCTCTTATCATGGGGTATTCTATTCTACAAGTCCACTCTATCCTACAAAAATCTCCAAATCTAAATCTCTCAATTTGTTATATTTTATCCCAAACCTAAAAGAAACTCATTAACCCACAAAATCAAACATAAATTTGCTCATCAATGTCAGATATTAGAGTGATCCCCCAATGTCTTGCCACCTTATACACATCATTGCAAAGCCCTCCCCCTCCCTCTGATATTCCCACTCAATTTGTAAGAAGACACTTTGCTGCGACACTCCCCCAAAACGGCAGGGGAATGGGGAATCGAATGGGGTTTGGGAGAATTGGCCGATCTTAAAAACTGAAATCGAGAGCAGGCCATAGCTCATGCTGACCCCAAACAAATTAACTATAAATTTGCATAAAACACACATCCAAAGCGTGGATCCAAAAGGGGGGGCTAGACCAGCCGACCAGCGCCATAGAGCGGGAGAGAGCGGAAATAATCTTAATTTGAAATCAAAAGTCACGATATGGGTATTTGCAATATGTAAGAGCTCTGTAAGAGCTCACAGAGAAGAGACTCTAAATTGGATTAGAGACAAGAGAAGACGAGACGCGACGAGATGCGAGGCTCGGTCCACGCTCTCAGGTGATCTTTTGGCACATCGCGATTGGGGCAGAGATGTGGAGACCCAGAGACCAGCGACTAGGGGAGACTCTCGAGAGACCCAGCAAGAGATCCAAGCACGCGCGTGAAGAGACATCCGCGACAAGGCGACAACCGACGACGAACGACGACGACAAAACCACAAGCAACGCGGACACAACGACGACGACGACGACAACAATCGAAAAATGAACGAGCAGCCAAGGTGAATAAATCAAACTGATTTATTGGCATCGACGACAACGACGGACGGGCACTGAGAGAGAGAGAGAGAGGGAGGGAGAGAGAGAGAGAGAAGCCCCTACTCCGGAGGAGGAACAATGGCAACCAACGGCATAAAAAGGGGTGCCAATGTGGTGGGAACGCGTGACAAATCAACGGAAAAACAGCTGCCTGGGCCCAGAGCCAGAGCCAGGGCCCACTTGCCACTTGGGGCTGCACTTGGCCAATTGGCTTGGCGATTGGTAGGGAGAGATTGGCAGCCAAATAAAGACGGTGACTGATCCCCGACTGATGCTCTGACGCTGTCTCTGGGTGACACATCGCACAGCAACCACTGCGAGATCAGAGAACGGAGGTGACTGATACCCCACATCAGTGGACACGAGACAGCAGACAACAGACAGCAGACAACAGACACATGTTTGCTAACGATTAAGTGCTGAATGATTGGCGGTTAACAGGGGTCCTTAAGTGGGAGAACAGTTCCAAGGAAAGGAAACAGAAGAAAATTAGAAGGAAAGAAGATTGTAAATATAAGGATTTGTTAAAGAAAGAAATGGAGTAAGCGGACTATTCTTTTAGGAAAGGAATTAGAATAAACGTAGAGCTCTTCCCTGAAAATTACATAAGAATTATTTAGAGAAATTATTCTATATATCTATTCTATCTATATAATATCTGCTATTATCAATATCTTCTATTTCTATCAGTATTGAGAAGTATAATCATCCTTACTTTGGCACCTTGAAAAAAGCCTACAAGCTTTAAAATTTAAATAAGAAATAAAATTCTATGGCATTAGGCATCCAATATCTACCAAAACCAAATCTATTAATTATAGTTTTCTATCATAATTATCCACACACATTTTAAGCCTCCAAACACAGAGCAATCTTTCAGTTTTCCGAGGAAATTCTCACCTGTTCCATCACCAATGTTTGCCCAAACATTTCTCAATCAAAATTGTGGCTGCCCTTCACTTCTTTGCCTGCCTCAAGCCACAGCTTTGCCTTCCACATTTATGCTAAAATCATGAGGCTCCCTGCTGCACTTGGGGCATGGCCCCTCAACAAATTGTCTGTCTGCACTTGGCGCCCAAAAAAGACACACACTCTCCCAGAGACACACAAACAGCGGTAGAGAGAGGGAGAGAGGGATCTGGCCTAATGTCACTGGCTACGTCATGGCCATGCCCACAAAATATGTAGGGTGGTGGGGATGGCTGCTGGGTGTGCGGGGGGGCGTGTCATTGGTTGCATCCGTGATTTGGTAGTGGAGCATTTCGTTTTTGGCATTTATGTGTGCCACTAAATCTTGCTCACTCACTCAAACGTGTGTGTGTTCTGGGGTCCTGCAGCCGGCTGGGGCATCCAGGATGCTGCCCAAATTAGCTTAAAAACCGACAAAACTTTGGAGCCCGAATGGCACACGCATAAATTCCTTTGGAGTGCCCCAAGCCCCAGGCCACACAAAAAATCAAAATCGAGTGCAACGTTTTGCCAACTCAATCACCGAAGGACGAGGAGAGTCGAGTCGAGTGGAGTCCTGGGCTCTGGTAATTATTTTGTGACGCCAAATGGGAGGCCAGCAGTCGGCCTATTCCCCTCCCCACCCCTCGCAGTCCCTGCCCCAGTGCCAGTCCTGTGTGTGTGGCATACCAGGACCCATTCTGTCGAGGCAATCGAGTTTTTGGTGCAGCTGATGCCGCCACAGTCGACTCGTAAATATGCACGCATGTCCAGGGCCCATGTCCACCAGCAGAGGAGAGGGTTGGGGTTGGGGTTGGGGTTGGTGATTGCTCGGGGATGGAGGATTGGTTGGACGCCTCGTTGGATGTGTGTGCCCGGCTGCAGGCCGGGTGCAGCTATTTATGCGCTTTATGCATCGTGCGTGCTGTGCCTATTTGGTTGTGCGTTGTGAAAATCTGTGCGCCAGATAAATTCCACAGCCCAAAAGGGTTCATGAAAATGCAATTTTATTTTCTAAAAACACAGACACACGCACATTCCAGCGCATGAGACCATACATATATACAGACAGACAGACAGACAGATATATGTATGACTTTACCGTAGGATATGTACCGCCCACAGGATGTTTGGTATTCTACTGAAAGTGGAGCGCTCTCTTCCTGGCGCTGGGATTGCAATTGGGGGATGGGGGCTGGGGTTTCGATGGGTTCAGCTGTTGGATACTGGGGTTGACCAACGTCGCCCGTTGTCCAATCGGGTATGAAATGATGCGTTCTAGGCCGGGACGACTAATCGTGCATCGAGTGGTGAAGCGGTACAGTGGAAGAATAGATAAAAGATGCATGAAGAGATATATGAGGTGATATATGAAGAAAGAGAATACATTTTGGGTACAAATCAGGAATAAGTCTGAACTATTTAATGTAATACTTCAAATGTATATCGATAATGCCGATTTATTATCGATAAATGGTTTGAAGAGAAAGAAACCTTCGGAAAAAGTATTAAAGGCAATCGAAAATTTAAATTTATTATTAATAAATGTGGTAGAGATGGGTGAAGAGACTTGAGCGATAATGAATTAAATTTATCCCGATTTTGTATCGATAAATTATTTAAAGAGAAAATAACATTGAAAAAAGTACTAACAGCAATCGATGGATCTTAATTATTATCGATAAAAGGTTAAGAGAACAAAAAAAGTACTAAAGGAAATCGAAAATAAAAAAGTGAGGTATAGAGCGACACAAATGGGAAACCTAGCATAAAACAATCGAAATTCGAATATGAAAAGGAAGAAGGAAGTAGTCTTATTTATTATTTATTTATCCTGATTTATCATCGATAAATGGTTTAATTTATAATATCATAGAATTAATTAATTAATTCTAAATTTATTATTTAAGAAACAGAAAATTCTGAATTAACGGAAAATGTGGTAAAGAAGATTAAAAATCGGGAAAAATTCGGTTTCCATCACTTCTATGCATCAAATGGCCTATTTTCTATTGAATATTTCGCCTATATTCAACCACTGTTGCTTCTGGTTTTTTTTTTGCTGTGTGTGCAACGCACTCGAACCATTTTTATTCCGGGCCAACACACGCAACACGATTGACGATTGGAACAATCCTGTCGCTCTGCGAGAGTGTGCCTCTGCCTCTGCCACACCGCACCGCACCGCACCACACCACGCACCACACACACACACACACACACATGTGGGCTTAGGCCAGGGACCAGGAACCAGGCACCAGGATGAGGACCAGGACCATTCTGTACTGCTGTTGCCGTTGCAGGACTCCTAAATATCGGCAATCAATGACAGTCACTTGTCCAGCGAAATTAGATTTACTCCACGGAACATTTTACGGCGTTTTATGTGGCAGAGGAAGAGAGCGAGAGTGGGGGGGCAGGACTGTGGAGCAGGAGGCAATCCCCAAATGGAGCGAGGAGCAGCAGCTGGAACCACTGCAGAAGGCACTGAACATAATTTCATCCTGCGTTCTCGTTCTCGTCCTCGGTGTAGTTGCAATATTTGCGAATTGAATTCGATTGGTTTCCAGGAAAGTCCAGCAAAGGGGGGAAGGGGCTTGGCTTCAAAGGAGTGGGAGCATCGCAGAGGTACAGGCGGACATGTGGGAGATCCTTTCTGCATTGGGGAATCGAAATTGAATTTGAATTGAAAAACAGAAGCACAGATTCCGATTTAATTTCGCCTTTTGTAAGCATATGATTTAGTATTATTTTTTGCCTTTGTTTGTCGTTTAGATAATTGACTGAGGAAAATTGCATAAGTAGTTGTGGAAAATGCGCTTTTCCGCGGGCACTACTTTGAGTTTGAATTATCAAAGGAAAGCTATTTGTGGGGGGGGCTTGGGCTTGGAGACTCCTTGAAGTAAAAAACTCTTTTGCAAGTTTATTTCTTTCGTGGGTTTTATTTTTTATTTTTATTCAATATTCAATGACTACCCAGACTATCCATTGACTATCCATTTGCATAGCTGTAAGATTTAGTCAGACAGTTGATTGGGATTCTTGGGGATTCTTGGGAACCTCTAGCCAGCAATCGATCAAAGGAGAACTGGAAGAAGAGAGTCCTGCATAGCCTAGAGCATAGCTAGAGGATTGCTACAGGCAGTAATCTAACCTGGGGATCCTGGGGAACGCAGAGACCTTCAGCGTTTGGAAACGTTGTGAGGTCTGCCTGCAGGAAGACTTTAGATCAACCACGAATTCCGACGAATGTCCATTTGGATAATGAATACTTGCTATTTAGTATTTTCTGGAATTACTGAAGCACTGTATGTACCTATATTATTTATTATTTACTTATCGATGAAGAAAGCATTGTCAAACAAATATTAATAATAATTAAATAAAGATTTATAGCCCGTAATGGGTCTCAGCGTCTGCAGATGAGTCTCAGAAGAAGAAGTACTCCTGACTTTAGAAGCCTACCTAAATAGCCTACGATAAATATCGTCTATTCTCCCATTTACTCCACCTCTTTAATTCTTAGTTGTTTTAAACCACCTTTTCTCTATAAACTTTCTTCATCAAAAATCCCTAAAATAAATCTTAAAATTGTTAGCATCATTCTACGAATATTTTCCCTCAAATTTTAGGCTGTTTCAGCTTTTTTTCTACACTTTTTCGCTCCTTTTTCGCTGTTTGCACTTCTATTCAATTAAACGTTAACGTAACCCCCACACAACAAACAATTTGCGTTGCATTTTTTGTTTTGCTTTTTAAGCGAAAATCTTTTTTAATGGTTCCGGTAGCCGGAGTTCAGAGAGTCTCTCTCCAGAGGTCTCCTCACTTCATCAACAACATTTTTGAAGGCAGGCAGAGGCCGAGGCCTGGCCTGGCCCGGCCTGGCGTGTGTGTGTGTGTGTTTGTGTGTGTTTCGGCCATGGCCCCCATTTAAAATCACTTTGCGGCTTCGCCCTCGCCTCGTGTTATGCATAAATAAACGATGTACGATGTACGATGTACGTTGGGGTAGGAGCATGGGGTTTCTGGTGGTACCTTTGGCCCCTTTGGAGCCGCCGCCTGCATCCACGTCATTTGCTTATCCCTCGGACTGCTCTGCTGCTGTTGGCCTCTGCCTTGATTGATGGCAACTTTTGGCAAGTGCTGCTGTGATGGCGATGGGGATGGGGGATGGGATGGGATGGGGGTGATGGGGTCCTGTTTTGGATAACTTTATTGTGGTAGCGGGTGCTAAGTTATGACGTGTTAATAATGGCGCATAAACACACCGAAAATTGTGGGCGTCACCCCGGACTGAATTTCAATGACGGATGCGCGCTAAACGAAAAAAGAGTGAGAGGTCATTAAGGCCCAGAGACCCAGAGACCCAGAGGCTATGCTACTGGAAGATTGTGTGTGTCTTGGAGGAGCAGCAGATTATGCGAGTGATTGGTGGCAGAAGATTGATTGAATGAACGATGGAAAGAAGGTTTGGAGGGTTAATTTTTTGGGTTAACGAAAGAATAAATAATTATTTATTTAGATAAATAAAATAAATACATTTAAATAAATTGTATTTCATTATAATGAAACAAATCATGAGCAATAGTTTAGAATCTAGATATTATAGCTCTGACTTATTCAAGGATTATCTAGCTTTTATAATATGTTTATTATGATTATTGTACAACTTAAGGGAAAAGCTATCATTTAAGAATGAAGAAATATATATCTCTAGAGGTCCTTAAGAGTGCTGTCTTATTTGTGTTTTTGGTACAAAAGCTGTACTGACAAACCTGATAAATAATTTATTTACATTTCATATTAAAATTTACTAATTAAAATCCCCCAAAAACATTCCTTATTATTATTAAATATTCCTTATCATTTTACCAAGAAAAACAATTCTTAAAATTAAAAAACTATTAAGATCTTTTGAATAAATGATGCATAAAATATTTGGAAGGTTCATCTTGGAGCTAATTTCCACTATAAATAGGCTAAGGCTTATGGGAACATAAGAGTGCTTTCACTTATTTTCTTTATATTTTTTTTTTTAATTTTCATAATAATTTTCACATGAAGAACAATTCTTAAAAGTAAGAAAAGCACTTGGGAGTTTTCCCATAAGAGTGCTTTCATTTATTTATTTTTTTAAAACTTTTTAGAAATTAGATAAATATTTTTTTTAAGTTTCATTCATTCTCAAAAAATGCTAAGATAATTTATTATTTTCTTTAAATATCCATAATCATTTTCCCCAGGGAAAACCAAACCCAAAAAGCAAGACAATTCTCAAGATCTAGGCACTATCTGCAATGACTGTCTTTTCCGACTGGCGGCTGTCCACACCTACAATTTCCTCCCCTTTTCTTTTTGGCGATCATCGGAGGCATGGCTCCCACTGAAGATCTGCCGATCTGCCAGTGCTGTTTTTTTTTTTTGGGGCTATCAAAATATTTTAATCGCGCGGAGATTGTGCATTGGGGCTGCCACGGAGTTGTGAAGATTTATGAACATAATAATTACAAATTTGCTAATTGATTTATTGTCGAATGTATAAACACCTTTCGCTTAATTTATGCCGCTGCCGTCGCTGAGCTCTTACTGGCTGTGTGCTTGGGGATCTGCTGGGTTCGGTTCTTAAATACCTGTTTGGAGTCTTAAGAATTTATGCATTGGCTGCAAGATGGGGAGGGTGAGGGGGAGGGGCTGGTGGAAGAGAGGAGCAGAGCAACCTGTGAGCCAAAGCAATCAGACAGAGAGCATCGAACATCGAGCATTGGGCGCGCTTTTTGGGATGGGATGATGTACGACGAATGTCCTGGCAGCACACATTCGAACCGTTCATTACAAAGGAGTCAGAGTGGAGAGTCGAGAGCGGAGAGTCCAGGAGTCCAGGAGTCGTCAGGTGAGCCGCCGTCGGTAGACCGACAACCGCAGGCAATCACAGGCAACAGGCAACGCAAATTAATTATTAATCAACGGAATGAACCTCGAGACGATCCACCAGCACCACCAGTTCCACCAGAAGAAGCCCGAGAAGAGGCATAAAGAGGTGGAGACTCGCCTTGACTCTCGATCTCCGAAGCCGAGAGAGTGATTTATGCCCGAGAGCCCCCGCCAAAAGCTAACGAATCCATCCCTCATCCCTCCCCGCCGCGATCCAGCAACTGACAATGTTCTCTCCTGCCTGCCAAGATGGACGATGCCGATGACGACGACGACGACGACGACGACGACCAAGAAGACGACGGGCGATGCGATGGAGATGAAGACGAAGACGAAGCCGCAGTCCAACTTCTTCAAGTCCGAAAAGGAAGGCCTCATGCAATGCAATCAAGCCACCACCAGGCCCAACACTCTCCACTCGATCCATGGATCGTATATAAGCTTTGGACACTCAAAGAGAAATGTTGGTGGGAGAAAGACTAGTCTTGAAGTTTTTTATGATTTTAAATGCATACAAAAAGTCGGAATCCATTAAACATATTCCTTGTTCCTATTCGTATTTCTATTCCCCTTTCCTCCTTTATTAATAGTTATTTATCTATTTATTGATTATTAAATTTACTATTATTTATTATTTATCATTTAATATTAAATAACTAGTCTTCAATTCTTTTAATTCTTGAAATTCATAAGAAAAGTCGCAATCCACTAAGGATATTCCGTATTCTTCTTCCCCATTTCCTATATTAATATGGTGAAAACGTAACGTTCCACATATTTAATTAATTATTCATTTATTTATTATTATTTCTTTATTTATTTATTTCTTAATTTATTATTATTATTTGCTTGCACCTTCATTCAATTATTTATTATATATTTACTATTATTTATTTATTTCTAATAATTATATCCTTGTATATTTTGTAACTCAAGTTTTTATAGAAACATATAATCGTAGGGGAAGCAGGCCTGTTTTGGCACCCCTCTTTCCATTCCTATTCCCTATTTTCCATTCCCAATATTAGGAGAAGTATGCGTTTCTTTTTTCCCTATATTTGATATATATTTATTCAAGTATCATTTCCTGCTTGCCCTTCTATTAAATTATTTATCATATATTTTCTATTATTTATTTTATTTAATTTATTATTACTTCATTTTATATTTCCGAATAAAAGTTTATGTATAATCGCAGATATGTCAGAGATTCTTTTAATAGATAATTTTTAGAAGAAAAATCACTTAATTCAATGTATAACCACTTCCCTTCATGTTACCAGTCACATGTCAACGTGGAATGATGAAACTTTGGAGAATGTCATCATTCAAGAATGAGAAACCACACTTTAAAGTTTATTCTTTTACTTTCTCATACTGGAATAATAATTTCTGCTTTTTCAAGTAATTTTAATTTCCTTTAAATTCATTTCCAAGTCCATTATCCAATCAATTAAATTTCACCAATCCCTAGAATACCAACATTTTCCTCTGTCTGTGCAACATGCTGCAGGCTTCCAGCAAGCACCATGCGGCAATCGGGCTGCCTCTTTGGAGCCTCGTTTTTCGGGTTCCACCCATATCAGTCAGCCCCCAAGTACGTCAGTCAGTCAGCGAATGCGAATGTCCGTCCGTCCGTCCAGTGCACATGCAATGGGTCCCTCCTCCATGGAGAGGGAATGTTCAGAGGGGGGCAGGGCATCAGCAGCAGCCGCATGCGATGGTTCGGCAGATACCTGAGAGTCGTCGTCGAGAACAGCAGTGGGGTGGGGGGGAGAGGGGTGACTCCATCGGACGACTGCAGACACCACACCAAGCGGAGTCCAGGGCGAATCAGAAATGCCAGAATTGAAATCGCATTTTAAATCATCTCTCCAGCTCTCTCCCCCCCTCCTGTGGTCCCCCCTCCTGTGGCTCTGCAGAGCACATGATTCACAGTCACAATCGCCTCAAATCTCGAATAACAAATCGCATAATTACGGGGCAGCGGCTGTCCATTGCCTGCTCTCTCGCTCCCACTGGGTCTGGGTCTGAGTCCACGTTCCAGGTTCCAGGTTCCATTGGGGCCTTCGAGCCAAAAGCTCAGAGACGACTACTCACAGAGATGGCGATGCACTGCAGATATGAAATATTTTAGCTAAATGGCAGCCAAGGAAATAAAAATGTGGGATTGAAGCGTATAAATCAAGGTGCACTGGCTGCTAGGGATTGCAGTGTCTGTCTCTGTCTCTCCTCCGCTACTCCTCCTCCTCCCTTGAGGATGAGAATGCGAATGAGAGGAGAGTCCATCAGAGGATAGCCATTGGAGGCTTCATTAATATACGGATACGGATGTGAGTGTGTGTGTGTGAGCTTGTGTATGTGAAGCATAAAATCAACCTGAGGCGATAAATTGAAACGATTTTTGCACTGAACACGCAATTAGTTCTCCTCTAGTCCCCCCAGCAGTATCCCCTCCCCCATCTTTATAGAGGTCTCCCATATGTCCAGACGATCAAAAAAAATATATAAAAAAAGATTGAAAGAAGTATCTCTGAAATACAAATGATTCCAATGACATTTGAGAAATCGTTTTGATTTCGTTCCAACAAAATGAGAGGTTCTGTTCGCTATCTCTCTCTCGCTCTGTTGTGCTGTCCTTCTCCCACTAACTGCTGCTAAAGACACAGGAAATGTGTGGAATTTGTATCAAGATTGCCCCTGGGATCGTGTTTGAAGATAGTTGCATATGTAGATTGAAATTATGTCAGATTAATTTCTCGATAATTATGGAGTTTTTTCAACCTGTTTTGCTGGCCAGATCTGTAAAGATTGAAAGGGGAAAATTCACATTAATTGTCGTGTAAAACACAAATGAGTAATTTCCATAATATTTCAAAGTTAATTTCTTCTCTGATATTTGTAGGGCTTTTAGCTCTTATTTGGGTTTTTGTACATTTTCTAGTATTTCTATGAATTTTATAATCATTCTCTGTAATTTCATTTATTTATTATAATTATTTAAAATTATCTGTATTATAATTCTCCTTTTTATTCCGCTCAAAATCATAAACACTCGAAATCTCGAGCAATTCCAACCACTCACTCAATTTCTCGCTTTCACTCAATCTATGCACTCTCTCACAACGCTCATTCACTATTTCACTCCGCTCTCTTCTCTCAATTGTCACTCTCTGGAACCAGTTGACTCGAGAGCGAGTACAGCTGGCTAAAGCAATGTTGCTGCTCCAAACTGTCACGCAAAAATGAGTAATATTTTTCAAATATCAAGGCGGCTTCTAAAATATATTTAAATGTATTTTCATAGAAATGTATAATTTAACAAATGGATTCAATTGAGTGATTGAAAGGTAATGTAAAGACTAAAGACTGCACTCTGATATTTGAGAACTTTGGATCGTTGGGATCGGATAGCGTCGATCTGGCCTCAGTAACATCGATCTGTGGCAACATGTGGCCAATCAACGGTGTTGCCGTATGGTTGTATTATTTGTTGCTGCAAAGTGCGCTGTGGCTATAAATTGGTGTTGTGTTTTTGCTTTTATTGTTTTAAATAATTGAAATATAATAGATCAAAGTAATAAATACAAGGGGCACAGCATAAGTGAGTGATTGAAATAACAATCTGCTAAATTGCATGGCCAAAGCTACTGCAGGAGGAAATTGCGTCTTTCGGTAAGTCATTTGGAGAGTTTCTTGATAAAAGCAATCGAAACTATTGCATAGCGGGGTTCAATAGTAATTTCTTGTTGTTGCTGGTAATATCGAATTCATAGTAGTGGTTTATATTAGACCCCCTCTCTCTTGTTTTACAATAGATAACTATTGCATTTATTGTTTTACTTCAATCTGAAAGACGCCGGCTGCAAAAAAAAAACCAGCTGACAGCTGTTGTGGCGTGTTTTTGAAAGAGAACGAGAGAGCGTACGAGTGGAACAAGAGAAAGAGCGAGTAGTTTTTTCGAGCGAAACGTGTTGTGAGCGCTTGAGTGGATGCGAACTAAAGTGAGTGAGTCAAATGCGAAAACGTGTCCGTTAGGGATTTGAATAGAGTGGTTTTGGGTTTATTTTAATTTATTTAAAAAATACGCATTTATTTAATGGGAATGCACTTGATATGCATTTATGGTATAAACAAAAATAAAATAATACCAAATAAATTCGATTTATGTATGTTATTCTTGTATGCATATTTGTCCCATTAATGCATAAAAATACAAAAAAAAAAAACTTGTTACACTTAAAAATCGTATATCAACCTCAAATCAATAAACAATAACAACTCCACCATATCCACTTAATATGTACTCATTATGTGATCAGATACTAGTTATTTATTTCCAAAAAATTGATCCAAGAACCTGTTTCGCTTGGACATGAATGCAAGAGTCCCACAAACACTCACATACGAATATGTTGTACATTCATATATGTATGTATGAATGGTTCTCTGGTTGTTCGCCCGCCCGAATGGCGGTTCCTCCTTTTTGTGTCGGGGCGGAGCAGCCGTGTGCCGTACCGTACGTACATATGTTTTCCAACCTCCAGAAAGAGTCGGCGCTGCCTGCGCCGTGTACCATCTCGCTTGCTCTTCGGGCTCTCCATCCGCCTGTCAATCAATCACCTGTCAACGTGGCCACGCTCACTGGCCATGAGCTTACCCCAGACACAGACACAGACAGACACGAGGCACTTGGCCAATACACTCACAGATACGGCATACGGCATACAGCAAACAGATTCTTGGCAGCATCGGGGATACATTTATTTGTGTACTGAAAAGATACAAAACATGGCTGTGGCTGTGGCTCTGGCAGTGGCTGGGGCTGGGGGGTGGGGTGTTGTTGTTAGGAAATGGTGGACTTTGATTGGATTGCCACAGGGGAATTGGTTTTTTTCACAGGGGTTACAGGGGAACTCTCAAAATATGTTTTTGTGCTTGAAAACTCGGACCAGCTCTTGTCATTCTTCAACGTTTGACTTTATATACAATAAAGATAAATTTATACTATTTTTAAGATATTCTTTCATCACTAATTCCATTAGTAATACCATGAATATGCATAGAAGCTTTCATCAGTGTCTAATTCCAATGAATAATATAGAAATATATGCTATTACCATAAGACTTTCATTCATATTCGATGTATATCCTAAATACATTCCTAATTAATATTCCTTTTACTACTATCATCAATATAAGGTTCCATCTATACCAATCTCATCAATAGATGCTATTCCCATAAGACTTTCATCGTATTCGATGTATACACCAAATACTCTCCTAATTAATATTCCTCTTACTATTATCTATGCTCCCATCTATCCCAATCTCATCTATCAAATATCCTTAATCCTCAGGCAGTATCATATAGGCTCTCATCACTCTAAGACTACTCCCTGACTCCCCTTCTGGAACTGCCTTCTCTACTTCTCATTATCATTAGCTTTCGCTTTTCTCTCCAATCCCATACTGACACTTGTCTTTCCCTGCTCCTTGCTTTTGTCTGCAGTTTTTCCTTAGGCTGCTTTTTCTTTTTCCAACAAATTTATCGAATCCGCAGGACAATGGCAAAAGCAAAAGTAAAAGCAAAACAGAAATGAAATGAAAGCAATGAAACAGAAGCGAAACACAAATAAATAAGGATAATAGCTGGGAAGAACAAAGAAGGCGCGAAGCAGGAGAGAAAATAAATGCCTTGAAAAAGGGGTGGTGGTGGTGGTGGCAGATTAGGGTGGTGGGTGGTGGGTGGAGGGCAGAGGGTGGCTTTTCCAGTGGCAAAGGCAATTAAAAAATATTTAAACTGCCAAGTGGCGAGGCGGACAGGGGGGTCCTTGGGAGGGACTGACGGACTGCTTGGAGTGCGGATTCTGATGGCCTTCCCTTGGACTGGATGCCCCCTCTGATGACCCGTCTTTGGACTGGACTCTGACGCCTTGAAGCCCAAGTTGTTGCCCCCAAAAAGGGGGGTTGGGTTCTAAGAGAAATTTATGCATACTTTCTTCTGCATTGACTTTACGGGCCACAGCTTTTCTTTTGTTTTTTTCTCTCCCTGAAAATGGGAAGGCAGGAGGCAGGAGGCAGGACTCTGACGGTTCCCCCACGTAAGAAAATCAGTTTGAGTTGTGTGATTGTGTACGTGAGCATAACGGTTAAAATGGCCATAGACGGTACCCAGGACTGTGTCTCGTTCTGGTCCTCGTCCACCCCGGAATGGCAGGCGTCCAACCCTCACAACGAACGGTTGCCTCTTGCCTCTTGCCCCTTGCCCCTTGCCACTGGGTTCCGTGGCTGCTGTCAGAATTGATTGATTGAATTGCCACTTTATGAAATTTGTGAGTCTTCAGAGATGTGCGTGGAAATTTCGTGTTCTCGTCTTCGTCTCTGCCTCACTCCTTGGGGGTGGGTGGTGTTTTGGGGTGGCGTTTCCAGAGGGCCGAGGGTTGCTTTTGCAGCTGATTTGTGTTTGTGTATGTGCGGCGGCGGGCGCTCTGGCTAACAATTTGCAGCATAAAATACATAAAATTATGTGCAGCGCCGAGGCGAGGCGAGGCCGAGGCGGCCATTAAATGTGATAGATTTATGACAGACAGCCATCCAGCCAAAGCGGTATCCAAAAACAAAGACCCTGGGAGTGGGTGGGAGGGCAGGACTCTGGGGGCTAGCCAAACCCCCATAAAGATACAGCTGATTAAAATTGCAAAATTGTTCAAATGAGATTTGGCTGGTGGAGAGATCTCTGGGCGGGAGGTCTCCGGTTGGAATAAAGAATGGAAATTCTAACAAATGTCAACGATTAATCTTGATGGAACGGAGCGAAAAGTTTTGGGTTTTTCAGGGAATAGAAAGGAATGGAATTTAGGAATTTAGGATTAAGAAAACCCGAGTAAATGGTTGGTGGAATATTCTATAATTTTTATAGATACAAATTTACTTAAGCTTATAACAAATTATCATATATTTTAATCTGAAATCCATCATATTAATGACAGAATAAATATTACAATTTTAATGAATTCCAAGTACAGAAAAAAACTTAAAAGAAATATTTTTTAATGAAAAAATTTAATAAATTATTTACTTCTTTTAGTTACAAAATATAACTTGAAAGAACGTTTTTGCAGAATAATGATTCCTAATAACTTCTCCAAATTTGTATTCGATCAAAAATGTTAGAATCGAATTGAATACAATCATTATCTCTCTATTATATAATTTTTACTAGTTTTGGGTCGCCAAAAATTGTGCATCCAATAGTTTTTTATTTGTAATATATAGTTTAATAATAAATTATTTTCTTAAATAATTACATTAAATTAATTTATTTTATTTTTAAGGACATTCTTTGATGTTAATGAATATTTTTGATTTACATTAGGTATTAATACTAATCCATAATAATTATGAAAGAAAGTTGTTAATGCACGAAAAGAAGACGGAAAAATTATACAAATATTCTAGTTCAATCCAATTTGAAATTCATTGCCCTTTGCCCCTGCTCTTGCCCTTTAAGCCAAGCTCCATCCGTTCAGAAAATTTCAAAATATTGCTTCCTTTGGAATACAATTTCTTCGTTTAATCCTTTCCCTTCCGCCGCCATTCATAAGACTTCTTAGACCCTCAACGAAAATAATTTCTCTATCTAAATCCATGCACACACAAATCCCCTACAAGCCCCAGGTACCCGTGCCTGCTCCTACCCCACACCCCCCCGAGGAAAACCTTAATGAAAAAGGAACCAATTTGAATGCAAAATAGATTCGAAATAGAAGGCTTATTAGAATAGATTGCAGAAATTAAGAGAACGGAGAACCAACCAACTACCAAATGAAATGAATCTGAGTCCCCCAACTCTGTCCTGGGGGCAGCCAAATAGAATGAGGTAGCAGGCACCCGTGCAGCGTGCCCCATGCCCCACCCGCGCCCCCTTGCTTGAGGCAATTACAAAATGATTGAATGGTAATTTCAGGCGGCGAAAAGTTGGCTTCTGGCTTCTGGCTTTTGTTGTTCTTTTTGGATTCTCGGATACCGGATTCCGGATTCCGGATTCGAGTTGTTGTTCGTGGCATAAATTCCCATTATTTATGGGGGGCTGTAACTGTTTGTGATATTTTATTTCGCGCAAGGATAGCGAAGGATAATTTGCGCACCCAAATACAAAAACAGGAAAAACCGAAAAACTTAACAAAGAAAAAGCGTCCCGAATGTTTGGAATTAATTGCCCAAGCCGCTCCCGCTCCGGCCGATCCTCTCCGGCTTCCATTTCTGCCTTTTCCTCCAATCACAAACAGAAGAAAAAAAATGTTTTAATTAATAAAATTGAATGTGTGCGAAAATTGAAAGGATTTTTCCTGGCACTCAGTGCCCATTTCGCTGCCACTGCCTTCTGGGTGTTGTTCGCGCATTCATCTTCGACGCTCACTCGCAGGCCTCTCTGCTCTCTCGCATTGGCCTCTCATTTCGTATGCAAATGATTTATGCCAGAAAGTGTCCTGCCACCAGAGGCAGATGCAGAGGCAGAGGGGAGGAGTCGCGGATTAGAGTGAGTCCCCAGTCCCACCAGTCCCCTCCCTGTCCGCCCCCTAAACTTTTCCTGTGGCCCTCGCAAATGAGCGGACAGAGCGAATTTTTCCAGAGGTCGGTCGCCTACAATTTCTCAATTGCTGAAGAGGGAGGCTTTTTAAAATATTTACTTAACATCCTATTATCCTCACGCGGACGGAGACGTGGATGTGGATGTGAATGTGGACAAGGACGAGGACACGGACGAGCCACGACCCCGGGGTTGTTGTATCAACATTAAAAACGATAAACTTGCCGCACAGCCGCGAAAGAGAGAGAAATGCAAAAAAGGACGAAGGACACGTCTTGTCTGTCACACCAAAATGTCACCGCGGGGTGAATTACTGGCAAACCAAGAGAGAAAAAATGCTGCAACAACAAAATGACTCGTACTATGCGGGAGCGACCGGTTGGCTGATGATTGAAAGACGACTGAGGGAACACTCTAATTTTTTGGAATTAAAGGAAAAAAGAAGGGAACTTCTGGGAGAATTTTATGGAATATTCTTATATTAAATATTTGATTATATTTTATATTTTAATCAGCCGATAATGCCCTTGCTGTAAACGTAGAAACATCTGTTAAATTTCTTGAAAAATGTTTTAAAATTAAAAAAACAAACACAGCACATAACATATCATTAGATAAAATATTATCTACTTATTTATTATCTCTTAAAACTTACTAAACGGTTCAGAGAATTTTTTAGAGATACTTTACTGAAGCTCATAGGAGCTAAGACAGCACTAAAAAATCCTGGAAATCTAAAGAAATCAACGATTTTGGGGATAACTTCGTATGAAATATATATTAGGAGTTTTAATATTTGCAATATTTAATGTTTTGAATTAATTCTGACAGCTTTAAATAGTTGTCGTAAGGTTTTGTTTAGAAATAATTCCGATGATTTACAGCCTTAAAATTGTTTTAATTGTGTGGCTAAATTATGGACATTTTCTACCATTTTATTTACTATTATGACTACAAGACAGAAGTCCTTATAATAGTTGTCCTTCAAATCAATTTTATTATAATTTTAAATATGTAGAATTCATGGTACTTTTATCCTATATAATGTCTTCAACTGTCGTATTGGTTACTCCTCTTCAAAATCCCCCCTGAACCTTCTCTACCTAATAATAATTCTCTTACTTCCAAAAATTCCCTTGCAAAATCCCTCTTCTATTTGGAAAGAGTATTCCCATTTGCGGTCACAACAAAATACCGAAAAAAAAGATTCCCCTAAAACAAAGGAGAGTGTATCTGTATGTGTGTGTTTTATGTGTGTGCGTGTGTGAGCAGGACAACATCTGAGCAGAGCGGAGCAGGGACACGCGCCCCCAAAGACAAACAAAGCGACACACACACACACACTCACACACAACAAACGACAAGCGAGATAGAGAGAGCAGGCGACCAAAGAGGGACAGAAAGAGACAGGCATACCGAGTGCGAGGAGTGTCAGGGGGTGGAGAGGGGGGAAATATGCCAAGCGTGTGAGTGATTTATGGGCCAACGAGTGACGAGGACGAACCAGAATTCTTCAGGATAATGCCGACATAACGAGATTGTTTTATGTACACATTTTCTCCCTGTTTGCGCCGTCGTCGTTGTCGTCGTTTCGTTCGCAGTCGCAGAGTCGTTTCGTTTCGGTTCCGCTCCGTGGTGTCGGATCCCGGACATCGTCCTTGTCGGCAGAGGGACCCTCTGATGGGATGATTGGGGGGTGGGGGTGGCGGTGACTGGCTGTAGGTGGATTCGGTGGAGTCGGTTCCGGGGGTACATATGTATGTACACATAATGACACTTTTCGCTGACTATTCCCGATGTTGGTGCGCAGCCCACACAGTGCTTGCCATTTGTATATACCCTCGCACTCGTACGTATACGTCTACGTCTGTGTGTGCGTTATCTGTTTATATAACCTTACTGTGTGGGTGCGGGTGTCCTTGTCTGTCTGTCCCTCTGTCTGTCTGTGTGTGTGTACTTATGCCCAGAGGACCTTCAATCAAATCCGTAATCCTTATTCAGTGCGTTAATGAGCTTCACATTAATTTGTCACCCACAAGGGCTCACCTGATATTTTGTTTATGCACACCCCCCCCACCACCCATTCCGATCCCCAGACACAGTGACAGTCGAGAATGGTGGATGGTCCTTGAATGTGGCTCCTGAATTTGCTAGGATCTCGGTTTTGCCTAATTAAAGACTTTGATTTGTTGCCAGTTTGGGAATGACAAATATTTTGGTATTTTATTGGGTCTTAAGGAAGCAATATAGAAAATAAGATATAGAAGATAAAAGATATACGAGATAAGAAATATAGAAATAAGTGTAAGTGCATAGAATTTTAATATAATATTCCATTGGATTTCCAAGGAGTTTCTACAGCTTTTTGCATCTATATCCTTTCCTGTTCTTTTCTATATTTTTTTGGATGGGATATTTGATAGTTATTTGAGAGGAAAGAAATCTAAGGAAAACCATTGAATATGTCTACTAAACCTTCTGACTACATATAGCAAAATATGTTACAGATTTATAATAATACCTATCCGAATATAACCTATTCAAATCGAAACAATCCTCAACACATATAAAACCCATCCTTACTTTAAAAAAATAGACTAATAACAATTCAAAAATGAATATTTTATGGTGTAATATAGTTTCAATTTATTCTAAACATTCCTTATAGATCACTATATATCACGGTAAAAAAAATAATCTAACAATGATTCAAACACAATTATTGTATGGTAGAATATCGTTTTAATTTGTTTTGTTTTTTTACAGAACATTTTTTACTACTATTTATAGATAACTATATAATAAAATAAGAGTTCCTTCCCCTATGACCGAATAGTAGTTCTCTTTTCATCTCAAAGAAACCCTCCAACTTAATGCCAACTATTGTACAACAAGACGATCCTAACTTATGTCCCCTAGTAATTATGACCCCACAAAAATTGAGAAAAACAAAACACAAGTAAACAAATTTCATTTCATTTGTTAAGTGCACAATTTACGACATTTTCTGGCAATTATACAAAGGAACGGAATGGAACGGAACGGAACCCGCCAAAGATGCATGATTCATTCCGAACAGAACCGCTTTCAAGGGTTCCGTTCCTCTGTCTCGGGGTCCTGTGTGATATATTCTTCATAATTTCTAATTTCCGGCTAAAAATAATTCTAAACATTAAGTAGAAATTATTTGAGAAACTTTTCGGGGGCTTGTTCGGGGAAATTTACAACTAAAAACAAAAGCCAGAGGAAGGGAAGGCGGGAAGGCAGTGGGAGTACCTCTTATGCCACCCCCCGGGCTAACGTCGATACAAACAAATTCTCATTAATGGCCAAGAGAACGGCTGAAACTGAGCAGCAGAACCCAGACCAGAGCTAAGCAGGACCCGGAGATATGGCTGGAGTCGGCGGGCAAGGGCGGCGGATACGGAGACGGAGTCGGAGAGAGAGTAACCCAGAAATGGTACCCAAAGCGAAGCCAAAGCGAAAATTTCGAGCATGTAAATGAGTCCGGGATTCGGGCTTTCGGGCTGTCGGGGTTATTGGTGGGGGGAGTTTTTTGGGTTAGAGAAGTTCCTCTGCTTTCGGGTGGGGCTGGTGGCTGGTGGAATACAAAATATGATTTTGACAGAAAACAACAAAACAAAATCCATAATTCAGGATAAAACATAATTCCGCACAGCAACAGGAGCGTCGGAGGGGAGGGTACAGAGAGAAAAGAGTGAGAGAGGTATACAAAATCCCACACAGATGCACAAGAAAGCGGGAAAGCAAGCTAGACTTTGGAAAGCGAAGGTTTGAATACTCTATTTATATATGGAGAGGTTTGATATGATTTAGGTATACGATTGAGATATAGCAAAGACAATAAAATATTAAGATATTGCCTTAGACTGAGAACAATGCTTGGATCCCATTCTTGGTCCTAGAAGTCGGTCGGAGAAGTAAATATTCCTCGGCTTGATAGGATATACAATTTGTTACCTCATTATTGGGCATTCCGCTTCAAACCATCCGCTAATGCGAGGGAGTCGCATCAATTTGTAGTGTCATGCACTAGCAATGTATTTTGTTTTTGCTTTCTTGGGAGCGACTGTTTCGTTTCTCTAAAGACTGTGTATTTTGTTGTAGATTCTCCGGACCGAAAAGAAAGTGTTTTTTGCGCCTCGTTAAATACTGTGTATGTTGTTGTTGGATTCTGGGGACCGACTCAGCTGCCTAAAGGCATTGTCTGCCATATCCAATGGAATGTTTCGATTTAAAAACGTCTTTCGATGTGATATAGTAATTCTATTTTACTGGTACCTAATCATACATTTATTAGGTCAATAATATTCCTTTTTACCTTTATAAAAAAGGGTTTTTTTTCGCTACTTTTCAATCAAAAAGTTACAAAAAGCATTCGAAACGTTTTTGTCGAGGAACATGTGAATACCGGGAAAAATTATGAATTAGGTTTTCATAAAAACCGGTGAATAGACATAGACTGGGCTATATCGGTTCGATCAGGTAATATATTCACGTATATGTGTACCCTATAGGACTTTCCTCCTTTTCATTTTCGTTGCCAAACCTCTTCTCAAAGCCATAATATCCTCTCCCGAAAGAAAGAGTACCAAAAAAAAGGAACAGTCTGGATGGAAAAAACAACAGCATTATGAATTACGGTACAATGGCGGGCCAAGGCAAATGAGCAAAAGAGAGCAAAAAGAGATGCTAAGAAGAGAGTGGGGGTGTAAAGGAGAAAGAGTGCGCCAGAGAGAGAGAGAGAGGGAGAGGGAGAGGGAGGGTGGTGGGTGGGTGGGTGTGAGTGAGAAGCAGTTATTTATTAAATCCCTTTACGCATTTTCATAATAATTTCACAAAAATATTTTAAATGCGATGGCGACGCGGGAAGGCGGGAGGGTGGGAGGGGGGTTTCTGTGTGCCCGACTGGGCGACTGGCGAGGCGAGGCGATGTCTGCCTGCCATCGGGTGATTCATGTCATTGCCCGGGTGTTTGTATCATTAAACTTTCATGCAAGAAGGAGGCACAAGGAGCGAGATGGGAGGAGGAGCACAAACAGGGAACAGCACTCATCATAAACAGGACAAACGAGCGTGAATTTAATCCCTTTTGGCACACAAAAAATCATATTTTTTCGCTCGCGACTAGCAGCAGCCACAACAACAGAAAACAAAGCAAAAGCAAACACTCGAAACGAAGAGAAATGGAATCGGAGAGGGGGGATTTACAGGGGAAGGGGATAAACAATTGAAATGCCACTTTGGGGTATCGGTTTTGGTGACTTCTTCGGTTCTGTGCAAGGAAATAGATCACGGAAGGGCGAATGCAGCATATAGTATTTACATGGAAAGGATAGGGGGTTAGGGAATGGAATCTTAAGGAAATTCGATTTCGATTCGTTTTTTCATACTTTTCATGATATTCATTTCTGGGGTTTGATCTTCCAAAAGGAGTGTAATTTTATCGGAAATGCAAAAAAATCAGAGTTATATTCACGGTACACTGGTAACAGAGAGCAAGGAATCCTCATCTTTAATTTAAAGAAATTTAAAGACAAATATCTCCAATAGTTTTTCAAGAGTTATCCTAAAAAAGATATTTGTTTTTATTATTTATTTATTTTTAAAATTATTATTATATAAATTAAAAGTAAAAATTTAATTAAAATATCTTTTGAAGATGTTTATCGAAGTGATATTTCTTGGTGATCCACACTTCAACACCTTCCGTTTGTTATTTAATTAAAATTAATATTTAATATATAATCTTAATATTTCCAAAGATTAGAAATAGATATTAATTAGATATTAATCAGATATTAATTATGCCATCGAATTGAGGTACATTCAAAGCTTTTTTAGTTCCAGTTATATTTTAACGCCCAGAATAACTATTCCTGTAATATTCCCAATTCAAATTTCTCTCATTAGCTCTATCAAGATCCTGTTCTAATTAAGTTTTTTCTCAACTCTAGTATCGTAGAACCATTGACATTCCTCCTAGAATTTCCAACTAGATCGAACAGAATTGTAGGGCACTCGGAGACGAAAAGCGCTGTAGAAGGTGGAGTGAAAATGAAAATGACAGCACGAAAAATAATTCTAATCTCCTCATGAATATTCCTTTTACATTTTCATTTTGCAAAGAGCGAAGCTGCTGCTGTCCCGAGAAGAGCAGTGCAGAGCGTAAACCATCAACGAAAAAAGGAAAACAAACAGAGAAAGCAAAGACAATGCCAGGAGAAAGGGGCAGAGAGACAGAGAGAGAGAGGGATGAAGACTGGGACTGGGATGAAGGGCAGAAAGGAGTTGTTTCGGGGCGCCGCCTGATGCGTAAGCTAAAGAAATACGATGGCGTCGCGGGTACAATGGAGGGAATATACGAGTATATACACAAGCTGCCAGCCGTTTGTTATTTTATTTTATTCGAGCTCTGGAGACCCCCCCTGTTCCTGTACACCCGTACACCCGTATCCCCGTTTCCGTAGCCCTGTCCGGCATTTCGCTGATGGGCAGTCGTCCGTCGTTCAAGTGCCTGCCTGCAGTCGCCAGCTTCGTCCTCGTCCTCGTCGTCGTCGTCATCCTTGGGTCCTGCCTGCCATGGCTGGGGCATCGAAATTATAAACTTGGCTGCTAAAGAAGGTTAAGTGATAAATTAACGCCACTGGGCCCCCTCCCTTTCCACTTTGGAACGCGAATGCTTTATGCACGAGTGGACCTTTTAGTTTATTGTTATTTTACAGCAAAAGCAGCCCCTCGGCTAAAAAGGACCTCTGTTTCAATCGAATAATTACGAAAAGTGGCCCAGAAATGGCATCGAAAAAAAAAGAAGCGAGTTGGGGGCCAAGAAATCAGATCCTTGGAGTGGTACAGGGCTAAGCGTTGATTGTTTGGGAAGCTGAAGGAATGGATCAGGTTTTTTAGATGTTTCGATGATATTTTGGGGGGCGGTATATATTTTATTTTAATTAAAATTATATTAAAGCAAAATTTGGTCAAGAAAGGCGCAAAAAAATCAGTTAAAATCCCTTAAAATTATATAGAAATAATGAGGATTGCATTTATTTAAGATTTATTCTCATTTTATAATATTTTAAACTTTAAAGTGCCAAAAGATTTTAAATAAAAAACATAATGATAACCAATAAATTACGATGTAAATTCTATTAAAAAAAAGACTTGGTTCCAGAAAGTTCTATACAAATTAAGAGGGTTCCATCCTTCATTCCTGTACTCAAGATCTATTTGAACCATAATTTACGCATTCTTTTTATCACATATTAATCATCAAAGTACCCGTTGAATTTCCCTTAATAAACCGCTTAAGGAAATTCCCAAAATTGAAATGTATCTTATGAGTTGTTCCTGTTGTTTATCTGTTGTATTGCTCTGCTGTGCCATCATCTGCTTCTTAAAGGAACCCTTCCTCGATCAGTTTGTGTACGAAGAGCAGGCGATTATTGAGGATTATTTTGTAAACACCAATGGCTGCAGGATAATGGCCACATCGCCATACGCCTTGGATGTCCTGTGGCATTGGTGGGAAATAAGAAATTACTGCTGTCCCAGTGGGGGATTTGTGGCGAGCATCCAGAAAGAGAGTGGCAAGTATCTGAAGACGCTTGATGACAATATTACGGATTTGAAATGCTCTTATTATGTGGTGGAACGAGAGACGGACTTTGAGAATCGGTTACTGTATAGCCAGGAAATAGAGATGTTGGATAGAAGGTCCTTTGAGGTGGAAGTCCATGGAGATATTGTGCGCGCCCACTGCACTGATATCAATGGATCGGTTTTCTATAACGGAGTGCACTTTTTTCTAAAGAAACCTTCAGGGAAAAGGAGACGCCGTCAAGGATTGCCCAAGCTTCAGTCTGCCACCGCCCCGGATAGCCTTTCAGTGTTGATCCTGGGCCTGGATTCGGTCTCCCATTTGCATTTCCTTCGTTCCATGGTCTTTACGTACGCTTTCCTGCAGAACCTGCCCCATGTGGAGTTCATGGGCTCCAATCGCGTGGGCAGCAGCTCCTTTGAGAGTATGATTCCCCTGCTGACGGGTTGGAGCAGCCAAGAAATCGAAGACTTCTGCCTGGACCCCCAAAGAGGCCTCGATAAGTGTCCTTTCCTTTGGCACATGTTCCAAAATGCTGGCTACGAAACGTCGTTCGGGGAGGATAATATAGACATGGGTCTGTTCACCCAGGATCAACCGGGTTTCGAGCATCAGCCCACGGATCACTATCTGCGTCCTGCGCTCCTGGAGATGTGGCAGCAGACCAGGAAGGACATACGCTATGGGGCGCACTGCAACGAGGAGGATACATATGCCAGGGTCTTGTTGAACTTTCTCTGCAAACAGTTGCCCCTTCAGCAGAAGCATCGCTTCTTCTCCTTCCTCTGGTGGACTCAGGGGATACACGACACCTTCCAATATGGAAGGGTACTGGATAAACTCTTTCTGGAAATGTTGGAACAGTTAATGGAGAGTGGCGTCCTCAACCATACCCTGGTTTTGATCGTCTCGAACCATGGCCTGAAGGGTGGGGACGCCACCACCTTCTCTGCGAGCAATCAGGGTAGAATGGAGGTTAATAAGCCCTTGGTCATCATTTCCTACCCCGAATGGCTAGAAAAGCGGTATCCTTTGGCTGTAAGGAATCTCAAAATGAATGGCAGGCGACTGGTTACCGCCTACGATCTGCATGCCACTCTGTTGGATATGCCACACCTGGCTGCCCTGGAGGACCAAGAGATTCGCCTACGCAGCCAGCAGCTGGAGAGTCCCCTGATGGAAGAGGAACTCCCTCGGGGGATAAGTCTTTTCCTGCCCATTCCCGACCGGCGGGACTGTACGATGGCCCACATACCCGCAGAGTACTGCCTGTGCCACAAGTCCTCGAGTATCCATCTCAAGGATAGCAATGTTCAACGCGCTGCTCGTTTTGTTATCCTGCAGATCAATAAACTTGTCGTATCGAACCATCCGCCGTGTCAGCTGTTGTCCTTGGATCGAGTGCTAGCCGCAGAGCTGTGGCATCGATCGGCGGATCAACAGCAGATCGAGATCAGACTTCAGGTGCAAACGGTGCCAGGATTGGGACAATTCGAGGGTGTGGTACGATTCACGGACTATACTTTTGCCTTGAATGGACCCATAAGACGATTGAATGCGCATTTAAATGATAGTCCTTATTGTATACAGAATATTTTAATACAAAATTATTGCTTTTGTCGGTGATTTTTTATAATTATTAATTTAAAAACTATAATTCGGTATTTTTCTGTTTTTTTTAGAGGTTTTTTGAACGTTTTTGGGTATTTTTCATGGCTAAAGAGTGGATAATAGAAAAGATATTTGTCCAGTAATCATTCAAATTTCTTGCCTTTCGAATCTTGCATATCTTTTCGTTTTTCAAATAATTTTCTTTCATAGATAGGAAATTATTATTAGAAATCTAGATAGAAATAGATAGAAATTCACTTTGATTTAAATATAAATACATTAAAAACTCTTTTTAATACCGACCATATTTGATTTAAATATAAAAGACTTTAAAATAAATATATTTTATTAAATTTGGAGGAAATATATTTAATTGAAATATGATAATATTTAATTTAATTATGAAATATATTTAAAACAAATATTTTCATATTACTTTAAAAATTAAAATGAAAATTCCACTGTTCGCTGAAAATCAATTTAAATGTGAAAATATTAAAATTTTGTGTCTTTTTTCTATGGGTGTTCAGACATAACTTCTTTTGAATTGAGAACCCAGCTCTTGACGGATTTTCCCCTCAATTAACCATTATTCAAACACTCATATCCTTTTGCTTAGTCATATATCTTTGATGTAGCCTTTGAGGAGCTTAATTATCCGTATATCCATTAGACATACCCTCTCCCCCTTCTATGACATCATTAGCCATGGGACAAAGCTGCCGATAGATTTAAAGGACACTTCTACACACAGATATACATACATGTCCCATATACACACTCGCATGCATATCTAAGGATACACATCATATGTTCTGGTCTCCTTTGGAGGAACGACATAGTCTAATCTGATGATTTATAGAAAATTTAGGTCGCCATATAGTCGTCGCATTAATTACGCCTCATAATGAGTGATTTATGCGAGAGAGGAGAGACGCTCGGCTCTCCGGCCAGGGTTGCCACAGAGCCTGTATTATGGGTATTCCTCTCCCTGCTGCTGCTCCACACATCACACATCCTCCCACATCCTGCTGCCATGATAAGAAATGTTGCTGTTTGCCAAAACGCCCAACGCCCAACGCCCAAGGCCCTGCGGTGGGCGGTGGGCGGTGGGCGGCGGGCGGCGGGCGTCCAAGGGGAATCACATTAGCACAAAATGCCCCGTAATTATGCTTTTTATGATGGCAGACAGAGCCCCCGCCACCCTCTCTCCTCGCTCCTGATAATGTGTGTTCTTATCAGCCCATGAGGGCGTGGTCTGTGTGTGTGTGTGTGTGTGCGTGTTTGTGTTTGTGCTGACTCCATAAATGTGTTAAAATTTTATGTCCTTTTAATTCCATTTTTATGACTGCAGCCAGCGTCGGCACGTCAATCACACAAATATTTATAGTTTCTTTATAATGCCTTTTTTTGCTGACTGATTTATGGACTACGACGTCCTGGCCATGTGGTCCTGCATTTGACGAGTGATTTATGCCCGCCTGATTGACAACTGCACAACAGCAGAATGAGGAGAGCATATTGCCCAGGGGGTATGGGAGTTCTTTCTGAAAATGTGGTTTAGGAACCAGATGGGTGGCAGTTTTTATAGGGGTTTCTTTGGGAGGTTTTTAGAGGTTTGTTTTGATTGTCATTGTTTTGTGATTATGGTTTATAGAGGAAAGGAGTGGAAAATTGTGAGGGATTTTTATTAGATAACTATAAAAACGCATATATGTATTTACGTTTGAGTTATGATAATATCTGAATAGTGAGCATACAAAATACAGCCACAGAGATTGCGCAGATATAGAATTTGCTGCTCTAAATATACATAGATATATACATACATATGTATCTGAAAATATGCAAAAGTTTGACCCGAATTCAACAAAATTTATATGTAAATATTTACATTTATGCCAGAGAACTGTTTTGAATGACTATAACTATAACAATTCTATGTCGTAGTCATGTAAAAAAAAAAGGAGGAAGAAAGGAAATATGATATATGATATCAAAAATTATTATAGGTTTGAACCGAAGGATACTGTCGTATTAAGCCTTATAGGGAACACTTCTATGTAGTACTTCTAGAATTGCTTTAATCCCCAAAACCTAGTGCTAAATATTAAAAAAAGTCAACTTCAGAAAAAACATCTCTACTTGAGGTATTTATGTCTCTCTTACAGGGAAAAGTGTACAGAAAAGTTCAGAAATATAAAAATCTAATTAAATAAATAAAATACATTTTAAACCATTATTTTTAATATAAATCCCATAAATATTATATTAAATATTAAATTAATATAAATCAAATAAAATTAAGTAAAAACAAATCCCCCAAGTATTTCGATCCTCAAAATCCTCTTAAACGCTTTCAAGACTATAAACTATTATATACCCAATTAAAAGCACATCAAAAAATTAGATAAACCTCTCTCTTTCGCTCCCTCTGCACTCGCATGCACTTCGCATTCTACTCCCACTCGCAATGTCCCTAAATCATTTTAATAAGCTTCGTCCATTGGCTGGATGATGGCTGGCAGCAGCTCGTAAAAGCGGAAACGATGCCCTATCCATCGTTAGAGTCCGTCGTCGTAAATTCGGTAAACGCGCTTAAGTGATTTTCACACTAAAAACCAGCGGGTGGGTCACTCTGACTATTTCAAATGGTACTCCCTCTCTCTCGCTCGCTCTCTCCATAAAATTAAATTTTATGTACATATAACGCGTACGCGAATGCGAACGTCAGCGGAGAACACAGTTCAACAATTAAATAACAATAAAAGTCTGCTTTTGATGAGGTTGTGGTCGGTCGTTGGTCGTTGGTCGTCTGTGGGGGGGGCTTTAATGGCCATCATCTTCTCATCAGCGTAGAATTGTTTGACAACTGACAGGCAGGCGGGCGGAAAGGCGGGTTCAAACGTCAAAGGCGACAAATCTGTCACGCCCCAGGGCTATCCACCTGGAAATGGAAGCCCAAAGAAGCGACTAGACTCTTCTCTCTCTCCGTCTCCCTCTCCTGTGTTTACTCTTGTTTACTGTCAAATAATGGCAGATGTCGTAAAATCTTTAATTTTATGAGCTGGATCGTAAAATCTAAGACAAGGCCAAGAGAGAGAGAGAGAGGGAGAGAGAGGAGAGGACCTCAACGGACAACCCGGCTGTCTTTCTGTTTATTTAATTATAAATTTTCTTTTGGTATTGCCGCAAAAAAAAAGAAGAAAATCTTGAAATGTGTGTGTGTTTCCTCTTTGGGTGTGAAGGAACATCTGTCCCCTGTTTTTCAGATGGTATACGAGAGAGTATCCCTCGCCCACTTGATGATGTGATGGTTACAAAATACTAATCAAAATTTATGGCCTTCAACCAATTGAAAGAGCATCTTTGAAAACAGAAACAAAAACCAAAGCCAAAGCCAGCAGAGAAGGTGCACAACAAATTGGAAAATTTATGATCGGTTAGGCAGAGAGAGAGAGAGAGAGGGAGGGGGAGAGAGAGGAAGTGTCGTTGAAACGGAAGCGCCTCAAAATCATTTTCCAGTGTCCACCAAAGTCGTAGAGTCACGCGGCAGAGTCGAAGAAACATTAATGGGATGCACTTAACAGGGATTTATCACCGCCGCCACCCGCCCACACACACACACACACACAGACACACACACCACCAGCCCATGGTTATGGGATACACATAAAGATCACGAGATCACACCACAGAGAGCGGAGCAGCAGGATCCATACGTTTGCGGTCAGCTTTTGAGTGGGATTTATAGATGTGATATTCTTTGGGCTGGGTTTTCGGGCGATCATGTGTCTTAAGCGATATATTGATGGGTTTTTATGCCCGGTTTATGATGTGTGATTGCTCGGTGAGTGTTTATAGAGTGTTCCATGATAAACTTCTTAAGAATTAAAATGAAATTGTAATGGAAATATAGCTATAAACTTCAATATCAGTTGGGGGTTCTTTAGGAAGAATTTCATAATGATTTTTGAGGGAATTTATACGAAATTATATAGGAAATGCATCAATGACTTTTTAGATCTTTTATTTATTATTATACCATCCTATTATACCATTAGAGCATGGATCTTTTGGCGTACGTATTATTCGGAGACTGTTTAAAAATAGTTTTGGAATGATCTTTAAAGGAATACAAAAAAAATATATGGGATAGACATCTAAAACTTTTTCGATTTACTGGAAACATGAATCCTTTAGTGTTTTATTGTTTGAGATTCTATAGAATGGAGTTCCATGATGATCTTCAAAGTATTTTCAAAGAATTCTTAAGAAATTATATAGAAAACGTATATACAACCTTAGAAGCATCGATTGGCCTACTTAGGGAGTTTATAGGAAGAGTTTCATAATGATTTTGAATGTGAATCATACAAAATGATTTGTATCCTTTGAAATATTAATAAATTGAAGCTTGATTGGTATGAAAATCTTTAGATTTCCTGATCATCTCCAAAAGAATGCATACGAAAATATTTAGAAAACACAGCTTTAACTTTATAGATCTATAAAAATATATATCGTTTGTTAGAGAAAACTTAAATGATCTCTAAGTTAGTGAGCATCTCTAAATGAACATATCAAATATTGATTGAGGCGTCTTTAAAACTATTGAAAATTGTAGTACCCTGAAAATTCCTGCAAGAATTTATAGATCACATGGATCGTTTGTTAAATTATGAACTCTGAAAACCCATTCACCCAAAAAACTTCTTTGCCATAATTAAAAATTATTTGATACAATCTACGCGTACTCTTAGAAAGAACCATCCATGAAACCAAGCCACAACCTACTCAAAATCTAAGATATTTCTTTGGCATTTCCTGGCTGTCTAGCCCCAGCAGACGAACGCAGATCTAGCCAGTCTTTGAGATTAACTAAAAGAATAACAACAAATTCCATATCATATTTACGAGCAAGAGGAGGACTGGGGGATCTCCCGGCAAAGGCAATCAGAATACTAAATCTGATGTACGCCGCTAATTGCGCATAGATTACCAGATGCATGAGCGATATTGAGGGAGAGAGAGGGGCCGATCCTCTGCTGGTTATCCTCTGGGTAGAAGAGATGCGTGTGCCCCGTTTGGCCGGGAAACGCAGGCGACAGCTCAATGAGAAATTGCGACAGAGACAACTCTATTTGGCCAATCGACGAGAGGACGAGGCTGAGGCTGAGGAGAGGATGGTATCGGATCGACTGGCCGACGAAGACCGTTGCCTTATTTATTTCGAATTGACCCATTTGGTAATATTCATAATTTAAGGTGCGCACTGCGCACACGAAAGCCGCCGCAGCATCAGCATCAGCCTCCTCTGCTCCTCTGCGTTGTTGCTGCAAAAAGCTGCATAAATTCTCGCATTCGTTTCCTTCATTGCCATTTGAGTTTATTTGCGATGGCCGCGCTGTCATAAGTTGCCGCCAAATTGTTGCATTGTACCTGCTGCGCGAGATGCAACAACCAAGAGATGCAAGAGGCAAGCTGCAACGATCCAGCAAAGGGGAATCAGAGTTTAAGATCCCACTCTCTGGCTCTCTGACTCTGGAGCTCTTGAGTTGTAACTCAGAAATCATTAAAAAAAAGTGCGAGATACTTTATGAATTCGTCGTGGGCCGAAGATACTCGTAGAGAGAAAGACAGAGAGAGAGAGAGAGAGCCAGAGACTGGGGGACTGGCGTGAAATATGCCCATTAAAATGTACGATCATCCTCGCCTTAAATGCAAAACTAGTCTGAAAATGAATCTGTGTCTTCCACTCTGGGGACTCTTCTTTCCGTTGGAACGAACTGAACTCTCCGCTGAATTATTGTTAACGATTTGCAGTTAATTTCGAGTCATACGTTTCGTTTCGATTTCCATGGTTTGTCTGGTATTGACTTTATTTTGAATGCTAATGGCTCGATCAGTCGATCAAGGATGGGGCCTTGGCTTGAGACTGATATTCGATATGATATAGCAGCGGAAAGAAGACTTTAAAAGAAAGGTTCCAGCAGCAAAGAATATAAATATAATTTATTAAAAAATATAACTTATATCTAAACTTTGAAGAAACTTTTTCTAGTATTTATAAATTTGTAAATTAGTTTATTTTTAACATGTTAATTCCTCATCTAAAAACTTCCATAAGACATCTCATCTTTGTTTGCCCACAAAATTCTTAATTTAAAATACAAAAACAGGTCAGGTCAGGCCCCCTCTTAAAAATACTTAATTTGATGGAGCTTAAGTGGAGTGTCATAAATATATCGATTTAATGGTGCACAACAAAAAACTGCAACAACAAAAACAGAAAAATTGCATTGCCATGAAAGCCAGAAGGCAGCCGGTGACAAACGTCATCAAAAAATTTTACGATGGCGTCTTTTTATGAACGAAATGAATAAAAAAAAAAAAGACAAAAAATTATATGCCACATAAACCTGATGACCGGCGAAGCCAGCAGCCACAAGAGCACTCAACAGGTACGATCCCCAGTCCCCAATCCCCAGATCCCCGAGTGGCAATGGCAGTGGCAGTGGCATCTGCTGGATACATCTCTCCTGCGGACCGTAAAAGAAGAATTCAACGGATGGCAGCTGACGAGGAGAAATCAAGAAACGCCAATAATAATAAATTCAATGTTGTAAATTATCGACTGCTGGGCGGCATCGAATCGAATCGAATCGTAAAAGCGAATATGCTAATCGATTGCATTAATTCGATAATGATGATAATTAGTTCTTTGTTTCCGTCCCGTCACCAAGCGGTTAGCCTCTGGGTACCTTTTACGCTTTTTTATTTTTAAAGATCTTGCGCAGACCGATAAAGTATATGAATTATATAGTCCTGTGGAATTATTTATAGTCCTCAGCTGAAAGATCGAGCTAAAGTTTTTTATTTATAATATATATACATATATGTATCTAAATACATAATTAGTAGCGCAACTAAATTTTGAAATAAAATCATAGAAAATGTGGAAACACAGTAAAAAATAATAATGATATAAATAAAAGAATTTATATACAAAAATGTATAATAAATACAACAAAAAATGTTTAATTTCAATTAAAACTAAAATATATGTTAAAAAAAAATATATATAAAATATAAAATATATAAATATAAAAAATATGTTAAATTAAATTAAAAATAAAATAACAATTAAAAATTTCGTTACACCATTATAATTGTAATTTAACATATTGATTTCGTTTTTAATTTTTTATTTATTTTTTATTTGTAATTGTTTTTTTTTTTAACTTTTTTATTTATATCAAACATATTTTTTTACTACTATTAACTGAAATAATGGAATATTTTATACAAAATGTTAGCATATAGCATGAAATAAATATATATAATATTTAAATAGATTAATGAACATTCCAAAGTTATAAATAAGATCCTTAAAAATCGTTCATAAATTCAACAATTTCTGAACCTTTAACTTCGGATTCACATACAATCCAATACCTATACTATAACATTCCTATGTCTACATTCTCCCGCACATTCCCTACAGTCCACACATGCTGTAGGGTTCCGTATTCATATGTTCATTCCGTAGCATTGCTCTATTGAGGAATTAAATAATAAAAGCAGTTAAAAGGCTGCACAACACAATTGTGCCATTATTTGCATTTGTGACAACGTACGAGGAGGATTGGCCGAACCAAATCCGACCCTCCCCCCCCCCCCCCCCCCCCATACCACCCCACAATCCTGCACGAATGCCAATCCCAGAATCAGAGGCAGAATCATTGGCAGTGGCAGTGGCAGAGGCAGAGGGTCCATGCCACAGAGTCATCGCCAGGCTCTGCGTCAGCGTCATCAACAACAATAAAAGCAATGGTGGCAATAGCAACAACAAATAACATGACAATGCTGGGTATACCCTCGGCAGAAGGCAGGGAATGTCGATTTTGCATAGAGATTTGTGAGGCAAGAGAAAGAATAATCGAAGATGAAAGATATCTGCTTGAAAACTTGATCCAGAATTCTGCTTTTCCTTCAGGAAGTTTCTTTAGGTGACTGTAGTATATAATTTTAATAGAAACAATCGTTTGATATGCAATTCTTCGTGATAAGATGAATGTATTACGTTCCCCCAGAGCAATGGATAATTGTAGATTCACTTGCGATGATTCAAGTGCTTATGCACTCATACATTGTATTCAAAACCCTCCAAAGTGGATTAGATGTCAAACCAAACTATATTTGAATTTCTCAGCGGAGGAAGTGCCTCGAAACACACCATTTATCTTCTATTAAATCTTCAATGGATCTTCTAGGGTATTCCTATCTTCGATCCTCTGTCTAGCCTCTATTTATTTTGCTTTTGTTGTTGGAATTTTTGAGGGCATCATCAGCAAACACAACGCAACAGAACTGCGGGAGAGAGAGAGAGACAGAGGGAGAGGGAGTGACAGGGTCGGGAACAAGTGTTTGGGGAGATACGAGAAATCCTCGTGGTTGTTTGATTCGAAAATTGAGTTTTAGCGAGACAAATAAAAATAAAACTTAGAACAACAAAGCAACAAAGCAACAGCAGCAACAGGAACAACAACAAGAGAGTGAGGGCCAAAAGCATTGCAGCCATTAAAAAGGAGTTATCACCCAATTTAGTACCACAAGCGCGAAATAACGCACACATCTGGTTGGAGGAGTGCGGGGAGGAGTGGGAGTGGTGTGGCAGGGGCTGTCAGTCGGAACAGTTGGTAGGAAGGTACAGAGAACAGAACAGAAACAGAACAGCAAATAGACATACTGTACAACATGGCATTTAATGTCAAACCCAAGCGGCGGTCCTCCATATGAATAGCGGGGCGGAGACCATCCCCCCCATCTATGGAGCTGGGGGATGATACTACTACGATGACGAGGAATGCCAATAGAGAGAATGCCCACAGGGAATACCATAAGAAGAGTGTCTAATATGCATAGTTGTCGAAGCAAAGGGAAACGTTTATAGTCGTTATGATGTGAGGGATCCGTTGCTTTATCATTTACTATATAGAACATATTTTTTTCCCCTTTATTTGGAATGAAAACTGTGGCTAATCGGAATATTTTCAGCATTCCTATAAATTGTTGATTCTTGATTCTTTTACATAACGTTTTTAATGACTTATTTCTAGAACATCTCTTCTTAGTTTGATCCATTCTTTATAAAGAAAAGATTTGAGCATTTCTATATTGCAACCCATACCTTATTGATTCTTGATTCTTATACCTACAATTTTGAATGATTAATTTCTAGAACATCTCTTCTTAGTTGGCTCCTTTCTTGAGAAAGAAAACTGTGTCTACAGATAAGATTTCAGCATTTCTATTTTTTATTGTAATAATTTTTAATTTTTAAATTTAATAAAATGAATAATTTAAATAAAATTTAATTAATATAATTAATAATTAATAATAATTGAATTTAATAATTTATTCAGAAGAACAAATATTGCCGAATTAAAAATTTTAGAGAATTCAAAAATAAAATAATGCACTTGTTTCCTATAACATAGATTTAGTGAGAATTATTGTACGATTTCTATACATTGTATATGTCAATAATCCGCCAATATCAATTGCATTTTCTTTGTAGATAATTTTCTTAGACAACGCGTGTAATACGAAGGAAAACAGGAGGCACGAGAGAGAATTTCGATATTTCTACATAGCATTGGAGGCCTAGATAAAGATATAGATAAAGTAAGTATTATATGATTTTTGATACACATTTGTAGGATTAAATTCCATTAAAATTCAACCCCCAAAGTTCGTCTAAAAGTCTATATCCTTTATGTTTTAACTGCTATTTCGAACCATCTTTCACTACCAAAATCCCTTTGCTTTCCCCATAAGAAAACCCTCTCTCCTTCTACCAAAATGTTGAACAAATGTGCCACTCGAAGGCAATTACTTGGCTAAGGACTTACAGATACGAATATACGATATATATATATACATATTTATTCCTATGCAGAATCCCACCAACAGACATGCAAATTATATAGGAGAGAGAATGTGTTGTACGCGTAATAAGCAATTATCGTGAATCAGAGACACGCGAGGATGTGTCCTATGTTTTCGGATTGAAACCAGCCCCCGCGATTCGACTAATTAGCGATATAAAAATGGTAACTGCTGCAGGACGAGGGGTAGAGGGAGGGAGGGCTCTAAAAAGGGAGAAGACTATAAATAAATGGCTGTTGGTGTTGCATGTGCTGCTGCTGCCACGTTAATTGTTAAACAAATGTACGTTTATCACTCAAAGGAGAGCCAGTAAATGGGGGAAGGGGAAGGGGAAGAGGAGGAGCAGAGCCAATATTGTCCTTGTTAGACGGATGGAAGGCAGGACAGGCCAGGCCAGGCCAGGCCAGGCGCAGGCATCCCCATAACCCACATTCCCCCCACACGTGTGTGTGTGTGTGTGTGTGTGTGTGTGTATCCACGGGAATTGTTATGTTTTTCGTATTTAACCTCAGACATGGGCCTCGTTTGTATAAATTCCACGCGGAAAACAGGCAGCAGCAGTTGCCAGTGCCAGTGGCAGTGGCAGGACGCAGGACCCAGGACCCAGGGATTGGTGTTTGCTGCAATTGTACTGTGAAATTATGAGAGGCAGCACCACCCAACGGGCGGCAGTGGCAGCACCCAACAGCAGCGTCAACGTCGACTTCGACGCATCGTTCATCGCGTGCTCACATATGGCGGAAATGACACTTTTACATTTAGCATGGCGCTAGAGAGAGACGCACACACTAAGAGCGAGAGGGAGAGAGAGAGATGGCTCTACGCGGACATGTACGCCACACACAGACGCAATAAACTTCATTTGTGACAGGCCGCAACAACACACTCGGGGAACAAGCGGCACTACGGATGCGGAAGGCAGGGTTACGGAAAAGCAGGGCGACACGGAATACGGATACAGACACGACCATGTCAACGCTGTGGTGAATGGCTGGGTGGGGGCGGAAAGGGTTCGTTCCCGGCTAATGAATAAACTGGGCTTGAAATATGTCCCGAAAGGAGGCAGCTCGCTCAACCGGCAGTTCATTTCGAAGCTCTCCGTGAAAAAGGGGGGACTCTGTCGCCAGACCATGACTCCATAAATCACTGGCCAAAGAGTCCATCTAAGCATCAGTTTTTTCTCCATGTTGTTGCAAATTTTAAACCTCTAATTGTTCTCTTTAATCCGCAGCTCAAACATGGACTCTGACGATCTAGAGGACACTCATCTGTGCATCAAGTGCAATGCCACGATCCTGGGACTCTCCAAGTACGTCGAACACCGCAAAGGCCATTGTTTGGCCACCCAGAAACCTCAGAGATCTGTGACTCCGCCGACAACGAGAGCGGAGACCACGTCTCCTGCCACTCAGGCGGTCTCGCCATCTGCGATCCTCAGCAGCACACATCTGGATCACACGTACGATGGCTTCCATTTCGCAGAGCCGGAGGCGCCCAGCAGCTATCTGCGGAAAACGACAGCCAGTCATGGCGGAAAGAGCTCCAAGTCCTTGACAGAAGCCTACGATCTGCCCTACGAACTGGGGGCGGACGTGTTCTTCTCCTCCCTGCAGCTGCAGAGTGTTTCGACGGGCGGGAAAACTGTATCCAGGCCCAAAGAAGAGGCCTGGGATGGGCCCAGTAAAGCGACCAAGGAGGTGGCCTGGCATGCGGCTGGAGATCCTGTGCTGAAGGCCGTGAGGGATGAGTCTGTCTTTAGGCCTCTGAATTTCGCTCACGACTCCCCAGAGCCCAGCGATGAAGAGGAGGAAGACGAAGACGATCCGGATGACTCGTTCGATGTGGAGGAAGACGAAGGCGAAGCCGAAGCCGAAGGCGAAGCCGAAGCCGAGGAGGAGTACGATGTGGTGCAACACTCGCCGCCGGCAGTGCCTGCCAACCACACGGGGGGCAAGTGGAAGCCCGAGCATCGGCCACAGCTCAGGCACACGCACATGGAAAGGATCTCGCCCAGCTGGGACGAGCCGGCGGAAGAGGCGTATGCCCATCCTCCAGAGGAGTACACCCACGGGAAGTGGGTGCCCGGCAGCAAGCAGCTGGAGTACCGCGAGAACATCGACCTGACGAAGCTGCACCAGCCGGGGGTCAGCTACTGGTGCAACATTTGCTGCAGGCGGCTGAAGAGTCGCTGCAACTACGATCAGCACCTGCGATCGGGATACCATCTGAAGAGAGCGGAGGCTGAGCGCCAGTTGGAGCAGGCCACCCTCGGGGCCAAGCTCACGCTGAGCAGGGATTTCGCGCTGCCAGAGAGGGAGGAACAGCAGCCCAGGGAAGAGGCAGCATCCCGCAAGAGGAAGCGCCGGGCGCATCTGTTGCGCTGCGAGCTGTGCCGCCACACGATGGCCCGCCATCTGATGGGCAAGCACCTGATCTCCCACTACCACTACCGACGCCTCCAGCAGCAGACGCCACTGCGAAGACAGTCCTTCCTCCAGGACATACTCAAGCACATGGGCAGCATTGTGCGACAGTCGCCGTTCCAGTGCCTGCCCTGCAGCTTCTATGCCAACACGGAGGCGGCCTTCCTGCGGCACTGGCGGTCCGAGGAGCACTTGAAGCAGGTCGAGGAGCGTCCGGGCGACAGCTTTTGGTGCAGCTACTGCCAGTTCGAGTGCGACTCCAGCCACCAGATGTGGCAGCACATGCTGCACGCGTGCCACAAGGACGTGGTGCTGGCCCTCAATCGATCGGTGCCCATCTGCATCGCCCAAAGGACTCGCCTGCAGTGCTCCGCCTGTGACGAGAGCTTCCTCTACAACATGCAGCTGCGCCGCCACTTTGCCACGGAGCACCCGGGCCTGCCGCCCACCGACACGGCCGCCGATGACTACCAGAGTCGCTTTCGCTGCGGCATTTGCGGGGCGCCGCAAATGTCCCGCCTGGCGCTGCAGCGGCACGAGAAGTTCAAGCATCGCCTGGAGAGGTACTACTGTGGCATCTGCCACCTGGAGTTTGAGACGGCACTGGAGGCCCGTCGTCATCGGAGCCAGTTGCAGCACAAGCTGCGGGCCACGCCCAAGGACCGGGCTGCCCCGCAATCGGATAAAGCCCTGGAGCGCATGCTACGCGAGGTCCTGGAGGATCAAAGGCCGAATCCACCGGCAAAAAAGAAGCGGCTGGTCGTGTCCTACAAACAATGCGTCAACTGCCAGAAGGTCTTTGACTCGCCCCAAGCCCTGGCCCAGCATCGTGCGGAGGCACATCCCAAGGACAATCATGGCTGCATGAGTTGCGGCGAGAGCTTCCATTCCCCTCAGGCCCTGGGCAGGCACAGCCGCAGCTGCCAGCCCACGGCCAGCACATCCTCCGCTGCCACTGCCACTGCCACGGACACTGCCGCTGCCGATGCCACTGCCGATGCCACTGCCGATGCCACTGCCACTACAGACATCAGCAAGTCCTGGTGCTGCGATCAGTGTCCGTTCAGCTGCGAATACGAATCGGATCTGCTGTACCATCGATTCTTTCACACTCGATCGGGGTCCATTGGCCGCAACGAGATGCTCCAGTGTCCGCGTTGTCCCAAACGCTTCAAGATGTACTCCCTCAGGCCGCACCTCAGGAACCATACGGATGAGAAGATCTTCGAGTGTCCCCAGTGCCAGGTGACGTTTGGCAGGCGACACAACCTCAAGAATCACATTGCCGCGATGCACGCCACGAAGGAAAAGCCAAAGAAGGACAAACGGGAAGTGAAGCCAGTTCCCGATGAGGAAAAACCCAAATATCCGTGTGTGATATGCGGCAAAATGCTGGCCAATAGGTGAGTAGTCGCCCCAACCCCCAAGCCTTTTCCACCCCATTGAAAAAAAAGTTCGCTAATTAGAATCTCAGAATCGCCTGAGGCTCTCTCCTGCTCTCTGCAGCGGGGAAGGAAGTGTTGTTCTTTCTCTTATAGAAATGTCGCCCCGAAATAGTTTGCGAAACAATAAAAAGTGGCAAAAGGAATGTGCCTGCAAATGAAGTCCCTGCATGTGCATGTGTGTTGCATTAATTAAAAATTCCTGGCTGCAACCCACCAAAAAATAAAACAAAATATAACTCATTAAGTTCGGGGCATTCCGCGAAGGGTCCTCCCGGAACCCTTTCCTCCGCTGCCACACACATGCAGGGGACGTGGGCCCGGGCACTGCAGCCACAAAGTATGCAATGCACTCGCAAATCAAGAAGCCCCCGGGCTTGTTCCACCCAAAAAACTGCAATTCTACCCCGAAAGAAATATCTGTTTATATATTAACAAAGATGCAGGCAGCCAAAAAAGACAACACTTACGGGGAGGTCCTTCCTCTCAGGCTGGAAGCCACCGAAAAAGCATTATTACAATGGTTATTTCTGGGCAAGGCAAGGCAAGGCATTCGCATAAATGTTGCTGGCGGTTTTCGCATTTTAGAAAATACCCAATGGCCAGTGGCTATTTTTTGGTGCGATTCGGCTGTGAGAGAAGGAGGGAAGGCTGTGGAGAGGTGGCGCATCTGTTGAGTGTTTAACCAGCAAAAAAGGATTCAGTTTTCTATTGGAATGGTTCCCAAATGCTATATACTGATCTTAATCTAAAGTTTATTCGGTAATTGCCACTTATGGTAGTACAATTCTAGAAAAATACCAAAAAATACTACCCAAAAATATCAGAAAATAATCGACCAATAGTAGAATTATTCTAGAACAAGAAGCTAACGCAAATAATCGAAAAATACCAGAATATTCTAGTAAAAATACCTGACAGTACAATAATAATACTAGAATTATCTATACTATACTCCTAGATTCCTAGGAGGGGGTACGTAGTAGCACTAACCAAACTATATAATATAATATATAATAACCATACTATAACCATAATATATATTGTATGGTTAGTGATATGTAGTACCAAACCAAAACCAAATACTAACAAATACCAGATAAATGTATATGTATATGTAAGTTGCAGAAAGTACTGGGAAAAACCACAAAAATACCTGAAAATCCGAGAAATCTGATAATCCTACAATATTTTATTTTTTCCTCCCATTTGATTGATGGTGCACCGTAAGAACCCATTACTTTTGCAATAATTCTAAATTCAATAATACATTCGACTATATCAGAGCGTTGGTCTTGGGGTCTTCCACTGCAACCTTGCATCCACCCTCTCTAAAGATTTGATCTATCCAGCTTAAGATTCGTGTACCATTCGACCCATCAACCAATCCATAAAGAAAGACCTGATTTACTCCGCTTTGATTTTATGCCCGACTATCTGCAACCGAAACGATTGCCTTGCCTCTCTCTCCTTCTCCCTTTCTCTCTCTCTCTCTCTCTGCTGCTGTGGCAGAGAGAAACCCATTAGCACTGACAGATCTAAATCTCCTTCGTGCTTAACTACTCATAACTTCTGGAGTTATTTTCCATTTTCTTGCCAACTAATTCCTTAAGCAAACATTAAGTTGAATTGCAATCGGGACTGTGAGATGTGGCGATGGAAACGGGATGGAAACTGGAGAGTCAAGTCGCCTGGGTAGAGAATTTTCCACTTTTCAAGTGATTATTTGAAAAATTTATTAAAATGCTCATTTGAAGTTATTGTTGTGCCTCGCTTGATGTAGATACTTTGCTTTTACGACTAACGAGACCAAGTGGCCAACAGTGGATGGTGGAGTGCGGAGTGCGGAGCGCGGAGAGCGGAGTGTAGAGTGAAGTGAAGATGAGCCCCAGACAAACTTTCAATGTGGCTCAGTTCCAGTCGCAGTCCCAGTCCCAGTCCCAGGACGACGACGACGAAGAGAAGACCAAGAAGACGACATCGTCGTCGTCAGTCATGTCAACAGTGGATGCGCTACACACGCTTCCGGAATTCCAGACTTGAACTAACTCAACTTTTACGGTTGCTTCTCCTACTTCTCGGAGATGGCTTCTGTTGGTTGGATGTGAGTGCTAGAGATGGCAGATAAATGTGACACGAATCGAGGTATATTTTGGTAGCAGACATTATAATTTATTGCAATATATTCCTTAGTATTCCACGACGAATGGTCACTCTTTCACCGTACGTCCTAGAGATAAGGGAAAGTTGTGATACAAATGGAACTATATATATCTCCTTCCACTTATGACCATATGACATTAGACTTTGCTAAATTTGCGGCGAAGAGAGAGATAGCAGCGCTGCTCCCAGCTCAACTGGACGCATACATCTGTCTCGCTCTCACTGCATGCTTTTGCATAAGGCTATCTCTATTTTTCAAGTTAGTCCAGCTTCAAAGTCTAATGCCATATGGGTATTACCATGTTTCCTTCCTTCGAGATCTTTCCTTTGCATCCGGAAGCCTGCTTCGCGCATGCGCTTTATGTATTCCTCGATCAAGCCTCGGCACTGCTCTTCGCCGTGCTCCGCAACGCACTGGTCATACGCCTGCCAGAGCTTCGGACAGTCACCAGTTATAGTCACTGTATATCCATATTTAAAGGTCGCTATTCCCGGCTCTTCGACGGTTTCGGTTATGACCGCCTGGACCTGCTCTGAGACAAAGATCGTTGGAAATGCTACGGTCGGAGCCTCTTGGAATATATCTGATATCTGGCTTCCCATGATTGTTGAAAATTGGAAAAAAAAAAGAAAAGAAACTGCAATAATTTAGTTTTAATATTTAACGTAACATCTGGATATGGAAATCACAAACAATTCCACTCCAGGCCTACTGTTACTCCAGAATCGGTACTGTACTCCCATCACTGTCACGCTGTCATCTCCAAATGGTGTCCTTTGCGAATACTTTTGCCAGCGTTGAGAGCTGCTGCTGCTGGTCCTCCTCTTTGGCCCGAAGAAGAAGTTTGAGGCGTCCGCTGACGACGTCGTCGCCATCGCCATCGCAGCGTCGGGCAATTCACTTTTATTGAAATGGCGTGCAATGTTCTGTTGGCTGCCGCTGCCGCTGCCTCTGCCACTGCCACTGCCTCGGAGCTGGATTCGGATTCGGTTTCATCTCCTGTTTGTCGCTATCTTGCTCTGGCCACTGCCTTTTCCCAATTCGTCTGCATTTTCCACTGTCCCCTTGCTCCTGCCCTGCCCTGTCCTGCCCTACCCCTACCTTTCCTCTGTCTGCACTGTTGTTTTTCCTTCAGTTCTCTTCTCAGTGTTTTTTTCCCCTTCTTTTTGGTTCTTTTGGTATTTTATTTTGTATTTTAAGTCATTCCTATGGTGCATCATTCGTTCGTTTCGTTTCGTTTCGCCGGCAGTTGATTCTGTTGATGGCACAAAGTGCAGTGCAATTCATTTTAATGGTCGCCGTCGTCCTCCAGTGATCTCTCCCGACACCCATCCACCCAACCACCCAACCACCCTCTGGATTTTCCCCACTCCCACCCACAGGGGCGGGTGGTGGTGCTGGCTCCATCACTTGAGAGTCAATTTCACAAAACTTGATTTTCCATTTCCAATGACGCCGGTTTGGGTTCGGCTTGTGTTCGGTCGGTCTATCGGAGGATTTAGGTCTCGACTCGACTCGACTCGACTCGTCCCTCGATTGCCTGCCACATTGCATTCATTCATTTTTATGAATCTGCGAAATTGAGTCGGACATTGTTCGGTTTGTGGTCGACTGTGTGGACTGTGGACTGAGGACTGTGGACGGGCCATTGGACTGGGCGACGTGTTCTGTGCAAATCCTCCAGCCAGTCTTATGTCTCAGTGGCAATGCCAGGGCCTCCTCCCGCTTCTGCCTCTTGTTGTTGATGGCTATTGGCAAGTGTTTTGTGTTGGTTCCAGGATCTCATGAGCGTATTGCCAGAATGCATAAATGTATATCAAGTGGCGGCAGTCGCCAGGCGAAAAAGAAGTCTCGGTCGGGGTAATAAGCATGTGAATATGCTTTTCCTTTGCTCCGAGTTCCATTAGCTTCACCCAAATGTTGGGGCTTTTGGGGTTTGTTAGACATTGATGGAGTTGGTTTTTAGGAGGGGGGAATGAATATATACAGGGGAGGCCTTAAAGTAGAAGGAAGAATCGATGACTAAACAGTTCCGATTAAAGAATAAATATATAAAATAAATATATGAATAATATGCGAGATAACAGAGAACTTTATTGCCACGAAATGTCTTTGAAAATAGTCTCTAAATCAGTAGCTATTTTTCTGTGGAAGAACACGTCCCTCGACATTATGATACCCATTTTTATATGAAATATTTATATACTTTTTTACTTTTAAGTGTATACTGAAAGTGCCCAATATTAATATCACATTTAGATCAAATTTTATTCACCTTTCAGGGCATTACTTTACTTCATACCTTTGGTAGAATATTGTTAAATAATATCCATATTCAGACTTCCTTTTAACCACACAAAGGCCCCCCTCATCATCATAGTTAAAATATCTCCCCTTTTCGCAAGTCTCGTAATTATCATCTTCATTACCGCCGACACCTCCCACCTCCCAGAGATATCTCCCATTCCGGATGTCGCATTCAAAAAGCCATTGCCCGTCCCATCTATCGTACCGTATCGTATCGTACGAGTACAAGGCTAATCCGAATAGACGAGAAGATGTTGGAACATTAAAAACTTCAAATTAAGACCCGCCCAGGCATTAATAACAATGCCAGACCGAAGAAAACCCAAGCGACTCCTTGGGACAGAGCGGGTTAAGCATGGGAGAGTGGGTTAAGCATGTGGCAGAGGGTTAAACGTGAGGGAGAAGGGGAATGGGGATGGACAAGTGCACGGGGTGACATTTAACGGTAATTTCCTGCAACGATTTTTGTTTAGCTCAAGTTCCTGGTGCTGCCACGTTGCTGCCACGTTGCTGCTGCTGCTGCTGTGGCAGATAAGCCTGAAGAGAAAGGTAGTATCCCCAGTATCCCTGGCACTTCCCTAATTACACATGGTATATAAATGTGTTGTCACGCCCACACACACACCACCCCCAACCCCCATCCACCACCCACCACCCTCGACGGGGCAGGGGGTGGATGCAACAACTAATTTCACATGCAGCACAAGGCGAGGCATCAAAATCCTGCTAATGTGGCGCTAGCAAAGAACAACTCTTAAAGTGAAGAAGGAACAGAACCAGAAGATGGGATGGCATGGGATAAAGAAGGATATTGGGATGTAAAGAAGCATTGGATACCCTTGAAGCAATTGAGGAAATTCAGATTAAAAACGTTTTTATCGAGGCACAAGTGCTTTTGCCTTCAAACGAAAAAGTCTCCACAGCGATTCGTCACATGATTTCTATATTAATTTATCTCCAAGTCTCTGCAGCCCTTTTGGACTCCAAAGTCCGTTCCAAACCTCTATTAAAGATCATAAATACCCTCGGAATAGAGTAGCCCAAGACTTACGTACCAATTACACGAGAACGTTGCTGTGGAGCTGTGTGGATCCTTGAGTGTTGAGCAGTTAAGAAGCTGGGCGGTACACATCCTTGTGACTGACACCGGAAGCTGTCTGTCTGCTCTGGCTGTTGACTAACGCCCCGCGGCATATATATATATATATATTTATACAGAAGTTTTGCGCCCAAAAGACAAGACACAACGCGAAGGCGACACAAGACACAAGACCCAAGAAAGACGCTGTCATAAATATTTATGCGAGTTTTGGGAACAACAACAGGCAGAACGAGAACGAACTCCTCCGAAACTACACATGCGATTGTCTAAGACACATCCTCAGACAGGCAGGCTGGCGGGCAGGGGGCAGGGGCCCCCACTGCTGCATCCTGGGCTGCTGCATCCTCGTGCAGCTGACAATGAGCAGCAGGATACATTTTGCACCTGCCACACCGCACCCGCGACATGTTTGCTCAGCATCTTTGGGAAGGAGACGGAGACGGAGACCCTGCAGCAATGCAGAGCAGAGCGGAGCAGCATCCCTCTAATGGATGGCGTGCAAAAGTTGACACAACACCCGGACCCGGACCCGGACACGGGACAGAGCCAACAGCTCCGTCCGGGCTTGCAGCTGCTGCTAGTGCAGCTCCCTTGTCTTTTGGGGGGGCGGCGGGTTGTTTGATGACAGCTAAACCTTGGGGCCCACTCCCCCACTGGCGCTGAAAAGGGCAAAGTTTTCATCGCAAGGCGTTTCCAAACGTTTCGTTTTCGTCAACTAATCGGCTACGAAGCTGCCATGATGCCATTCCGCCATCCTGCCATCCTGCCATCCTGCCAACCTGCCATCAGCCTCATCCTTGTTCCCATTTGAAGGCGGAGCTCAATGTAAATTCTGTACGCGTTTTGGATTTAAAATGCTTTGGGAAATGAAGCCCCTTGCTATGTGACTGTCTTAGCTGTGGGGGTTTCGAGTGGTTAATATCCTTGCTTCTGGGCATTTCTGGGATTAAATTGATTTGTGTTTTGGTGTAGAAAGAGCTTAAGGAGTGCAGTTCCTGAATGCCAAGGAGTTGCGGGAAAAAGTGCATCGGAAATGTGTGAGTTTTCGACTTAAGGAGAGAGGTTTTCATACTTTTAGATATAGAGATATAGAGATATAGCATAAGCTCTTGTTTCACCTATAGAAAAAACCAAGAGTGGAAATTTTAAAATTAAAGTGTTTTCACTGAAAATATTTAATCCAAAAATATTTCACATTTATATTTAATATATAATGCCATTACTTGGAGAGTTTTTCCTTATTTTTCTGAGGGTTACTTGTTGCTTTTCTTTCATACGTTCTCTAAGATTCAAGGCCCCTCATTTTCTCTAAGAAAACTCTTTTTTCGTTCCTTGAGTCACCCTGAAATCTATCCCAGAAAGTTTGCCCATCCTGTACTTCTTTTCTGGGCGCCTTCCTCTCAGTTTTCCCCACTATCCACCCGTTTATTCCGGCTGATTCTGTTGCCACGTATATGAGTTATAATTGGTTTGTTTAGCGCCTCCTGCCACCTGCCTCAAATTAGCTCTCACCCCTCGCCCCTCGCCCCTACAGCTCCTCCTCTCATTGCAATCCATTCAATTTACAGGTAATGTTGCCTGTTCTGGACCCATGAACATATCTCTTGCTCTCTCTATCCTTCTCCAGAGCAGAGCCTCTGCAGAGCAGAGCAGAGAGAAAGACAAACGTATTAGCGAGACGGACGGTTATGGGGCCAGAGAAAACTGGAGAACTTACGGAAAGATGGGAGTCTGGAAAATGCATTTGAGGAAATAAAAGTTAATGTTTGGACGGGAAAATACAACTGGGGAAAAGCGCTGCGAAAAGAGAGATATAATTCTGTTGTTGTTCCGCTGTCGCTGTCGCTGTTGCTGTTGCTGTTGCTGCTGTTGTTGTTGCATCTAATTCGCTTTGCTTTCTTTCAGCATTATGTTACGGCTGGTTCCTGCCACCATTATCCTTGGGATCCTTGGCAGAACAGAGGCAGCAGCAGCAGCAACAACAAGAGCAATTTACGGCAAACTCCTGCAGGTGAAATGGCATCCTTTTGTCAAGTCCTGCAATATCTTGGTGGCTGGAGAAAGGGAGCGCTTTCCTTCTTGTCATCCTGTTGGGTCCCTGTCTCGCTGTCCCGTTGTCCCGTTGTCTCGTTGTCGTTCCTATTCAAACTCCATACAAAGTGACATTTCACATATCACCGACGACGCCCACTTCTTCCACGCTTTTACCCTCCTCGCCCCCGCCCTCGCCTGCGCCATCGCGATGGCATCATTAGAAATGCATGACAATGTTGTCGTACCTCCAGAACACCCCCCATCCTCCAACTGGCCACGCCCCAAAGCCCACCTCCCACCAGCTACCTCCCACCACCCACCTTACTCCCCCAATCTGTTGTCTGGGCGGCTGGTGGGCGGGGGTGGCTCGCCTCGCCTCGCCGTAACAGGAATTTAGATTAAAGATTGAAACTTTGTTAATGTCGCGCATTATTAAGAAGAATCTTTTTCTTCCCTGAATCCCAAATGAGGCTACGGAAATTAGTGTGCTCTGATGGGATGAGCTCTCTGAAATTTCTGCCTCAGCTTGGGCGACTATAAGGAGAAGATATTGGGAACATTTTGGCTACAGGAAATTGATAAGAAAATTTCACTAACTCGATGGCTCAGTAGCCCTCCCAAAATCAAAGAAAATATGCTCATTTAATACTCAACCAATTTAGAGGAAAGAACGCCAAATACCTCTAAGCACATTCATGAAAATATACTGAAATAATTCTCTAAAAAAAGGCAATCAAGTACCCTGAAAAAAACCAAGGGAAAGATGCCGAAGAACCCAAAGAAACCAAAGAAATTATGATAGAATTATAGGAATAATCACTTCGGGCTAACTAATCGGAACGTTAAAGTGTCCGATAACGATAATTGGTTCTCTCAAGGGCTCATGTCAGGGTTAACTTCCAACCGGCGGTCGGCTGCCCGATTGCAAATAATATAAAATACATTACACACTTTCCTCGGACATTGTGGTCGCATTGCACAAGCAATTATCATCGGGACATCCGCAGGACGAGTAGTCATCAGAGATCTACCACAACATCTGTATCGGCTTTGTCAACCAAATGTACAAATATCGCTCAACGAATATCACAAATAATATGCAGCAAAACACTCTCCTAGCTATAGGAAAACAACTTTCCTCTGTTTCTATAAACAACTCGCCTTCGACAAACACCTCTTCGAAATAAATGTTCAGAATCCCCCAGCTTCAATCCCCAAAATCATTCGAACAACAAACGTTAGGCGAGTCGGAACTAAAAAATAAAAACAGAAAAATATCTCCTAGTAAAGGATCCCAAGAAATAAATTTCACTAGCCTCAAAATTCCCCAAGCTTTAGTACCCAAAAGACATTCGAACAACACACAATAGTCCGATTTCGATTTGGAGGCAGCCAAGACAGAGCATGGAATTCTATCGTCAGGCCTGTCCCGTATGGATTGTGTTGGACATCGGCGGTGCCTTATTGATGGGATCCATTGTTGGAGGCCTGTTCCAGTTTCTGAAGGGATACAGGGATGCCCCGTCGGCGATGAGTCGCGGTGTGTACGGCGGATAGGTTGCTGTCAAGATGACGACTCTCCCGATTGCCGCGACCTTTGCCGTTTCGGCCGCTGCATTCAGCACTGTGGACTGTACGTTGTCCCACTACAAGAGGCGGGAGGACAGCTGGAACTCTATTCTGAGTGGCGCTGCAGCGAGTGGCCAGGCGGTGACCTGTGATTCCCACTTACAGTCTGCCGTACTTGTGTGGTAGGTATCTCGTCTCCCTTTAATCTCTTCATTATTACATTTTGATTTGTATTTTTCTTTTGCCCTGTACAACGATATTGCTTTCAAGAAGATGATGATGACTGGGCCATATCTGACTAGGGAGAAATTCGCTTGACAACTAGGCAACGCCGGCCATCTTGACGAGATGCAACAACGAGTGGGGGCATGCGGCTCAAACTCTGAATCCTTTCTGGGCCCGTCCAAGACGCCGTCCCACTGGCTACACAACGGCTTGGGCCTTGGGCCTCTCCTGGAGTGGTGGAGTGGAGTGGTTCGGCTGCGCAGATTGTGGCCATTGCTGCGCTGGCTCCCTCGACGATCGCCAGCACCAAGCATCCGTTTGCCATTTGCCAGATTCCCTGGAGGGCAGTTCCAGCAGTCCTCCGTACAGTACACCGAGCTGAATGTTGCGACTCAAATGGCAAAGCTTGTGGCAATCACGAGAGTCTTCCGCTTGAAAGAAACCAATCCGCCGTATGGACGGCGATTCACCACCGACGGGGCCATCCCGGAATCCTTTCACGGACTGGAACATGCCGCCGCCAATAGCGCCCATCAGGAAGGCGCCGCCGATGTCCTCCACCATCCTCACGTGACAGGGCTGACGATAATGCTCCATGCGGTGTCTGGGCTGTCTCCAAATAGAAATCGGACTAAACGTGTGTGGTTCGAGCGGCTTTTGGGGGCTGAAGCTAGTGACATTTATTTCGAATAAATCAATAAATCAAACCTATAGCTAGGAGAGTCCTTCGGTTATATACATATGCACATTTTGTTGACACAAGCCGACACAAATATTGAAATGGCGGCTTATATATTAGCAGCTATATTAGTCCAGAGGGCTCTCTTAGGGCCACACATAGGCCCACATATGACCCAAGCTCTTCGCACTTTTCGCAGTTCCCGGCCATGTCCTCTATTTTGGTAAGATTAGGAAGAGAATGAACTCTCTATAGGTTCCATATGCTAAAACTCGAGCCCATGATCTTCTATTAGCTTAAAGTCTGGTCAAAGAAAAATGTAATATAATAATGGAAACCAATCGGTAACCAAAAGCATTGCATTCCTGATGAAACTACTGAGAAATCTTAACAAAATCAAAGCCCATCACCCAATCACTTAAACACAATCCATTTCACTTGGTTAACTTTGGTTAACTTAAAGCTAGATTAAAGCAGAAACAATTGGGGAAATTCAATGTTAAATCGAATCCCATCACCTACTCTATACATAGATACGTGGATACGTCCAGTTCAATTGACAAACTAATGCCTGTCTTGCCTCATTTAAAGTCCAACGTTGCCCCATTACCCCCACCACCAAAAACGAAAAAAACGAAAAGCGGAAAACTCCTCCATCAGCAACGCCAACGCCAACGCCGACGACTCCAAGCGAGTTCTGTTCTCAGCTGTTCCGATTAATTAGCATCCGTAATTGATGTGCAGAAAAGTTTTTAGCCTACGAGAGAGTTTGCATTTGCATTTTGCGGGTCCTTTTGACTGGAACTAGATGGACACAAACGTGAACATGGCCCCCAAGCCCTGCCAAAGGGATAGGAACGGGGACGGGGACTGGAGTTGAGGTCCGGTCTCTTCCATGGTCTATGCCATGCCCGTTTCTGGTCATCGCCTGTTCCGTGCCCTGTTCTGGTCTGCTGTCCAAGCCCAAGGTTTTTGTTGGATTTGAACGTGCCTCGTGTCGGAGTGAAACGTGACTTTGGTGCGAATTACTTTTGCTTTGATTTAATGTAATTAAAAAATTTCCCAATTCCAAAAGGAGAAAAACGTACAAGGACAGCCCAGATCTCCACCAAACGTAGGCCGTTCAGAGAGATCTCTGCCACACAAACAGTGATGCAAATATGTGACAGACCTTCAAGAGACTTTAATTTGTGGCTTCCATTTTCGATTCTGTTTTTAGGAGTTCCCAAAAGCACCACGAGCAGAGCCATGACTTGAATGTGGAGCGCAGCTTTCGCTGCCATGTCGCGGACTGTACATTTGCGGGTGCTACGCCCTCGAGCCTGCGGATCCATTCGGCCTCGCATTCCCAGGGGACATACGAGTGCGACCGGTACCAATGCAAGTATGTGGGAAAGAGCGAATTGCATTTGAAAAGGTGAGTGCTATTTTAATACAAATATTTATATAAATATACATATATTAAGTATACGCTTAACTTTCGGTTAAATTATGGGAAATTAGGGGTAAAAAGCTATGTACACCCAAAGAAATAACTTTGAAATTTAAAACTTTTAATATTTTCACTTGAATTTAGAAATTGTATTTAACAAGAGTGAAAACTATACAACGTAAAGGTTTTCCCCTACATTTGGACAATAAATTGAAAATATTTGATATTATAAAAAATATATAAAATTTATACCTACCTATTATGATGAAATATTTGATATTAAAAAAAAAAACTTTTTTCCATAATTTTTGTAAATTAAATTTATTTCATATTTAAATTGAATATTTTTATATTTCGATTTAACATATTATTTTTATTTTACCCTAAAAATAAAATATTGGCCACATTAAAAATACTTTTTTATACATATATTTTCAAATCAAAGTGAAGTCTATTTAAAATTATTTAAATACTTATAAATGATCATTTCATTATGCAATTTTGCTCTGAGTGTTTTTTTTTTCAAAAATCAAGCTAAGGCACTAATATTTTCGTTTTTATAATGATCTAATGGCTATTTTCCATTTCCGAAAATGAATGTCGTTACCAAAGGAAGAAAATAAGTTCTAGGATTAAAAATTTAATTAGCTCTAAGCTGAGTAGCTCTCAAGATAAAGTCCCAAATGAGGATTTACTAAGTTTATTTAATAGTTTTTTTTGAAGGTTGGTACTCCCTTTGTTTCTTGTATTTTCTAGGGATTTGCCATCCATCTGTCTGCCATACTCAGTTTTAATACCCTTAAACCAATAAATAGATGACCCGAAAAAAACCTTCTAAAACCCCTTGGAAATAAGTATTTATGGCACTCGTGGTATTCCCCATTTTCCCCCTCCAAAAAGTATTTCCATTCAATTACTTGGCAATTCATTATCCTCTCCCACACACACACCCACACACACAAACACACATTTCCCCTGAATTGCGTTTTCGGCGATGGGGCGAGAGAGCTCCTCTGACAATGTTGCAGCCCTATTACTAATCTACAAAATGCTAATCAGGACTTACAAAGAAAGAAAAGCACAACCAAACCCAACCAAACCCACAAGGCAGCCAAAAGACAATTGCAGCTAACAAAATAAACGAGCGACATTTTCTACACGAATTTGAATTTCTTAAATAAAAAAACAAAACGAAGAACAAAAACAAAAAAAAGGAGCAAAAAAAGAGGCAACAAGAGCAAAAATGTCATCCATAATTGCAGACTTTGAACGGCAATTGCATAAATTGATGAAAACAACAAGCGGCAGGCAGGCAGCAGCCAGTCCCGTCCCGTCCCAGTCCCACTCCCCAGTCCCAGATCCAGTCGAAGTCGCAATCGAAGAGCCCGAGCCCGAGTCCAGTCCAGCGACAGAGCAGAGCTGAGCTTGCCCCAATGGACGTTGCATGTAGTAGGGAGTGGGAGCAGTCGTCTCCAGCAAAATCGTGACTTATCGATCGCCTTTGATATGCGCATTGAATTCTTGTAATATTTCCAATGCTGCTCTCCGAATCCCGACGATCAGTTCAGGGCCAAATTGCCGGCAATATGGGTAGTGCCACTGTGTGTTGGCTGAAGCAGCAGCAGCAGCCACTGTGCTGCAGCTGTCCGCCCCAAGAAAACAGCGAAAAACAAAAAAAAAAAAGAAGGAAAGAAAAGAAAAGAGTTGGATACACAGTTGTAAGTGGCATTGGGGGACCCTGGACGTGGAGGATCGTCGTCGTCGTCGTTTCGATCGCTTTGATGGGTACGACATTTGGCTTCTTTTGTACTCTGCCGTGCAGACAGCAGATTTGAATGCTGGCCGGATAATGGTTAATACCCTTGATCACCTTAACCTTTGGCTCGACGATTGAATGGAGTGGGGCGATTAAACATCAACAGTTTCATAGTTGAACGATGGAAAGGAATGTCGTAGAAAACTATATGCACTATATACTGATTGATCTCTTTCTAGAGATTTCCCTGAATTTTGATTAGTCTGCTGGATTTATCTGCCGAAAAGTTAATGAATTCATTCAAAGAATACCACAAAATGCGGAGCCTCATTAAAAGTACGCAAAAACCCTTGACCTCAACCCAAAAAACAGGGCTTGCATAAATCTTCTCCAGATCCGGAGAGACAGAGAGAGAGAACTGTGGCTCTGCTCTGTGATGCGCTTAACTCCCCTTGGAAATCTTCAATTAGCTATCAAAAGGCTGGCCCCGCTGCTGATCCAGGAATTTCAAAGCGCAGCCAAAAAGGCATCGCTCGGCCTCGTTTCGAGAGGCTTCTTTCAGGCGGCGGCGACGGCGGCGGCGGCATTCAACACAGAGAGTGAGGTACAGGGAAAACCTCCTACAACTTCTGGGTCTGCTCCTCCTGCAAGCTCCATTACTTGCCGCTAATTAAGCCTACCGCGAGTCGCGTTCGTCCGTTCGTCCGTTCGTCTCTCTCTCTCTCTCTCTCTCCCTACGCTCTGTTTCTCCTCAAGTTTTTCTGTTTATTCGAAGCTTGAGATTTCACACAGATTCCAATACCAAAAAACAAAAAAAAACATTGGCAATTAATTGTGAGTCCTCGGTTTGGACAGTAGCTGATAAGTCGAGTGGACACAACACACACACACACACACAGAGCAGAGCAGAGGAGGAGCAACTGGAGCCTACAGTCCTACAGTCCTACAGTCGGTTGGAGGAGCATTGGGGCATAATTGAAGGCGCGTAACTGAAATCGTGTGAGTGAGGCTGTGCCCCTGGGGACTCTAAGCTGGGGCATATTGGTTACAGTATCGATCAACAGCTGCCTGCTCTTTGTACAGGAAAATCCTTCTAGAACTCCATTGGGTCTCCGATCCACAGATAGTATAACCCCAAAATATTGTAAAATCCTTGCCTAAAAAATCGTGTACCATTGAAATGGATTTATATTGTTATTGCTCCGATCAACGTAGTCGCAACGTTTCTGTCGAGGCACACACGTGCCCGACAGCTACCGTAGCTCATCAGCACAGTCGTGTACGACCCATTCCCCCATTTCCCAATATTTGTTTCCCGCTCTTTGCCCGAAAAACTGATCGCCATCTAAGCCAAGTCTGGATTGGCGGCTGCTGCTGCTGGGGCTGCTTCAGCGGCTCCTGCCGGCCGAAAGGCAATTGCCAATTGCCAACTTACTCGTATTTTGATTTCGAGCGTGCGATTCGAATGCGAAATTAGCAATTAGTTCTGACTGCGGTGGCGGGACAAGCCGCCACTGGAATTTACCGCCTAATCAAGCGTTGAGATTTTAAATATGGCTTTGCTCTTGCGTTCTCTTCTCTTCTCATCTCATCCCTTTCTTTCTCATTTTAGGCACCTCAAGTCGGTCCATGGCAGGAAGCCGGACAAGTGGTTCCCCTGCGATCAGTGCGAGTTCAGGGCCCGCAACGAGGTCAAACTCCGACGTCACTCAATCTGTCACTCGGGCGAAAAGCGCCACAAGTGTCCCCACTGCAGTTTCCAATGCAAAAACATCGACAATCTACGCAAACACGTGATGAAAACGCGCAAGCATCCTGGGAAATTCATGTACGAGTGCAAAAAGTGCTCGGAGCAGAAATCGAAGAAGATTTACAAGACCAACAGCTACCACGAGTATCAGAGACATTTGACAACGCACGAAACGGACTAAGGTACGGTTTCAGTTCATAAAAATATGAATAAAATAAAAAAAATGCTTTTGCATCGGCCGGGAATCGAACCCGGGCCGCCCGCGTGGCAGGCGAGCATTCTACCACTGAACCACCGATGCTTCGGTGTCTTCCGCTTCATAACTTTCGATCTTGAACTTTGAACTTTTTGTTTCTCTTACAGATTTACTGAAGATCTTCAAAAGTTGGCTAAAATTACCATAATCCACTCTTAAAGATATGTTATATTTTCTATAGCTACACTATATACAGTAGCTATATAAGTAATTACCATCATATGAAATCACGATCACCCATAAATATAATTTAGTATTCTGTTTTCTGATAGCTTTAGGTGAGGAATTGATCTGAAGGAAAGCTCTTGGCATTCTACATTCTTCTGCTTCCCAATTCTCTAAAGTTATTTCTAGTTAGTTAGTTATAAGTTATTCTAGTTATTCTCTAGTTATTTTTCCTATTCTTCAACTAGTTTTTGTTTATAATGGATCTTAAGAATTCAATTAAATACAATTAATTCCTTCCAAGGAACCTCCAAAAGATAGCAGATCCCTAATAGATATTCAAAGAATATAGAATCAAAAAAAGTAATGCTGCATCGGCCGGGAATCGAACCCGGGCCGCCCGCGTGGCAGGCGAGCATTCTACCACTGAACCACCGATGCTTCATATTTTATGCCGTCAAAATAATCCTGCATAAAGTTAATGTTTCATTATAGAAAATAAATTACCCTATCAAAAATATATAAATCTTTTACTATCTTCTGTGTTCATATTTTTGATAATATTATAACCAGGGATCGTAAGAGTTATAATTTTTATAATACAAATCACGAATAATTACACCCGGTACGCGAAGAGTATAGGGGTATATTAGATTTGTTGAAAAAATTGATGTGTGTAACACAGAAGGAAGCGTTTCCGACCCCATAAAGTATATATATTCTTGATCAGCATCAATAGCCGAGTCGATATTACTATGTCTGTCTGTCCGTCCGTCTGTCCGTCCGTCCGTCTTCATTAGCGCCTATAGCTCAGAGACTATAAAAGCTAGAGGAACACAATTTTGTATCCAGACTCCTGTCCTATCACACTGTTCCAAGTGCATTTCAAAATTTCGCCACGCCCCCTTCTGCCCCTCCAAAGGACGAAAATCTACAATTTTGAAGATACGGGAAAACCTAAAACACAGAATCAGAGAAAATGCCCATATCTATCAGAGTGTTGAATCTGGATCAGATCGGATCATTAGTATAGCCAGAAGGAACAAATGAAATTTCAGTGGCCTTCCAAGCGCAGACTCATTCCCTCTCTCTCTCGCACACAGCCGTGTATGTATATGTAGGAAGTAGATAAAGACATGTAGAAAAGGCAGATGTACAAAATTTATGGAAACAAATATGGAAACATCTAATAGATAAAAATCTCCGAAAAGGTTCGACTTAATTCCTTTTTTCTTTTTTGGCTAAAATTAAATTTTGCGAACATGTAATAAATTACAACAAGCTCACATACATACATACTGACTGAGTGCGGAGCCGCGGCCGTAGACGCGGCTCACAACGTTCCCCCTCGTTTTTATTTCGGACTTGTATATAAAAATTAAAAAAAAAAGTAACTATTATTTTAATAAATTAATGTTTTTGGCATTGATTTTTTTAAGACTCGACTTTTATTTGTGACCCCAGATTATATCAGTTCTTGACATTATTTATGATATTTGTTTTAAAATATAAAAAAATAAGTTTGCATCGGCCGGGAATCGAACCCGGGCCGCCCGCGTGGCAGGCGAGCATTCTACCACTGAACCACCGATGCTTCAATGTCTTCTGCTTCATAACTTTCGATCTTGAACTTTGAACTTTCTATTTTTCTTAAAGACAGACTAAAGAACTTCGAAAGTGGCCTAAAATTAGCATATTTCACTCTTATAGATAATATTTTCAGTAGCTAAGGATTTTCTTTTAGTTTTTCAGTATTCGATAGGTTTAGATGGAAAATGTTTTTAAAGAAAGTTCCTTTAAAAATGAACGATCAACACTTACTTCCAAATTCTCGAGATAGATAATATGTAAGGTCACTATGTAATTACCATCCTATTAAGTCACCATCATCCATAAATATTATTAGTTATTCTTTTTTCTGAGAGTCTTCGATGAAGAATTGATCATAAGGAAAGCTCTTAGCATTCTACTAGCAATGCTTAGGTGTCTTCTGCTTCAAAATTCTCGCGATAGAAGTCATATTTTATATTCAGCAACAAGTTTAGGTTTATAATGGATCTTAAGAATAAACCCTCACACATTTGGTGGTAAACTTCCATTAAATTCAATTATTCCTTCCAAAGAACCGCCAAAATGATAGCCGACCCCCAATAGATATTGAAAGAATATAGAATCAAAAAAAGTAATGCTGCATCGGCCGGGAATCGAACCCGGGCCGCCCGCGTGGCAGGCGAGCATTCTACCACTGAACCACCGATGCTCGTTGTCACCTCTGATCACCAAACTTTTCATCTGGATGGGGCTTACGAAGGGGTTCCATATACTCTCCAGAGAGAGTCCTCTTAAATCAATAATAACAAGAGAATTTTTTCATTCGATAATGTATTCTCTTTCAACCAGAATTCTGTTATATCAGGATTATAATTACAGATTTAGTTATAGAGTAGATTCTATCTAAATGAAATTATCAATTTATTTTTCAGATTTCATGTTTTATTTAACTCTGAATTTCTTCAATGTGTGTGAAATCAATGTCTCGGAGCGAAGCGTGAATTCGTTTGTGAACTTTTTCGTAGTATTGTGTGTAGTGTGGCTTTACTGTAGTTGCTGCTGTAAACGACGATCGAACTAAAGAATTATTGCAAGAATAACAGAAATTATAGCTAAGGAAATGAATGGATTTCAAGCAGCGCAGACAGTAAAGGAGCTCCAATCCAATTCAATATCTTCCGCCTCTAAGGTGAACTTTTTTGCTTATAAAGAATCGGCAATGGAGGTGCCAAAGCCAAAGGTCTGCTTGATGCTATGCCAGTAGTATCGATGCCAGTTGGTTTTCATTGCATCGTACTCGGTGGCGGGAATGCCGGTCTGCTTGAGCGTCATCATGGTGCTATTGGACTGCAAAATAGAAGGTGTGATGTCAGATGAATCGTACTCTGAAAGCGTGCTATATCTCCTCGCTTTCACTTACAGTCTCCTCGAGCTCTATGAGTACATTCGAATAGTGACCAGAGGACCAGTTTTTCAGACGCCAGCTCTGTTGGATCTTCTTTTCTGGGATGAGCTCCTCGAATTTGCCCAGAACATTGCCGCCATAAAGAACAAATCTGCAAGATAGAAGGCAAACATTCCGGTAAGTACATTATCTAGAGATCAACGGATTGGAAACTCACTCTCCACCGCGCACTGGATCGACTTTGGCGGGCGCCCGTGTAAAGGCAGAGACCATATCGGGTTTGGTGAGGGCATTGTACAGATCGTTGGCGTTGCAGTGGAACTCCTCGGTCATCGAGAGCGTGCGCACGTCCAGCTTGCAGCCCACCTTCGAGGAGTCGCTGCTCTTGGGTGTTGCCACGGCAGCGGCCGCTGCTGCAGCCTTCTGGGCCGCATTCTTGGCATTGTTAGCATCCTTGAGGCTGGCAGTGTTGATGGGGTTACCGCCCTCGTCGCCCTTCTTTGGTAGAATCAAGTTCTTGGAATACTCCTCCTTCAGTTCCTTGATATAGACGCCCAGCTGCTTGCGAATCCTATCCCGACCGACATTGTACATGAACTGCTTGAGGGTCTCCGACTCGTCGTTGGACTCGTCGATGGTCACCGTGATCTCCACATCGTCCAGGTCGTTCTCCTCCGAGAGATTGGGTATGGTGAGCTTCCCTTTGTGCGAGAGCTTGCTGTTCTTCAGCAGCTGGCCGGACCACTTGAGCACCAGCTCCCACTCGTAGAAGTATATCAGCTTGCCCTTGCGATTGTTGACGGTCGCCTCGCCCTGGCACTTGTCCACCGCCTCGACCACGCACTCGGTGTCGCTTTGGTCTGCAGAAACGAAACGCGCACAAACACACGGGCGCGGGTTTTAGGTTAGAATTTTTGTTGCAGTGCCCCCCTCCCCCAGCGGGATGACTTGCCTATTTTGAAGTCCTTGAACAACTGATGCAATCTCTCCTTGGACCAGGGCGTTGCGTTCTTTTCCGTCCAGTGCCAGTTGTTCACGTTGGTGGCGTCGGGACGCTCCTCGACAATCCAGCGCGGATCTCCTTCTCCCCATTTGGCCATCGTTTACGCTTCGCTTACGGGCGATTTGCTGCTGCTGAATGAAAGGATGCAATGGAATTGGCTCGTCACTGGTCCGGCAGTGGTTTCGGTGGCTTCTTTCGCGTCGCTTGGAAGTTTTTTGCAGATTATGGTCGAAATTTCCAGAAATTACAAAATTTTTATTTTGGCATTTATCGCCCAAATCTATCGATATGAAACATGTGTTCGGGGAGCTGCCACCTAGTTGACAATTTGCAGCCCTGCGATACATCGATAGCCATGATATCGTATTCATCCCATCCCCTCAAAGAAAATGGCGATAGAATATTTTGGTGTTGACTTGTTTATATTGTGATTAATCAATGAAAATCATAGGAAAATCCTAGGAAAATCATAGTCAAATAATGTTTAAATAGTGTGTTGCCGCGCTTCTCAGTCTGCGTGATTATTGTGGACCGCCACAATGATTAGCGCCATGGACAATTTTGACAACAGATCGTATGGGGCAAAGGGGCGCAGTGAATTCTCGATGCCAGGTAAACGAAACGAAACGAAAGCAAAGCAAAGCCAGAAGCCCCCAGTGCGCGCGGATTACCCTTAATCCGGAGTATCCGAGTGAAATTGTGTGAAATAAGTGGAAAAATGCCTTCCAAAATGCATGAGAATGGAATGGGGCGAGTCCCGCACTAAAAATTTAATGAAGCAACAAGCAATCTACGTGTGCGTGTTCCCTGTTTGTGTGTGTGTGTGTGTGTCTCCCTCTCTCTGCATGGGTATGCGTGTGTTCTCATTTACTCTGGCCTTCAATTGAATTAATAATAATCCCCAATGCTAAAATTATAGCTAATAAGTCAATTTACACAATTAGTCGCCCATTGTGCGTGAAGAAAGAGAGTGGAGACAAGCAAAAAAAAGTTTATTGATTGAACGGAACAGAGTTCTACGTCACAGGCCATCTCGCTTCTGCGCAGGCAGGCATCGGATGCATTTCAAATGAATAGTGTATGCGTGAGTGCGTGCGTGTGTTTCTGTGTATGTGTGTGTCTGTGTGTGGGTGCGTGCTGCTGGAATGTGTTGTTGTTGGCTGTTGCTGGAGCTGCGCTGCGCTTCTTCTGCGTTCCAATTAACCAAAAAGGTGTCCCCGTCTCTTTCTTTTGTTGCAGAACTAACGCAGGAGCAGCATAAGCTACTGATAGATCTGCGCCGCAAGAAGCAGGAACTTTTATTAGAAATACAGGTGAGTGGACAAACAGTGATGCCCCAAGATAATGGCTTGAAAGAAGCTAGAAGGTGTAACTAAGATAATATAATACTATTATGCTGGATATTCAAATATATGCCAGCTGACCATCGCCGTCTGCTCTTCATATTATTATTTTCAGCTCTGGCTTGGAAAAGGCCAGATTGTTTACCCACTTCGAAAAAGCTAAATTCTTCAGTTACAGCCTATTCTTATTCCTCTTTGTCCCCCTTCTGCTGATTCATTTGCGCAAAGCCTTCACCTCTCCATGCAAATGTCAAGCCTCTCATCTTCTCTGGGCACCTGCCCGTCTCTCTCTCTCCATATTCTTCTTCTTCTAGTTGTTCATCTTCTCTCTGTTTGCCTGATCCCGTTCTTCCTCTCAAAGCTAATTAGCTTGTTCACATTTCGCTTTGAACAATTTGCTTTGAATACACACATTTTATTGTTGTAAATTTATTTGATTGTCTTTAATGGCTTTTAGCCCGTCTTGACATTTCCTCATTGGCATTCTTCTGGTCGCACAGTTTTTCTTTTTTTAAAACAATGCAGTAAAAATAGTGCCGTTATCGCGTGTGCCGGCCCGTCGCTGTCGCGAAGCTCATCTTTGAACTTTTTGGGTTGACATTTGTTTTATGGCTATTTTTGCCATTTTCGCTTTTTATGTATTTGCTTTGACGTTCGCCAATAACAACGTGGGAGCCGCCGCTAAGCTCTCCGAATTCGAAGCCTGAGAAAAATAACTGTAAATGCAGAGACACCGATCAGATCAGATCAGGGGCGTAGTCAAGGGGGATAATAGTTGGGCCCTCAATTTATGTGCAGCGAAAGTTGAAAAGAGAACAACAGCAGCCACTATACAAGACGGAACCGCCAAGATCGGATCGGTAGCACATCTGCACATCTGCAAGGGATTTCGAGAGTCCTTATCTGTGTCGTCAAGATCTTTTTATAGTTTCATCCCATATGCGGCCGGCCCTGCTCTGTCTGTCGTCTACCTGCTCTTAAGTAAACTTCGCTCCTGTGCGTGAAACGCATGCAAAATGCACGGAATGCAATTCGCTGTCCCGCTCTCATAACATAACTCATATCTGGCGACTCGCGACCCGTTTTGTTTCGCTTAGTCATCAATGACGTTTTCGCGGGAGTAGGAGGAAAACCAGCGCTCGTCGATCGTCCGTCTGTACATGTCGTCTCTCTATCTCTATCCAACCCACGCTGCGCGTTCGAGTTGGTGCCCAACGACTGTAAAATTGTTATTATATTTTTTGTTTGCTATATAATTGTTATTTCCGCGTGTGTGAGTGTGTACGTCTGTGAAAGAACGTGATCAAAGACCCAAAAAGTGTTATTGTTCCTCCCATCATACGTTTGCTGTTGTTGTTTCTCTTCTGCCGCTGTCGCTGCCGCTGCTGCTGCTGCTGCTGCTGCTGTGCCATGTACAAGTTTCTATATCGTAGGATTATAAACAAAACCAAAATCAAGGTGAGTGATTAAGTGCGCAGAGCTGCCAGGTGACTCAGTGGATGATAAGACCCCCGTTTATATGTGGGTTATCGGTAGAGATAGGGGATACAAATGCTATTTCATGAATGAAATATAGCAAATAATTGTTGAGAAGGTTAAGAAATTGATTGGAATCTTATCAAACTGATAAAGAACATCCGCAGAGCCCATCCATGTGCATTCCAATGGCTGATAGTGTAGAGGGCCTTTAATTGGGTCTAGGATTTGTACAAGGGGCTATTTTTATATGGTAAAGTTTTAGGCAAATACCGCTAATCCTCTACAATACTCAGTCCCTCTCTGCCATGCATATTTTCCACAAAATTTCGCTAATTCCGCACAAATTTTCGCCACGGTTTATTACGCATAATTTGGGTTTTATTGCCTGGGGTCGGGATCGGGGCTCTCCACTACAGAAGTGTATTATTTCTACCTGGCGGGGCAATTGACACCTCATCTGGGCCTAGGGCAACCTCTATAATTCCCTCTCCCTACCTAAATCGCTTCTCTCTGCCATTCTGTGTGTATGTGTGTGTGTGCGCCCTTTACCGCAATGCATAAATTACTGCGTGTGCTCTTTGCTATTTATTCTGCTCTCCTTGGTTTCTGGTGTCGTGGTTTTTGTGTAAATTTTTCGGCAATTAGCTGAGTTCAGCTTTCGGGTTAAGTTGGGTCAAGTTTTTTGGGCTGGCTTTTGTTTGCAGCGGCCATAAATTTAAGACTGGGCTGACAACAGGAGCATAAAATACTACTACCCGCAGGCAGCCCCTCGTTTGTGCTGCTGAGTACTTTTCAGGCTGTATTTCTTTGATATTTCCAGAGAAAATTAATCTAAATCGATAAGGGAGATTCGTTTGATGGCAAAAAGGGCAGGACACTTCCATCTTACATATATTCCAGATATATTCGGTTAAAAAGAAATATGAATTATTTAATTTGAATACAGCCCATAAATACATACATTTTGCATATAGTTTACATACACGTGACACCCAAAAGTATGCAACACTTTATTTTTTCAGGTTATTTCCATTTTATTTACTTGAGCTTCATGTATTTAGCATGTATATGTACTTATGAAGTACATGGACACAAATTAAAAGATTTAAGTTTTTTCTAGAACAAATAGGAACAATGGCGGGCAAAGGAATCAAGGAGTCTTATCAATCGCTGAAAGTATTCTTCACTTTGTGGTTTATTGCTCTATTTCTTATATTGGAATTACGGATAATTACCATTACAAAATGTAATGGTTTCAAGGCTCCTTGGCATAAATAGATAGCATAAATTCCTTTGTCTGGCCACTATCTCTCCGACGTCAAGACTATTTATATAAAATTCCTAGAAATACTTTCAGATATGTCCCACATACTTCCATTTTTGTATCTCCAAGAATTGTTTACCTTCCGGCCGTCGGCACAAACGCACAAAGCCAATATCAAATATTTGTATTAAATTGAATGATTCATGGCTGACGAGCAGACTTTGCGGTTATCGTCAGAAATGCTTATGCTACGAAGAGGCTCTACGACCGACCCTTCTGGGACGATTAGTTGCGCCGCCTGCATGGGATAGAGAGATACGCTTGTACTTAGGCGTCGTTTATTGCGATTTCAATTCATCCATCCCTCCATCCATCCATCCATTTCTAGCCAATTCATTCGTTTTGCCGCACTGGCGATAAGGCATCCATCCATCGCGTGCTTTGGGCTTAGTTCTCTTTCGGACCGTCCGCTCTCCTCTTATCTCTTATCTCTGTGCTCTTCTTCTTTCGGCCCCCACGAGTCACGCTCTTCTCCCATGACGCTGGGGACAGCTGTGCGGGTTTTTTTGCTGTTTGCTAAAATATACAACTTTCGGATAACAAACAAAACACAATCTAAAAACAAAAATGTTCCGTTGAACTTTCGCCATTTTTTGTGTTTGCAGTTTCCTCTTTCAGGTTCTGCTTCTCCTCCCTCATTCTTCGTGATCATTCTTGGCTGCTGCTGTTTATTTTGTCGTTTGCTTTTGTGTAAGATTGTGGCGACTGTTTAGTCATCTGATCCGTTAATGTCAGTCTCTCTCTCTCGCTCTCACTTGGAATCTCTTCATCTCACTTGAAATCTCTTGTTCTCTTTATTAAAACACTTTTCTTTCAATTTGCAAGTTTTGCAAATAGAAAAGTTTTGTTTTTCATTAAGTTTTGTTTAATATATTCCCCCACATCTCTCTCTCTCTTTCTCTCTCCCTCCGTCGCTCCATCTCTCAGCTCTACTTAAACTTTAAATTATGATTTATGAGTGCAAAAAGCAGCAAAACTTTGCACAACAACAGAAACAGTTGGAAACTTATTGAAAGCGCACTTGAAGTGCAAATTTGTTCTTTGATTTATGATGTCTGCTTTGAGGTTAGGAACGGGACAGGACCGGACAGGACAGGACAGAACGGGGAACAGGACGACTGGCAACAATGGCCATTGCACTGGCCATTAGCCTCCACTCCACCAGTCCACTCCTCGCTCTTGTTTATGCCATCACTCTACTGGAGGGACTCCCAACAATGGAAACTAATCGAAGAGACCCAACAAAACCCAAATGGAAAATGCAGAGTGGAGTAGAGTAGAGTAGAGGGGGTGCCAAGTGCTGAAAGGGGGGAACGGAGGACCTACAACCATTGCAGTTTATGGCGTCTGCATGCAAATGGCTTCCACTTGGATCACGTGTTTCAATTTCATGTGTACAATACCCCCGTGCCCGTGCCCGTACCCGTACCCGTACTCGTGCATTTATGCAAACAGAAACAGAAGCAGAAGCAAAGTAAATTGTAATGACTTCCTCCCATGACAGTTTGCCATTTGCGAAGGCTGGTCCCGAGGCGGGACTATGGGAGCCATTTAGGACATATACATTTGTAATATCTTGTAATTAGATAACACCACCCAATCCATTTGCACATGCTGTAAAGATTGTAGAAATTACTCATACGAGTAAATGGTTTTCAACACATTACGGGTGCTATAGTGCTTTCTCTTGGACATTTTAATATCTATCATTACATTTTCTAATAAAATATTGGTATTTCAACCTTTTTTCCTTGGGAATAGAACTCCTAAACGACTTTAAAGTATTAATTCCTTCAATCCCAAAAGCCTTCACAGCCGACAGACAAAACTAAAGAGAAACCCACCGAAGAGCAACTCTCTTAGAAACACTTGTTGACAGTCAGCTGTTTTCAAAAAAGAGAACCGAAACTCATACTTGAGTTACTCGTTGAATATTGCGATATGAGAGCCGAAGCGCTCGGCTCTCGCTCTCTCTTTGCCGAAGCGCTCTTTGGCTCTCTCTCTGCCGAAGCGCTCTTTGACTCTCGCTCTCTCTCTGACGAAGCGCTCGTTCCAAACTTTGTTCAATTTCCAAGCTAATTTTATTAAGAATACAATACAATGGGGTCCTTAAAATTGTGCAATTCTTGTAAAGAATTGATAAGTTTATCAGATAAAATTATGTGGTCAGTGGGTGGGGTCTTGGTTAGCTAGTAATTTTAGGCGGAAGATCAAAATTGACGAATATGTTATGTTTTCGATGTTTTTGCGATGTATTTCTATGTTATGTTCGCAACATCATCGCAACATTAGCAACATCATCGCAATAACATCGACACTCACTTACGTCGTGCTCGACACTCACTTACGTATTTTACCGTTGGCAGCATTAATTTGTATGGGCCAGCAACATGTTCCGCGAAATGAGCGACAATGTTCCGCAACATGGAGCAACATGAACACGGAATGAGCAACATTCTGCATACCCCTTGGAAAAAGTTATGATAGAACTAAGGAAATGTTTGTCATCGCTCCCATGAATGCAGAAAATATCTCAACGAAATATTTTAGTTAATGATCCTCTTACAGAGAGCTAACCATAAAGTACTATATCGAGATCGGGATCGCGATATATATACAGGAACAAAATCAAAAGCATGAAAAGATAAAAAAGTGTCAATCAGGGAGAAGACATTATTAATTACGTTTTAAGGCAGTTTTAAAAACACTATTTCAATATCAATTAAAGAAAAAAGGGTATGCAAATGTCCATACCACTGGTCAACAAGCAACAAGTGTTCAAATGACGTGACATTCGACTCTCACTTACGTTCCACTCTCACTTACGTGCTGCGGTTGCTTAAGAAGTACCTTGTGCATATGACTACTGTGGTTTTAATGGCACTCGGGATGCGCACAGGGCATTCGTTCATACAACCGTATGCCTGTTTTTCGTTCGAGGTAGCGTCAGTTGGGTCGATCTGATCGGGCGAGTATAAAATCGGCCGCTGAACGTGGAGGGTGTGCGCGAGAGCGCTCTAAATAAAAGCAAAACAAAAATTGTATTTAATTTCACGTTTTCGTTCGCGTTCTTACCGCTTTTCGAGTGCCAAAAAAAAGCAAACGAATAAAAGTAAAAAAGGAATTATAAATATTCTGGGTGCACAGTTGTGTTATATTTATAGTGATAGAAAAACCTCGTTGAAAGGAAAATTGATAATATTTATAAATAAATAGATTTTTCTGTTTGTTCGGTATTGTGTGTGAATTTGCTTTGTTTACTCGCACACGCCTGGCAAAAAAAAAAAAATCATCATCGAAAACGGAAAACGGCCAAAGAATTCCATTGATAAGGTGTCCCGGGGGCTTATCAGTGGCCAGCGATAGTGCAAAAAGTAATTGAAACGCAAAGAAAGGAAAACTTCATATAGAAGCTGTCTGTGCAAAGTGGGAACAAAGTGCAATAAATTAATAGGAAAAATCAGCAGCAGAGCAGCATCAGTCCCGTCCCGTCCCGCCCGCCATTTGAATCATCGGAATATTCCATGTAAATATAATATACAATATATGGTGATGCTCTGTATACCTTGTTTTCAGGCAATTTACAAGTACAAAGCCCGCGAATGAGCGTCATTTCCCCCTTTAGATATTCCAGATAATAACTTTTAAAAATAGATACGGTGTCCCCCCCGCCCCTTTTGACATATTCCGAATTGTGTAAATTATTAAATGTTGCAATCGTCATTCCGTGACGTCACTGGCGTAGCCATTTACCTTTATCAATTATTGTCAGACTTTGCTTAAATTATCAATATACAATATACAATATTTGTATTTGTTCTGGCGTCGATTTCTCATATTTCTCGTGACGCCGAGCCTTAGCCGGTTTTCCTCCTTCTCCCTCTCTCTCTCTCTCTCTCTCTCTCTCTGTGGAATTGGCATTTTATTTGCTTAAATTCTCATATGACTAATAATAAACATTTATGGGCACACTTTTGTTGTGCATTTTGGTTGCCAATTGGTCAGAGAACATTTTTTATTGCTTTTTTTTCTGCGAAAATATTTAACTAAATAATTTTGTGTTTTTGTGTGTGTGGGAGGACACACCGCGTGATTGAGTCTCTGCTTTTGATTGATAATACCCAATGCGGTAATTGATCGGTAAATATGGCAGGCATTAATTCGGATTTACAAAATAGCAAAATAAATATTATGGAGATTTATGGGGATATTTCAATGCAAAATATAAACCAGTAGGGGCTATTCTTTATATAGTTTTAAATCAAATATCAAACCCAGAGACAGTTTCTTTTTTTGTTCAATTTCATTCAGCTTTTCTCGCCCCTCTCTCCCTCCCTCTCTCTCTCGCCCTCTCTCTGTCCAACTAATAATCGTTTAGCTTTAGAGAAACAATCAACTTTTTTGTCGTATAAATAAAACCAACCGAACAGTAGATACATTTTATGGCCACAGCATTTTATTTGCCAAAAGTGAAAAAGGATGAAAAAATACAGAACAAATCACACTCAATGGGCAAAAGGAAAACTAACAAAAAAAAAGAAAAGGGTCAGACACAGCCCAATGAGCATGTCCCACCGCCAGAAGAGGCTTCTGCCTAACCTTCAGACCAGACGGCATGTGGGGCACAAACCCCACCCCACCCCATCCCACCGCAAGCCCAAGAGTCAGTCGCAGCCACTAAACAGTTTGTTTGGGGCCCCGAGACCCCGAGACCCGAGACCCCACCGACATTCTGCCGTAGAAGTCCCCCAAAAAACTTTGTTCTAAAATAAATTTGAAGCGACTTTACTGCGCTGCGTCGAAATGCGCAGAGGCAGGGGCGGAGGCGGAGGCGGGGGCGGGGGAGAAGGTCGCATCCGAAAAAGGGATACGGAACAGGAGTGACGTTGGCACGCCATTGCAGTGGTACTTTCGGTGGTACAACTGGTGCTCCTGTTTCCACTTTCTGCCACAGTTTCGCTTCCTTTTCCGCTCCATTTTTCGGGGAAAATATCGAGGAAAACCAATTGCTGCCGCTGCTACTGCTGCCGCTGCTGCTGCGGGTGCAGAGCAGCATTTTATCAGGCGAACAATAAACACAACAGCCACACAATCCACAATTGCTGTACAAAGCAATTGAAAAATGGGTGTGTAGTAACTCACTTAACTTGAACCCTCCCCCAACCCATCCACCATCCACACCACACCATTCCACGCCGTTCTGTTCCATTTCATTCCGCTGTGTCGCTCCTCACAGTGTTCCCACCTGCTGCGCTCGACGCTGGACGCGACTTTTTACGCCCTTTTGCAGAGAGGGTATTCGAGTTTTGAGCAGAGGTTTGCCAGGGACAAAGAGAAGCCCTCCCTGAGCCCCCTGAATGAATAAAACATGAGGAAAGTACAGTTCTACAGCTGTTTCATTGCCATTTCGTGCCAAAATGTCGCGTATTTTGTTGTTAATTGGAACGAAAAGCAAGACTGATGGAAAAGCTGTATATGGAAGTATCTTTCCACCCAAAATGCACCCAAATCGGTTAGCTAGAGTATCCCCATCTTCGGCTTGAGGGCCGCACCTTTGTTTCGCTTTTCTGCATATTTCAAGCGCGTTTCGTCTGCCAATGAAACATGCCAAAAACACACCGAAACTACAAGTCAGAAGGAGGAGGGAGCGGGGACCTGTGGCAGGAATGGGCCAGCGAGTGTTGCCAACACTTTTTTATGCGAAAGTGCTCGGTACCTTCCTCCTCCTGCGCCTGCCCCTCCCCCTGGCTTGGCGTTGCCCCAAGAATGCAAATGGCGCGCGCTCTGCCATCGCATCCGTAGTACTGCCTTCGCCTATACCCATACCCCACTGTAGTACGTAGCAGGGCCCACTGTTGGCCCCAAATGTCTCTCGGCTGAGAATGTGAATGTTTGTGCATTGTGCGGAGTATTTTTGAATTTTCCAACTAGTCGCCGAATGAGAAAAGAACGCAAAAGAAAAAATCAATACTTGCTGCCTGCCACTTGGGTTGACACTGGAATTATGCGTTTGCTCTTTTCCTTTTCCTTTTCTTTTGCTCTTTTCCTCTTTTTTTGTGGGATGACAACTCTGGCAATCCAGCTTTTGTGGCTTTGGAGAGTACTCGAAATGTTATTTGATTAAAAGTACAGAACACGCTGGCTGGAGTAGGGTTCCATCCACTGGAGGGACTGGAGGAGGGTTACTTTAAGATTGTTCTGTGTTTGCGAGAAGCTCTCGAAAGAAACGTCCCCCGCACTCGGTGAAAGTTTTGTCACAGATACATTCCTGAGAAAACAATCTTATCTTTGATTATACGAACATGAGAATGCGGTAAATGTTTTCACAATAGATAATCTCTTTTATCTGCGGGAATCTCAGTTATGTGACTTGCAAAAATCAAAGAATTTCGATAAAAATGTAATGAAAGTCTCATAGAAAAATTTAACAATGAAAACATTTATTAAAGTACATTTTTCTGATATTTAATTGCCATATTCTTGAAGTATAATGATAGAATATTCATAAAAATATCATAGAAACATTTGAGAATGAAACAAAGTACAGTTTTCCACTGTTTCTTTCTCATTTCCCTAGAAAAACGATAGAAAATCCATTAAAATGGAACCAAAGGTTTCCTGGAATGTTTGAGACTGAAACAAATTACAGTTTTCTAGTGTTTCATTGCCATTTGTATACCAAAAATTATGGAAAATATGTTAAGAATGAATAATAGTTTTAGGAACACTTGAGAATGAAAAAAAGTGTAGTTTTCCAGTGTTTCAGTCCCATATGCCTAGCAAAATCCATAGAAAATCCATTAATCCTTTCTGAAAGCAAACGTTCGCAGAAACATTTCAGAAAGAAACAAAAGTACACTTGCATTCCGTTTCACTGCCATTCTTTCCAATGGAAGATGCAAAAAATAAACGCCTAATGAAGATTAGACGCCTGTAAATCCCTAAGAAAAGTCAACAATGACTGAAGATTAGCGCGAGGGAAAGTCCAATGGGTGGATGGATGGATGGATGGATGGATGGCGACTGTGGGCAAATGATACAAGATATTGCATTGGGCCAGAGACCAGAGAGCAGCAAGAAGAAGAGGACCAGAGCCAGTCAGTCAGCAATTGTGGTTAATCAGGGGATAATAACCTCTACGGACAGCAGCGGAAGGGAGGGAGGGAGGGAGAGTGGCGAGGGGAGGAGCGGAGCGGAGAAGCCACTAAAACAACATCAAAGTGCCACCCGGACCTCAACCGCGACGGACGACACCCATAATCAAGTTGAATGAATGAAGCGAGAGAGGGAGAATGATGATGATGATGATGAAAAAGAAGCAACATGCAACAGCAGCAGCAGAGCAGCAGCAGCAGAAGAGTTCAGTAGAGTGCAATGCATGATTGGAATTTGTGCAGTATATTGTAGTAGATACCCTTTAAATACCCATAACAAAAGTAACTTCGATTCTAGAAGGTAGAAAATGCAAGAGAATAAAGTGGGGAAAATTGGGGGAAGAGCATTCCCTGCTTCGACCTCTGGGCAAACCCCTGGCTCCCCTTTCTGCTGCTTTTGTTGTTGTTGCTGCTGCTTTTTTGTGGCTGCAGTTTTGTGTCACAGCCGCAGCTATGCATGCCCCAGCGGATGCATTCATTTAAGTCTTGGCTGGCTTTTGTTGTTGGTGGGGGGAGGGGGTCAGCCAATGACTGGCTGCCGTGCAAGAATTTTGCCCCTGCTTCTGTTTTGGTCAGGGCTTTTCATAGTTGATTATCTGTTTGGCTGCCGCCTTGGCTGTTTGTTGCAACTGCAACTGCAACTGCATTCAATTTCAATTTCAATATTCGTGTGTGCTGTGTCCGAGTTATGCGGAAATTAATGCGAAATTGGGTTCAGACTTGCTTATGGGGTGTGCCCAGGACCAGGCACAGGCCCAGGCCCAGGCCATTTTTAGACACAGACAGCAGCAGCAGCAGATACCAGAGGCTGACTGACTGCCTGCCTGCCTGCCTGCCACAAAAGAGCAAGAAAAACTGGCATTAATTGTCAACGAACATGCGCAACGACGCGTGTGCCTCCGACGAGTGTTTAATGTGTGCCCCCCACCCGCCCCCTGCTCGGGTCGTTGCATGTGCGAAAATAATTGCATTTTGCCATTAACATTTAATGCAAATGCAACGCCACAGAACCAGGCCCAGGCCGAGGCCCAGAACCATGCCCCACCACACCCTTTGTGCTCTGTGACGTGGCAAAAACGCATTTCATTTTCCAAAAAGGTCCATTAGCCTAGGAAAAACGGCAGCAGTTCGTGTTGCAGACACGTGTTGGCCATTCTCCGAGTTAGTAGGCGACCGACCGACCGCAGCACCACAGTGTCGGTCGGCAGGCGGCAGGTGCAAAACGGTTAACGGATATTGCCAACGGATACTGTAAGCTCGCGGTTTTTTGTTGGCCCAAGCAGCGTTTTGTATTCGATTTTCGGTAACCACAAATTACATTATTTTTAGCGAATTTTTAAGGGCACTTTTTGGGGTTTAAAATACAGAAAATCTTTAGGAAGAGTCTCCCAATTGCTCTCTGAATAAACCGAAATGCTAGCTACTGCCCAAAAAGTTTCCCATAATTAGGGTTTCCTTCATGGGAAATTTGAGGCTGAAAGCAAAAACCTTCCACATTTAACTGGCAGTTAAAACCCGAAGTGCCAGACAAAATTGAGGCTAATTTTCAGCCCCGACAACACATGAAAACGAAACCTTCCTCAATCCGAATTTCAATTGTAATTTAAACATTCGACGGCTGTCTGGGAGACGCCTCACACACACACACACACACACACCCAAACACACAGCCTTGGACGACGGCTAACAAGTGTTCTGTAGACGGTTTTTGCACGCGCCAGCATTATTTTTCGGGTGTTGGATTCATTCAATGGAAATCCAATATTCCACACAGAACTAATGTCTGGGAAAAAGTCACGAATAAACGAGTATCTGTGTATCTGTGTATCTGGGACTCGGGCAAGGCAGCGTCTCATCGTTATAGTTTCGGGTTTTTTTGGATGGATCGTGTGTGTAATTTGAATGATGTTTGTTTCCACAACATTCTCGCAATATTACAATATATATTTTTGGGGGCCAAAGCAAACCTCATTTTCCTTGGAGCTTGGGACATTTCCTGTACAGCACACAAAATGGAGGCCTGCTGCTAGAACTGGCATCAAAACAACAAGCAATTTACATCGAGATGATGAGCGGATGAAAGGCGTTAAAAATGTTATGGATAGACCCCTGACTGACTGCGCATTTCGGAATCAATTAAAGCGTGCCAGTGAGAGATCTCAATCGATGCACCCATCCAACACGGAACTGCACCTCTCTCTAGGGTCTAGACAGAGCCGAGTATTCAGATGATTAGCAAAATGCGAAAAAAAACTATCAGCAATAATTAGATTACACGGAAATAATCATCTGAGGGGCACACACACACACACGCACACCTTTGTGTGTGTCTGTGATTTATGTCTTCATAAGAGACTCGCCTCAAGCCCCCTCAAACCCTCAAGAATATTTATGCAATATATTTCCAGTGATAATCTGTAAGCCTAGTTTTATGGCCACTTCATGCGAAAAACAATTACAGATACGGGTAAACACAATGCTGAAGGATGGCTGGCCCCGAAGGTAGATACGTCTGCTCATTTCATAAATCTATAAAATAGGGGAAAAGCCATTAAAGTCGTCGGAGGCATAATTAATTTAATAGTCCCTCAACACGGCACGTACCTAGCGTTGGGCTCTCGTTTAAAGGGCTCTTTCTCTTTTGCAGAGAGATATATGCAACATATATGTTGTATGGTTTATGGTTGATAGATGGAAAAGATGCAAAAGTATCTGTGTATCTGTGCGTGTGTGTGCATTGTGCACTTATCGCCCCAGAGTGCGCCTTGACTTTGGAAGACAATAAAAACTTATTGTACCATGTAACCCAACCATATACTCTCCCTCTTTTGAAGGGCGATGCAAAGTGAGTGGCATGCCCCATACCATGGTGCATGGTGCATGGTGCATGCATGGCATGGCGTCAGACGCGAGCTAATTGCCTCAGACGTCAGGCGAGGGTGCATTGTCTTAGGGGGGGTGGGAAACACCCTCCACCGACGCGTGGATTGCCCCCTGGATTGCACTTTTGAACATGGCAGTTGGAGCCAAACGTTGGAAATTTCGTAAAATATCATGTAATAAATTGAGGGGGGAAGCCCAATCGATGTATAATTACGGGGATAGACGTTAGAGGGGATGGGGAAGGGCATGAGTCATGAAAGAAATGCAAGAAATACACTTTCCAAAGGGTAGATGGCATTTTAGAGGATTCCAAAGGTATTTTTAGGTAAAATGGAACAAGGGAATGGCACGGAAAGTAACCGCGTTACAAATGAAACGCTGAAATGGAACAGAAAGTGGGGAAATACCATATATATACAAGATAAACGATTCAGACAAAAGCAGATACAAATCCCAAGATACTTTTACCACAATTTCATTTAAAAATCAATCCCTTAGATTTTCCATTTGCCGTATAAGAAGTCAAAGTATCTTCCATCTCGGGCTCTAGCCATAACAACAAACCATTAAAATATCTAGATACAAGATACCAAATTGCAATTGTTTGCCTCTAAGCTGCACCCACCATATGGGCTATGGGATATGGGATATGTGGGACTGTGGCTGTGGCTTTAGCTGGGCTCTGGGTCTAACATTTCCTTTCCCTTCCAAAAACCCTCACTCCCCCCCCCCCCCTGCAGTCAAACAGCTGGTGGCAGGCGGCGGCAAATGCTAATTATACCCAAAAACCGATAGTAAAGGCAATTTTATTACATTTGAAGGCAACTTCCTTTCGCGTGCCACACAGGACAGGGGAGGATGAGGAGGGAGGGAGGGGTTCCTCCAGGGTTTTGTTTGCTCGGGAAATAAATACATTTTGCATGCACAAACAGCACAGATGGCGTTAGAGGGCCCCCTACCCCCCCTTTGAGGGTTTCGAATTTCCAATGCGCATATGAAAAAAGCTGAAACTGTGGAGGAAGAAGAAAAACCAAAACTAATAAAAATGTTTATAGAGGACCAACAAGGTCCTGCTAACCCTTTTGTGGGGGATATTCGAACCTCTTTTGATGTCTACTTTGAGTTTGTTTAAGCCTTGCTTTAAGCCAGGTTTTTCCATGCTCTGCAAACCTTTCTTTCAGCTGCTGTCTGGCGTCTGGTGTGTGTCTGGGGCGTGGCCTTGTCTTTGTCCATCCAAAGCGGAGATCAATGACTGACCTCCCCCATCCTCCCTTCCCTCTGGACAGACTCCCCTCTTCTCTCTCTCTCTCTCTCTCTCTCTCTCTCTCTCTCTGTTGTTCTATTGACTCCCCGACTCTGCCAATATCCATTGTCAGCAATTAACAGCCACATTTGAACAGTTGCTTCGCACTTCCCGCACTTGGCGTGTGTGTTGACTCTTGAGATACCCCTTCTATGAAGGGTATTTCCGCTTTTAGAAGAGGTTTGTAGATTGAAGATATTCCATTGATAAGCCCTCCATTTGTAGACAAATCCTACAAACCTCTTGCAAAGTCTATCAAGATCCCTTATCCCTATCCCTTATGCTTATCCATCTTTTGCTAGGGTATCAAATGTTTCGTTCCCTTTCCGACTAGCCTTCCTATTTTTTCTCTCCTTTTTTCTTTGCTATTCCTCTGCTTTGTATTGATTTCCCTTCCCCCCCCTCGCACCCCTCTTTGGTGTCTCTGTTTTCGTTGCCATTAAATTAATTTATTGCAATTTCTGTTTCTACTGTTTACCCCTTGCCCCTTGCCCTACCACTTCCATGGGTTTTTTTTCTGGTATATTTTTGTTTGTCCACTCGGTGATGAGGTGGGGGGGAATTTGTTGTTGTTTTTGGTCTTAATTTTGTTTACTTGTTTATTCGCAGAGTAGCGGAACGGATAGTGTTTTTATTCGCATACAGAGATTGACAAAATTGAATAAATCAATTAAGGTTTCACTCGCAAATAGGAAAACTAGAATCGGAGTTCAATGAGAGGTCAAGGGAGTGGCATTGGGGGGCCAAAACCCCAGGGGAGGAGTTCGAATATCAATTGGGGACTCTCGAGGGAGATCGAGAGATCAAAGTGGGAAATGGCTCTATGAGCAGAGATCACCAAGGAGAGAGATCTTTCGGTGATTGATGGCACAATTCAGGGCCGATGGTTCCCCAATGATTGCGCTATTAAATGGCCAGAATTGTATTTATAGGAATATTCAGGGAAGGGTACTCTTGAGGCGGAAGAAGTCTTTGAGTTGTGGATTCCAGTGGAGATCCTTTCATTGGCAGACACTCTTCTCTGAATTGTAGAACCCCCCCTTTATAGGGTATCCATAAAGATAACCCTTCATTTTGTTTGGGTAAACATTTCATATGTGGAAACCCTTGCCCCCCCACCCCATATCGACAGCACTTTGATCGCAAGAGACGACATCCACTGTTCGTTCCAACCCACCCCACCCCACCTCCCTCTCTCTCTCTCTCTCTCTTTCCGTTTCCCTCTGGGGCAGAGTGTCAACTTCCGTTTTGGTATCGTAATCCACTTAAACGCTGCTGCACCCAATCCGTGGCAATATTTGTGGCACTCTGAGAACTGCTAATATCTGTATCTGGGCAGTGGCACTTATCTTGTGGTCTCTGGATTTGGTGTTGGTGCTGGTGCTGGGAGAGGCAGTGCCACAAATGTAGTTGCAATTTTCTTTATCTACTTTCTGATTTATGCAACACACAAGTCGGAAGGCAGAAGGCAGAAGGCGAGGCACTGTCCTCCACTGCTGCTCCTGTGCGTGCCAGTGAGCGCTGCTGCTGCTGCTGCCGCTGCTGCTGCTGCGTGTGTCATAAACATGGAGGCAAACAATCGTTGCAGTGGCATGGGGCATGGGGCATGACTCACTGACGGAACGAACGGCCATGTATCTCCTAGGCCGGCAATCTAGGCAATCTCATCTAAACTGCAATGCGCCACCAGGAGATGCAAATGTAGCCACACACACTCCAGAGAGAAAGAGAGAGAGATAGAGGGAGAGACTGGGAGGGAGGAGGGAGAGACAATGACGAGGCACTCAAGAGCCATGCGAGAATTGGGGAGTGACAGATCGGGATAGACATCAGAGACCACAAAGAAAGAGACAAAGAAAGATGACAAATGTGTTTCATTCCATTACATTCCCATTCCCATTCCCATGCAACAAGTTGCTGTGTGGCAACTGTACTTTTTTGTTGTTTGTTTTTCTTTTCGTTTATTTCATTTGATTTTCTCATTTGCAGCCTGTTCTTTCTCTCTCCTCTCCCTTCTGTCCATTGCCCGATTCGTTTGGCTTTTTCCTGGTCATTGGCATGGGGAAATTATGCAAAAATGTATCTTACAGATACTTGACACAACGCCTTTTGGAGTCTCGGAGGCTGTAATTAGCTTTTGAAATAATGAAACTTGTTTCCCTGCTTCCCAGTCTCCCGAACTGTCAGTCAGTCAGTCGTCTTGTGGCATTCTTCTCGATTACATTGACCTCGTCAGTTGATTATGCAGCAACAGCTCTCCCCCAGCTCTCTTTCCCCCACTCTCTCTCCCTCTCTCTCCCACTCTCTCTCTGGACTGTTGTCCAATTATATAGATACTTTTTGTGGACATTTAGCTACACTTTAATTCGATTTTTGAACCCTTGGCACAGGGCGCACACGTACATAAATGTGGCATCTCATTACGAGTCGAGTCCAATCCGTCCGTGTGCACAATGAATCACTGAATCCATTCACTGTCGATTCACGCGTTGCCTAATGTTTCCCAGCGTTCGATACAAAATGCAAAGTACTCACGAGGGCACTCGGCAGTGGTGGCACTCGCTATAGAGAAAGCCCCCCGACCATTGTTGATGATGAGGTGGAAAAGCTGGAAACTGGAGCAGTCGAAGGAGGCTTTTAGCCAGCCCAGCCCCAGCCCCGGCCCCACCCCCCTCCGACGGGTGGATATGTGTGTCAAGGGTCTTTTCGAGTGGGACTTTCCTCCACGTTTCGCGCGCACTAAACATACGACGACGCTTTTCATCATCCTCCCACAAAAGTGCTCGATTTTCAAGTATCGCCGCTGTGAAAATGGTTTTCGCCATTAAGGCAACACTGCAGTTCTTTGGTGGGAAAAGGAGCACGCCCGAGAGCAGAGGAGGAGTGTTTTCCATTGTGAAGGAGGTAAAAGGATACTTGGGATCACAGGAGAAAGCCAGCTAATCTTCGATTCGGAATCTTAGTGTTTCTGTTTCATTCACAGAATTTATGGAATTCCTGCGAGAACTGTGGCTGAACTTTTCATTTGTATTCTTGGGCTTGGAATAAAATAGTTCTTCGGAAGAAGAATTACTTCTGGGATTGGAATTAAAGAAGCGAAAGAAAGGGATAATGGAAACGATAGGAAATAATAATTACTAAATAGGAATGATGGAAATAAATCAATTCCAGATAGGAATGATGAAAAGAAATAAAGGAATGAGAGAAGAAACTTTAGAGATTTATAGGAATAGAACATAAATTTTAAAAGTATTTGCATTGGAATATAATAGTTCTTTGGAAGAAGATTTACTTCTGGGATTGGAATGAAAGAAGTGAAAAGGCAATGGAAAGGAATAAAGGAATGAAATAATTCCCGAATAGGAATGATGGAAAGAATGGAATAATTTCTAGAAAAGATTAAAGGAATAAAATGATGGATCGGAATGCAGGAAAGGAATCATTCCTAGGAATGATTAATGGGAATGAAGAAATAGAATGAATATATAATATTAATAAAATTATGGAACGGAATGAGGGAACGGAATAATGGAATGAAATGAGGGATTGAATTTAACGAAAGGAATAAAGGAAAGGGATGGAGAGGAAATAAATGAATTAAGTAACATAATAATTCCCCAAAAGATAACTTGAAAGAATTAAGTGTTAAACTTTTTTTCTCTTTTTAATTCCTTTTTTTTTTTTAATTTTTTTTCTTTTTTTCTCTTACAATTTTTTTTCTTTGAAATTCTTTTTTTTCTTTTTCTTTGAAATTTCTTTTTTTCAACTAAATTCTTTTTGTCTTATAAATGAAATTCTTCCAATCTTAATTTAGTCACCACAAAATACTCAAAAAATATGTAGATTCAAGTTCCTTTTGTGGTTTCGAAATTACCCCATTAAATAGTTTTCATATTACTTCTTTTTTTTTGCGACCACAAAATTTTCCACACTACATTCGGCATTCTGGGGCCAAGATTAAGATCTCTGTGTGGCCAAAAGGCGAGACCCAGACCCAAACCGAAACCGAAACCCAAATCCCATTTCGTTATGCAAATAATAACAAGAGTCTGAAGTGCAAAGTGCTTTTCTACCTGCTAAAATGCCAGAGAGCATACCCATACACACACACACACTGGCACTTGCAGCATGCCACATGCAGCATGCCCCCGCTGCCACTGCCACATAGATTCCAACTCAATTTCCAAGCACAAATATGCATTAGAGACGAAGGGAATCAAAATCAAATGAAGAGAAATAGTCGTAGGTCCATCCAGAGCCCCGAGCCCCGAGTCCCTGGGCTGAAATCTCCTTTTAGCTGCGAGAGTATCTGCTCGTTCCGTTTTGTATCTGTATCTTAAAAATAGAGTCGTTCAGCCTCTGGGAAGGCGAATAAAATCTAATTTAAAATAACGTTCCGAGAGAGGTAGATGCTGTGGCTCTGGTCTCCGGTCTCCGGTCTCTGGTTATTTATGCTGTGAATGGATCCAAAGTGGCACTAATCCAGTGGCTGCTTAAACAAGCCGCAGCTAGCCATAGATACACATAGATGCAGATGTAGATGTAGATATGGATACAAATACATTCAGTTGTAAATGCCCATAAATTAGCTGCCCCTCAAAAAAACAAAAAAAAACGTGCGGCATTCAAAACATTTTATGGCCTGTCCGCGAGAGAGAGAATCGAATGGGGTTGGGGCTGGGGCTGGAGGTGGGTCCAACCCCCTTTTTAAAAGGGGGCAGAGATTTCAGTGCGATCTCCGATCTGTGGGTGGAACGAAATCATTTGAATGCACGTGGGAACGCACAGAAACACTGGCAGGCAACACAGTACGCAAATGACTTTGTGTGCCACTTTGTGGCATATAATATATTGCACGAGCTATGGGATACTCTGCTTCTGTTGACTCTCGCCGATTCCCACACATTCGTGCGGTTTCAGTGGCTAGATACAGTATCTAGATACAGTAGCTGACATGGCTATAAAAGAGGAGAAGAGAAGGAGGAAAGAAAAAACTAAGCAGAGGCTATAAAATGCAGACTGTGTACTTTGTTGTGGGATTCTGGGACCGACTCAGCTGCCCAATATGCCCTCTAAGCCTCCAAGAAAGCCAAGCAGTATCCACCTCCTCCTTACCTTTATGAAACGCACTGTACAGCCCCATTTATGATCGCTTTGCTTCGTCGCAGGCAGGGGGAATTTTTGATTCATTTGTGGGCGTACAAATGGAACAAATTAAAAACATATTTTAAGCCCCCCTAAAAAAAAAATCAACATTCAAAAAGTAAATGTTTTTGCAATTTATTTATATGCGGGACACATGGGGGTGGTATGGGAGGGAGGGAGGTACCGCACGAGTCTTTTAGCCACAAAATAAATAAACATTAAGGAAAGGAAACGAAACGAAACGAAACGAATGGAATGGAAACGCCGAAAGAGAAGCGAAAAATGTTTGCCGAAAATCTCTCGTGTCAAAGCAGAGGAAAAGCAGAAGACACGCAGAAGACGAAAAAAACCAACCAAAATTAACAATATTTATGTTCATTAATGAATGTCCAAAGTGAAATTTATTTTCCCCCCACTTGCTGTCCTCGAAAATCAAACGAAATTAATTAAAGAAAAGGAAAACGAAAAACGGAAAGAATGCTCTTGGGAAGGCTTAAACTGCTTTTGTGTGTCTGTCTGCCTGTCTATAAAGAATATTAATGTTAATTAACCGAAACAAAACAATGTCTGCGAGACATTGGAATTTCGTTTCATTTCGTTTCATTTCATTTCAAGTACGAACCGAAAATGCCAAAAGTTGAGTCATTTTTCATTTTTTCGCCAGAGAAATGGGAGAAAGTCATCTGGCAGTGTGCAGAGTGGCCTTCGGGGAGGAATATGATATATATTGGAAATATATATAATCGATAATGCTGGCCCAGAGATAAGATATGTACTCGAAAATGGTTATCTAACAGGCGAGTGGATTTCCCACAGGAAAAACCATCAGCGAGGAGGGGGGAGGGAGGAGCAGTCCCTCTTGACAGACAATTACTATATAATCATTGACACACTGCATGAGTTTTCGTTCCCGCTCAAATCCGTAACATATGTCAGGGGAAAACTGTATAAAAATAGTCGGAAAATGCTGTAAACGGAAAAACCACGGAAAACCGAATAACCGAAAACCCGAAAAGAAAAGCGAATGCAAGCTGTCAGAAATGTGTGGCCCCGAGTCGAGTGTGCATTGGGAGGCATAAACAAAGATACAAATGTATCTGCGACTTGAGCATGCATTTCAGTTATTAACACCCCGCCACAAAAGAGACAGCAAGAGGCGGAGAGGGAGAAGGGGGAGGGGGCGTGTGCTGTCGACAGCTAAACCTATTCTCAAGGACCTCAGGAATGCACACACACACACACGCACACATAAGTTTTGGGAAAAGGAAAGAAAAGGGAAAAGCCAATGGACTTTCGGTTTTTGTTGTTTTGTTCTTTGTTTTTTGTTTTTTTTTCTATCCATAAAATCTTCAATTTATAAACAAAAGTCGGGGGCATGGGAATAAAAGTAAGCAAAAGATGCGCGTGCTGGCAGCAGCCAAGAACCGAAAAAAAACCACACACATATTTAGGAAGCAGCCGAAAAGCAGACAAAAGAACCCACAAAAAAGCAAGAAAAAGTGCCAACAGACAGACCAGAAGATATAGATATTTAGAGAGAGAAAGAGAGAGACGAAATATATAGATATTTAGCGGGAGAGAGAGCGAGAGAGAGATGGAGAAAGAGCAACAGTGCGGATATATCTTTTGCGCGTTCAAATCACGTTGTCGTCCGCTCTGGCAGCATTCGCAGACAAGGCACGTCTTCCCCCCCCTGCCCTTCCCCCTGCGTGGAGCGGAAGAGTGAGGGGAAACGGATAGGAGTTCCCTTGTTCAGAGGAAACAGGAGGAGGGGGACTTGCTTGCAGACTACGATTATGCGGTCCTTGCCGTGTGTTTGGCTCCCCCTTTCTCTCTCTCTTTTTGGCATCTCACTTTCAAATGCTGAAAAATGGAAAGTGTTTTTTTGGCTAACAAAAAAACGCATGTCTCTGTTTTGGTAGCCAACATATTTGGGGGTAGAAATGGTTAAAACGGAAGGCATTTATATGGCTTTAAGGGAAGAACGATTGTAGGAGAATGTAAGAGGTAGAAAAATGTGGTTGGAGACCTCTGGAATTATGAATATTCATAAAATATATGCACGTCCTTTGGAGCACTGAAAACTCTGATTTTTCATAGATTTAGTTGCGATTTTGGAGTGTAATTTGAAGATGTTGATTCATCGAAAATTCTGCTCGATCGTATGAATTTCAAAGCCAAAAGCACTTGAATGCCCAGCAAATGAATCTTTTATAGCGACATATTTTATTATTCAGAGAAGCTTTAGCTTTGAGTTCTGTGACTCGTTTTAATCGCATTTTATTCCCCAAATCCCCAACCAGCAGGCTCCAGACGGATGATGATATCCGCAGCAGCTGCGATAGAGTAAAGCCGAGAAGCAGAGGGGTGGGGTGGGGTGGGGTATACGGGTGTATTGTTTAATGTACTCCGCTATATCCGCTATATCCGCTAGAATGTTGCAATGACGGGGGTTTTCTTTCCTGTTTTATCCGAGTTTAGTACGCTTTTATGTGAGATTGCTTTGTTTTGTACTTGAAATAAAGAAAAACAAAAGCCACTCATGGCCGGACTTTGGGCTTGGAATTAAATCAAATTTCGGGTTCTTCTGAGGCCTCGATGATTCTCCGAAAAACAATCTTTTGCTGAAAGCCCAGAGACTGCTTTTGTTTCTTCAGCTTCGTGCTGTTTTTGGGATACAAATATTGTATCTTTCGGATACGGTAACCAGTTTGCTGCTCAGTTTTAGTATTCCAATAAATGAATACTGAATGAATGCTTTGAATGCTTTGAATGTTAAATACATTCAACACCCTTTTTTCTGTGGAAATGGACTGGAACCGGTTGATTGAATTATTCATAAATATATATCTATCACATCGTTTGGGCCTAATGAACTTCATGTATTGCTCTAGATACGGATGTATCTTTGTGTGGGATTCTGTTTTCTTCTTTGTTTTAGTGGAAATTGATTGGCTTATTAGTTGGAAATTTCACGCAGAAGTTTTCCTTGAATTCAGAAAAGTTTTTGCTGTCCAAAAAAGGAAGAAAAATTCCCATATCCATTTTGAGTTGAAGTTTTCTCATAATTTCCACATGGCCTTTAAGGAATTTCGCTTTGATGTTTTGGCTCCCTGTCAAGCCATTGATATCAGTCAATCAATCAATCAATCAATCAATCAATCATAGATGTAAGCAGCAAAACGGAATGGAAATTTCCAATGAGAACTCTCTTGCCTTGACCCAAAAGCAGCCTCGTGCCGCCAAGTGCGAAAATGCTAGCCATAGAGAGGAAAAGCCAGACCAGACAATAGACAATAGTTAGAACGTGTGTATCCACAAGATACACAGCAATTAGCCCGCGGGGCCCGAAATCGGGGCCACAATTAGCAAATCGACGGCTGCCCCAGAGAGGGGCAGAGGCAGTGGGGCAGTGGCAGTCGGAAAGCCCCCACCAATCGATAAACAGCGGCTAGGTGCACCTGTTGCTACATAACCTCACAGATACGTGTATCTTTGTATCTTTTTAGTATGCAAAGTGCGTGCAGTGAACATTTAAAGCGAATGACAAACGAAAGACATTCCATTCCATTCCATTCCGAATATGTGACTAAGGTATTAATATCTTTATAACGAAAAAAACACAATGCCTCCCTCTAATTACATTGGAAAATACACTCCTCTCCACGTTCGCACTCTAAGATACATTTTCCTTCCTCCCCCCACCCCCGCACAGAGGGCATTCTAATGAGGGGCATTCTCTGTGGGAAATATGTCTGCCAAAAAAAGATACACCAAAAAAGGGCCAACAGGCAGGCAGACAGGCAGGCAGGTACTGCCAGAGTATCTGTTAGATACATGTCGTACCCGCACCTTTATTTCTATTTGGTATTCGACGACTTACCTTTTGTCTAGCGCCACGAACACGGGCGGACGGAGGCACGGACGGACGGGACGGACGGGATGGACGTTCTTCTGGATAGAAGAAACAAAAGGCATTTAATTAAAAACACATTTATTCTAGACATTTATTCTCTACTGGCGGACACTCTGCTGAAGCGGACACGGACACAGACAGAGACACAAAGTGGGCCAACGAACTTGCCTTCTTAATGGTTCACTGAATAGAAACAATATATATGGCGCATGGAATAAGATTTATCTATATATAAATATATAAAAGAGCAGACTATATTTATTAGGCATATTTTGTGGTCTTGAGATCGGGCATATAGAGAATATTAAATGGATAAAGATTTTAATAAACTTTGCACAGAAATTTCTGTAGAAAAATAACCTTAGAATCATTGTCTGGCATATCTAATCCCTTCCAGATGTTGTCTCTTGGGTTTCGGGGGATTATGGAGGGATGCAAACTATCTTTCAGAGTGGTTTAGGTTACGAGAAACCTCTTAAGACCTTGGGATATATTCCATAGCCAATTGATTGGATGTATTTCAGCGGTTGGATTGTTTTACACTTCATCAAGTGTTATTTTTCAGACCTTAGACCTTCCTCTAGCCTTTCTTTTACCCTAAAGATGGTGTCTTTTGCTTTTCCATAGATTTTCCAGAGTACAGACTCTCTAATTGATTCAAAGATTGTTTTATTTAAACAAAGATACATCTTCCATGCAATTATTTGTTAAAGAAATTCCGAAATTTCTTAGAACAAACCTTGAGGACCCTCCTTCAAGCCCATTCCATCCCTCTTTCATGTTTTTTTCTCTTACATTTCCATGGATTTTTCTTTTAAATTTCCATAGATATTTGCCAGATGAAAACCCAACATTGAAACGAAATAAATCATGCCATAATATTCTAAGCAAAAGGGCAGACGAGATCTTTCATCATTTGCGTCTAAAAAATATAAAAAATGACCAAATGCCAAATAAAATAAATAAAATATTGAAAATGAACAGCAGATAAAAGGGGAGAAGCGTCCAGTTTAGACAGCCAGCTGTTAGCCCCAAAAGGGAGGTCATACATTAATATTGTATATGTATCGTATCTGTGTATCTGCTTGGATATTTTCACATTACTTTTATGGGATGCTGCCCCCTCCCCAAGGCAGGCAACCGTTTGTTTGCTTTAATATCTATTTGTTTTGCTTTTATTTTGTTGTTTCGCTGCCTTCCATTTAGGCGCAAAAAACCTCCAAAAAAATCAGCAGCAGCAGCAGCAACAGCCACATGCCACAGGCACAAATTTGCATCTTTCTCGATTTAGCCAAATGACGCAAGTATCTCAAAAAATACAGCAACAAAAAACGTACGAAAAAACGTGGAATATATCCTACATATGGCGCGGTTATGCCACCAGCATCGGGCGATTGTAAAACGCTTTATGTTTTTATATGGCAATTTTTCAGATTTCTTTTCCGTTTGGATCATTAGACAAATTAGGGTTTTTTCTCTCTCTCTCTCTCTCTCTCTCTCTGAGCTAAAAACTTGCCAGGTTTCTCTTCCCTCGGAGGGGAAAGTGAAGTCATTCTTTCTTTTCTTAAATATTATTCTAATTTCTCTTTTTCCCAATGAATGAACAAAACAAAAGCTAAGGGTCTTAGTTGTGTGGCGGAAAATCCTCTTAAGTGCAGCAAATGTTCACACGAAAAGCGAGCATTGACCCAAAACACAGGGAATACTGGTACACTCTGAGAAAAATGGCATAGGAAAAAGAGACAAATATATTTACAATAAATATTCTATTTTTTAATAAAATATTGAAATTAAATAGAACATATTTAAATAAATATTATATACAGGCACCGTAGGAGTTATAATTTTTATAATAAAAATCATGAAATAATAATTAATTTTTGACATTTATTCTAAATATCAGAGATAAGTTTTATTTTTATTTTAAAAATTGCAAAATGACTTTTCTGATTTTTAATATAAAAATTTAAAATAAAACTTGTTTCTGATTGTAAATATAACAATTTTTTTGGACATGATTTTTTGATAATTAATTAAAATAATAATTAATTTAAAGCAAATTTTTGTATATTAATATCAAAATATTAAGAAAAAATGTATTTTTGCTTAGATTTTGAAATGCAAGTCGTACTCCTCGATTCATATGGCTCTTTTCCCTGGGTGTACTCGCAGATACATTTTATGCTGAAAGATACAAATAAAAGAAAGGAAAGAGAAGGGGAGGAAAGGGAAGGGAAGGGAGGGGAGGGGAGGGGAAAAACTGTCGCAAAACACAGAGCTGGCATTTAATTGCATTTTGTTTGAAGGAAAGTAAAAGTCACTTATGGGAAAACCCAAATCCCTCTCCTCCGCCACAGACAGAGCCATCGTCTGGCTGTGTGTCTGGGATTTTCCAGCATTATCTTTGCCTTTTTTTATATGCTCGGTCGGAGGATGTGCGTAGGGTGGGGTAGGGTGGGGTAGGGTAGGGGATAGGTCTTTGTTTATGTGTCTGATTTTCTAATTGGTTTTCCACTGTCTCTGCCGCTGCACAAAGACGTTGCCACCAATCCCTCTATTCTGGCCCAGACAAAAGGGTTAAAAGAGTGCAAGTTTTCAATTGTTTCCGTCTGTAAAAAGTGTGTGTAAAGTGTAGATTAAATTGTCAAGATAAGTGACTGAAGAGACACGCCTCTCTCTCTGCTTTGTGGCATCGGCTACTGTGTGGAGTTTTTCTCCTTTCGGGAAAGGGGAAAACTTTACGAGTTTTCGGCTTAAATTTCACATTAGTTTCGAAGCGCATTTCCTGCCCACACACACACCCAGATACAAAGATACGAAGATACACAGATACACTTGCCACAGGTAGCAATCACAGCTTTGATGGGTCTTGGTCTGGCCACCACTTGAGAGGTTCCCCCGTCTCGTATCTGTGTATCTTTGTATCTGTGGGATCTGTTTTTGTATCTTCATAGCCGCCTCTTATGTGTGCTTGTGTGTGTGTGTGTGTCGGCTTCGTTCAGTTTGATTGATAGTTTGTTTACAAATTTAATTTCATTTTACTTGTCTTGCCTTCTTTTCGTTCTTTTTTTCTTCTCTCTTCTCTGTGGCATTCACCTGTGTGTGCTCCTTGCCACTCTGCCTGTGCCTGTGCCTGTGCCACTGCCAGTACCTATCCCTAGACATCGTTTGCTGTTTGTCTTTTTGCCTCTCAATGTTTTTCAACTTGGTCAACGACGCCCGGCAGGGCCTTGGGATGGGATGGGGACTGGCTGCGCCTTTTATGTGGTCGCCGCCTCATTACGGATACCCTGGGAAGGAGGGTATTCCGATTCGGGTATTCGGAGCAGACATTGGCAGACTCTTGGCAGAGGGGAACGGATCTCTGTAGCCAGGAAGAGTATTTCTATTTTTAAGATACTTCCGAAGCGGCGTTGATACGATTATTCTAGAATTTGGATCTATTTCCAACATTCTCTTTTGCCTATCGCTCCTTTTCCAGCGTTCCTTTCAAGCCAGAGAATAATACTTCTTCTTCATCGTTTCTTTCTGGCTTGCTCTTTTGGCCTCACGCTTTCCTAGTCGTTCCTGTGCCACCGTTCCTTTTCTAGCGTAAGTCTAGTACTTTTCTTCCATCGTTCCTTTCTTGCTTGCTCTTCTGGCTTGTCGTTCCTTTGCCACCGTTCTTTTCCTCTGCCAGGGTATCCAATAATTGCTTCCCTCATTGGCGGCTAACCTTCGTCTTTGTAGCTTTTGTTTGCCTTCTTCTCGCTCCCTCTATTTGGCTGTTTGATATATAAGGAATGTGTTTCTATATGCATATCCCAACACACAAACACACACACACACAAAGCAAGCAGAGAGAAACAAGAGAAAGAACCGAAGAGAGAGCGAGCGAGAGAGCGAGGGAGAGGGGAGCCAAAGTTGGACGATGGCGAGAATCACATTAAATGCAATGCCATTTGAATGCCTCTCGCAGCACTCTCGCACTTGGGAAATCCAATCACGTACTCCCTCCCCCCCCACCTCCTGTTCTACGTAAAAAGGATGCCCAAAACTCTTTCAAAAGACTTCGTTTCGAACTTGGCTAATGCGTGGGCGTGGCACACAGCCAGCCCCAAAGGAAGAGCCAAAGCCTGGACGTGTGGGAGGGGGGACTAGTTCTGCCACACAGCCGCCCCCACCCCCTTGGGGGACATCTTATGCCACGTTTACAGGTTGCCAGCCCCCAAGGAATTTCACATTTGATTAAAGTAAATATTTTTGTAGGAATTTAAGACAATATTTATCTAAAATCAAAGGGAATTCTCGATTTATTTTTGGACAGCGGAAGGAACCCCAATTAATATTGAAACGCATTTTTTTGGGTCTTTAAATTGCCTTTTCTTTTGGGGCTTCAGTTTTTCCTGTATTTCCTTTATTTATTTTTTGTTTTGTATAATTTTCCAAAGGGAAAATCTTTTCAAATTGCCAGCAGCAATTTTTGACCTTATTTGGTGACAAATTGCATTACGTTTGATGGAAATTGACATCAATTTCCTTTAGCATTTCCCAAACACAATCGATGCGACATCTTAGAGTATTTTTCGGTACAGTTGGAGCCATTTTTGGTAGTTTAAATGTTCTTTTCTAGGTTGTTCCTGTTGTTGTCACTCCTTTTCATTCGTTTCTTGTTCTGTTTCTATCGTTCCATACGAATAGTTCCACTGTGGCCCATGGTTCGTGACTCTTCATTTCCAGTGTGTCCTTTTTTGGAGTTTTCCTGTTTCTGTTGCTTAATTTCCATAGTTCCATTCTGGCTTGTGGCTCGTGCTGCTGTCAGTTCATTTCCAATGTTCCTTTTTTGAAGTTCTCCCGTTTTTGTTGCTTAATTTCCATAGTTCCATTCTGGCTTGTGGCTCGTGCTGCTGTCAGTTAATTTCCAATGTTCCTTTTTTGGAGTTTTCCTGTTTCTGTTGCTTAATTTCCATAGTTCCATTCTGGCTTGTGGCTCGTGCTGCTGTCAGTTCATTTCCAATGTTCCTTTTTTGAAGTTCTCCTGTTTCTGTTGCTTAATTTCCATAGTTCCATTCTGGCTTGTGGCTCGTGCTGCTGTCAGTTCATTTCCAATGTTTCTTTTTGGAGTTTCCTGTTTTTGTTGCTCAATTTCCATGGTTCCTATCTTTGTTGTTCCTGCTCCTGTTCTCTCCTTATTCATTCCTGTTGCTTTTGGTCCTGTTCCATTGTTCTTTTGTTCATTTGCTCTTTCTGCAGCCTTTTCTTGGGCGGTTCAATGGCTTCTTCCGATGGACTTTCATATTTCCACCACCAAAAAGATTAGTCAACAAATTCTTTGAATAAAAAATGTCATAAATCGTCCCCCGAGGATTGCCCCTTTCCTCCTTCGTTTCGCTTAACCTTTTGCATATTCGCTTGAGTGATTCTTATTCTGCTCTCTCTCTCTCTCTCTTTGGCTCTCTCTGCTGTCTGGTGTCTGCTGTCTGCTGTTTGCAGCCCCAATTAGAGAGTATTTTTATTTTTGCTGCTGCTGCTCTACGGAGAAACAATTCCTCAAGCTTTATCGCTCCAACTTCCTCTTCCTGTGGGCAAATGCACAAAGCAAACATGGGACGAAGGAACGAGCCGAAATCTCAATAAATCACAAGACAAAGGAAGGAACACGCAGGACATAAGATGGAGTGTGGGAGGGGTGGGGGGGGTTTGCTTGCTTTAAGCCGCAGAGTCGACAAATCACACGACACACGAAGACACACGGAAGTGGTGTCCTTGCCACAGCAGCAGCAGCAGCAGAGGCGGCAGCAGAGGCGGCAGCAGTGGCAGTGGCAGCGACAGCAAAGTGTCGTCCCGTCTGCATGTCCTGGGATTAGACCAAGGAACGAACGCCATCACCTTGTTAACCTGCCAGCCATTAGTGTAATTCGTTTTGTGTCGCCGCCGTCTCGGCTGGAAAGGAAACCCCCGAAAATATGTTTGTGGTTGCAGCCCGAGAGACATCCTGCCCCTGCCCCTGCCCCTTGCCACTGCCACAGCACTTTGTAGGGCTTCTTTCACACCAAAGCAGAAGACACTTGATAATTAGTTAATTAATTTATGGGATGGGATTGGGATTGGTCTTGGGATGGGGATAGATTTACCCTCGGAAAAACAAAAAGTAGACGCTGCCGCTTTGTACTTGTAAATTGCCTGCAACGAGGTGCCGCAGAGGCGGTCGCCCCGTGCCACCCCCGAGACTAAGAAATGTACAGTTTTCAGTGAACCATCAGCATGGAGGGTGGCGCCCGGTAGAACGATCCCCGATCCCTCCACAAGGAACCCCCCGTCGTGCGGCCAAGCGATGGCCTCCCTGCAGCAGAAGCGGCCCAGCATCTCGAACTGGTTCTCCTCGCTGCGGCGCCAGCCGAAGGCCAAGAAGGGGGCGCCCTCCCTGGGCGGCAGCGGGAGCTTTGGCAGCAAGCAGCAGCTGCAGCGGAGCTGCTTCGATCTCTCCTCGACGGTCGCGGGGGCGGGAGGAGGCGGAGGCATACCAGGATTCAATGTGGAGGGAGTGGGCTTCAGCGTGGATCGGAACAGCAGGAGCAGCAGCACCTTCTACATCAATCCGCTGAAGGCCTCCAAGGAGGATCGCCGCCGCCTGGTGGAGACGGGCAGCAGCAGCGGCGACAGCAGCAGTCGCAGCAGCAGCGTCTGTGTGCGATGCTTCTGCAATCTGCTCTCGAAGAGCGGCGAGAAGACACCCACGCCCACCCCCACGCCCACGCCCCTTCCCACGCCCACGCCCACTAAGGTGGCAGCGCCCAAGCCGCCGGCCAAGCCGCGTTCCCCCTCGCTGGCGCCCTACACGAGTGTGGCGACCTACAACGTCACGACCTTGACGCCCGACAGCCCCCCGCCCGCCAGTCCGACGCTGAGCAGCGAGACGGTCAGCTGCAGCGAGCTGAGCCGCAAGGAGGAGCTGAAGCGCCTGCCCTGCGACGAGCCCCGCACGGAGCTGTACAGCAAGCGGTCGGAGTACACGCACTCGACCACCACGACGACCACGCGGACCCTGATCCTGTCGCGACCCGTGGAGCTGCTGCTCAACGACAAGGGGGAGATCGTCTCGCGCCGATCGCCGCGCAAGACGCGCTCCAACTCGTTCGGGTGCATGCTGGACGTGGAGGACCACTCGGTGGTCAATGGAGGGATGGATAATCCCTGCCTGCAGCTCGACACGGATACGGAGGCTCCGAGCTCGGTGCTCAGCTCCCCGCTGACACCCGACGCGGGCGACATGCGCTTCATCGACGACAGCTCCAATTCCCAGAGCGAGTCCGAGCGGAATTCCATCAGCCATCCCCACCACAACAACAACAACAGCAACACCAACAACAACAACTCCAAGGAGCAGCGGAACAACAACAACTGCAGCACCAGGAGCAGTCAGGAGTCGAATCTCTGCGAGAGCTGTCGCCACCTGATCGAGAGGAACCTCAGCAATGCGGAGCAGCAGATCAACAGCGATGTGCTGATCCTCAGGCAACAGCCACAGGTAGGAGGAGAGGGGCAGACCAGAGGGGCTTCTGATATTGGAAATTGCTGCTAGATGGAAGGAGCTTTCAGATGGTGGATCTTTTATAGCGAAGGGATCCCTAATATATGACTCTTGTAGATGAATAATCACGCAAGACTTTCCCTGAAAACTTTGATGAAAAATCCCCACCAAAAATGATTTCTGCTTAAAAATATTGGTGGGGTCTCTCGTGGGTATCTTGAAGTGTGATTTTAATTATAACAAAATCTCAAATTGGTTTCCCCCCCTGGCCGGCTTTTGGCTGAAAGAATTTGCATTGTGGAACAGGTTTTCCCGCTGCTGCTGCTGCTGCTGCTGCTGCTGCTGTGGGACTTCCTCGTGGCAGGTTCTCACACTCCAACACTCCGACACTCCGTTCTCTCTTACCTGTCGACACCTCACACTCTCCTGCCGCTTACCTGACTGCCAGATACACCCGCCCCGCCCCGCCCCAGGGTCGAGTTTATTTTTAAGTTTGACGCTCATTAGCTTTGTCTCTCCCCCTCTCTCCCCTCCGTTTCCCCTGGTTTCTCTCTGGTTTCGTGGTGGTGTTGATATCACTCTAGAGTCTAGAGTCTAGACACTGGCCTGCTCTGTCCACTTGTTGGCCTTTAATCAATTGTTGGCTTTTAACCGACTCGCCGCAGAATGTAGCCGCCCCCCTCTGACAGGCCACAAAACTTGTTGCCACGATTGCCTATAGGCTGAAACGTCTTTTTGGAACGACTCTACCACTCTGGAGCCTCTGTGCAGAGCTCCTCCCAATTATAAACCCCTTTGGCAGATCGTCTTCCACTATCAAAGCCCTCTCCAGAGAGTCTCTTCTCCCAAAAACTCTTTTTCTCAGCTTTTCTTTTCCGTAAAACCATTTTTAAAGTCACAAAACTTTGGTTTTCCTTACATTTTCGTTTCTTTTATGTTGATTTTGGTTTCCTCTACATTTTCCTTTCTTTTATGTGGATTTTCCCGTGTCTTATGTTCATTTCCATTGATTTTTATGGGGCGTATCGTGGTAGCCCTTTGAGGGTTCTGCGTTTATAGAGTTGTAAAGCTCTGATCATTTTATTGATTGGGGGAAATCGAACCCAGAGATACTGAGGGAAAAACGATTAATGATGGGATGCATAGTTTTATGGGAATTTAAGGGGCAAACGGATGTGGTGTGTGGCATGTGGCATAATGAAAATAAAAGAGAAAAAAGAAATAGAGTTGGAAGCCTGGGAAAATGTTAAAATATTACGAGAATATTGAGACATAAAATCAGCGGGCCATAAATTATAATAAGAGATGGAAATGTGGAAATGTTGCAGATACACTCGTATATTTTGCCATAAAAAAGATAATGTATCTGTCTTTTGCTCAAATGTTTGTTCTATGACAGCACTCCGATGATCATCATCATCATTTTTTTCTTATAAATAAACATCTTACGGGTTGGGGCTTGGAACTTCTCTCTTCGATCTTCGATCTTATGCGACACGCTCTGGGAATTAAAATACCTCAAAATCATTGACGAAAGTCAATGAATTCTAAAACCTTGCAGCACCCCAGCACCAGCCTCAGCACCAGCCTCAGCCCCGTTGTATCTAGATACTTTTGACAAGTCACTGCCAACCCCCCAACCCCCCTCGGAGGGAGTAGCTAGACAAATCCGCATTCAATGCTGAGAATTTCAATCGAATGGAATGCCCAACCGCCGAATGATCTCATCTTGTTTGAATCTCAAACTGCAACTGTTGTATCTGTATCTACATATCGTGCGAGTATATGTATCTTTTTATTACAGCCCATGGACAGGGACAGGGACAGCAATTTGTCAATTGTATATTTTATAGTGTCTAATTGACATTCCTCTCTGTGTGGCTCCTCCCGGGTTCCCCCCTTTTCGCATACGATCGACTCATCCCATGGGCCCATGAGTCAGAAGGTCACTCATTTAACGGTGGGTGGGGGGTAGGCCTGTGTGTCTCTGAGGGCAATTGATATGTTCCGGTCTCGTGGCTCTACTCATCATTCATGCGTCAAACCCCCCGCTCAGATACAAGATACACACGAGTATTCGTATCGCTTTCCGCTTCTTTGGGCATTTCGACATTTTTCTTTTGCTTTTGGAATGGCATGGAATTGAAACTGTAATGGGAATGGCATGGAATTGGAACTGTAATGGGAATGGCATGGAATTGTAATGGGAATGGGAATGGCTTGGCATGGAATGACCCTTGCGATGGCACTACCATTCCGCGATATCTCCTCTTGGGTTCAGCTCTAGGTTTTTTTTTCTAACTCAATTAAATCGCAATTTGCATTAAATTGGGGCGTTTTTTTTAGAACAAATTTGAAAACAGTTTTCAAGTGAGTTTTTGTCGGGTTGTTTATTTGGCGCCAGTCGACAGGCGACACGGGCAACGCACGACGGACAACGGACAACGGCACTGAGGAAATGCAAATTACTCGACTTTCAACTGTCTCCCTCTCTCTCGCCCTCTCTGCTGCTACGAAGTATCTTTGTATCTGTATCTGCGAGTGTGAGTTGAATTTATGGCTTTTTATATGGAGGCAGTCGCCGTACGCAATTTAAATTTAAACAGCAGCCTAGTCGCTCGCTCTAGTCGTTCTGTTCGGTTAACTGCGGGTTCTAGAGTGTATCTAGATACATGTGTGTGGCCTGCCATTTCCTCAATCTGTATTTATAGCACCAGCCAGCAATGATTATGATTATGATGAGGATGATGTCATATATTCTACAATTCTCACCTTTCTCTCTCTCGCTTGCAGCAAATCAAAGATGAATTGTGCGAAGTTGTCTCGGAAATGGAGGCGCTCGATGTGCCCGAAGACTGCAAGCATTCCAACAAGGACAAGCAAATGTCCATTGGTCGCAAAAAGTTCAATATGGATCCGAAAAAAGGTGAGTCAAGGATAAGATATCCCCAGAGCACTTTGAGCACTTTTAAAATCGGGAAAATATGGAGATGTAATTTGAACGGACAGTTGGGTCTTTTGGTGGAGTTTATTGCTCCAGTATCTTAGGGAGTCACGCGTGATGCAGCAGCGCACCTCGGTCGGTTGGATGGGAGGGCCAAAGGTGAGCTTGGAGCCTGAGATACCGACAGGGCAGGCAATGGACAAGCTCCTAGGGGAATGATACCTCTCTCTCTCACTCTACCCATTGATAGTGGAGTTCTAGTGATAAGGCTGAATTTTCCCCCAATTTATCTGCCATTTCCAAGAGAAAAATAACAATTCTGTGGCTGCTCCACAATCCATAGTATTTTCGCTGAAACTTTGAGTGAATTATTCCTGTGATTCCCCAGATGATGATTCACCCCGAAACGAATATGCAAATATGCTGCAATATTTGTTCAATTGAAGAGAGGTTCCGCCCTCCCCTCCTCCGCAATCAGTGGAAATCCCTGACTCCGAAGAACACAATCCGAGGGGAGTGTCCCTCGAAAGTCGAGGAATGTAAACTTTGCTGATGATTTAAATGAAATCTCAATGACGACGACGGCGACATGACACCAGACGACAACGGGAACGACAACGACAATGATGATGATGATGATGATGGAGTCAGATGAAATGCTTTATAATTGAGCTGATGGCTGAGGAGAGCAGAAGGGAAGGAGACATGGAAATGGAAATGGAAGTGGAGATTGTGGCTCTGGTGGCTCTGGTGGCTCCAGGAGAGCGTGTCGCGGCGCCAAAAGGCGAAATTACCATGCAAATTTCCACGCAAATGAAGAGAGTTGGAGAGGTGTATGGGGTGTGGTGGGAGAGGGGAGGGGGAGGGGGAGTGACACGTACGTCCAATAATAATTTCGACGTTAATTTAATAACGTAATGAGCCCGAAACGAAATGAAAATGCAACAGCACCAGAATGCAGCAGGCAGCAGGCAGACGGAGATGGAGATGCGGGTGTCGGGGGGTGTCGGAGGGTGTCGGGGGGACAGGGCGTTCCACTATCTTAAAAGTCTGACAAATTTGACAGTTCGTTGACATCTGAAGTACGTGAAACGCGTACGCTTGTGCCCCGTCCCTCCTCCAGTGTTTAATTTAATGGAAACGAAAATGAAAATGAAAATGGAAATGTCAATGCCGCCATATCCAGCAAGAACTTGTCTCAGGGGAGGACCCGGACTCGACCCTCAGACATCATTGCGAGGAAAGAGGGGAGGGGAAGGGAAGGGAGAACATTAGGGCGGAATGATGTATGGAATATGTGGAAAGATGGTGAAGGCTGAAAGGCATTTCAGGGGTGGAGTGCAGGGAAATGTTGCCACCTCATTAGAAAAGGGATCTCATGGCAGATCTAATGCTAAATGGGATCCGTAATTATATATTTGACGTGTGACTCTTTGGGTTCTTCGGAGAGGGGATCTATAATAATAGCATTTCGGTGTTTCCTTCGGAAAGGTGTAAGATCTCTTGCTAAATTGGAAAATGTATCCCATTTCGGTGTTGAATTACTTGGGAGCAAACTTTGACCTCTGGAAAGGTAGATTGTTGATTGTTCTGCCTCTTCAGGGCTGATGGATACTTTTACTTTTGCTTTTACTTGTACCCTCTGGAAAGGCGAAACATCGAATGTTGAATGCCAAGTAATGAGGAAATGTATTGGAATTTCGTCATCGAATGACTTCGATGTCTTTTGGGGGAATTCCACACCCCACCCCACCGCATCCCACCTTTAAATTTTGATAACACTTTTCATGTTTTTCCATGTTTTTGGGGGTGGGTGGTGGGCGGTGGTGACCCACATGTCAGCATGTTTGCTTATGGAACACGTCTCTCCAAAACATCTCAATTTCTTCTCCCACCCCCTTAGGGGAGCTGCCTGTGGCAGGGCACGTTTTTAAAAGCCAATCAAATATTTACGTCAACCTCTCTTGGCCATAAATTAACGTCGACAAGTCAAAATTAGGCCATGCAACATCTTCCTGCCGCAGCAGACACACACACACACACACAGTGGCAGAGGGGAGGAGTGGGGGGGGGAGAGTAGGCACATCCTGTCCGGAATGCCAGATATCTAGATACGAATATATGTGTATGGGAGAGCAGAGGGAGCACAATAAATATGCTAATCCAAAGAGGGACGACGACGACTGATGGGTGGGTGTGTGGTGGAGGGGCAGGAGTAGGGGACGGAGCAGGAGTCGGAGTTTAGCGACCCAATAACAAAAGCTAAATCGAATCCCAACCAGAGACGAGACATTTTGTCGTCGCTTATTAAAAAACTTCCACACGAGAATGTGTGGCTACCATTGCCACCAGGGGGGCAGGAGGCAGAAGGCGGGAGGAGGCAGGATGGCAGGCGGCAGGGTGGGTGGCAGGAGTGGTGTCATCGTCATTTGTCGCTTTATCGGCCGATTATCAGCAATATACGGAAAGACACGCACATATAGATACGCCATATAGATACCCACACACACAAAGATACAAAAGAGACACAGATACACACATGGAAAGAGTGGCACACAGACACACAGATACTTAAATTAAATAGCACACAAATGTGCCATCCATAACGCACCAAACGATGTCTGGGTATTGAGGGGGCGGGGGGTGGAGAGAGCGAGGTTCATAGAGGGAGCATGAACCGTTAGAGGGGGAGAGAGTGCCGAAGAATCCCCCTTACCCTCTCTGAAATCCACCTTCGTCCTTGGGGGCATTGTTAATCGCGCGTGATGCCTTCCGAAGTCACGCAAAAAAAACTTTTTGTTTACCGAAAAAGTCGAAATCTTGTGGTTTGGCCACTGGAGCGGATTTCCTTTGGCAGGCACTGCCCTCAGCGCCCCGTTCCAGCCGTGTGGGGTTCCCCTACCTCTTGCATTTTGCCTTTGCAGATTTCTCATTATCGATGCCATTTGTGTTTTTGTGTGTGATTATTGTTGTCCTTGGAAGTTGTCAACGTCAACGCAGATTTCCATCTGCAAATCCAATTTCAACAATGCACGCCCTGGCGCCACCTGGCGCCCAGAAGCCACAACAAGTTACCGTAAAATATTAGATTAATCGAGGGGTATATTGGCATTCGAGGCAGAGCTAAAGCATTGGCAGATTATTCCATATAGAACTCGAACCCATCAAGAGGGTGGGTGGGTATCTTCCAGTCGTAAGATCTCTGGCACATTCCATCTTTTGCTTTGTTTACATTTAATAATTCCATGGAGATTCCTACAGAGAGAGAGAGAGAGAGACTCGCGTTCAACTTTCCCGATAGCGGCGCTTCCTCCCCCGCTCCTCCGTTCCTCCGCCCTGTCTGTCCCCTGTCTTTGATTGGCAAATAATGACATCGTTACCGACCGCCCCTCCGAGTATTATGCATGGGGCGCTCCTTCTGTTCTTTATTTTTCTGCCATCGTTCCTCGATGTTTATGGAGATTGCGCTGCGGTTTATGTTGCGGTTCGCTGGCTCTCCAATGGCCCCAGAATGGTCGTATATGGGGGTACATTATATGGTTTGATTTTCGCTTCGTTCTCGGTCTTCCGGGTGCGCGTTCTTATCGATTGGGAATGCACAGTGGAAACTTCTATAATATACCATATCTAATATTCTTGATTTTTCCTTCCATTTTCCAGGCATTGAGTATCTCGTAGAGAACCGACTGCTGCGTCACGATCCCCAGGATGTGGCGCATTTCCTCTACAAGGGCGAGGGCCTCAATAAAACGGCCATAGGTGAGTGTGTGTGTGGGGGGGGAGGGGCTTAAACCCCCAGCCAGAAGTCATAAATCGACCTCCAGGCAGGCGGTTCTTTGATGGCCAACGCGCACACAAAATTCAATTAAACGCATAACCAACATTTATTTTAACTGCCTTTTTTCCAGGCGATTACCTCGGCGAAAAGAACGACTTCAACGAGGATGTCCTCAAGGCCTTTGTGGCGCTACACGACTTCACCAATCTCATTCTGGTGCAGGCCCTAAGGTAGGTCCACTCCGCCCTCTGCCCCCGTCCGGTTATAATTAACGCTAATGGAAATTTCTCTTCCGTTCTTTTTCGAACAGACAATTTCTCTGGTCATTTCGATTGCCCGGCGAGGCGCAGAAGATCGATCGAATGATGGAGTGCTTCGCACAGCGCTACTGCCAGCTGAATCTGGACATCTTCACCAACACGGACACGTGCTATGTGCTCAGTTTCGCCATTATAATGCTCAATACATCGCTGCACAATCCATCGGTTAGTACTAAAGAGGACTTACAGAGTGGGAATCGATTAGGAGTGGATTTTATAGATCCCACCTTTAGATTATATCTAGATATAATTCCTCTCGAACAGGCCACACATTAAGGGGTAATTCGTGTTGTAATCACCCACAAAATACCCCCAGATCTGTTCTGTTCTATTTACTAGGCCCTCTTGCCACTGCACGTTCAACCGGATGTTCATACTGTTGGCAGCACGTCAGGAAGTTGTTGCTAATGCCAAAAAAAACCGAAAAGAAATCCGAAAAGAAATCCGAAAAGAACGAAAGAGTCGACGCGACGCGTGGCCCGGCGGCCCATGGTCTGTCCTTCAACTGCGAAATTGAATTCCTATTTGCCACACGGCTGTCAGGCCACAATTATCATCGACTACGCGACGCAGCGAGCGATTCACTTCCGCATGCTGCGTCGTGAGTGACAGGGCGTGCGTCCGGTCCGGTCCGCTCCGTTCCGTTCCGTCCGATCGTTAGAGCAATTACCACAGCACCAGCACATGGGGGTCGCTATTAATAGGTCAAGTGTAGAGGCATCCACACACAGCTCGTGGCATATTCTAGGGCACTTCGGAAAACGATATCAACGCAGGCAAATTGCTTGCTAATTAAGAGCCGCATGCCGCATGCCACATGCAGCAAATGAAAGCCATGCTAACCCCTGACTCTTGCTTCTTGCTGTCATCCTCAGGTCAAAGACAAACCCACCGTTGAGCAATTCATCTCGATGAATCGTGGCATCAACAACGGCGGCGATTTGCCCCGCGGCCTGCTGGAGTCCCTCTACGAGTCCATACGCACCGAGCCATTCAAAATACCCCAAGACGATGGCAATGATCTGATGCACACCTTCTTCAACCCCGACAAGGAGGGCTGGCTGTGGAAGCAGGGCGGCAGGTGAGTGACTATCCATCATTTATTAGTTCTCCATACTCACATTGACTCCACTTGCAGATACAAATCGTGGAAGCGACGCTGGTTCATATTGAACGACAATTGCCTCTACTATTTTGAGTACACCACGGACAAGGAGCCGCGTGGCATTATACCGCTGGAGAATATATCGGTGCGGGAGATACACGATCGCAGCAAACCGCATTGCTTCGAGCTGTTCGCCACTGGCGGTGCCGATATAATCAAGGCCTGCAAGACTGACTCCGAGGGCAAGGTGAGTGTTCTTTTTGGGATACACGAGAATCGCCCACAGAAATGCTAACCCTTTGTTCTTTCTCCTTCGTGTTAGGTGGTGGAGGGCAAGCATACCGTGTACCGCATGTCCGCCGCTACGGAGGAGGACCAGCAGGAGTGGATCAAGCGGCTGACGCAGTCCATCAGCCACAATCCGTTCTACGATATCCTAGTACAAAGAAAGAAAAAGGCGCTCAGCAAGAGTTAGTATTAAGACAGAGCTCGGCCTAAACACATTTGTCTTGGATCTCAGTGAAACCCTGCAGCGCGTGTGTGGCAGGGGCGGCGGCGGCGGCGGCGGCTGCTCTCCGCCTTATTTGTACATACATATACTACCTTTTATACATATATATATATATCATTTATTGTTCATTATTGTATGTGTGTGTGTGCATGCTTGAGAAATTGCAATACGAGAGAGTCTGTAGTAGTTTGTTCACCTTGTGGTTTGCCCCGATTTGTTCTCTGCCGCCACCGCCACTGCCACCGCCCTGCCACACGCCGACGCACTCCGAACCGCAAAACTTTGTCTCTATTGTTGTGATATAATTTATTTAAGCATTAAGCATTACAATACGGAAGAAACAGAAATTGAAATTGCATCGTTAAGAAATACACATCTGAAACATCTTCAAATTAGTGCAAATTACCTTTAGTTTCATTGTACGCCTAAGTCTACGAATATGTCTTTTTCAAATTAGAGCACTTACCACCTAAGTTGTCCCCACCCTCAAACCCTCACACCCAACGCCCCACCCCCACTCTATGATAAAGCCATGAAACATATCCCAGCCGGCCAAAAACTCCTAATATCTGTTTCTTTGATGCAAATGAAAAAAAAAAACAAAACAAAAAACGGCTCAATAACTTTTGCTTGGCAATTATTATATGTGTATTGTATAGACAAAGGCCTTTCTTTTTCTGAGAATTATATTTGTATTGTAAGCGCTAAAACAACGAATGAAAACTGAAAACTGAGAATTGTAAACACTCTAAGAATTAACAGATCCAATACAGAAATGCATTTATATACGCGTACATAGGGGAACAATTTTTGTGTAGACAAAGCTTAATTGTAATTGTAATCAACCAAAGATCTGATTTAATGTCTGCTTCCAAATCCGAATCGAATGATTGTCGTATATTGTATATTTAACTAAATTTGAATGAATTTATCACTTGTAATGTTTTCCGTAAATGCATTTTGTATTGCCTTTTGTTAATTTGAATAGTTAAGAGACGACGAACCAACCGAAAAGTGTTCCTGCCAGAGAGATGAGAACGTTGTAGCCACAGATCCACAAAGAGAACTCCGATGCCAGCATAACTCTTATGATAGCTGTAAGACGCTGTTAACCATAATAGTAGATTGTGATAAGCATTGATGGATCGGATGCCAGACGTGATGCCTGTGTGGTTTGTTTTGTTTTGTTTCGCGACTGAAGGATACGACTTCGTCACATCACACACTGCAATGTCATTTACCCAACTTGCCTTGTTTCTCATTGTTATTCGACATCCAGCAAGCATATTGTTTGAATTTCACACTTGGGACTTTCTTGTCATATGAATTATTTGGAGACAACACAGTCCCAAACATTTCTGCAATATTATAATTAATTTAGCTATCTTAACCGTGTACTACCATCTTTATTAGCGCATATGTATTCACTATATCATAGATTAATGTAATCATATGTACATAAAGACATATTGCACAGATATACATATGCTTAAAAACTCTTCGATGGGGCTCATGCGCGGCTCCACGCGCATACAGTGCCCCACGAAAGTCAATGTCCCGCAAGGGCAGTAAATCGAATTGTATAGGTTTGGCGTACGACTATATAAACGTGCGTTTTAGCATTATTAATAAACGGAAATCAACATTTGTACATAATACGATGTTACTTGTATAAGTATGCCAGTTAGTAATACCATAGCATAGTATTTTGTATTGCTTTAGCAGTAATATGGACAGAATATTATATAAAGCTACATATATACATCAAATATATATTGTATAGTTTATTACAAAATCAAAAATTACAATTGTATATTGTTTGTTTAATTTGAGTGGGAGGGAGGTCAAGGACTCTATAGGGGATACTTTTCCAGTCTCCAGCAGCCATGGAACACGCAGATCAGTCTAAAAAATAAATATCCTTGATCCTTGATAAGGACTATCAAATCAGGGACATTTTTCCGATCACAGGAAGACATTGCTCGCCAATATCGGCCCACAAATAACGGCGAAAACAAGATATTTGTGATTGGAGGAAATGTCCTTGATCCTTGGTCCTTGATAAGGACTCTATCAGATAGAGGATGTTCTCCCGATTACAGGAAGCCGTCGCACGCCCAGATCGGCCCACAAATACCGGAGAAAACAACAAAACAAAATATGCAATGTTGTTGTTATCAAAATCGAGACAACAACAACAACATTTCTTGACAACAACAACTTTCAACTAGCGACCGCAAGTTGGCCAAAACCGAGAATTTCAGATCTGGGATACCAGGCGAACAGAAATCAGCAGCAAGCAACTCTCGAAAATGAAAAAAAATTGTTGCATACTTTTGTGGGCAAACAACCCAGCGACCTTCTGCCGATTCTGTTCGCCTGGTATCCCAGCTCTGAAATTTCCAACTTTGCGCACACTGAATTCTAATTTTTCATTTGGCTATATCTCGGCTATTTATGGGCCGATCGGGGCGTGCGACGGCTTCCTGTAATCGGGAGAACATCCTCTATCTGATAGAGTCCTTATCAAGGACCAAGGATCGCGAGAATTTCCGCTATCCTTTGGCATCAAGGACAATAAGGATATTTCCGTTTAACGTGCCTTGTTATAACTCTGGCATTTCTAGTCCGATCTGCACGAGCCATACCTTTTTGAGATCTCTATGGTATACAGATCATGTACTAAATTGTTATATAAAATAATGTACAACTCTCATAATAGTTAACATCAAAGAAATGTGTGCTTTTTATTCTATTGTAAAAATTTCCTTTGTTGGGTGGTTTTCATTTTTGTTGTTTCTCTTTGTCAAAAAAAGCTCTCGAACACTTGCATGTATTAGAGGTAAAACAGATAATATTTTTACGAAAATACACGCGAATAATATAGCTATAGAATATAATAGTAAATCAACTTAAAGCTAAGCAAAGGAATCCAATAACCCTATATATCCGTGTTTGCTGTTTTTGATTCTGTTCCTGGGCAATATTTGTGTTAGTAACCTGAGTTTAATAATATTCTATCCAGTCCTATGATTGCTTCTTCGAGCTCAAGGCTAGGCCTTCTTTACTCAGCTTCGTGTACTCCGTCTGCATGATGGAACGGCAGTCGTCGATGAGCTGCTGCATATCATCCTTGTCGTACTTCTCGGTCGACACCTCGGGCAGGATCTGAATCAGGGCGTGGCCCGGACGGAAGGTCTTCTTCTCGTCGTCCATGAAGGCGTACTTTGAGATCACCACCGGCTGAATGGGACACTTGCTCTGCATTGCAATGTGAAAGGAGCCCTTCTTGAAGGGCAGCAGCGTGTCCTTGGAGTTGCGTGTGCCCTCCGGGAAGAGCAGAAGCTTGCAGTTGCGCTCCTGTATCGCCTTTGCCTCCTTTTGCAGGGAGTTAATTGAGTCGGTCTTGCGGGAACGATTGATGTACAGAGTGCCCCAGAGCCAGGCACCAAAGCCGAAGAATGGTAGGTAAAGGATCTCCTTCTTGGCCACAACCGTGCCTCGTCCGATCACCGGCCACAGATAGCTCAGCACACAGAGATCCAGGGCGCTCTGGTGGTTCATTATCACCACACTGCCGTGACCCGCTCTTACATTCTCCAGTCCACGCACCTCCATGGTGATGCCCATCAATTTGCAAAGCTGTCGGAAGCACCAAGAGGGCACCCTAAAACCAGGAAGAGATGGGCCATTAGATTCGAAATAAGATTCTGGAAACGTACAACTTACAGAGCATTTCGATAGTCCCGTGGTCGTAGCATCATAAAGGGCACGCACAGCATCACAATGGCGCCAGCGCCAATGAATATGAAGAACATGCGCATCTGGTAGGGGGCCTTGGCCGAAACACTAAGGATCAGGGCCACCACGCAGGCCAGGCCGATCACTTCACAAGTACAGGCCATTTTTATTCAAGTGGAGATCCCCTGGAAATATTTAAAATTTTGCTTAGAAGAAATAATTACTTGAAATTTTGTTCCGTGATATCTATGATGATAGATGTACAATATAAATACATATGTATAAACACTTTATCTACCAATCAAAGACCATAAATATGGCTGTGAGAATTGCATTTGCCGATTGGGTTGCAATTTATATTTATCTTTGCAACTGTGGATACAAAATTGCCGTTAAATGGAGATTACTTGATTTTCAACTGCACGGAATACCCCGATAATTATTCAATTGGCAATCATTTGCATACTGCCTTGATTGGGTCATGCATTTTCATGAAGATTGTGTACTTATCGTGCAAGTACCCCTTTCTGTAATACCAGATAAGAGCGCGGGTGGAGGGCCCCCTAGTAGCACAAACACTGCTTTAGATTATGTAATTTGATAGCCTGTAACCCTTTATGATTTATTGGCAGTGGTTCCAGTTGTAAACAAACCTTTATTCGAGCCTTTGATTAGACCGAAACACGTCCGATGCGGCCGATGGGACAAACACAACTGAAACGAGCCGCATCCAAGGTGCGCGGGTGTCGATACATTAGTATATACTGCAAAAAATGGCAAAACGGCTTATCAAAGACAAAACTTCCAATCGCTCTTGTTTGGATTAAGGCAGCACTGAACTTTGATATCGCGCTGACACATTTCATTCGATGTTGTACGTACGTACGCGACTCCACTCCACAGCTGAGGTAATCTACTACGTTTATCATTGGCTATATTCTACTATGGACTGTTGATTGGAAAGATCAGAATAGAAAACGAGTAGAAGGCACTTGAGGTACCGATGAGATTGCTCAAAAACAACCTTGCTCTGCACCTGCAAAGGAGGCTTTTTCCATATTTTTTTCTTTTTTTCAGTTGGCAACATAATCTTTATTGGACACGAGCTGATAGTTTTTTCTATAATTATAAGATTATCTTTTTAGATTAACAACTTCTGAGTTGAGCTGGACACACCTCTAAGGTAGGGACAACAAAACATGTATTAGACTTTAATTATCTCCAAAATGAGAGGTTAATGTTAATGTTATTTGTCCAAAAAGTTATACCAACGCCACAGAGTATAAGCCGAGTAATTAGCTTGTTGTTAAATAACATTTAGACTATGATCTCTGGCGGTCATGGCCAAGTGGTTGTCATGCCATTGACTTTTGGGGCACTTGTGAGGGGAGGCACAATCGGGTCTCCTCAAATTATAAATCTACTCTAGATTAAACCGAAATATGGTTAATAATAGGTGCTAACAGCTGTGCTGTACGTACATATGTATATGTAGGTAATCTTTATGGCCAGAATCATGGGCTAATAAAAAATTCCCCCCAGCCAAGAAATAGGGGTTCCTTTTTGATGGGTCTTGAAGCTCATGAATAATAATTTTTCTTTTGCTAACCGTTGTTTTTCTAGTGAAATATTCATGGCATGGCACAACTTCTTTCTAATTCCGGCAATTACCATTTTGGCAATTATCGTTACAGATACTGATCTTTTGGTATTATTTGAGGCCTGAGTGAACAAACTGTTGAAACTTGCGTTGACCTTTTCGGTCTAATAGAGCGTTGAATGGGTGTATATTGGCGTACTAAAAAGCAATCAGATATCATTCGGTAATGTTCAATGGGATTGCTCTTTGTTTGATTCTTGTCTGGGCCTCACTTTCCTTCTTTTGCTTTCTTTATGAGCCCAACTGTAAAAGTAAATGCGTCTGCGAAATGTTTATGATATTTGATAAGGGTTCTCTTGTGTGGCTTATGGTATTAATTTGCTAGAAAACTGGAGAAACACCTGCCTGCCGATAAAAATTCTTGGTTGTTCAGTTTTCAATCTAGATATTAACTCCTATGGTTCACTTTTCAAACAGTTGATCGTTTAAGAGTCCGCTAATTTCTTCGGGTCTTGACAAACTACTTAACGATCTTTAAGCAAATATTTAAGGTTTCAAATGCGCTAACAAGTCACGAAGCTTTCATTGTTTTTGTGGAGCAATAGTTTAGTATGCTCTTTCAGAGGGTATTCAATACTTTACAACTTAAATTGGCAAAACATTACAGTTGCCTGGCAGAGTATGTAAAGCTTCGGTACCCCGAAACTATCACTTTTTCCCCTGTGGTCTTTTTGTTTACACGCTTTCAATACCATTCCAATGGGGGGTGGGGGTTTGGAGCCGGCTCTTGTTATCTTTTGCGGCAATCGCAGCGAAGCTTTCCATAGAACACAGCCCACCCGCAAACGATTCAATCAGCGAGCATAAGCTCCGTTTCGCTGATAAGATTATGGCATGATTCGGAGCTATGAATATTCCCTTGCAATCAGAAGTATTACTACTCGTAAAACATATGATCGCACGCATGAGACAATCTGACATTCGGCTGAGGTGGAGAGCGGCGTGCGCCTTCTGCAGCCTCCAATTTGCCAACCAATTTACGGTAGATCGCTACGACAGAGAGGAGTCAAGTTCAAAGTCAACAAGCGCACAGTCTACGAGTCTACGAGAGCGTACAACTAGACCCCAGACTCATGATTGACTCACACTGCACCGATCTGGTGATCGGGCACTGATCGAATGATTAGACATCGTTGTGCTATAATTAATGGATGGAAGAATGGAATGTTTAGAGCTTTATGCGCAACAGTTTATTATTTAATATTTGATGTTTACAAATCGTGCGGGTGGCACTTGTTTACAACTTGTGTGCAGGGGCGTCCAATATCCTGGCAATTCGCTTTTGGCGTAAACAACAATACATTTGAATAATGTACCTATATACTATGTATATACAGTGTACCCTTTCCAAAGGTGGAAGCTCTAAGGGGCTCGTTTGCACTCCACAGGTACCGTTTCTCGTAAAACTAACTAACTAAAGCCTTGGGAGAGGGATGGCACCTATGGGACACTAACGATGTGCTAAATGTGTGAGTCACTTCTGAAAATAACATGGGACTCCTACAAATTTCTTTCACTGTATCGTACCTGCGGCTACCTTTAAACTTAAGTTGTTTTTCAAATTCCCTTAGACGAATTCGGTCATGTAAATTATTAATGCAACCAAAATCATTACTTTTTACACGCAATAAAACCCCCCACGCATACCCATCCCTACAGAGTAAAATCAAGGGGGAACAAAGTTCAAAAACAAGAAGAACGGGGGAGGGGCAAAACTGTAGATAGGTTAGCAGAGCAAAGCACAAAGGATGTCAAATAAGGACAAGAGACAGAGAGAGAGAGAGAGAGAAAAAACACGCCAGAAGAGACGCAATAAATGTACACAGGGTTGCTGTTGTTATTCCACTGCTAAAATAGAGCATTACGATTTTGCTATTATGTTTGCAAAGAAAGAGATACAAGCTTTACTAGTATAAGACTTGTAAGAGCATCAAAAGCTTCGGCCACACAATTGAACTTCCTTTTCTCAGAGCACACCGCATGGGCGAAGCAGTGGAGAAGGAGGGGTGCATAATAAAGACAAAATGTGCGTAGAAAGGCAATTGAACTCAAATTTGGGAGAGGGAGAAATGGCGGCACACACAGAGAGAACAACTAAAGTAAAGCTTAAATAGTACAAACTCACGAAACAGTTATTTTCACTCACAGAGAACTTGATGAAAAATTGTTGCTCTGCTTTGCTTTGCCGGCACTCTACCGTTTTACGCGGGGGAGTAACAGTTATACCGATGTATGCGTGTGTATATGAATTTTTGCACGTGTGTCTGTAATTTGCGCGGGCGTCTGCCTCTGCAGCATCAGGTCATGTGGTCCAAAGCGCAATAATTGCCACTGAACCTGTACCGGCGCCAATTGCAATTAAACGCACCGAAACTAACACAAACAAGCACTTGTTAGACTCCAAGGATTACAAAGGAATTGCGGTCATCACCAAAGTCCGTACAATTGCGCCGACAACGGGTGGTGTGACAGGGGGCCGGCACCACGCTCGGTTAAGTGTACCGTTTCAGGCAAAAGTCGAATGTGAATGAGCTTTTTCCCCAGTTTCTTGTTGCTGCTGCTGCTTATGTTCTGTCGCGCTCATCGTAGAGCGCCTTCAGAACATGTTTTTCCTATGACTTAAACTGATGCGGAAATTAACAATTACAGTACCAATCAAGTTGTTTTATTATAATCTTTAAGCCACAAATTGCGAGGATTATGGAAAATTCCGAGAAAGTTAAATTTACAAGTTGCCGATAGTCGCACTGGCGCCGCCTCTCGTGGTGTTCAATTTCAATCGAGTGGACTATCGATTGACACATGTTGCGAAATACTATTCATCGCGGTGGCGTGTGCTAATAAAAATATTAAGTTTTTAATAGTTTAAATATAATAAATGATATGTATCTATGGGATTATACGAAATTTCTGATGTAGTTATTTGAATATATACGAGATAGTACACCTGGCGCCATCTATTGATGTTAATTGTGTTGACTATCGACTACCACATGTTGCGAAATACCATAAAACGCGTTAGGGACAGTGCTGCCAACTCTTCGCGACATAAAAGAGCTAGAAATAGCCAAACAATTTTGATGGTAGCTAAAAAACGCTAGAGTCGTGAAACGATTTTCTTATACCCGGTACTCGGAGAGTATATTAGATTTGTGGTAAAGCATAAAAATACATAACGCTTCAGATGTTTTTAAAAAGCTAAAATAACGCAAATTTGTGTTGGAAAATAGCTTTAATTCCTGTAGCACCTATTTTACAATTTTTCCCGCAGTGGGAAAATAGCTATATTGGCTACAATGCACAAAACGCGTTAGGGAGTTCGAAAAGTGTGCGCTCTTCCTCTTCCACCCCCGTCGGCATAGCATAAAATGCAAAAGTACGCCTTTAATTTATAAATACAGGATAGAATCTGTGCAATTGCGATAAAATGCACATCACACAGATGGAAGCTCCACAGCCCACGCCAAACGAGAGGCCGAACATGGCCAGTTCGTGCCGCCTGTGCCATCGGCCGGCATCGACCGCCACCACGCCAAACATTTTCACGGAGGGTTTCTGTGATGATGACAAATTCTGCATTGCCGATGTCTGCCAGAGCGTATGGGGAGTCCAGGTAAGTGGAAATGCCTTTCAAAGATGATTGCCAATGCGATTGTTACCTTTGCAGTACGACCGACATGAGTATTTACCGGAGCAGATATGCTCCGATTGCTTGGAAGTATTGGACGATTTCTATAAGCAGCGGAGGGGAATGAAGCAGCGGGAAGCCGCCTTGCAGGAGCAACTGAAGGAGATCATTAAAAAGGATCCCAAGTATCGGCCCGGCTTAAACGGAAATCCCGGTGTATTTGAGCCCGGAGATGATTGTGAAATTGAGGAAGTGGATCCGGATAAGGTTGCGGAGACGAGCGATGATGAAATGGGCTCCGATGAAGAAAACGAGAATGTAGAAGACGAGGAGGAAGAGGAGGAGTTCGAGGAAGATGCTGACATGACCATGCCCTTGGGCGCAGATGCGGCTCAAATGGCCAAAATGGCGGTGGAAATGAAGCTAGAGCAGCCCAGTGGAATACCTGTGTCCAACTCTGGAGGACCACGTCCCAAGACCGCTTTTCTGTGTCAGTTCTGCGATTTGGGCTATACGCTACCTTCTGAATGCCAGCAGCATGAGAGAACCGCACACGATCCTCATGCTCCGTACTGTTGCACATTTTGCAATTTACTTTTTATCACGCGTACCGCTTTAATTGCCCATATCAAGTCGCTGCACGATATGGATCGTCCCTATGTGTGTGCCCAGTGCAGGAAGGGATTCGTACGGCGCTCCGACCTCAAGAAGCACGCCATCGTCCATACCGGCGTGCGGCCCTACACCTGCAATGTCTGCACAAAGAGCTTCTCCCGAAATACCAATCTGACGAAGCACATGCGCATTCACAGTGGAGAGAGGCCGTTCGTGTGCCAGCAATGTCCACGCTCCTTCCAGACCGCCCAGGAGATGACGAACCACGCGCGCTTGCATTCCGGCGCCAGACCGTTCCAGTGCAACCGCTGTCCGTTCTCTTCGTCGCGCAAGGACAAGCTGGTTGCCCATCAGAACATGCACACTAAGCGAGACGTGGAGCAGATCTTACAGCAGCAGCAACAAAACGCCCTGCATCCACCGACCCCGGAGGAGCTGGCGCAACTGCAGCACGAGCTGACGCAACAGTTGAAGCCGAAGCCAATAACTTCACAGAAGCCCGGACGAAGCTTCCGTTGCGACGTGTGCGACAGGGTCTTTCAACGGGAGCGCGATCTTCAGCGCCATCGGGCGCTTCATTTGGACACGCTGCTGGCCTGTAAGATATGCAATCTGGTCTTCAATCGTCGCGAACAGTTGCAGCGCCACAACCTGGAGGCTCACGGTCCTACCTATACGTGCGCCATTTGCTGTATCACCTTTTTGCAGCAGATCGAGCTGGAGAACCACCTGAAGGTCCATCAGCTGCAGCACAAGGTGGCCCAGAGCACCCAGCAGGCCATGATTGCCGCAGCAATTATGCCCCACAAAATGGTCGAACCGACAGCGGTGGTGGCCAAGTTGCCGCCAGTGCAACAGCCACAGGTGCCGCTACAGATGCGCCCTTCAGCCTCAGAGCTCAACTTCTACAGCAACATGATACCCACCATGAATCTGGGCTTCTATAGCGAAACGCGACCCGAGGAATAAATCCTCTAATTCTAGTATAGTTATTAAGAATTAAAAGTTGTACTTTAGAAGATTATTCGAGTATATATGAGAATATAGAAAGAATCTATAATTTTGTGTAGTGCTTAAGATCTAAAATTTGTACATTATAGAGGATAATGATTATATATATCATTTTGTGTAGTTGTTAAGCTCTAAAACTATTTGATGAAGATATTCTGATTGTTTCTTTTAATTCTTAATCTATATCTAATCTTTAATCTAAAAGTTGTACTTTAGAAGATTATTCGAGTATATACGAGAATATAGAAAGAATCTATAATTTTGTGTAGCGCTTAAGATCAAAAAATTGTACAGTGGAGGATTATATATACGATATCGATAATTATGTGTAGTTGTTAAGCTCTAAAACTATTTGATGAAGATATTCTTTATCTTTTAATTCTTATTTATATAAAATAAAATGTTTTTAATAAAATTCAGATTAACAGAAGCTATAATTGAAAAATGCATCAGAATCAAAGCACCTGCTAAGATACCCATAATATCATCAAACTCAAACTTGTTTGGAGCAAACCTCAAACTTGTTGCATTCTATAGAACAGTGGGGCAAAAACATATTCAATTTCTTATGGAAAAATAAGAAATTCAAAGGGGAAATGAATTAATTTCGTATAGAAGGCAACTATTCCCCTTCGAGCTTTTCCTATCTATCCCAGAGTAGCTTAGCAATAAAAAGTGAGTGTTCATGTCAGGCATGTACCCAAGAGAGCGTACAATTTCCCTTTCTCTCTTCACCGCCAGCTCCATCCTAATGAGACTCGTAGCCCTCTCCTTTCTCCCATCTCGCCGTGGATAAAAGATACATGAATTCATACATATGTACATATATAGAAAATAAATACCAGGTATCTTGATGTCGAGGCACGTGTGTTTTTCCGACTGGTTTTTGTGTGCCGTCTGGTGGCGGCGCGATAGGCTTCCCCACAAGTGCAAGTGGCCGCGCAGTCGCAGATCGTTTCTTGTGGTCGGCTCGTGTGGTCATGCTCTGGCGGTTAGTGCGCGTTTCCCATCGGTTGAAAAATCTCGTAATTCGTAATCGTGTTGGCCCATTGGCCGTATATTCTGTGGATGCTGACAGTGTAATGCTTGAAAGAATAATAAATAATATTGTATAGAAGAGGAAGGGAGAGAAATGTGCCCGAGCTGCCATAAATAAAGTGCGGATTTCAAACGAGACGATAAATCTCAGTATTTTGATTCAAGCACGCAATCGAAGCGGCATCCGAGACAAAAGGAATCCGCGCAGCCAGGTTATCACCTTACGGTTCGGCAGAGATCGGTAAGTACGCAATTACCCGGTTCCAGGTCCACGAAAGGAGAAGAAGGGTCATTTCGAGTGTGGATTTATGTGCCCTGCCTGGCTAGGGGTCCAAGGTGTTGGCGTTGCCCGCTGGGCGCCCCCGGGTTGCCGTACCTCTGCCCCCATGACAAATGAACATGTAGCGCTATCCCCCATCCGCGCTTTGATTGAATTGAAATATCCACAAAGTCGGTGCAGCCGGTGGAGCGGTGGAGCGGTGGACGATGGAAGCATCTGGTGGCTGGAGGATGGGAGCACTCTGCCGCTTGCATGATTTGAGTAGCAACTTTTGTCATACCCAAAAAGATAAGAGACACGAGACGGACATAAAAGGCAGCTGCAGACATTGCAGGCTTCGTGTCTTCGGTTTTTTGTCCATTTAAAAGTTGAGAAATGTAAGGAGAATATTTCGTATGGCAGTGCCACTTCTTGTCATATGAAATGGATTCCTGAAAGCCAAGTTTTAAACTCAAAAGAACCTGAACAAGGCGAGGTATATGATAGCTTTTCGAAACTGTTGATGGGAATTCGTTTCACTCACTTCGTTGTTAATTCAATTCCGTTCTCATTAGAATCTATTCCTTACTCCGAACTCTTGTGGATTGCGTGTCTGGGTCCAGAGATGGGTCTGAAGCCACCCGTTGTGCCATCCGAGAGCCGTTGATTCTTTCGACAAGCATTTCGACCCATCCGATAGCTGGAGGGCACATCGTTCACATGGGAGCCCTGTTCCTCCACGCACTTTGGTGCTTCGGTTCTCAAGGAAGCTCTCTCAATCCGCGTCGAGAGCCGTTGGCTGCGTATTCAATAATTATATGGTAGTTTTTCAAAGCCGATGCACGGACTACAGCTCTATTTAGCCTCCCAGAAGGGGAAGCCCACCAAGGATCTCTCGCCCGGATAAATCATGTCAATTGCAACGATTCAATCAACCAGGTAGGTGCAGCAATAAAGCCCAAATGAAGCATGGGATTCATTTGAATGGAAATTGAATGGAAGCAGTTGTGGGACAAATGGAAGACCAAATGCAAAGCAATCCCTCTCCCAGGGAAGATCTCTCCACAAAGATAGTAGGACAACCGTATACGCATTACCCGCACCTTCATCTTCATCTCCATCTCCATCTACTATCTTCCCCATTCCCAACATTGTTCTGCGAGTATTGCAAATTGTCGTCTGTCGATGGACCTGATGGGAATACGAATACATCAATGTCAGCCACAGAGACACACGACACTTTTACATCTGTCAGAGGGGGACCCTCTCCCCTACTGCCTGCTCTCCAGTCCCCGAGCTGATTTTTCATATTTTATACAGTTTCTCCTTAAAGTTTTTGTGGCTCTCTAGTGAGAGCTGCTGCTACCGCACAACATACTTGCTTCTCCCCACATTTCCGCTGCACATCCGTTTCGCGTGGATGTGGATTTTGATCAGATGCAATTGAATTCACAATTCACTTTCTTTGCATTCACAGACAATTCACAATGCCATGCCATACCATGCCATACCATGCCATCCCATGCAGTGCAATGCAATCCACGAGTAAAAATAATGCATGTATAACGTTCCACTTGGCTGACAGGTTAAGTTAGACCGAGGTCTCAGCCGAGGCTTTTTCATCATCCTCCTCATCCGTAGTATCGTTGTCGTTGTCGCTGTCTTCATCCGTTTACTGTATCATAAACATTTATGCCAATTTTTTGTTGTTGTTGTTGTGTTTATACAAATACACCACACAAAAAGAGGGTATTATCTTTGGGCAAAAGGAAAGCACGAAGGGGTTTGGAAATAATATAGTTATGGGGCATATATAGTTATTTAATTGCAGCGAAAAAGTGTGTGTTTATATGGCAATGATTTCTGATCTGTATCACAGTATCACAGTATCACATCCATAGATTCATAAATATATCTCAATTTGTGGAGCATTATAAATGGTGCAGTTTTATAGGCATTCCAGATACTGAATCGTTCTCTACTTTACAGTCTAGAATAGATCGTACGATGCATGTCTATATGCCATAAATGCTTCTCGGAAATGATACATACATATATCCCTTCTATCTTCAGGGTATTCCCATCTTCGCAGCAGGGCCATCTGCATTTTCTTAGTTATTTTCGCTGATCTGCGCATAGCTGCCGCCAAAAACCTGTTCCCTGTTGCCCTGTCCTCAGTGATTTCTTGAGGTATTTGTTTGGCACGACATTTGCTCCTTGCCTTCGACATCCAGCGGCAGCCCTGACTGGGACGGTGACTCCAACAACGCCGACGCCGACGACTCCCGTCTTAAACTCAAGCTCCGACTCCGATTCGTCGGTGGTTCTGGTGCTCTGGTGACGTCGTTGTTGTCGTCGTCGTCGTCGTCCGAGACGGGACTCACTTCATGTCGTCACGCAAACTTTAATTCGTTCATTAATTCAGTCGGCAAACGGTTAGCCGGTTCGGTGGGCGTGGAAGTAGCTGGAAGTGTTAATTAGTTGTTAGTGTCTCTCGGCTCCTTCTGGTTTATGTTTAATGAGCGCCTCTTTGGGCCTCCCTCCCTCCCTCCCTCCCTCCAATGCCAATCGTGAGTGCTTCTTGGTTTTGGCTTGCCAAAGCTAACTGCTTATTAATCTCCACTGATAAGATGGATAGCAAATGGATTTGTCCATTAAAAGATTTGTCAACGGAGCAGTGCAGGGATTCCTTGGCCTATAATTGGCCAGCAGTGCAGCTGGAACTTGGAGCTGCGATTTCCATAATTGTTTAAATTGCCCGATCAGGAACCACTGTACTGTACTGTCGAATCTCCATTTACATTTCCACTTTTTGAGAAATTCCTTTTGTCTCTGGCTGGCTGGCTGGCAGGCTGGCAGCGAGGACGGGCTACAAATTAGTGGGAATTCTGGCCGGTTGCATGCGTGGACCTGGCCGTAGCAATCGCAGAACTCTTGCAAATAAATTCTTACAAGCAATTTTGACCCAAGTCCCAAGTCCCGAGACCCAAGCTCCGACTGCGACTGCGACTCCGACTCCGATGCGCAGGTGATGTTCGAGGTCCCAATCCAGACACAGCCCGAAGCCACTGGCAGCCACTCCAATCTCCAGTCCATGCCACACTCCACACCACTCCACTCCACTCCCCTCCTCCTCTGTTGTGGGTGTGCAGCTGCCCTGTCAACCCGTGGCCTGATCCATACAGACACCCATACGGAAATAGTGGCCCACGAGCTGTACTAGAGCTATGGCTATGGCCATGGCAATTGCGATTGCTATTGCATTTTCTTTATCGCATCCTGCACAAATTACAAAAATATTTCACGTGCCACACGGCGTTTGGGTTTGGGTTTGGGTTTGGGTCTGGGTTTGGGTTTGGGCAAACTTATGTCTGTGAGGGGCCTTTGCAGGTCACTTGCCCATCGAACGTGTCCACATTTGCTGCTGCTGCTGCTGCTGCTGCTGGCCATGAGATCGAGACCCCATCCCATTGAGGAATGCCCTGGGAAGGCCTGTCCTGTCTTGCTCGCTCTTTGACTTGCCGCGTGGGTGAGGCGAGAGACGTGTTTGCCACAGCGCCAAATCGGTTGATAGGTTTAAGGTGAGCCTCTGATACGAGTATTGTGATATGTATCTTAGGGCTTCCAGAGTTCTCCAGAGCTTCAAGGAGTTTTGGCTGAGATATTAGGCATTAAATATGGGATATTTCTATGGGGATTTATGATGATTTTTGCCAAAGGTTCCTGTAGTTCTTTCAGACGAAATATCACTCATATTCTCAAGGATAAGTGCTCAGGCATTCTCTCTGGTTTAGTCTTCCATCTTGTCCAGACTTGCAAAGAATTTGGGTGAGATATCACTCAAGATTTCCGCTGATGGATCCTTTCGTTGAGTAATGATGCATTCTCTGGCATCCCAAAAAAACTCCCAAGCCAAGTTCCAAGATCACACTCCAGCCAGAGGTCAACCTGGAATGGTTTGCCTCCGCGAGACGATGACTGACTGATGGCTTATGTAATCGTGAGTTTTGCAATTCATAAATTTTGAGGAAAAAACTGGCTAGAGAGCCGCGGGCTGCCTGCAAGCACAAGTCATCCTCTAATTGTTTGCTGCCTTTTATTGGCAAGTGATTCCAATGCCAATGCCGATGCCGATGCCAGCGCCAAGATGGTGAGGACAAGTTTTTTGTTTTGCGGCTCTGGCCTTAGCGGGGTGCACGTGCTGGCATCCGCATCCGAGTCCCAGTCCCAGTCCCAGTCCGAGTCCGAGTCCGAGTGGAGGCTGATGCTGGCCTCCAACTGTAATGTAATGTCCATTGCATCTTGATGTTGCGTAACCTGCACGCGACAAGAAATTTAACGCAATGTTTGTGGATTGCTGGATTGTCGGATTGCTGGCTGGATAGAATGGATTGTCGGATGGATGGCGGGCTGGTTGGATGGATGCTTATGGAGCGTTCTTCGTCTTGGCTTCAAATTGGTCTGGCTGGCAGCTATCAGCTGGGGGATGGGAGCTGTGAGCTGTGAGCTGTGAGCCTTGTTAGGGCTTAATGCAATTAAGATTCGATTAAAAGTTTTCACACGCCTTTCTTTGGCGGAGAGCGAAAGAGATGCGGTGCGGGGGGCGGGGGGCAATCACTCCCACATAAATTATCACCGCTCTTTGGCTGTTGAGCGAGTGCTCTGCTGTGCCCTGCTGTGGTGCTGTGCTGCCGTTTTCCGTTTCCGCTTCTCGGTTTCTGCACAATGAATACGGAATACGAGTATTACGAGTAGTAAGTACTTTCCATTTTCCATTCGAGACTCCTCCAACGGCTGCTCCTCCCCATTCTCCTCTCTGTTTCGTGACTGTTACTTCTGGGCTGCTGGCTGGCTGGCTGGCTGGCTGGCTGGTTCTTTGTTTATGGCTGTGAAATTCGTAAATTGAATCTTGCAACCTGTGCACCAGGCACAGCCCCTGCTCCTCCTTCTCCATCCTCTCCAGCAGCCTCTCCCCTCCTCTCTCTCCCTCTCTACCAGCTGGAGCCCGCTATGCACACGTAATTATCCTTAAAGCCAGAAACGTGACGATATTTGCAATTTTCATGCATTTAAGTTCCGTTCAGCAACAAGAATGCGAATATTAATGTGAAATGCGAAACTTCGAAGAGCGAATTCTGGAATCGAAATTCGCGCACAATCTTGCGGTTCTTCCAGGGGTACGTACAGGTACAGTCAGCTGGGCCCAAAAGCTCCTCTTAATTGCAGGCCCCCGGGGCAATCGGCAATCGGTAATCGAAAATCGTGACATCTCAATTGTCAGCTCAGCTGTGCTTTCGATTCGATAAAGAAAAATCCCACATACTAACCACAACAGTTAGGACTTAAAGTTTAAGAACTTTTGGCCTTTCAATCAGAAAATGAGACAGGAGTACAAGTGCCAGGGGGAGGTTTTATCAAAGTACTCAGTATCAGTATCTGATACTCAGTTTCTAAATACCAGAAATCTTATTGGTACAGCTTGAAGGAACAATTCTGGATAAAGGTTGCCCATTTCTGTACTGTGCAGAATATGTACAGTCAAACTTCTCTATAACGAGCCGCAAGGGGACAAAACAACAATTCGTTATAGGCAAAAATCGTTATATAGAATTCGTAAAATGAAATTGCTTTTAAGTAGATATATTCTTACCTATATATCTGTATCTATTAGTAATAGAGAAATATTCGCTAAAAGGAAAACTAAAATTCGTTATAAGGAGATCAAAACGTACTGAAAATGTAAATTTAAAATGCAGTGTTCCGGAAATAAATTCGTTATATAGAAAACTTCGTTTTAAGGAAGTTCGTTATAGAGAAGTTCGACTGCATTTGGTACTCAGTTTCTACACACCAGAAATCTTACAGGTAGAGCTTGAAGGATAGCTAAAGAATTGTCCTTAGGTTGACCCTTTCTTCTGTACTGTGCAGCATATTTATTTATTAAAATCTTAGAGCCCTAAGGGTCTGATGTGTAGTAGAAATCGTGATCATTTTCTCCAAATATGTGTGTTCTTTCGTAAAGTGGTTTTAAACAGAATTTTCTTTGCAACTTACCAGCAATATTCCTTGCATTCTCCATCCTAGCATCCTCCCCTTTGCTCACCTAAAAACAGAGACAAAAGCTGGAGATTTCATTTGATTTGTCATCATATAAAACATAACCTCTACCACTACATACTACTTATAAAACACACATAAATCGATAGGGATCTTTGTTCTTAGAAAATGAATATTAATGTCGGAAATTTGCCATCCTATTAGTAAGAGTTGGCTGCATTTTTTTAGACCAATGCACGATAGAAGGACATAGACAATTGGGGAGAGAAGAACAACCCAGAGAGAGAGAGAGAGAGGGAAAATGCGAAGCCAAGGAAAAATTCATTGAGTTTCGACTGCCTTCGTCTGTCGACTCGATTCGTAAAAATATTTCTCAATGTCTAACCCGAGGCCATGGCCAAGGAGTCAGTCGGCTGGCCGGCTGGCTGGCTGGCTGGGACCCGGCCTCGATCCTCAACTGCAATGCGGAGCCCAGACCTCCAACTCCAACTCCAGCCTCAGCTCCAGCTCCAAAAGCAAAGGCAACCACCTATTAATCAAAATCTCTTGATCTACACAAATCCATGCACTGAGAGAAACGACCCAGCAATGGGGGCCGCAACAAGGTATCCCTCGTTAATTGGATTGGGGGCAAGCATTCTCAGAGTGTGGCCGGACTACGAGGACAGCGGCAGCCCCACCACGTTGATGGACGACCAAGACGCCAGGCTGTGGCTCTGCACCACCGACTCTGGTTCTGCCTATCGATGATGCTGTGTGCTGTGTGCTGTGGGGCGGGGGCGGGGGCGGTGTCCGACCCTTGGTTTTAGCCCCAGAAAAGGTAACCAGAGATCCAGAGATCCAGAGGGGTACAAATGCGGTAAATCACAAAAGCGAGCCACGAAAACGACGCCACAGCGGATACCAGAGCGATACTTCGGTTCTAGTTGCCCAGTGCCCTTGGCTCTTTATTAAATTAAGTTAAATCATGTAATTTCCATGTAGCAAAGTCAAAAGTGCAATGCGAATGGTTGGAGGGTGCAAGGAAGAAGGGCGAAAGGCCTGGCCCTAGACCCCAAGTCCGTAATCATTGGCTGGCCTGGGAAATGGCTCCAGCAATGGCTCCAAATTGATTGTAAATGTTTGTCCAGCTGCTCTAAGAGCAGGAAGGATTCTGGAAGATCCAGACTCGAACAAAATTCAAGGAAATATAAAACAGAGTTCAGATAAATCGCTACTAAAAATGGAACCCAAGAAATGGAAATCCCTCAAAGAAAACCCCTCACCAAGAATTGCCTCACTTTTCTGAAACCCCTGCAAATATTAGTCACAATTGCATCTTGCCATATTTTCGCCTACTAATTAATTCATATCTCAGCTGCAGAGCAAATGCTGATTTGTTGATCTTGCCTGGAAAATGCAAATTACCAGGTGGCCCCCCCACATGAGAATGCGACCCCACAGCCAGACATCCAAACAGCCAAAGGGAAGGCTAACAGCCCGAGCTGAGCTGGAGAGTGGACGACCCACAGCAGCGCTGTGTCTTCCACTTTACGGATTGGAGTGGAAATTGTATATCGTACTCGTAGTTAGAATAAATATCTTTCTAGTCTGAGAGAGGCACACAGAGCCACAAACATTTCCACAGGTAGCAGGGAGATCCACAGTTGCCCAGTCCCCAGCCGCAGTCCTCTGTGCCTCTGAGTCTCTGTCCCGAGGAGCCTGCATATTTATGAGATTTATTTTATTTTATGCGATGTCGCTACCTGATACTGATACCAGCGGCAGCAGCAGCTTCGTTTCCCTATCCTCCACATTTATTAGATGACATATTTTATTCATTCCAAAAGACCCCAGCCCCAGCTGTGCGATTAGCCATGTTTAGACAGTCAAATTGTTTAGACCGGGATCTGCTGCTGCTGCTGCTGTTTCCGTTGCTTAAGCCGATTTATGGCCAGGCATTTCCTTTGATGTGTAATCTGTCAGTAATCTGCAACAATGTTGCGAGCCCATCCAATCCAATCCAATCAGTATCGATAAATTGACAAAAATCAAAGTACAACAAGATTGCATTGCAGAAGAAGTTCTACAACCTTTCCGTCCAATCCATCTGCACTCTCTCACATGTTGCGTAATCGCCATAATAAACCTGCAAGTGGAGTGGGGGAGCACCAGCACCAGCACCAGCTCCAGATATCGGGCTGAGCTTAAGGAAGGACTGCTGGGGCTGGCTGGGGCTGGCTGGCTGGCTTTCAACTCAAAGTCTGCCGCCGCCCGCTGTGTTGACACTGAAAAATGCCGACGCCAGCGGCTCCGACTGCTGCTGATGCCCCACACACACACACACACATGGAGGGAGAACCCATCACAACACTTTATGACAATCATTTGAGTTAATTGCCAAGAAGCAGCCAGCGCCAGAGCAACAGTGGTACCAGGGACCACACTCCTCGCTCTCTCGCGTGTGGCATAAATATTGCGTCTCATTTGGATTGGCAAATCATCTATTTACGCTCTCGCCGCTCTTGCAACATGTTGCAAGCGAACTGCGCCGGCGAGGCAGGCACCCAGTCGGATCCCAGCCAGCTTGGATGGCAGTAAAGGCATTAGCGTCCATGTCTGTCACCTTCGTCATGGTCACGCTAATCGGGGTAATCGGCTGCGCCAATAAACTGACAGGTTTATGGAGCTGCAGACGCGGAAGCCAGTCAGCCAGCCAGCCAGTCAGCCAGCCAGCCATAGCCGTCAGGCTGCCACCTTCCATGCGGCACCATTTCAGCCATTCGCCAGAGCCGCCTTTGGGGCACTTGATTTAAAAGCAATTAAAATGCGAATTGATGTCGCAATTGATTTCGCCAATCCGCCCATCTTCCATCCGTCCATCCATCCACTTGTCTTCTTCCACTTTCAGTCTTTGGCCGTGTTAATGGGTCAACCAGGATGAGGATGATATGTTGCTGCCGGATCAGACGTACGCGGACTACGACGTGGGCCAGCATCATCAGCATCTGACCTACCGCAAGAGCCGCCGCAGTCGGTCGCCGCAGTCCAGGCAGCGCTCCAAGAGCTCCAGCGCCAGCAGCAGCAGCTATGATCGCACGGCGGACTTCTTTGAGAATATCCCCGATTTCGTGGGCGACTCCCTGCCCTCGTTTCTCTACAGCCCCCAGGGGGAGGAGCCTACGCCAGAGCGGAATGGGAGTCAGCGCAATGAGGGTCAGGTGGTGGCCGAGGAGGAGCACAGCGAGAGCACCAGTCAGAGCGAGAACTGCGAGGACGATGATGTCCTCAAACTGTGCGAGGACTTCCTCTGTCGCCATCGCATGCGTCCGGACTTCTTCTGTCAGTACCACAAGGCAGTCAGGTGGGTTTTTCCATTCTGAACAACTCTTCTATAATCATCTAAAAATAATCTCTGGCATGGCATCCCCAGTTCCACCACACCATCGCCAAAGCAAAGAAAAGCCTCGCCCGCCATTGTGCACACCACTGCCCCGTCCTCAGCTGTGGCCGCAGCGGAGGTAAAGGAGCAAAAGATATCCAAGGATCCCATTGCCAGCAAAATCAGCGCTGTGGTTGAACGATTCACAAAGTTCTCGGCCATATACACCCTGCCAGTGGCAAAGCGAAAGAAGTCGTGCAACAAGACAACGGGCAATATAACAGGTAGGTTCCATAAATAAATCATAAATAATAATAATGTGAGTCGGAGTGATTATTGGCAGAAATAAATGTCACTAGCTTCAAAGTTCCCCCAGCTTCAGCCCCCAAAAGCCGCTCGAACAACACATGTTTAGTCCGATTTCGATTTCGGGGCAGCCCAGACACCGCATGGAGCATTATCGTCAGCCCTGTCACGTGAGGATGGTGGAGGACATCGGCGGCGCCTTCCTGATGGGCGCTATTGGCGGCGGCATGTTCCAGTCCGTGAAAGGATTCCGGGATGCCCCCGTCGGTGGTGAATCGCCGTCCATACGGCGGATTGGTTTCTTTCAAGCGGAAGACTCTCGTGATTGCCACAAGCTTTGCCATTTGAGTCGCAACATTCAGCTCGGTGTACTGTACGGAGGACTGCTGGAACTGCCCTCCAGGGAATCTGGCAAATGGCAAACGGATGCTTGGTGCTGGCGATCGTCGAGGGAGCCAGCGCAGCAATGGCCACAATCTGCGCAGCCGAACCACTCCACTCCACCACTCCAGGAGAGGCCCAAGGCCCAAGCCGTTGTGTAGCCAGTGGGACGTCGTCTTGGACGGGCCCAGAAAGGATTCAGAGTTTGAGCCGCAAGCCCCCATTCGTTGCTGGATCTCGTCAAGATGGCCGGCGTTGCCTAGTTGTCAAGCGAATTTCTCCCCAGTCAGATATGGCCCAGTCATCATCATCTTCGTGAAAGCAATATCGTTGTACAGGGCAAAAGAAAAACAAAAATCGAAATGTAATAATGAAGAGATTAAAGGGAGACGAGATACCTACCACACAAGTACGCAGACTGTAAGTGGGAATCACAGGTCACCGCCTGGCCACTCGTTGCAGCGCCACTCAGAATAGAGTTCCAGCTGTCCTCCCGACTCTTGTAGTGGGACAAAGTACAGTCCACAGTGCTGAACGCAGCGGCCAAAACGGCAAAGGTCGCGGCAATCGGGAGAGTCGTCAACTTGACAGCAACCTATCCGCCGTACACACCGCGACTCATTGCCGACGGGGCATCCCTGTATCCCTTCAGAAACTGGAACAGGCCTCCAACAATGGATCCCATCAATAAGGCACCGCCGATGTCCAACACAATCCATACGGGACAGGCATGACGATAGAATTCCATGCTCTGTCTTGGCTGCCTCGAAACCGAAATCGGACTATTGTGTGTTGTTCGAATGTCTTTTGGGAATTTGGAAGCTAGTGAAATTTATTTCTTGGGATCCTTTACTAGGAGATATTTTTCTGTTTTAATTTTTTAGTTCCGACTCGTCTAACGTTTGTTGCTCGAATGATTTTGGGGATTGTAGCTGGGAGATTCTGAACATTTATTTCGAAGAGGTGTTTGTCGAAGGCGAGTTGTTTATAGAAACAGAGGAAAGGTGTTTTCCTATAGCTAGGAGAGTGTTTTGATGCATATTAATATATATATTATATTAATGTATTAGTGCATAATTAATAAGTATAGAATGCTTGTCGCGCTTGGATGGAATAATAATAAATAAATAAAAAAATAAATATTATTTGTGATATTTGTTGACCGATATGTGTAAATATGTACATTTGGTTGACAAAGTATCACAAGGCGACACAAATATTGTGGTTAACGGACATTTTAACGTTTCGATTCGTGTTAACCCGAAGTCCAGATACCGGCGCTTAAACGGGTTTCGTTTGTGAGCAGAATTATTATCCGTTTTTTATCCGTAGTTGGCGTCAGTCAGCTTCTGCAAGGTGACAAGCCGATAAGTTAGCGGTTTCATAGCACCCAGCTTTCGCCAGCAGTTGACCAGGTGAACTGGTTGTTGTCTTGGCTAAGCAAGTGGTAAGTGTCCGTAATAAAAACGTTTTTTCAAATTGTTGACTGAAGATTGTCGAAAATTGTCGTTTTTGTCTAAGAATGTATCGTTGATTCATTTGTAATCAATATATTTAGTAAATATATGAATTTTCAAACTTTAAGAGTGGAAAGTAAGAGTAGAACTTCAGGGGTATATAATACACATGTATCAAATTGTCCTAGATTAAAATATGCAAATCCATTACGACCTTTTCCTTAAGCTTCAACAAACTTAGTGGAAATGAAATAGAGAACAAGGCTGACAGATTCAGCAAGACACTTGATCTGTGAATCAATTTCGCTGCTGACAATGCAATGCAGTGGATACTTCAGTGGGAATTGTAAAATGCAGCATTAAACAATAAGCCATCAACACTAATTAACACGCGACCAACAAAACGAGCTGGGAAGCGATGCGCCAACCCCCTTCCCTCCCCTCCCCCCATGTGTCGGGAGAGGCGCATAGTTCAAACACTTGACCTCATATTTGAACAACTGCACACAGATGCAAAAGCCATGGACACACAGACACAGAGATCTGCAGAGATCTTTTGGGTAAAGGTAAAGCCTTTTGTTAGAAAATATACCTGTAATCAGAGAGAGAGAGAGGGAGAGGCCTGTAGTATATTCAACAAAAGGTGAGGCATGGCAAAAGAGCGGCCTCTTCTGGGCAGCCAAACCTGTTTTCGCACAACCAAAACTCCAGTAAAAGAGAAATATATATACAGGCCACATCTGCCATAAAATATACCTTGGATGGTATATCCATGGAACTCGGCTTGGACTCGGGGGATCGCTTGAGCGTCAGTTTGCGGCTGGTGTTACAAACGATCGGTACAGAAGACATACGCGGTGCTAACCAGCAACATACCCCCCACCGATCCACCCATTCAGATGAAATGATCACAACAAATCCCAATTAAAGTTTATAATTAATAACCAAAGAGTTCACGGGGTCGGTCTGTGAAAAGTTGAAAGTGCCTGCAAACTCTGAAAACACTCTGGCAGCGAATCAATCTCGTTTGTATCTGTGTCCCAACTGTCGGTGTCGGTGTCGGTGTATAAGTGTGTGCTGCGTGTGTATTTGTGGAGTGCGGAGTGTACCTTCAAGGTATCTAAGCATCTACACTGGGTCTGGTCTGGTCTGGTCTGTCCGTCTGGCTGCCTGCCTGCCTGCCTGCCTGCCTGCTGGAGTCGCAGTTGGAGCTGGGAGCTGGGAGCTGCGGAGCTGGAGTTGAAGTTGGAAACTCGTTTTTCAAAAAGTCTGCACAAAACAAGAAAATAAAGCGCGCGCGCGAGAGAGCTACTACGAAAAAAAATAAAAATAAAATAAAATAATAATAAGAAAAGCAAAAGCAGATCCGATCCCCAGGCAGAGGCAGAGACAGAGGCAGAGACAGAGGCAGAGACAGAGGCCGACTAAGAGCCAGAACCACCGCCAAAAGTATCTGACAGATACCGAAGAGAGGCAGGCAGGGATTTGGCTGCTGCTGGTGCTCGCCCTTCTGCATTCTTTTTGCTTGTTTATTTAATTTTTGTGTGCGGTGCCGTGCTGGGCTGTGCTGCTTCACTTGTTGCAGCTGCACACAGATACTCAGATACATCTGTACGCCATAGATACAGATACAGTGCCACAGCGCCTGTGCGGAAAACCAGAAAACCTGTTCCGTGCCGTGTGTCCCCGGGTGTCCCGTGTATCCCAGTGAGTGCCTGTGTATATCGGAATTATTCAAATAAGAAAATCGTCGTTGCTGTCGCTGTCGTCGTCGTTGTTGTTGTTGTTGTTGTTGTTATTGCCGCTGGTTCCTCGTCCTGGACCCCAGTCGAGACCCGAAACATTTGCCAACATTTGAAAAGCAGAAAGCCCCCCCAAAAAAACGAAAAACGAAAAACCCAAAACCCGTTTAGTGGTTCTCTCGGGGGCCACACAAATGTACAACAACGATGGCCACATTGGGCCTGTCAAAAGTCTTCATACTGGATAAATATTTTACGGAATTGCAAAAATTTTGGGAGACGGAGAAGAAGCTGCAAGGTGAGTTATTAGTCCTGGGAATAACTGAGGGAAGGAAAATCTACCTGAGAATTGGTAAAGTAAGCCAAGTTTGTGGCCTAAGTCTTTTGTAATTGGGGATGGAAGAGATCTATACACCGATCCTTAAGCCCATTAACTGCCGAATCTTTTGATGAACTCGCCTCCAATTATATGCATTTTCTCGAATATAGTTCCCAGCTCTCTGTTGATTGCTTTTCGATTTACTTGTCATTACCATCTTGGGCTTCATCTGTGCTTCCATCCAACCCACCTCCATGATCATGATCATTCTCAGCCCCGAACGTCGCCTTCATATTCATAATCATCCATGGCTATAGCCACCAATCATACTATATACTTATATGGATACCTGGCTCTGGCACACACCGCTGTATGGGTGTCGGTTGCCTCGCGACTTGCAACATTTGTGCGGGACTGAGACTGAGACTGAGACTCTCCCCAATCTCCACCTCTCTCTCCCCCTGTCCTGCACACACACATACACTCTCTGAGACCCAAACCGGACGGACAGACAGACATCGGGCGACCAGTTTTGGGTTAACTCTGTTATTCAGCAGCTTCCAAGAAATTTTCTTGGCTGGCTGCTGCCGCTCGAAACTCTTTTTCTACATGCAAAAAAAAAAATACAAAAAAAAGGTAGCAGCAGCACACGTAAGGAATTTCACAAAAGCCACCAAGAAAAGCCAATCAACTGGATGACTAATTAGCATGAACATTTGAATTAGAAACCCCTCCCCCCCCAAAAAAGATTTACTAACCCAAATAATCGAATGATTTGCTGTCACTAGATTGGAAAAGGTCTTCATCATCCTCGTTGGCAATAAAATGTGAAAAGAGCTCATAGTTGTGGTCCCAACTTTGGATGGTGGAGTTGTTTCTGTATCTTTTGTCTTACATTTCTGAGAGTGCAGCCTTAAGCAACTAAAACAAAATCAGAAAAGAAAAAACTAAAACTGGTTTCCCCTGCCGAAGCCTCCACCAGAGCCATCAATGATATTGTTTTTCTGATTTCTGAATTCGTTGCGGCTCGGGCTCTCTGTTTTGGCTCACAGAAATACGTATTGGTAGAAGAAGGAAGGGTTTTTGAGTTCGTTTCGGTTTTCTGCCTTCTTTTTTTATGGTGAATGCTTTTCATTAGCCAATTAGTTTGATTTGTTGAATGGATCATGAAAATTAGTGGACAGGTTTCTCAAAAAAGTGTTGTAAACTCGTTAACTTGGTTAACTTGCTTAGCTTGGTTGGGTGTCTGTCTGTTACAATGACCTCTGAGCTCTGGCTTGAAAGACACCCATAAATCAGTAGGCCTTTCGTTTGTTCAGTCTTCTGGTCTATTCTATATTCGGTTTTTGTCAAACTCTTTTGCCCCAGCCGCCATGCCGCCGTGCCGCCGTGCCGCCGTCGTGTTCTGTGTGGCCGATGCTGGGCGAAATTGGTTCATTAACATTTTATTTTATGCTAATCTACCCCTCATCCATACAGATGTATTATCATTACTCTGACTTCTCCAGCGGCACAAGCCTAATGCCCCATGCCCCATGCCGCATGCCCGATCCGTGTCTCCAGTCTGCGATTCGCGTGCATGAGTTTTGTCCAGTCCAAGCGAAATTAATTGGTGTGAATTTGGCTTGTGTTTTATTGAGTTGTTAATTGTATTTAAACGAATTTCGGCATGAATAAAATGGAAATTCGCAAAAGCCAAGTCAGCTGATGAGACTTCAGGCTTTTATTTTCGTTAAATGTATTTATATTGATGGATTGACAATGGCAATGAAATGAATCAATTGTATGTATATTTATTTGAAATCAAATCACCTTAAAAAAACTCCTAACATCATACATATTTTTATTTACAAAGTTCTATGAACAAAATTATTCCATATTTCATTAAGATTGAAATACATTTAAATTATGACATAATAATTGTTATTTTTATAAAATTTAAAGTTTTATTCGCACTAAGGAAAATTAATATATTGCCTATTTTGAATGTTAAAAAAAATGTATGTAGAAAAATGGAATTATTTATTATCTATCCTCTAGGGCACGAATTCAATTCCTTAACTGGATAAAACTTAATGCTGGTACATTGCAATGACAGACGTGCAGGAGCTCTTTTGACTGACTGACGACTTCTTTTACACCTCCTGCTGCATACATCTCCCTTTCGCGCTTCTCGTGTCCCCTTTTCTTCCTGTTTGCGCTGCTTCCATTTCCCAAACTTCAAACCAAAGCGCTCCTCTCCTTCTTCTGCTCTTTCCCACTCTTGCTATGAACGGAACAGATTGAGCTGCCGATGGCCAAGATCAAAGACAACAAGAAGATGCTGGAAGGGCAGCTGCAGGTGGACTTCGAGGGGGACACCTTCTCCATTCGAATGGTGCCCAGTTTTTCGAAATTTTGGTTGATTTGGACAACTTTCCTGGTCTAACACTACGGCCACGACATATATATAGAGTGTTTTATGGAAATCCCAGTGCGAATAAAAGCTAAAATATTCTAAATAATTACAATTTTCTATATCTTCTTCATATACATATGTATGTACATAAAAATCTCGTATCACGGTGATTTAATTTCAGCACATATTAATCAGTGATCAGTGGTCTTTATGATACAATTCTGACATAAATTCATGGATCACATATAGCGAAAAAATAGTACTTTCCATTTGATAAGTAAGGTATGCATCATTCGCATTCACCAGCACTCAAAACATTATCAATACGATACTTTACTGATCGCAAAGAAAGAAAGAGAAAAAGCATGCTGCTCCCATCGGCTGCGATGCCATTTCTGACGCTTACGTATAATTACTTTTAAAATATTTTGTATAATTTATATAAATCATAAGCTCACATATATACTGACTGAATATTGGGCACAAACGTAGAGCCGCGGCCCTTGCCGGTCTCCTGAACGGATATACTCCGAGGTCAAGGAGCAAGGCCCAAGCCGTACGATCCTCTAGGGAGAAAAAATGCACGAGGCGAAGGCAACGGTATGGAAAAGTTCACCGGCATGAGTGCAAATTTGAAAATTTCATGGCCGCCCTGCCTATCAAAATTTGTAAACATAGTTAGCCTGTCAACGCAAGTCAGTCGTTTCGTTTGAAGCCTTTTTTCACTTACACAACTTACTTTCAACACGAGGCACACACGATTTATTTTGAAAATTGTTAACGTTCTCTTACACACTCACACACAATACATACAATACACTAAAATGACATTTGGCAACGATATTCCGGAGGTGGATATGCTCCAAGTGTCCAAGAACTCAGAGGGGCAACGTAAAGCGATTTTGGGCTTCGCTCCTCGCATTAATCTGGCGATAGTGGACTACGGGGATCTGGATAGAATCGACACCTTCTACATGGAGTGCCAGAGGTATCGCGACTATTACCGGGACCCCCACGACAAGCTGCATAAGCCACAGCGATTCAAATACCACCTGGGAAAATGTGGCATCCAGCTGGATCACAGTGTGGAGCAGCTGCGACGCCCCGTCAAGTGGTTTGAGGAGCCCAAGCCTCAGGTGTATCCGAGGAGACGTGACACCACAATGAGACTGGACACTTCGGTGGCATCCATGATGCGGGGAACATACGACCCAGGCAGTTGCAACCGCTACAAACGCTAAACTCTCGAGATCTCATGATCTCATGTTTTCTGGTGCTTTCACAGTGGATCCTAGTTCTCACACAGCATCTGATATCCGACATAGGATGGGATCAAAGTGAGGAGTAGGCTTCTCTGTAAAAGCACTGGTAAATTTAATAGACAATAAAATTTATGTAATACCATGAAGAGCTTTAATTTATTTTAATGAGGGGGGAACTGGAATTAATATATTCCACCATAAAAGGGATAAAAGAAGAGATGGTGGTCATATCCATTACTGTTATCTCTGCCCAATACTCCACAGAGATCATAGCCAACACTATGAATAACCACCAAACACTACACAGAGATCATAGCCAACACTGCTGAACAGCTGAGAGCAGCTGATTTTGAATTTCCCTGCTAATTGAGCGTTATATTTTCTCAACTTTCAGATGCTTCATCATCCAACGAGGCAGTGCATCTGCAACAGCGTCTCAAGAGCCTGAGCACTGAGCTGGTGACGCTCCGCAATCGACTGCATGTGGGCCAGGGTCAAGGCCAGGCGCAGGGTCAGAGCAATGGCGCCCAGCCACAGGCCAATGTGGGTCCCAAGGCGAACAACTTTGACCTGAATGCATCCAGTCCGAATCTGAATCTGAGCTCCGGAGGTGCCGGCCTCTCGGCCAGTGCCCTGCAACAGCATACCAATGGCCACCACGCAGTGTCCAAGGTGAGTGATCGACATGGAAAATGAAAATGTGACATAAATGAAGAGTAACGCTTTTGTGATTTCCCCTGCAACAGCATTCGCACAACTTTAGCCACACTCTGCCGGCCAACGCGGGCTCTGGGACGGTGGTGTCCGCACGAAACACATCGATTCCACACCCACTGCCGCATCAGTTGGGCGAGAAGACGGCCTTGTCGCACCATCAGAGCCATGGAGCGTCGACTGGCACGCTGCCCCACATGAGCAGCATGGGAAACATCCTCGGCCATGGTTCGCACTCGCACTCGCACTCCAACTCTCACTCCCACTCCAATTCCAACACGCTGCCCATGCGCTCCTCCAACTCCAACGGAATGGGAGCGGCAGCAGCATCGAACGGAGGAGTAGGAGGCGGAGCTGGATCCCAGCATCAGTATTCGCATGGCCATGGCCAGCAGTTGCCATTCATACCCGGACCGAAGCATGCGAATCCTTGCCAGAGCGTCAAGACCCTACCATTTGGCTTTGGGTTCGCGCCCCATCCATCCGCCATGGGTCTCCAGCAGAGGCTGCAGCAGGTCAGCGTCTTGCCCAAATTGGCACAGGACATGCAGGACCTCATTCACCTGCCGGGACCCCTCACCGAGCATGCCGTTATGCGTACGCTTCAGGCCCGCTTCAACGAGCAGCGATACTTTGTAAGTACCCACACGGAAACCGCCTCTTAAATACGACAGTCCCAACGACAGTCCCAGAGAAAGAGTCGGAAACCGGTCTCAGAGACAGACACTCTGTACGATGTACGGGTCTCCCAGCAATTATTGTGATAGTTTGTCATTAAATTCAACTCCGTTTGCACTCAGCCTCTTGGAGATTAACTGCTAATTTCGACAATTATATAGCGTCTGGCGAATGGCGAATGGCGAAGGAAGTCTCTCTCTCTAATCGAGCTTCAACGGTCCATCCATCCGTATGTGAGGATGAGGTGTGAGAACACACATCACAGGTGTTGAGATCGGGTTTAGCTAAACGATCGCCTTGGCAGTGGAAGATCTACGGATCCAAGTGACAGATTTAGGAGCTCTAAACAACAAGGGATATGTCCCTGAACAGACCCTGATCTCTATCATAGCTATTCCCAAGTTCTTTAAGTTGAATCATCATTAAATCATCGTTCTTCTGCTGCTGTTACTAATGTATCTTGTGGCCATCTTTCAGACAAATGTGGGACCCATTTTGCTCTCCATCAACCCCTATCTGGATGTGGGCAACCCCTTGACACTCACCTCCACACGGTCCATGCCACTGGCACCCCAACTGCAGAAGATTGTCCAGGAGGCAGTGCGTCAGCAGAGCGAGACGGGCTATCCGCAGGCCATCATCCTGTCGGGCACCTCGGGTGCCGGAAAGACAGCGAATGCCATGCTGATGCTCCGCCAGCTGTTTGCCATTGCTGGCGGTGGACCAGAGACGGATGCCTTCAAGCATTTGGCAGCTGCCTTTACGGTGCTTCGGTCCCTCGGTTCGGCCAAGACCACCACCAACTCCGAGTCGAGTCGCATCGGCCAGTTCATCGAGGTCCAGGTGACGGATGGGGCTCTCTATCGCACCAAAATCCACTGCTATTTCCTGGACCAGACGCGTGTCATCCGCCCCCTGCCCAAGGAGAAGAACTACCACATTTTCTACCAGCTGCTGGCGGGGCTGAATCGCGAGGAGCGCCAGAAGCTTCATTTGGAGGGCTATTCACCGGCGAATCTGCGCTATCTACGCGGCGATCCTGGCCAGAACGAGCAGGAGGATGCGGTGCGCTTCCAGGCCTGGAAGACGTGCCTTGGCATACTGGGTATACCGTTTCTGGATGTGGTACGGGTTCTGGCCGCCGTCCTGCTGCTGGGAAATGTTCAGTTCATCGATGGTGGGGTGAGTAATATTTTATTTTTGAAACTCCACTTAAACACGTCTTGGGTGGTCCGATTTAAATCAAATATGTTCGGTTTTGTTTAAAGATTTGTGACCATTGTGTGGCTAGCTTTATAAATCCTATTTTCTAGAAGCTCTGGTCTTGAAAAGGCTTCTTCTGAAGCCTTCCATTTCATCCATTTTCAATCGAACTTCTCTATAAAGTTTCCCTATAAGTTTTTTATATATACTCACGCCCGTAACTCGAAGGCTCATCCGCTTTCGATCTGGCTATAACGAAATTTATTTTCAATTAGTTTGATTATGGTTTCCTGATTAATAATTACCTATAAATGTGTGCTTTCCACACAAAAATTCGAATAATTTCAAAGAGAAATAAACTTAAAAACAATTTCATTTTACGAATTCTATATAACGAATTTTTCCTATAACGAATTGTTGTTTTGTCCCCCTGCGATTCGTTTAAGAGAAGTTCGACTGTATTTGAATCCTCAGCATTGCGAACTAGCTCCATCTGTGGGTAGTTCTTTAGCTTCTGCGCTGTAGCGCCATCTAGTGTTGCTTTTAACCCACGTTGGTATGTGTTGTTAAGTCACTGGTTCCGCGATGCCACGCTGGTGCCTTGGCTAGAGCATTGGTTCGCCAACCGAGAACTCCTCGGTTCGAATCCCGCTCTGAGCCGAAGACCCGAAATATTTTAAAGATTTCTTGCGCTGATGTTTGAGTGGTAATTTACGTCTGAATTTAAATCATGTTCGATACCAAGACTTTTGCTGAGTGAGAAATTATTTTGAATCAGCCTGAAATTAAGTAAGGAAATTTTTGATATATTTTGCAGGGTCTCGAGGTGGATGTCAAGGGGGAAACGGAACTGAATTCGGTGGCCAGTCTGTTGGGCGTACCGCCAGCCGCTCTCTTCCGGGGCCTCACCACCCGCACCCACAATGTGCGGGGGCAGCTGGTGAAATCCGTTTGTGGCGATGGAGATGCCAACATGACGAGGGATTGCCTGGCCAAGGCCCTCTACTGCCGCACTGTGGCCACGATTGTGCGTCGGGCGAACAGCCTGAAGCGGCTGGGCTCCACTCTGGGCACCCTGAGCTCCGATTCGAACGAGTCGGTGCACAATCAGGCGGATGCCGCCTCGCAGCATGCCTCCACCATTGGCGGCGGCAATGCGGGCTCCAAGTCGATGGCAGCCCTCAACAATGCTGTGCGGCATGCAACGGATGGCTTCATCGGCATACTGGATATGTTTGGCTTCGAGGAGCCCTCGCCGCACGCCCAGCTGGAGCACCTGTGCATCAATCTGTGCGCGGAGACAATGCAGCATTTCTACAACACACACATTTTCAAGTCCTCGGTGGAGTCCTGCCGCGACGAGGGCATCGTGTGTGACACCGAGGTGGACTACGTGGACAATGTGCCGTGCATCGATTTGATTTCCTCGCTCCGCACGGGTCTGCTCAGCATGCTGGATGCCGAGTGCTCGGTCCGGGGCACGGCCGAGAGCTATGTGACCAAGCTGAAGGTGCAGCATCGCTGCTCCACTCGCCTGGAGACGAAACCCACCGCAGAGCCGCACGATCCGCGGATGTTCCTCATCCGTCACTTTGCCGGACGCGTCGAGTACGATACCACGGACTTCCTGGACACCAATCGGGATGTGGTGCCGGACGATCTGGTGGCAGTCTTCTACAAGCACAGCTGCAACTTTGGCTTTGCCACCCACCTCTTTGGCTCCGAGCTGAAGGCGCTCTATGCGCAGCAACAGGCGCCGCGAGGTCTCAGCTTCCGCATCTCGCCCACCTCCCACTCGGACCTGCTCAACGGGGACGAGCCCGTCTCCACGCTGACCCAGGACTTCCACACACGACTGGACAACCTGCTGCGCACCCTGGTCCATGCCAGGCCCCACTTTGTGCGTTGCATCCGCAGCAATGGGGCCGAGCAGGCGGGCACGTTCGACAGGGCCACCGTCGTGCGGCAGATCAGGTCGCTGCAGGTCCTGGAGACCGTCAACCTGATGGCCTCCGGCTTCCCGCATCGCATGCGATTCAAGCAGTTCAATGCCCGCTACCGGATGCTGGCTCCCTTCCGTCTGCTGAGGCGCAGCGAGGACAAGGCTCTGGAGGATTGTCAGCTGATCCTGCAGTATGCCATGGAGCAGCCTCCAGTGCTGGATGGCTCTGTGACGTTGGCCTGGGCGCCGGGCAAGCGGCATGTGTTCCTCAGCGAAGGCATTCGCCAGCATCTGGAGCACCTGCGCACGGAGATACGCCACAAGAGCGCCACTCTGATGCAGGCCACGTGGCGGGGCTGGTGGTGGCGCAAGAAGATGGGCAACGGGGTGAAACGCACGCGTATGATCCACCATTTGCCCTCGCCATCGGCCGCCCCACTGCCAGTGGCCAAGCCACCCAGCCATTCCCATAACTCACACAATTCCCAGAGCAAATCCGCATCCACGACGATGGCTGCCCTGGCGGCAGTGGCGGCTGCAGCTCCAACGACAGGTGAGGATCTCCATGTCCCACATAAATAGGGCTACCAAGAACTTTTACTCTCTCTCAACAGTGCCACGCCTCTCGGCAAAGTCCACGAATCTAGGGATTGGTGGGACGGTGACCAGGCCAAGACCACAGCCGATCGCTGGGACTCCGCCGCCAGATCCCCATGAGAAATGCGACCAGAAGATTATACAGCAAACCTGCAGTCTGTTTGGACTGGATTTGGTAGGTCTTCATCTCTATTTATTATCATAAACCCTTAGCTAATGGCTGCCCCACTTTTATAGGAACGTCCACCGCCAGTGCCACCCTCTCGATCCTATACGACCAGCGGAAATTCGAAACTGGGATATCCGCAGAGTCGCCTCATGAAGATGAGCTTTCCCGAGGATCCGCCAACCGCTGGCCAGTCCGAGTCGCAGCAGCTGAAGAAGGGCGAAACGGTGACGGTGGTGGGTGCCTCCAGTGGCCGGGGACATTTGCTGGTGGAGCACAAGGGTCAGAGCTATCATGTGCCCTTCCAGTACATGGAACTGTCTGCCGGAAATGCCAATGCTAACGGGAGTGCCCTTCCTGCCGTACAGGCCGTGCAGAATGGTGTTAAGATTTAAGGACGAGATGCTCGAAGAAGAAGACTGTACATATTCAATTTTTGTAATCTAAGCATTCACACATTTATTTATAGGTGCTCTCCGACGCATTCACGTAGTATTATTCAAAGTGTTTTTCGATAGGTTGTAGCTTCAATCGCATATACCCACAAGTGCCAATCAAATAAGTTCTTCCATCTATTGCATAAGAGATTATCTATAAGTGACTGAGATTACATTTTGGCAGAGATAAAAGGCCACCAACAATTACATGATAAATCCACTATACCTTCGAACTCCTCTATATAGTAGAGGAATTGTATTGGTTTTAACCTTAAGGTTCATTACTTCATTCAAATAAACGAAGCATGCATTGGAAAACGTGTATTAAATTCTGTGGGGTCTACCAATCGATCGGGGGAGATTCTATCCATCCAAAACTCATCGATTTCAAAAGATAACGGTATTACTAGTCACATATTCAAGTTGATATTTGCAAAAAGCGTTTCCAAAGGTATGGTAACGACTCCTAGGCACCTCGTAAAATATTTATAAAATATCGGGTGTTTGCTCTGACTTTTTCTGATTTGGGGATTTAAAAATGTTTTTTTTAAGGTGTAATTTTTTTTTAAATATGGTTTGTTTTTTTGTTGAGGTAGTGCTGCTTTTTTCCACATAACTTAAGCACCTTATATCGGGTTGTATTGATCTTTGCTATTCTAATAAGCTGACAAGTTAAGCTTTAAATCAATCCTAAACACTTTGTAGCTTCAGCTTACCTTCTGGAAAATATTAGGCTTTCAAATTCTCATTTGATAATTTTTTGCGGTATATTTTCCCGAAATTTCGACTTTAAAAACTCGGGAAAAGTCGAAACAATTTTAGTTCTTGGGCAGAATTTAAGGCGTCGTTTAAGGTATCTTTTGGAAAAATCTATGGATAAACGGATAAGGTGCAGCCAAACTCAGATCGTATGATTCTAATCATGTTATCAGCACTCGAGAGCTTCCAGAGCCGAAGACCTCTTCGGCTAGGTATTCCCACTTTCGGCTCTGTTCGGGTCCGGTCAACCAGCAGTGCATTGAAATGTCTGCGCGTATGCTGGTCCTTAGACTGGGAGTTTAGGGCGATTTGAGGGATTAAGTAAAACTGATCCTAACGAGCTGATGAGTATTCTTTTGCCCTTCTCTGATTGGAATCGAGCCAAAGATATGGCAACGACTCGTAGCCCTCCCGTAAAATACTGATAACATATCTTTATTTGCCTAAGCAGAAATAAAGACTGGCAAAATTCCATTCGGGCATCGACGTGCAAGCTTAGTGGAAAAAAGTTGCAATGGAGATCGGATCGAATGAGATACTGCACCTAAAGTCGTATTTAGCCCAACTCCAAGCACAACTAGAAGAAGCCTATGATACTATCAGCGAGATGGACTTTGAACTGGATAATGTACGTGCAACGTACGCTAAAGCGAATTACATTTGCTATTAATTTTCATTACATTACAGGTCGATATATTGGAAATTCAAAACCAATGGCTGCGCGATGAACTGAACAAATTGAGGGACAAATCTGGATGGGAAGATGGTTGTGATGGGCCACACAGAAACATGGAGGAGCGACAATCTGCCCGACACAAGCGTCGCATTCATAGACTGAATGTGGCCGGCGGCATGATTGGACAGAGCCTGAAGGATCTGGCCCTAGAGCGACGATACGGACGTCAATGGGATGGTTCGATCATAAGTGAACTGTTACGATGCTGCCAGAATTGAATCTTTATATTATTAAATATGCTATGCATAACACAAATACAGACACTAGATAGTTTTAGGTATTAATATTCTTATCAAAAGTGCATGTGATAACGATGGCACACAATCTCTATTGATCAAATGATTAACAATATTGCCTTTAGCAATTAAAACCAAAAAATACGACAACCCATTAGGGAAGAATTATTGAAGGCAGAAATAATTGATCTAGGTCGATGATTCCAACTAGTTGGAAATTCCACTGAATTTTATATTTATTTATTTATTCTTTATTTGTTTAAAAGATAAAGAAGTTGCTCAATGTGACCGCCTGCGATTATGGCGAAAATGCTCGAAAAGGAAATCCATTATCGAATATCGGTATCGATATGTGATCGTTAGCCAACACTGGCTATGGCTCTGTGATCGTTGATTGTAAATTTAAATTCTTATTTAAATTCCATTCTTATTTCTATATGTTCTACACTATATTGCACGCTTTACTCTGCTTCTTATTTCATTAAATGCTTTGGCACTTCGTATCTAATATTTCCCTATCTGCAAATCCACGTGTAATTATTGGCTTAGAGTTCGACCCCTCGTTTACAACGTTTGCTGGGCCATTTATGGCACCTCCGAGGCCCACTTATCTGTCTGTGCAACGCATCCCCACCCTCCATGCATAAATCAACAGCATCTAATTCCCCAGTAAATAAATAAATTCAATTCAAACTCCACTCGTTGAGTGTTTGCGTAAGCGATTTGTAATGCATTTGCTGCTCTGCTCCCCCCAAAAGGATCGATTTATGAGCTCTTGAAATTAGATGGATGAAGCCCTTGTGTGTGTCAGGTGTAAGTGTGGTTAGGGCAGGATGATGGGAAAGTTGTGTTAAGAAAATTCTTATTAAATCAAAGATACACGATGATGATATTTAAAAGCTGAAGCAATAATTTCAGTATGATACTGGGACGTCCCTCCATTCCAATTTAAAGATCTTTGAAATATTTCGGAGTTTCTCTAAATGTAAGACTTTATTTAATCGTGTCCCGACTCACGTTTTCTTTTATGTTTGCAGCATTTTTCCATAGACACAATAGTTAATACAATACAATATATGCAAGTAGGGTATATCTTTATATATATATATCGCAATAGTTGTACGTGTGTTTTGTTGTTTGTTGTTGTTCTTGTTATATTTACAATACATTTAAAATTCACTTGCAGTCGGTATTTAACCGATTCATAAATGATCATGTTAACCGTTCCAGAACTTTTTATTCTTTCGGGGGGATCTCTGCCTAAACAAACATCATTTCGGGGGGTTTCCAGGCGGTTAAGTTTCGGGGGCCAAAAATGTTTTCGTGTGCGTTTCGTTTTTTGTTCGTGTGTGTTATGTAAGACATACCTAGTTAAAGATTTTTTGCGCGAATACATATATACTTCTTGAGTTATTTACTTTATGTATTTCTTTTTGCTAAATATATATTTTTTTAACTTTTTTTTAAATTTTTTTAGACGAGTCTGAGTGTGGAGAGAGTGGAAGAGAATTTTTTAGAGAGGAACGCGAGAATAAATCGTTTTTTAAACTTGAGTTTTTTGTTGGTTTTTTTGGAGCAACAGTTTAACGTTTTTATTGTTAATATATATGTATATATAGCTTCCGATATCTTGTAAATATTAATTAATATTATTCAGTAATACTGCACAATCCACAATAAATAGATATATATTTTTATGTATGTACAATGCATAACAAATCCGAACGAAACAAAACAAAATCAAAAAATGAAGACCTGAAGAATGATGGAAAATTGTGAGCTGAAAATTGTTGTGGGAAAACTCGTCCTCTTATGTGCACAGGATTCGGTTGCTCAGATATATGGAGATCTAGACATCAGTCTCAGAGCGCCGCCTTCGTCCAGGACCGCCGGCGAAGTTGGCCGCAGCCAGGCCCATGCGATGTTTCGCCTCCTGGGTGCCCGAGTAGCCCCGAGCCAAGCCAAAGTCCACAGTTCGCTTCGAGCTGGAATCGAAGAAAGGCCAGAGATAAGATATATATCTGCGGTCATAGCCCACGATTGGCTGCTCACTTCTCCAGGTCGTTGCGGGCCCGAATGATGGTGCGTCCAAAGCGAGTCATCAGCTCCATCAGCAGGTCATCGGGCACCTCCTCCAGTTCGTTGTAGCCAGCGCCGCCATAGCCTCCGCCTCCATTGCTCTGGCTATTTGGGAGTCAGTCGAATGGAAAATTAGACAGAGTTTTTCTTTGTTTCAGTCGGTGTGTGTGTGTTTGTGTGTGTGTGTGTCTAAATAATTCGCAGGGTCAACTGGATATCTAATTACTTTGGCTCTGTTGAATTTGACATTAACTGAACGTTCCGGCGTTCCGGCGTTCCGGCGTTCCGGCGTTCCGGCGTTCCATCGTTCATTTGCATGGAAACCCAATTACGTATTTCCATTCAAGAAATTACTAATTAGCCTTCAATGAATTTTTGATAGTTCGTTCTGGCCCCATCTTGGGAGGAAATTGAGTTTCGAATTCCGGGAATCATTATCTTTTCACTGCCATCACGGGGACTCCTTCTGCTCGAAGGATGTGTGTGTGTGTGTGTGTGTGCTTACAATTTGTGGCGAACAAATTGTTTTTTTCTGTCAACGTTTACATTTTGTTAATTGAAAATTGTTCTCGTGTGAGGACTTTAAATGTGCAAAGACAAGGAAAGTGTGAAGGCTGGGGTCCTTCATACACTCATATATGGTGGGCAGGTCCTTCCCAGAATTTCCATTTCCCAAAACCGAAATGCACAGCAAACAGTGTCTGGCAGCTACTTCGGGTAATTGCTTTTGGGCAAATATTTTTATAACACAATTTTTTGAGATGGTTTTTTTTTGCCAGAAATTAATTAGATTATGTGTGTGCGAGTGTGAGTCTAGTGTGTAGGGATGGTAGGGATAATCTACAACTACCTGGGCATGGGGGCAGCCTCGGTGCTCGAGATGGCCAACAGACAGACGACCAGAAGGGCCACAGCAAAGCAAGCGAATCTGTTTGTCATCATTGTACGGCTGTCTCTCCGGCCAGATCTAAAAGTAAACAAGAGTTTGGGGTTACGTTGCACACATATATATATATATATACTTAAAGCTAAGCGACTTAGAGCTAGTCCTAGTCCTGATCCTGGGGTCAACATCAATCAGAGACAATTAAAAATCGATTGCTGGGAAAACGAAACGAAACGGAAGTGAGGCAGTAGACCAGGTTTTCCATTAGGTGATTCATTAACTGCTCAACGAAGCAGGCGACACAGCCCACAGACATACAATCCACACCCAGTCGACGCAGGACCCCTGCCGTGCCCTGCCCTCCCCCCATTCCCATTCAACACAATCCTGTGAGAACTAGTCCTACAGTAAATGGCGCGCTATTCCTCCCACTTTCTGCAGTAGAGGACCCTTTATTTCCCCCACTTCCTACAGCTGGGGAGCTCTGTAGCTCTATTCCTTGCGCTCCTCCGTTTTTCCCACACTGACTGCCAGAAAGTCATTTGCGTTGGCTACTTGCTAACGGGAGCAATATGAACTGTTGTCTCTGCTCCTTTTTTCGCATTGCTCAACTGCACTTCCACTTCCTGTCATCGGAGCCCCAGTCCCAGTCACAGTCCCTTTCCCCGTTCCGCTGCCTGCTGCGAAATGTCGTGGCATTGCCGGTGTTATGTTTACTGTTGCAAAGCAAAAGTTTGTGACATCATCGTTGGGGCCCCCGGCTTCCCTTTGACAGCCATGACAGCTGGGGGAACAACTTGGGGCACAGACAGGACAGGACAGGACAGGACAGGACTACCCGGACACACTTCATTGGCCACGCAACAGGCTGGACAAATGAATTGACTCTCGATGAGAGCTGGCGGGTTTCACCTCTCAGCGCATCGTCGGAATTCGTTTGGGTCTTTTCCATCATTCAGGGCAAACATTTGTCAAGGCCTGGGATAAGCATAGGACAACGCTACAAGTGGCTATAAGTAGGTTCCATTGGGGGTTTGAGGGGAAGGAACACTACCATGAAGTGGTCCCCCTATCATCATCTACCCCGTTTCGAAGCTTCCAGCAATTCAAATCTGAAAATTCCTTGGGAACATGTAATCACAGATAAGCCGTCAGCCACATGCCAGCCTTCAGAAGTGCTTACATTGCAGACATTTCATCACAGAATACTTGAGATATTCAAAATCGAATGTTTCTTTATTGATTCGCTGGATCGTTGGATCGCTGTTTCTTAGGCGACTGGGGCAAAGCCAATGCGGTTGTTGCCCAAATCGAATTCGGTGTAGTACTGGCCGATGAAGACATCGCCCAGGATCCAGAAGTCGGTGCCCATGTACTCGAAGGCGGACATGCAGTTGCCGTCCGACTGGATGATGTAGGAGGCGGGGGTCAGGGTGAAGTCGGTGCCGCCAATGTTGAAGGTCACATCGGGCAGGGAGCTGACAGTGGAGCAGTCCACATAGTTATCCTCATCGACATTCAGGAGGCTGGTGAGTGTGGTGTAGGCCTCATAGGGAGCCACGATGAGAGAGGTGCCAGTATCGGCGATGGCCTGGCAGTCGTCGCACAAGGAGTTGCCATCGGAGGAGGCGCTGGCCATGGTGAACTGCCAGTAGCCCTGCTCGGAGATGGGCACATAGGTGAGGGTACCGGTGTACAGGGTGGAGTCGGAGCCGCCGAAGATCAGCTCGCCGCCATCGCTGGAGGAGCCGGCGCGGGCCAGATAGAAGGAGAAGACCGACGAATCGACCAGGCCCTCGGAGACCATGTTGTAGAAGACGGGAGCCACACCATCGACGGCCAGGGACTCGTAGGCCATGCCCAGGATACCATCGAAGTTAGCATTGTTGAAGTTGGTGCCGGGCTCGTTGGTGGACTCGGCAAAGGTCTGGCTGGTGACCTGCAGTCCGTTCACATTGACGGTGTCCTCGGAGAGGTAGCCGGTGAGGCTGCCAGTGCCGTACTGGATGGAGAAGGACTCGCCGTTGGCCACGTAGGTGCTGCTGGCACTGGAGTCGTACTGGTTGTGGGTCAGGCACGCGTCGCTCTGGCAGGTGTTGGATGGCACCCACAGATTGGAGGAGCCCGAATCGAACAGCACCTTGAAGCTCTGGGCAGGGGTACCGATGGTGATGGCACCATAGTAGGCCATGTTCATCGAGTTGGAGAGGGTCTCCTCGTTGAGACCACGGGGCTGGGGCAGCTGGTACTTGGTGCGCAGGTAAGACTTCTCAGCCAGGACATTCTGGCGCGTCTTCACGAAGTTCTGCTCCTTGAGGACGGGCACGCGGTGCAGCTCCGCGCTGGCCACTGCCACCAGCACGGCAATCAAAGCAATGGACTTGATCATCATCTTTCTTGGTTCTTTGTAGTCTACTGGACTTCGACTAACTGCCAATGGACGGGCCCACACCTAATTTATAGCCCACTTGGCCATCAATCACAGGCACAAATTGTCAATTCGATAAGATTTGGCATAATTCGAGGGCGAGCCGCCGAACCAATTGAAAATAAGTCGAAAATATATGATAATTTGTCTAGCGATAATTGTAATCCTATTTAGAGGGCTCGTATCAGTTCAGGTGTGAATATCAGGTGGTATTTTGACTATCTATTAGATAAAGCAATTCATTCTTAAGATATGAATCCCTCCCAAATGATTGGACTTTGTTTTGATTCGAAAGTAAATTGCAAGAGCCGTAAATATTTGCGATAATTAAATATTCCATTGTGGTAAAAAAAATCTGTTCATCATGACAAACTATTTGAGGGTTTGACCAGCGATAAAATATTGTTTACAGCTGATAGGAAAACTTAAGCTCTTCATTATCGTAGAGCTGTCAGAAGGTCGGTTTTTCTTTGCCAAAAGATACAGATACTCCGATACACAGACAGCAAGGCCACAAATGACCAAGCGAATAGAATGATATTAAATCCCTGTACAGATGTTTCCCTAAAGGAAGGGATACATTTATTGGAAATGATTGAGATGGGATTTTATATTAATAATATTAATATTTAATATTAATATAATTAATATTTTTCAGTAGTTTCAGTTTTTTTAATCGAAAGCTTTCGAAGGTTTTATCATTTTTTAAGGTACTTCTGTGTTCGACGTCTTCTTTTTAAATTTAAAAAAAACTGTAACTTCTACAAATTTAAATATCGAGAGGCTATATTTTGGTGGATTTAAATACACTGATAATATATAACTATTTATCAAATATTATCTCCATCTGATAGCTATTATTAAAGGTAGAAAAAGCAGAGCCAGAGGAACTTAATTCTCTTTGGTACACATTTTTAGATGAAAAGCATTAACAAAAATAAAATAAAAATACCCAAAAAGATTAACCATATCCAGGAATCCCTAAATTTTATGAATTGCCAATTAAAAATATCTTTTCTAAGACATTTTTTGAATTACACTTTAAAAAGAAGGCGCCAAATGACAAAACCAAACCATTCCATTTGGTTGATTTCCAAAAAAAAAAAAAAAAGACGCTGACTAATTGCTTTTAGCCACTTTAGAGTACTTCCATTCCAACCGCCTTCTCTGTACGCCAGAAATTCCATTCCAATCAAGCGATTCGCTTTCGCCTTTTACGAATCCACTCGTCCATAAAAGTATATTTGCTGGAGCAGATAAAGTCCTTAAAGTCCTTATTGAAATCAGATTTAAAATCAAATAAAATGTTACTTCAATTGGCAGAACCAAACCGAAGAAGGACGAAGCACAATGGCGATCAATGTGCAATGATTGCCAGAGAAAATGAGAAGAAAATGTGGAGACCTTTGGGTGGGATTTTTGCGGTTTGCTGTGGGTGGTTAAGCCACAGGTTTGTTTTTTTCGAAAGGGGGCAGGAGGCGCACTGCGAGTGTCCTGGCCATCCGCTTATCGCTGAGTGCTGACCGCAGTCCCACAGAAAAAAGAGGACTGAAGGAATCCACAGACGCGTGAGTGCGTTGCACACTTTGGGGGACAAATAAAGTAATCAACGGATTTTACGCAACGCTGGGCAATTTCGGTTACCATTCCATTCGGTGTGTGTCCACGGGCACACAGTGCGTATGATTACTGTTTCTGCGGTGACATTTCGTGTGGCAATTATTAGGCAGGCCAGGCAGCCATACGGAGGTCCTGGCGATGGCCGTCACATCTGCTCTCGGACACTCCTGCTGCAAACCGTTTATCAATCATTTTTGATTTATGGCCTCAAGCGCGGAGTGGATCGGAGTGCATACACTATAATAACGTATACGCCCCCGGGGCGGGTGCGGCTGGTCATCCAACTAAGCGAACAACGAATCATCCAAGTGTGAGTGCACATTCACATTCACACACTCATATGAATTTTCGATTTATTTCGTATTATTATTTGTTCTCTCCTTTTGCTGTCCGAATGGCCCAAAGGCTTAGCCCTCGAGATGCAAATAAAAATTAACCAAATAAATATTTGATAATCCCAGAATATTCCAGAACAAATTTGTTTGTTTGCTGGTTTTTTCTTCGGTCAGTGAGCAATATATAGACGACATTCTCGTGCCTGAAAGCTTCACAGTTGACTGACAATCGGAATTAGTTGTCTTCCTGTTCATGCTGGCATCGGTTTTCCTTCCGCTGATTGCATTTTCACAGCTTGCTTGCGCACGATGCACTGACTCGCATTTTATGCACTCCGCGCGGAAGTCAGCCAAGTGTCAGGCGATTTAATCGAGTAATATATCGCTTCAAGTATGAAATGGGCATTTAGCAGGAAGAGGAGAGGTTCGAGGCAAGAGCTCACTCTATCAGGGACCTTTGCAGACAGAAACACTCTATCAATGACCTTTGAAGGCAGTCTAGAAGCACACACTAAACACCCAATAGTGCTAGGGGAAATATCAAAACGAAAATGTCCTTTAAATGAATGAATGAGGAAGAGTAATAAGAAATTTCAGATAACACTTTAGGTGCACCAAAACATTCCATAAAGGTCTCTCAAATAGTTCCCATCAAAGTCTTTCTTGTCTGAATTTAGTTGCCAAAATATTTGTAAATAATTTTAAACTCCAATCGTTGAACAATCTGCTTTCTATTCAAGACACTCCATGCACATCCTTTCGTGGCTTCTTCCAATCAACAAAACCTTCAAGCAGCTGTTCCGGGAATCAAAGAATGACAGGTCTAATCGGGTATTAAGTATCCTTCTGCTCCACATCAAATACCTCCCCAACCAATTCGAAATTCATCAACAACCTTGGGGGCATATTCAAATCGCTTCAACTGCAAATGGCAAAGCGTTTAACCAAAGTGTTGGAAGTCAGCTTTTGGCCAAATCAAGCGCTGCTTAGTCAGCAAATACATTTGTCTAATGAGATCCTTGGCTATTCGCATACCTCTGGGCACCACACACACACACACACACACACACACACATACACACATAGAAAATCCCACCTTGACCAATAGGTCTGGGATTTGGACAGAGAACTGGGCTGGCAAGAGAGAACTGGGTGGGAGACTGCGATGGTGACGGGGGAGGGGCTGCCAGGGTGCAGCCAGGACTAAAGTGAAACACGAGAGTCAGACATTGAAATTGCATTGCGTTGATTATGGTGTCCAACAACAAGACACCGCCTCCTTCTGGCCCACCCAGGACCGGCCCTCGCTTGCCCCTTGGCTTTTGTCGGCTGTCGCCCACCGCACCGCACCGGTGGCCCGCTGTGTTGGTAACTGAAAACGTACTTATGATTGCCGCCGTGGGAGTGGGAGTCCTGTGGGGTGTCGGGCGGGCGGGCGGGGGGGTCACACGAGTGGGTCATAGTGGAAATTGAATTTGGGTCATTCAATCCCAATGCCAGGGCTACACGTTGGCTACAGGAGCGAATACTTTGCCTACAAAACAATCACAAATATATTACATATATATGTGGCACGTGCTTTCATTTTGCTGCCCTGTAATGGTGCACCATGTGGAAGGGATATTGGGTCGAGAGAAGGACTTATATTTCCATTCTCTAAACACCCCTTAAATTTCATTTCAATCTTCATTTCTGCCAGTGTTTAAGCAGTACTTAAAGGGCATAAATTCTAGACGGAATTCAGCTGAAATGTCAACAAAATAATTATGGAAAATTATAGAACCACAGCCAGTACATTAAATTTGCATGTACCCAAATGAAAATTGCGTGTACGATGAATGAATGGAGGGGGGGGGTATGCGAATGGGGATGCCTGTCACATCAGGAAGTCGAAAAGCAAAGGAAAATTCCTCTTGGCCCGTTGTAATTGGATGCTTATTGAATTAGAGACAAAGTCGTTGTTGGGATTGCGGATTGGGATTGGGATTGGGGTTGGGGGTTGGGGAGGGCGCACAACCCGCTGTGTGTGTTGCTAGCTGCCCTGCCATTTTAGATATTCATCAAATTATATGTATTCCGTTTGTCAAATTAAGCAAACAACCACAAGATTGATTTGGATTTGTCTTGCCAGGCATTTGCCTTGATTTGGGATGTGTTTCTGTATCTGTATCTGTATCTGCTGGCATCTTAACTGATTAGTTGACTAAGCCACTGAGTGCCAGGGGGCAGCATAAGCCGGCTAAGTGTCCACAAACTGACCAAACAATCTCTTGGCATCTCCTTCTGCTGCTTTGCTTGGGAAAATCCCACTCACGGTTTTTCTAACACCTAAATTCCAGTGAATTCTAAGGGTCCAATCTCTCAGAGATACCCCACCTGCCGATCGATTAGAAACATCAGCTATAAATCAAAGGGGAATCAACAGCACGGCAATTTGACAACTTGAAGAAGCAAATAAAATATCTTTCAGAGTAAACAATTTATGTCCATCAATCAAAGGCAATAATCTTTCCCAGATAAGATATGATTAACTCGAAAATTAAGTTATAATAACGCGTGATGGTGCCTAGCCACTTGTTGTCTAAGAGTCGAATGGTCTACTCTATTAATATTAATAATCTTTAAATAACGTCACGACTGTACAAAAAATCCATAGTAATGTTTGACTGATTGTAGAATATTTTTTAGAATTTTTTTTGAAGGCATTTTAGGCCCGCACTACAAGATAATGTCGAGATAAATCCAAAAAAACTCCTACCTCAGTAGGAGGTTGGTTTATAGGAGAGATACGGTTTTTTTTAGCGAAGGTAAAAGCCAGAAAGACTACGATTATATACGATTGATTGAGGTTACAAAAACCCCTTGGGCTTCCAAGGTAAATGCCAGATAACACAAGGAAAGGTTTTAGTTAAAAAAGTTAAGTATAATAATTTTAGAGTATATTCAATTAACAATATTTAAGTCAAGAAGAAGTAAAGTTAAGAATGGCCACCGATTCTCTGAACGAACCCATTTAAAAGGCCCTCCCAAAAGTCCAAAAACCCATAAACCTTTAGCCCAAATTTCAATTATCCTAAAGGTCTAATAACTACTACTAACAGGTCACGTCACAAGACATTAGCTAATTATAACTATCTAACGCCTAATGGTTATGTACCCTTAAAAAAAAGTCAAAGAAAAGTTTATGCACTTCCTCGTGGGAGCAAAACTTTCTCACGAAGTTTTCTTTATACTCTTTACGAGGAGACAGAGACACCGCACCGTCGTTGTCATGCTCATCGCCTGGCCTCTTCTTGTTGTGGAAAACCGAGCATTTCTCGCATGCCAAAAACAATGAAAAAATTGTTGACCCAACCAGTGAGGCAGGCGACAGTCGGCAGTCGGCAGTTGGGGCGTGGCAGGGTAAGGTTGCCACATGTAAAGACAATGAGGTGGAAAAGGTGAGCACAGAAGACAGGTGAGGCCAGGCGGAACATTTAACTTTCGGAGGCTAAAAGCTTTGCCCCGCCACAACCCGCCACAGGAGGCCAGGCAACATCCTCCAGGGAATTGCCACGCGAGCGAGCTCTGCCTTGCCCATTTCTCAAGACAGGGATGAGGATAAGGATGAGGCTGTGGCAGAGGCAGAGGCAGAAGCACTACCTGTGCCACTCTTTACATTTACTTAAAAATTCATTGCGGCCCAAGGAATTCTTTTATTTTTGTTGTTACATCCTGTCCTGCTTCGTGGCCTGAATCTTTAAAATTGATGAAAAATTATGCCAAAAATGTCGGCAACAGATTAAAATAATTGCACTCTATTCGAGCGGGGTTGGAGCTGCTGAAGTTTCTGTCGGGCATTTGGCTGTGGGTGTTTTTATGGTTAACAGAACAAGCCACAAATTGTTCGGGCAACAGGTTTAGGCCAAATGGGAATTTGGTGTTAGGCCAAATGTTTTTTGGCATTTTCCTCTGTATTTCGTATTCAAATCTAGGGAATTTGTGAATTAGCCCCAGGTGATTTGGCATTGTTGAGTTCGTTTCAGTTTCTTTTTGATTTCGGTCTTTTGTTTGCCACCTTTTGAGACTTTTATGTGATTCTTTGATGAGTTTTCTTTGGAAAAAGAGGTCTTGTACTCGAAGTTTGGTTAGGAAAATATTTTAAATAAATTATAGATCTCAGACATATTCAGTGCTGTTTGGGGACTCAAATGTGGTTTATTTTTGGGAAATTTATATGTATTTCGGTATGGGCATATAGCCAGAAGGGTGCTCATAATTTTTTATATTTTTGTGGCCTTCAAATTTGACATTTCGTTCGTTCCCCGTTATTGTTTTCTATGTTTAAAAATCTCTTTTAATGATTCAGGAATACTATTTAATCATTTATTAATTAATGTACAACAATTGTTTGATTTTCAATTTTTGAAATATTTTTAAAATATATTTTTCTGTTTTATTATTTATTAATTTATTCTTAAAATTCCAAAGGACAACCGTTGCCTACTTCTAAGGGCAACGCCAACGGGCAAAAAGTATTGCCTACTTTTAAGAGCAGACCATATAAGAATGCAATATGTGGCTCGTGTAACGAATTGAATCCTTAGGAAAACGATGAACTAAGCAACGAATAAGAACTTGGAAAATACTTTTGCACTTTTGCAAAGTTTCCCCACACACACACATCACTGCCACGTAACGGGGCAGAGGCAAAGTGCGTCACAAAAAGTGGCAAAATATTCAAATGAAACAAAGAATGCTTTGGGGAAAATACCAAAGAAAATGAAGAGGGAAAATTGTATATGCATTTGCTTATTTTTGAAAACAAAAAAAAAGAAAGAATATTGTATGTGCGTTTGCATTTTTTCCAAAATATAAAGAGAGAAACTTACGTATGTGTGCGGTGCCTTTGGAAAAAAGAAGGAAACTTTTGCTAAATACTTTGCTGAAGGAATTTTTTATAAGCCACTGTCAAGAACCACTAACAATCACACACACACACACACACACACACACACACAAATGGCAAAACCCAATCCCCTGTCATCATGTGCACCAGTTGTCAACATATGTATACGTATACGTAATACGTATACGTATCGATGTCAATACAGAGGCTGCGGGCTGCTCTCTCACTTTCGCTTGATTGCATTGTCAGGTCTCTAAGCCCCTTCCCCCCTCTCCTCGCACAGGGACCTGCTCTCTAACATCTGAGTTCTCTATTTGTTGCCTGATAAACTACCAGTTGGAATGACGTTTGTTGGTTTGCTTGCTTATGTTTTACGAGCATTGTTGCCACAAAGTTTTCGCCCCCCCCCCCCCCCCTTCACCCCTTTCAGTTTGCATTGAATTTCTGTTTCTGTTTGCGAAATGTAAATGTAAATGTTGCTCTCCATATCACAAAGCTTAAAACTGCAGGAGTGTTTCCAGAGCAGAGCTCGTTCGAACGAGTTATGTGTATTTTGCAATTGAGTGTTGCCTTTAATTGCCTTTTGGTCTGGTTTAAATAAAGTTTTCGACAGTTTGCTGCTCAAATGGTTCGCAGCCTGCCAAAGGACATGAATTGTGCTTTTGGAAACACTCGGCAGGCTCATTGAGCTGGAAAAGTACACAAGAGGAGGCCCCAAAGGGAGCACACTCCTTATGGTTTATGGGTTTTGGTTTTGCTTAAGCCACAGTTTCAATCAGAGATCAGAGGTATCATACTTTTCATATCATTTTAGATCTCTTTTAAATATTCCTTTAAATTCTCGAAATGAACATTTTTAAGCCCCAAATAACTGCTCATCTGTGCAAAGACATTTCATTGAGCCACGTTTTAAGCATTCGACTCCCATTTGAATTTCGTTTCCAGCTGAGAAGCGTGAAGAGTATTTAATTTAAATGCCGGCCATAAATGTTCAAATATTTTTTAAAGCGTATTTATTACAAAAAAGCAAACTTTGTCATACAAACAATTCAGCAGCGGAGCAGCGAAGCAGCGAAGCAAACTGAAGGAGCACAGTCATGCGGGGAAGATGGAGAGTCGATGGAGAGTTTAAGCAAACACTCTGGAAGGAGCACCGGGCACACATAAAAGCCATAACACCAGGGCATATCCGGCGGGAGGGGAGTGTGTGCGGGGAGAATGTGCGGCGGCGGGATGAGAAGGATGGATGCATGTCTTATCACAGAAGAGGAATGGTGTGGCGTGGCAGCAGCAGCAGCATCAGCACCAGAGAATGCTTATAGGAAAATGCAACATAAAATACTTTTTAAATGTGAATAAATATTTGGCAGGGCAGGGCAGGGCAGGGTTATGTTAAGGAGAAAATACCATCAAAGGTGGAAGTGTGGCGTGGGGGGATGGGTAATGCAAATGGAGAGTGAAAATGTATGTTAAGAGGTTAACATTTATCAGCACAAATTTATATCTCTCCTGCAGGGCACACATGAAAAATATGAATCAAATAAAAATAAATATTAACCTGAGAGGGGCAGGATTATGGCTTAAAAAATACTCTAGAAGGATTTGAGCCAAAAGTTCTTGCTAAAAAATCAAACCTCAAAAGCCAAAAAAAAAAAACAAACAAAAGTCATGAAACAAATTGTTGAAAAATTGCAATTGAAAAATACATAATATTAAAAACCTTAAATCCGGCTTAAAGTTCACCAAAAGCCGCATCATAATCTCCTTTTAATACCCCTTAACTCTCATTAACCAAAGAGTCTGCTCGCATAAGCCGTATCTATGAGGATTTATAGCCTCCTATTTTCCAGAGTATATATGCAATTTATGTTCATTTTTGAGGCAAACTTTTTATGTTTTTCCCACACTAAAATTCCACTCAATTTAACCTGAAACTCGTGTAACTTTTCATGCAGTTTCCCATTCAGAAGCCTAATTGAAGGTATAAACATATCTGACTGGAGAATCGTGCCCCCAATTACATTTTACACTGTAAAAACTCAGAAATTATGATCAGCATTGGCCTGTGCCATAAGAATGCAATAAATGAGGAAATAAGCCTCGAAAATACTGTCTATCTGAGGAGTATTTTTGAATTTAATGGAGGCCAGGAAGGGCCCATTGAAGGGGAGTCCACGAAGGACTCATTGATGTGGAGACCACGGAGGAGACCCACATTCAACTGGAGACCACGGAGGACCCATTGAAGGCGAAAGCGTGGCAGGCATCAGAATAAGGAATGTTATGCCATTGTGCTCCGGGTGTTTGCTTAGCTTCCGCCGGGAGCATGGTAATTTTTTGCCGGGGGATTCCCTCAGCTCTGCTACGATGATTAGCATGCATATGTGTGTGGGTGTTGTGTGTGTTACGGAGGGGCCAAAGTTCTCTCAAGCTTCTGGCAAACAACACTGGCAAAACAATTTAATTAATAAAAATATGCAAATTTAATTAGAGGAACGGACAACTGGGGGGCGAACGCTTGTCAAGAACCATTTTATTCGAAAGTTTTCTAGACCATTTTGGTTGTTAGGTTTAAACCCTTTTTTTGCTGGCGGATTAGCCACGTTCAAGTGTCGAAATTTTCTGCCTTTTAGCCACAATCAAGTGGCGAATTTTACTGCGTTTTAGCCAGGCATTTCCTCAGGGTTCCAGAGTTTCCTCATCGCACGCAAATGCTGAGTTTTCTGCCTTTTTGAAGACTTTTGTCTAAGTATTTTTTAATTGATGCCCAGGTTTAGGTTCAGGTACACCTTCGCGCTTTCCACTCGAATTAATTGAGTACGAAAAAGTTTCCACATCATTCCACTTAGGCCGTGAGAAACCCAAGAAAGAACATTCGAAAAGAGAGCATTTAGATCTTGGGTAAAACCTGGAAAGACCATTGAAAGGAAAAGCATGTGAAAGTAAGTACTACTGGCACCCAAATCAACTGCCTTCTTACATTATTTGCCGCTGTCTGTTCACGTAGTATTTTCCCTTGGTAAATTTAAAGAAAACAACATTCTCGCAGTTCAAAGCATTTAAATAAATAACCCAAGGGTGGACTCTTAAATTAAGTAGTTTTCAACGCCTGTCATCCGACATTTTGTGCACCTGAGCCGCAAGTTCTCCCGGTTCTCGGTCCTGCCTGATCCCACAGTTTGCCCCATAAAATGTTGTAATATAAAATGGCCAAAATGTGTAGGAAAATGTGTGACCAAAACAGTGGGACGGAATGTGGAATTTATTGATTGAAAATGTAATTGAAAATATTATTTGTTGCTTAAGGGAAATCCTTTTGGCATAAGAGAGGTTTCTGAAAGATATTTTGGTGAAAATTCTGTATTTATTTTAAGAATATTTGTGCAAAGGATTATATTTCTCAAAGGACAAAGGGGGAGGAATCTTGAGATTTATTTCCGAAACATTTTGCAATCCTTTTAGAAGAGAAAATCCTACAAAAACTACCGATTATTTATGTAAAATATTTCTTTTAAAATGCCCCAAAAATTACACAATCTCATTTTATATTTTTTCTTTTAAAGCCCATTCGCGTAACAAATTTCATTTAAAGCTTTATAAAAAAAGTGAGCAAAGGAAAAGGATTCCCTCTCCTGTTCCACAGTGCAACAAAACAAAAAACAAATAACTTTTCCACTCTTTTTCCACAGCTAAGCGGCTTTTGCGCTGCGTCACACTTAAATACATTTTTAATTTTCATCACTTTTCAATTATTTTGTTTTCAAAGTCTTAATTTGATCTACATGCGGGTTTTACTGCCGTTTATTCTTCAATAAAACGAAAATTAATTGCTCATTTGTTATAAATGGAAATTTGTGGCTGAGGCCAGAAACATAATTGTTTCGCAAAGCGCACAATTCCATTGAATTTAAAGTAAAGTTTTGCGGGGGAAATACCAGTACAGTACAGTACAGGACTCAGTCATTCGAATCACTGAACAGATGAGCAATTCCAGGCCAAATACGGTTGATCTTTGATGCGGGGGAGTTTAATTTCCATTGCTTGGAAATGTTTAAGCCGAGAAGTTGCTGAAAATATTCAAGAAAAAAAGTTCGCACATATGTTTCAGCCAAGAACTTCCTCTTGATTTTGAGCCAAGGAGTTCTACCATATTTTTAGGCCAAGATCTGCCTCAATATGTTTCAGCCAAGAACTTTGAAATTATATTTAAGCCATAACTTCCTCCACATATTTAAGCCCAAGAACATCCTGCACATATTTAAGCCCAAGAACATCCTGCACATATTTAAGCCAAGAACTTTAAGAGGCTAATGCAAAAGTTTCAGGAAATTGAAGTAGGAAAACTCTCAAGCCACTACAGCCTCCCCGTAAAAACACCAAAACTGCAAGGACGATCCAATATGAGGGCCACATGAAGCTTTAAATGATTGCGATAATCCAAAAGGACTTACTTGGTAATAAGACCAGTGCAGGGTCGACTTCAATTTTGCAACATAAAATAAAGATTTTCCCAGATACAACAAGGAATAAAAAGGTCGCCTAGGCCAGCAGCCAAAAGCGCAAGAGCGAAGACGAAGCAACAAATGTCCCGGGCTCAACACACATCATCGAGAAGGACATCATGGACACAATGGCGGACGGAGGGTTCCCATGTTGACTTTATGGCTTAGGCCGTGGCTAAGAAGCAATTTCCAAAAGGCCAAAGACGGGACATTTACAGAATTACAAACATATGAAATGTTGAGCCATAAAAACATAATTAAGTGGAAGATACAATAAAAGGGTCAACCATAGACCTGGATATAGATTTTGGGATCAACTTTTACACTTGGCTTATTAAAAAATCATAATTTTGGGACACTTTTGATAATTTTATTCATGAAAAAGTTATTAGAATTTGATAAAGATATTTGTTGGAATAATTAGAGGAAGTTGTTAAGTTTTTTAAATTAAATAATCCATAGAAATTCTTAGAAACGGCTCAGAGCATTTACAAAAATTAAACAGGACACCATTTTTAAGATAACTTAAGATAAACCCACTAAAAAGCTGGTTTCCCTAGAAATTCTGGAGAAATCTTAGAAAAAATAAGTTTTCCGACGGCTAATATTGTATTTTCAATCAAATTTAAAAATATTTGGAAATTGAATCCCATATTGAAAAAATATGGGAAATTCCCGACGGCTTTTTTATTTTTGGTTGATCAATGTGAATAAAAAATAAAATATATAACAAAAAGAAATATGTACTACAAAAAGTTTTGAATAAAAAATGAGTTGAATTTTTAAAATTTAAAGATGTGCAAATTATTAAAAAAAAAACAATTTACAAAATCTATGATTTATATAAGGTGAAAGGTCTTTCTAATTGAGTACTGAAGACCGTATTTTTTATAGATTCAGAAATTCTTAGTTCTAATTTGTTAAGAAATTTTCAAAGTAAGAGTATTGGTCGTAGATTTTGAGATAGAACTCATTTAAAAGAAAATGATTAACCTCTCTTATATTCTGTTCTATTTGATCTTAACGATATTATTATCATTAAATATTAATATTTAATAAAACTTACCTTTTTCACGCAAATGCACAGACAAAAACGTTTTTTTTTTAATTTGCTTTGCACACAAATATCAGTTTGTTAAAATGTTTGTTTCTTTTAGAAACTACACTGGAAAATGCACAGAACTAAGTTTAAAAACTGAGCCAAACACTTTCAGAATTCTCCAAATTTAAATGGGATTAACATTAACCATTAGTCGGGTGCTATGCGGATGCCTCTGCTGCTTCGGCTGCTGGGTGACTGCACCGCTTTGAGTGTGAAACGTGAGTGAAATCGGCAGCCCAAGGAGCCCGCGATTTATACGAGGCGAGTGGCAAGCCGATGGCCAGCCGAGGATACGAAAGATTTCAACGGTTTCAGGTGGGGCGAGCCGATTGCCAAGGACCGAAGCACAGAGCCGAAGAGCTCCCACACAGCCCCCACAAAATATGTGTGATTTTGTGGGTATGGGGATTGTGCGCAATCATTGCGGATCCGGCAGAGTACGGCGGAGTGCGGCAGAGTACGGCAGACTGCGAATATACGTATACGCAACACGTGGCAATTTGTGGTCATAACTGTGAGGCGCTTTTCCCTTCCATCCAATCTGTTTATTAATCATCAATTACGCACAATTATCGAATCGAATCGAATCGGGGATCCATCGATCATGCTTTCAGTATCGCACTAATCAGCATCAGATTATTTTCAATTAGTTGCCCCTGGCAGCTGTCAGTCGCCAAATCCAATATAAATCCCCCCTCTGAATGCTTATTAATTCCTGTGGGGCATTATCTAGTAATTGGTATTATGCCATATTCATGGACTCCACTCCATGACTAAGCATTGCAGATTATATAAAATATTATCGCACTATCCCCAAATTATTCAAATGCTATGAAAACACATATCAATGCGTTATGTACGTAAATATCATGATGATGAAATCATGATATGGCCGATAAATGATAAAAATCATGGATAACAAAAGGTTACGCCCATTCTGTTTGGGTTTAATTGAATACGTACACATATTTCAGCGTGGGTAAGTCCGTATGCACTGATAAATAATTGTCTGTGGTTCTCTACATATATTTCCATCAAAGTTTAAATAAAAATTATATAATTGCTTACCGAATAAACGCGAAACATGAACGCTGAATGCTCAGACATACGATTATTTTTCTGCAAAATCCATAACGAGAAAATACTATATCATTTTGAAAAGTATGGAAATTTATCTTAAAGATACGTACCATGCTCTTGCCATTTCCTTTTCCGCTTTACGCGACATTTAACGATTTCTGCCGAGGCCATAGCCGTAGCCACCCTCTGCAGCACATTACTTTCAATATTTTCCACCTAACTACGCTTCACATAAACAAAATTTAAAAAATAATAAGAAAAATTCCGATTATTTCTGAATTTTGAACAATTTTCTAAACACTTGGGCTTGCAGCACGTGTGGGAATGGTGTAATCCGTTCTATTTTCAATGGATTTTTATTCTGGAATTGATTAAAACTGTTGTTCCTTTGATGGTTGCTTCATGGAATTATCTAGAAAGAAACAAAAGTTTGGGTAAATTAACATACAAGAAATATAGGAATAATTGGATATAATACGTATTTGGCTTTTGGCTTTTGGCTTTTGGAAGCGACACAAGGCTCTCTTAAATTTATACTGACGCAGGTAGTACTTATATCATACTTATTTGACCTTTCTCCAGCGGAAAAAATATTCTTTGACCTATCCCAAGTATTTCACATTCCCCAATCCCCCAATTTGTCAGACAACTCATCAACTCTATCTGTTTATGCATTTGACAGAAGGGAAGAGCACATAAAAATGCGCACGTAAATAGGGGGGGAAATGCCAGTTGCGTACGTAGGAAATCCTTATTGCCTTTCAAATATACGCACATATATCTGTAGATATATAAAATGTATATCTATACTGTATCTTTATGCACATACGTAGATTTAACGACAGTAAACGCGACTAATGATAATGTGGACTGATAAAAGCTTTGCAATGTTTTATTTTTTTTGGGCTATTACCAGCGACGTGTCCGGCTTGGTTTTCGGTTTCGGTATATTTATTTTATTTTTTTTGTTGAATCGTATAAAACGTGATCCGCGACCTTGTCCACAGCCACCCACATAACACCCAGATGTATGTGTGTATCTATAGGGTGAGAGAGAGATTCTCAATCCTGGGAGACCAGAGTGAGACTTGGGCATCTATCTATCCAACTGTCAAACTATGCCAAAATCATAAAGATAATTAAGAGGAATTACGCAAGCAACGTTAACACGTTTTGGTCTGACCCCTGACCCCTTCTCATACATAAATAATACCCTGCCAGACATCAAAGAAATTGCATTTCGCTGTACTCCCACCGGAGGAGGCTGCTAGCGGGAATCGGCCTAATTTATGAAATTATAGGGAAAATACCTCGCCCCGCCCCCTATACGCATATAAATCAATACTCATGGAAATGGAAATTGACTTTGTGGGTAGCATGTAGCATGTTGCACTCAGAGAGATGCATTCCACTTCCCGCTGAGCCAGAGAGTCCAGGACGTAGAGCATATTTCGATTTTATGACCACCACAAAAGGATGCCAAAAGGTTGTTGGCATTTGCTTTGAGCCACGTAAATGCAACGTCAACTCCACCCAACGAAAATCCGTGGACGTCACGTCGGGGTTTTGGCAACAAGTATTTCAACAATCTGGAAAAGGCATTCAAATGCAAATGCCACAACTATTCACGCCTGATTAAAGAATATAGCCATGCATAAATATTAATAGTCAATATATTCAATCCATTCCAATGCAGTCGAATATGGTTTGTTTATTGATTGTGTAATCGTTATTATACCCGATACTCAAGGAGTACAGGAGTATATTCAATTCATGGAAATGCATGTAACAGCCAGAAGGACCCCATTAAATATATAGACATAGATTCTTGATCAGCATTATAAATTGCCGAATCGGGTTGTATTGGCATCATTAAATATAGCAGAATGAAGGAAAAAAGTTTCCTAGAGTGTTTGACTCTCCCACCCGCCTAGCGATCCTTCTTCCAGTGTGGCTTAGCAGCTAAGGGTGGGTCTTTATTTCCGGAATGTACTCAAAGTGAGTGCACGCAGCACCTCCCTCTCTCTACCCCGGTAACTCTCTCCCAATGAGGTCTCGTTAAGATATATTTATTTAATTAACGATAATTCTAGTGTCCTTTGAAGAGTCTTAAAACAGGGGTTATCTGAAAGGCACAATCCATTTAAACTCAAAAAATTCTCAATTTCAGACAGCATCCATTTAAGATGCGCTACCTTCTCTTATCAGTCGTATCTTTCAGATGCCAATGTATACTTAGGGATACAGTTGTCGGGGAGCTGGTATTGAGGGAGGTACATACAAAGCAATACCCCCACAAGACATTGAAACCAATCATGAAGCTTGTGCCTCAATCGCAGAACCAGCTGAAGGAAAGACGAACCAAAGGTCAAGTACAAGAAAGTGGAGGAGTCCCCAGCAATAAAGGGATATTATTCCTGACCAGACCATGCAAAAAAATTCCTTCGATGAGCAGACATGTAAACAGCAATACGTATTTAGACATCAAATCGACTGAAATCAAATCAAATCAAATCGAATCAAAGAGCAACAAAGCTGGCCTGAAGCACGGAACTATTGTCGCCTGTTGGGGGCCATTCTGGAAAATCCCATTATGTTAAATTGATTACAATTGAATACAAATTTCTCATATTAGTTGGACAGCAACGACATTGCGGAAGAGGTCGTGTTTGTGTCGGATACAAGTGAGGATTGTGTGTTTTATCCTCAATATATTCTGAAAATAGTATACTAAATACTGAAAATGTATATGCAGGGATGTATTCGTCGAGCTATGATGATGAAAGATTAATATTTATAGAAGAAAAGTTTCTTATCTTAAAAACAATTCGTTTATTCCTTAAAAGTGTTTCAAACTTTTCAATACGAAAATATAGTTAGAATTATTGGTTGTGGGAGGGGATATCCAAGAATTACGACTAAAGGAAAGTAAATTTGCCAGCAGGCATGCTTACTCATCATCATCATCATCATCATCGTCGTCGTCGTCGTCGTCATCATCGTCATCGTCTTCTTCTTCATCGTCATCATCATCTTCTTCTTCATCATCATCATCATCATCATTATCGTCGTCGTCGCCGGCTTCTTCGGCGTCTTCATCGCTGTCATTCTCATTTTCCCCCTCGACTTCATCTTCATCCGATTCAGCCTCATCCTTGCCCGCCTCGCTTGTCGATTCTTTGCGAGCCTTCTTTGTGGGCACAGCAGTGTCCTCGCCATCGTTATCCTTAGGAGCAGCATCAGCAGCACCTGCCGCATCGGCTGCCAAGAGAGCCGCCTTCTCTTCGCGAATCTCTGCCTTGCGCTTCACCTGCTGCCAGGTCAACTTCACGAATTCGGCATCCTTGGTGAGGGCGAACCGGGAGAGCACCTCGTTGGCCTGCTTCTTCAGCTTCAGCATACGCTGCTCCCGAGGTCCGACCACATACGGCGTGTCCGCTGGGGCGGCACACATGCTGATGTACAGGGGCAGGGCCGAGGTGCCCACAATATCGATTTTGACATACAACGAACGAATGTTGGCCAGGCCCCCAGGATAAATCGTCTCCAGTTGCTTGGTCACCAGCAGAATATTCTCCGCCAGCTGTTCGGCACTGTGCTCGTGATTGCCCACAGGGATGGCGGTGAGATCGCCCTTGCTCAGCTGCCGGTAAGCGGTGCGGCACAGAGCGCGCGATATCTCCTTCTGCAGCTGGGCATTGTCCTTGCTCAGACGCACCGGATGCAGGACATTTCGTGGCTTCTGGGTGAACTGTAAAAGATGAAAGAAAGATCAGCATCATGAAACAGGGATGACGGGGACTAACATTACCTTGCCCAGGAAGGCACTGGCCTGACCCGACAGCTTGCCGTCGCACATCAAGTAGTCATAGGTGTTGAGGAACTTGCGCTTGGCCTCAAAGCTGTTCACCTCGTTGCGCAGCTGGTTGAATGGCACCACAGTCAGACGCTGCTCAATGCCAAGCTCGCTGAACAGATCCTCATAGTGGGCCTTTGTGGGCTCAAAGTCAAACTTGGCACCGCGTTGCAAGTCCGTCACAATGATGGCCACATCATCATCGCTGCCCACCAGCGAGTGCTTCAGCCCCAGCTTGACCACACGCTTGGGGGTGCTGGGTATCTTGTAGCTGCACACCTGCAGTATGTACCGGTAGTCGGTGAATATCGAGGCGGACTTCTTCTTGGCCACCTCTTCGGCCGCTTGGGTCTTTAGGGCCTGGCACACTTTGAGCACATTCGACTCGGAGACAATGTCACGGAACTTTTGCTCATCGAAGGGCCTCAATTCGAACTGCAGCTCGACGGGCTTCTTCTTCGGCTTCTTGGCCTTTCCCTTGCCCTTCTTACTTTTCGGCGACTTGTCTGGCTTGGAAAGTTTCTTAAGTGGTTTGGTCTTCTTCAGGAGTGATGCTGCTACTGGTTTGGCTTTTTTGGCGACAGGTTTAGCTACTGATGTCGCTGCTTTTGTCGTTTGTTTGGCTGCCTTCTCAGACTTTTTAGCTGGAGCTTCAACTGGCTTCTGGGCAGGAGCTGCTTTCTTGGCAGGAACTGCTTTCTTGGCTGGAGCTGCTGCCTTGACTGGAGCCTCCACGGATTTCTTAGCTGCTGCTTTCTTGGCTGGTTCTGCTTTCTTTGCTGGAGCTTCAGGTGTTTTCTTGGCTGCTGCTTCAGGTGCTTTCTTGGCAGGAGCTGCCGGTGTTTTCTTAGCTGGATCTGCTTTCTTGTTATCTTTCTTGGCTGCCGTCGGAGCTGGTGCTTCTACTACTTTTTTAGCTGGAGCTGGATCCGCTTTCTTGGCTGAAGCTGCTTTCTTAGAGGGCACTGCAGGAGCAGCCACAACGCCCTTCTTAGCGGGTGCTTCTTTCTTTTCAGGCGCTTCTTCTACCGCTGATTTCTTGGCCGACTTCTTGGGAGCCTCAATGGGAGCGGTCTTGCCTTTCTTTTCCTTTTTGGCAGCCGCTGGTTTAGCTGGCGATGGAGATGGCGCCAAAATCAGCGGCTTTTTGGCGGCAGGAGTGGGAGTGGCAGGAATGGCGGCCACTTTTACCTTTGACTTTTTCACTGCGACGGGCGATGCAGCCGGCGACTCTGGAGGAGCCATTACCAAGGGCCGCTTGGCGGCTTTGGGCTGTTTCTGCTTCTCCACAGGTTTCTTCTGTTCCTTTTTGGGTTTTTCAGTCACATCTACTTTTTTCGGCGCGACATTTTTTACCTTTTTGATGGGCGCCGCCACTTCCAGGATGGCTGCCTGGGCCAACTTGCCCTTTTCCGTGGTTTTCTTCTTCTTGGCCACGCCCTCAATGCTGGTGCTTTTGCTTAGCGACTTTGGCTGCGGTTTTTGCACTTTAACCATCTTTGCGTTTGTTAATTCAATGTATTTTTGTCAGAAAAATTTTAAACGCAACACGCCGTCGTCTACACGTGCGATTTACAGTGTGACCATATAACAAAATGTATGAACGAACTTAATCCACTCAACCCCCCTCTATTTAAACAGGCAAACACCTCGAGTTAAACCGCGGAAAATTATACCTGTTTGTAAATTCTTCTTGTGGTTTCATACCATCCTTCTTTCCTCTTTACGCACAAAAAGAATGACCACAATAGCTTTCACCTGAACTGCGCTAATATTCTTCAAGTCTTACAATTTAGCGTGGTCGACAATGGGTTAATCGTTCTCTGTCCACGAGAGATATTAGTGTTTTAATTGTTAAATATTTAAAATATGCTTCATTAAAACCTTGAATACCAAACTTAAGGACTTCTTGAGTTTCCTTTCTATTGTATTTAAATAGCAAACAGTTTATTTTAAGTAAATAATTCTAAAAATAATCCAATTGTGGACATTACACGCGTGTCTAATCGTCCTGCCGGGCCACCAAATGTCCTTGCATCACCCACACACTACACACGAAACACAGAGGGAGCCGAGAAAATGCTGTCGCATGGCAGCTCCCATGGTGCCACAAATTGGGGGTCTTCGGTGGAATTGAGATATGCCAAAGTTATCCTTTTACCAAGGCATCCCCTGTGGGGGTCAGGGCATGTGGGCGTGCGTGCCGTGCGTGTGGATGTGTGTGCGGGAATTGGCCATTTGGTGGCACGTGACTGGAGACATGGTTTTGCCTGCTGACGTCACAGCCAACATTAGCAGTTGGCAAAGAAAAGTCTTAATATGTACAGAACTAGAGCTTGAGTTTTTTGGCATTCGCTTTGGCCGGATCCTTTTTGGGACGTTTGCTCCCAGCGCCGCTTGCCGCCGACACTGACGTGTCCTGCAGCTTGTTGAAGAATGCCTTGGAGGATTTCAGAGCACCCTGATCGCTGGTGCTGGCGGTGATCTGCAAAAGGGAATACCGGGTTCGTATTATGAAACTCCAACTGTTGGCCACACTCTCACTCACCTTTTGGACATTGCGACTCTTGGTGATGGTCTTCAGGAGCTTGGCATCCGCCTCGCGTTTCGTGGGCGCCTTGCCCTCCTTGGCGCGCTGCAGGTCGCGGGTCTCCAGCACTGCATTGATGGCCCGCTGCTTTTGCTTCTTCTTGCGGCGCTCGCGATTCTTGTCGGTGCGTGTGCGCTCCGTCTTGCCCAGCGGGGCGTGCTTGGGTCCGCGGAACACCTCTTCGGGGGCCAGCAGCTTGGCATCGCTGACCGCCACGGGGGCCACCTCTTCCATGTGCACCGCTGGCGTGTTGGTGACAATCTTTACCTCGGGCGCCACTGGTTTTGGTGTGAAATGGAAGTTGGAAAGGGCATCGAGTTTGAGGAACAGCGTGCGCATCATTCGCTTGATCTCCTGATGCTCCTTGGGCTCCGGTCCGGCATTGTCTTCGGCATCCTTGTTGGGATCGAGTTTCTCCAACTCCTGTTGATACTGCTTCTCGTAGATTTGCGACAAGGATTGCTTGGACTTCTCCTGGTCGAGCACCAGCTGCTTGCGGTACTCCTGCGGCGTGTTATCCACTCGCACGGTGCGGACCACATCATCCCAAGCCTTGTCGCGTATGCGCTGCATGATTATATCCTCGATGGAGCGATTGTCTTCCTCTGTCAGCGGTGCGGTGGGTCGTGTGGTGGATTCAAAGTCTAGGATCTCTTCGAGCAGCGAGTTCTGTGGACGATTGGCCGCTTGGACCTCGCCTTTTAGCTGCCAGGGCTTCTCGCCGAGCACAATATCCTCATAGTCGCGTATGCGCTGGAACAGGCGAGCTTCACGCAGCTCATTTGATGATTGGACGGCTGGTGTCGCCTCTTCTTGGTCATCTTCCTCTTCATTGTCTTCTTTGTCGGAGCCAGAGTCTGAATCACTGGCGGGTTCTATGCCGCTTTTAGCCACAAATTCGGATTCGTCAATTTCACTGGGAGCATCCTCTTGTTCTTGGTCTTCATTTGCTTCAGCGGCATCCTCTTCTTCATCTTCATTCTCATCTCCATTCCCATCTGCTTCTGCATCCTCATCCTCTTCCTCCGCCTCATCTTCGTTTTCATTAAAGTAATCCCTCTGCTTGCCTTTGTTATTTTTTTTCAACTTTTGCGCCTCCTGTTCCAGTTCCTCATCCATTTCGAAAAAGTCCGCATAGTTCACATTGACATCATCCTCATCGTCCTCCTCGCCCACACCAAAATCATCTGCATAGTAATCGATGGCATCCGCCTCCTCCTCCACTCGGTGCTTAGATTTCTGCTTTCGCATCTCCTTGGCGTCCTCTTGTTCCAGAAACTCCTTCATCTCGTCCAGCTTAAAGAATGTGTCATCCACCACAGAGTTTCGTATACGCTTGCCACCCTTTTTTGTTTTAATGGCTTTGGTTTTAGATTTCTTGGGCAGATCCTCGGCATCGCTGCCAGAAACATCAAAATCAGAGTCGGGGGCAGCATCCTGTTCAAGCGCCTCCTCATCAGATTCCGCTGCTGGTTGTGCTTCCTCTTCATCGTCGTCGTCGTCCAACTCGATGCCCAAGTGCTTCTCCTTCATGGCCATCAGCTTGGCAGTCTTCTCCAGCAATTGCGGGAACACCAGTTCGTTGCGCATTTCCAGCTGCTGCCAGATCTGTTCCTCGTCCATCTGCTCGAGCACCAGTTCGGGTAACAATTCCTTTTTATTCTCCACATCTCCGCTGATGCTTACGCCGTAGGTTTGTTGTATGAGCTGCTCGATGGCACCAATTTGCTCCGGCTGCGGCCTAGAAAGAAAAATTGTTTAGATCTCCACTGAACACGTGCGCGGCTTTGAGGAAAACAAACTTGAGAAAACGCTCTGGATTCTTGGTGAGCTGCTCGAAGTTGTCCGCTATTTCCTTGAATACATTCGCCTTTTTAGTTTTCTTCTTGGTGCCGATCATAATATAATGGTGGTTGGTGCCCTTTTTTATATATTTAATTTCAAAAAAAGTAAATGCGAAGCAAGTGCAACAATTCCACAACAAAAACGAGCAAAAGTATCGCCTAAATGAGGCCATATCGATATCTAGCGGCATGGTGTTGCCATCCTTAGCTCCAGCTAAATAGCCAATTTCAGTCTCGCAAATTGTTTTTATTGACTCAAACGATCAGGGTTTTAGAGCAGATCCTGAGTTGGCATTCAATATAGGGTCAGAGTAGACTCCAAATCGCCTTTACATGTGAATTCTGCTTGAAATGTTGCAAGGTGTGATTCAGAAAAGGTTGCGCCCGCTGCAAGTGCAAACGTTTCGATAGCTATCGGCGTCGTGGTGTGCCATCCTCAGCTACAGCTGTCGCACCCGCTTTTCGGAAACTGCATTTATTTTACAAAAATAATGCTGCACACTCCATAAATAAGGATAGGATACCACCAACAAAGCAACATGGATGCAAAATTCTATAAACTGATTCTGCTGGGCGGAGCCGTACGCTTCTACTTCGTGCGTACGCCTCTGGCGGCGATTATCAGCGATCGAGTGGAGTTTGCTACACCATTAAATTCCCAAAAGCGGAGTGAGTAATCCCAAAAAAACAAATGTAAGCATATTGTAATGACATGTTCTCCATAGTGAAGGAAGGCATCTACCTGCTGGACCAGGGCATTGATCCATACAGTGGCGACCTGGTCCATGAGACGCCACTAGTGCTGAAGGCTTTGTCGGGACTGTTCCTAAACTTTCCGCAGTGGCTGCCATTAATCTACATAATGCTGGATCTGTTGACGGGGGCACTGCTCTACAATTTGAGCGTTCGCTTTGTGAAGCAGAAGCTGCAGAAACAGCGCCTGGAGCGAAAGAACTATGCCAAAGACACCGAACAACTGCAGTACAATGATGATGACAACTATGATATCCCAGAGCTCGTACTGATTGCTTATCTCTTCAATCCGCTTACTGTGCTGAGCTGCATTGGCCTGACCTCCACAGTGCTGAGCAATCTGTTTCTGGCCCTCTTCCTGTATTTCCTGACGAAAAGGCTGCTATTGCCGTGCATATTACTGCTGGCATTTGAGACTGTTCGCAGCTTCTACCCGATTGTGCTGATGGCTCCACTGCTGTTGGTCTTTGCACGGCGCTCCATCGGCGGTGGCATCATCCTATCTGTTCTCTTTGCAATTGCATGCCTCATTATAGCTGCTGCCAGCTATTTGGTCATGCACAGTTGGAGCTTCTTGGATGGAACCCTTGGATTTATGTGAGTAAATGATAGATGCCTTCAATGCCCTCCTCTTGAATGTTCTCTTCCATTGGCAGCTTTTATTTCCGAGATCTCCAGCCAAATATCGGTCTGTTTTGGTATTTCTTCACCGAAATGTTTGAGCATTTCCGCACCATGTTCCTAATCACATTCCAACTGAATGCCACAGTGCTGTATCTGGTGCCGCTCAGCCTAAAGCTGCGCAAGGAGCCATTGCTGCTGGCCACCGTCCTGGTGGCCCTCATGGCTGTGTTTCGTGCATATCCAAGCCTCGGAGACGTGGGCTTCTACCTGGCACTGCTGCCTCTCTGGAAACGATGCTGGAAATGTAAGTTCCTAAGAATAAAACGGAAATCTATGATAGATTAATTTGTTTGTTGCAGACATGGCCCATGGATTTGTTGTCTTCACATTCTTCATGGTAACACTGTCCATGATGGGCGCCCTATGGCATTTATGGATCTACGCGGGTTCGGCCAATGCCAACTTCTATTTTGGAGCCACGCTGGCCTTCTCGACGGGTCAGATATTCCTCATCACGGACCTGCTGTTTGCGCACGTGAAGCGGGAGTTCTGTTTGTACAACGGCCAGAAAATAATGATCGACGGGGAGGAGGCGCGCATACTCTTAAAATAAGTCAAAAGCTAATAATATCAAATTAACAAAAACACTTTATTACAACTTTTGTGGGAGCTCCATGCTACTGCTTGGAGAAGCCAGTCTTGGTCTTGCGATTGAGGAACTTGTAAAGATACAGAATGCGCTTCTGCATTTCCCTCCACTTGGTGGGCCGTGCAATCGGGTATTTGCTCTTCTCCAGCAGGCGTCGCTTGCGCAGCAGCACCTGGTACTCGTTGCCAGAGACACCGCGCAGCCATGACGGCACCGAGTACATCACTCGCACCGGATGCAGTCGATCGCTACCCAGAATGTCAATGTAGTCGTTCTGACCGAACAGGGCGCGCTTCTCCGACCAGGCGTTCTTCGGGCGGTAGATGGGCATCGGCAGCTTCTGCCCGTTGTCCAAATGGGGAAGCAGGCCACTCTTGAAGATCTTATCCTTGTAGCCATAGCGCCGCACTGTAGGACCGCGTGCTCGTCGCTCGGCATGCGAAAGTTGTCGCACCGTCGTGGATGTGGCGGAGATCGCAGGCAGCGGATTGCTGCCTGCCGACAGGAGCGTGGCCCTGCACAGCTTTTGAATTGTTTTACTAAGCCAGGACATGGTTTTAATTTATGATTAGATAATTGTAAACAGAACAGCCCAGACGTCTCAAGAAAAAAACATAGAGCAGAGCAGTGCTGCCTGCTTAGCTTTTTTCCCGTAAAATTTATCTGTTTTTGAAGACCAATTGCATGACAAACTTGGGAATTGCGGGAAGCGGTAATTCTGGCTTTTTTAGATATGTATTTTGTTTTTTTCCGCTTTTTATACTGTAGCCACAAATTTCATGAAAATACTTTATTTTATATAGATCCGAACAAAGGGATGGCGAACAGATTCATCATCTTTCTCTCTCTCTCACTAAAATACTTGTCAATAATAAATCAAAATGGCTTGTTTTTTGCGCTTCTTTTAGAATATGTTCAGCTTTTTTTTTCCTTCTTCCCAGTTAAAAACAGCTTTTTTTTTTAATTCAAAAGTTGTCAGCACTGGAGAAGAGGAACATCTGTTCGCATCGATAAGCAGCAGCAGCCTATCGAGTTTACCGGTAACAAGCCGACTACTATCTACCTATCGAATATTAGCTGATTGTGAGAGAAATTTTTAATTTGTTTTTATTAATGATCGACTCCGAGGCACTGGAAAACGAGAGGGTCAAGCTGAAGCGGGATATTGCTGATCTGCGGGCCACCCTCAACAGGAAGGAGCAATGTCTACGTGAGTTGGAGGCAGCTATAGCCGCCGGCGAGGAGAGTGATGAAGCGGAGGAGTCTTCCAATGCCATGCCCGCACCCCAGACCCAACTCTCTAACGACGACATAGCCCGATATAGCCGACAGTTGATACTCCAGGACTTTGGAGTCCAAGGTCAGTTGAAGCTGAAGAACAGCTCCGTGCTGATTGTGGGCATGGGAGGATTGGGTTGTCCGGCCGCCCAGTACCTGGTGGCAGCTGGTTGCGGACACCTGGGTCTCATCGACTACGACGAGGTGGAGCGCAGTAATCTGCATCGTCAGATCCTGCACTCGGAGCACCGCTGCGGCATGTCCAAGGCTGAGTCGGCTCGGATTGCTCTGCTGGAACTTAATTCGCACTGTCAGATCCGCTGCCACTCGCGTCTGATCAACAGCACGAATGCCATGCAAATTATACGACCTTATGACGTGGTCCTGGACTGCAGTGACAATGTGGCCACCCGTTACCTGCTCAACGATGCCTGTGTGATGCTCCGCAAGCCTCTGGTCTCTGGGAGTGCGCTCAAGATGGATGGACAGCTGACCGTGTATGGTTATGGGCAGGGACCTTGCTACCGGTGCATCTATCCAGTGCCTCCGCCACCTGAAGCGGTCACCAATTGTGGTGATGGCGGCGTTCTGGGCGCCGTGACGGGAATCATCGGAGCCATGCAGGCTCTGGAGGCCATTAAGGTGATAATCGGCCTGGGCGATGTGATGTCCGGCCGTCTGCTCATCTTCGATGGCAGCAGCTGTTTGTTCCGCAATATCCGGATACGCAACAAACGACCCAACTGTCACGTTTGCTCTGCCCAGCCCTTAATCACGGAACTAATCGACTACGAGCAGTTCTGTGGAATGCATGCCACTGACAAAGACAACCCACTGGACCTACTGGAGTCGGATCAGCGGCTGGAGGTACAGGAGTACCATCAGAAGCTACAGTCGCAGCCACATCTGCTGCTCGATGTACGGCCTCCGGCAGAGTTTGAGATTTGTCAGCTGCCCAGGTCCATCAATGTGCCGCTGAGCGAAATCCTAGACGACAGCTACCTTAAACGCTTCTCCAAGCAACTGGAGGACAAGGAGTACCCCATTGTGCTGCTCTGCAGGCGTGGCAACGATTCCCAGATCGCTGTTCAGCATATTCGAAATCGGTTCCCCACACATTCCATTCGGGATCTGGTTGGTGGACTGCATGCGTGGACAGGCAGTGTGGATGCTACTTTTCCGATTTACTAATTCCAAGGAATATGTCTATGATGCATATATTTGGTTCCTGATTGAAGTGTAGTGTACAATTTTCCTCGTTTTTTTCACTTGTTGTTGGTATAAATAAATAAAAGACAAATAGAAATCGCACTTTGGTTCGACCTCAGTTTACAGTTAAACCGATACCTTCTTTGAAAGCAGAGCACCTGGCGTCAATGCAGCTCAAGCAGTGGATAATGTGCCGGGAACATACATATGCCTCAACGAAAAGAGCAACAAATAACCAAGCCAGATTGGCGGGCAGGTGTAATATTCCGGCTCGCGACAGATTGTAAATGAATGTGCAACTGAATGCATTTCTCAAAGAATATCGATATGTATGTGCTGCATGCGTGTATGTGTGGTTGTGTGTTTGTGTGTGTGAGCTAGTGCATTGAATACAGTAATAAAAGCCGTTCCCGGCAGCCTGAAATGCTTAAACGCTCCCCGCAGCTGGAGGCAGAAACACTCAGTAATCTCAGGAATTGTTCTCTTTGTTGGGTAAGTTGTGTACAATAAATAATTATTTGTATAATAAATTCAAAGTGCAAAGTAGCAGTCTCCAATTGATAAGACAGAGCCTCTGTTTGTGCTGGTAATGGCGGCCACAAAGCAGTAGACGAACAGTTCATTTTCAGCTGCGAAAAGTGTGCACTCTCGCCAGGAAAGCAGTGGCCGTGGCCGCCCCCCAACTGAGCTAAGGATTTGCGCCAAGAAAAGCAATAGACAGTTACTTAGGATGGCAAAAATGCCAATGTTTTGGGTTTTCACCCTTCTGCTGGTCTTTATGGCGTGGGTAAGTTAAAGGACTCCCTAGACGACTCATTGCACACCAACCATAACATTTGTATTCATTTTTTAGCTGCCTGGCGGCTTGGCATTGGACAACTCATGTTCGGCCTCCGCCCTGGATGCCCGTCGTTTCTTTGAGCGTGAAAATGAGTTGCTGCGCCAGCGCTACCACGAGGAATACCTGGCCAGCTACACCTACAACACAAATGTGACAGATGATAATCGCCAGGCCATGATTGCTGTTTATGCACGGAACGCTGTACAAAATAAGCAGCTGGCCCAGAAAATCAAATCCTCCGACTACAATCTGTCCGAGGATTCAGACATAAGCAGGCAGGCGCTCCACCTGTCCAAGATGGGTGCCTCTGCCCTCAGTCCGGAAGATTATCTGGCCCTGCAGAATGCCATCAGCTCGATGCAGTCGAATTACGCCACAACCAATGTGTGCTCCTATACGAACCGCAGCGACTGCTCGCTGGCGCTGGAGCCGCACATTCAGGAGCGTCTCTCGAACAGCCGCGACCCAGCAGAGTTGGCCTGGTACTGGCGCGAGTGGTACGACAAGGCTGGCACCACACAGAAAGAGAACTTTGCCGAGTACGTGCGACTCACACGCAAGGCGGCCCATCTAAATGGTGAGTGTCCGGCCCGATAACCTCCTGTCTGACCTCTCTAATGGGTGGAATATATTCTATTTATATAGATCATCGTTCGTATGCCGATTACTGGGTGCAGTTCTATGAGGATGCCGACTTTGAGAGACAACTGGATGCTAGTTTCAAGCAGCTGCTTCCCTTCTACAGGCAGATCCATGGCTATGTGAGATACCGACTGCGTCAGCATTATGGCGAGGACGTTGTCCCCGCAGAGGGCAACATACCCATGCATCTGCTGGGTAACATGTGGGCCCAGTCGTGGAACGAGGTGATTGATCTGTTTACACCCTATCCGGAGAAGCCTTTCGTGGATGTCAAGGCCGAAATGGTGCAACAGAACTACACGGTCCAGAAGCTATTTGAGTTGGGCGACCAGTTCTTTCAGTCTTTGGGAATGCGTGCATTGCCGCCGAGCTTCTGGAACCAGAGTTTGATCACCCGTCCCGACGATCGTCAAGTGGTTTGTCATGCTTCCGCCTGGGACTTTTATCAGGACAGCGATGTGAGGATCAAAATGTGCACAGAGGTGGACATGCACTACTTCTTTGTGGTCCACCATGAACTGGGACACATTCAATACTACCTGCAGTACGAACAGCAGCCGGCTGTCTTCAGAGGAGCTCCCAATCCCGGCTTCCACGAGGCTGTGGGTGATGTCATCGCGCTGTCGGTGATGTCGGCCAAGCATTTGAAGAGCATTGGCCTGACCGACAATGGGCGGCTGGACGAGAAGAGTCGCATCAATGAGCTGTTCAAGCAGGCCCTCTCGAAGATTGTATTTCTGCCCTTTGGCTATACCATGGACAAATATCGCTATGCCGTCTTCCGCAATGAAATCGAGGAGCCGCAATGGAACTGCGGCTTCTGGCAAATGAGATCCGAATACGGTGGCGTTGAGCCGCCCGTATCGCGCACAGACAGGGACTTTGATCCGCCGGCCAAGTACCACATCGATGCGGATGTCGAATATCTGCGCTACTTTGCCGCCCACATCTTTCAGTTCCAGTTCCACAAGGCTCTCTGCAGCCTGGCCGGCCAGTATGCCCCCGGCGACAGTCGCCGAACCCTGGACAATTGCGACATCTTTGGCAGCAAGGAGGCGGGTCGTGCATTGAGCAAATTCCTGTCGCACGGCAGCTCCCGCCATTGGAAGGAGGTCTTGCAGGAGTTTACAGGCGAAACGGAAATGGATACATCCGCCCTTTTGGAGTATTTCGATCCGCTCTATCAGTGGCTCAAGCAGGAGAACAGTCGACTGGGCGTACCCTTGGGCTGGGGCGAGACGAACAGTAAGTATTTAAAGTTCCTTTTTGATTGGTGTATAATGTTTTACAATCCTTGCAGAGATCCCATCCGACTGCTGTGGACAGTTTAGCACCTAAGAACCTTTAGACTTGACAAAACTCAACTTTGTAATTAATTATATGACTCCAATTGATATTTAAATTGATATTTATTGTATCGATTCGTTCGTATCGCGTTCTTTCGTTTCCATTACTAATCAATTTGCCATTACATAATACACTTTATAACGATATCATCATCATCCTCTACCCATCCTATCCTATCCATCTCTTGCTGCATTCAGAAAACAAAAAGAGTTGTATATAAATTATGCTTGTGTCATCTCATTTTGCAATAAAAAAACTTTTACAATTGAACAATCCCACACAAAATTGTATATACGTTTCGTATTTCAGTGTAAATTTTCGATATTATGCTTGCATTTTTTGTACACAGCATTTATGTATAAGCTTTCAAAAGTTCATCTCAAAGTTGTATATTTGATGAGGAAAACCATTGAATAGCTGGGCTTATAAGTGATACATCGAGTGGGACTAGAAGGAATAGGTTCTATTTTAAAGGGATGTTATATAAAAATGCATTTTGATTTAAGGCTTTGAGAATTACATCTGATCTTGAAGAGGAAATATAATTACAAATGAATTCTTTTGAAGATGATTCTTTAACTTTTAATAGTCACATTCTATTCAGAACTTTTCATTTGTATCAATACTCTGATATATACATATTTCATTTTCAAGATATATACGTTAAACTAAAGTCTCTTGCTCGATATATCCTATATACGCTATAAGCAAAGCTATTCAAAAGTTAAACTCAATGTTTGAATTTCGCGTTTTGTGCTGAAGTGTATATTTGATAAGTTTTACCGAAGTTTGTCTTAGTTTTTTGATTTTTAGTCTCTTTTACAATTGTATAATGAATACAAAATAAAGAAAATGTGATTCGAATAAAAGTTATGTGTGTGGATCCGATTTCCAAATAGTTTTCCAATTTTAAGTAGACAGTTTTTTGTTTAGGTAAAGCATAGAAGCTAAGAACTAACAATAAATATTGGAAAGTTGTTAAATTTGTTTGATTAGGTAATATATGTAAATCTCCCGTGTTTTTGTTTTTTTTTTGTTGCATATGTAATAGGAAATACTCCATAGTATTTTCCATTTTCGTTTGCTAAACCTTTTTTATGGTAAAAATTTTATATATGTATATAATAGGTGTATACAGTGCGTTTCTCGACTTAAAGGCAGTTAAAAGTTCAACAAAATTGTCAGAGAAATACACTAAAAATAATTTTTTTAAAAATCAGTCGATTTTTTTGGTATATTTTTACGTTTTGTCAAGTATTTGATGGTTGAATAGGTGATATGATAGGGATTATCTTTAGCGTAGTTATCTTTAGGCAATATGCAAACTAAAACTGCCTTAATGGTCGCGTAACGCACTGTATAAATGCTCGGGGGAATTGCTCCAAATACTTGAGCTTTACATATAAATGCCTTAGATGCTTTCGGGAGTTTTAATGATAGGATTATTGGACTAACAGTAAGATCAGCTAGGTTTTTCTTTTGTTTAGTTTTGAGATACAGATACAATATATACTATATATATTATCGTTAAGACTTAACAGGGGACTATCAAATCATATCATAGATAAATATCCACGCGCGTGTCTATATATATTTAGGCCAAGAGTTTAGTTTTGGTTAGTGCTAAGTGAATTGGAACAATTAGTTTTTTAGTTTTTTTCTTTTTTTGGATAGTTGTTTGTATGCATTTTAACAAAAACACAAATAAATAGCAGTTCTAGTTCTATGAATTCGATGCGGAATTTCTTTGTTTTTCTTTGCATGCGTTTCTCAAGCGTTACTTTTAGGTTTATACAAATCGAGTAATACATAGTTGTATATTAAGGATCTTATCCTTTACTACTTAGAGATTATTATTGAATACAATTTCTGTTTCTGTTTCATTTTCTTTTCTTTTTTTGTTTTGTTATAATTTAATATTAAACGTTTGAAAAGTTCTCGCGCTTCATTTGTAAACATTTTTATTTGTTGTATGTTTGATTCTTCTCCAGGGATTTTTGTTTGATTTCGTTTTGCTATATGTATAATCAAAAACGAAATGGAGGAGGAGGAGCAATGGCAAGCTTTGTTTGAGATGTTAGTGAGTTTTTCATCGAGTTTTTGGATTTTGAATTGACTCTTGAAGATATTTTCCCGTCTAATTGACCCTTTTGCGAAATGTATTCATCTTTGTCTGTTCTTGGACTCAGTTTAGTCCAAGAACGGGTTTTGTCATACAGGCCGCGAGTGATGGGCATGTGGATGAGGATGGGCATGTGGATGTGGATGGGCATGATGTTGGGTGACGCTGCTAATGCTGTGATTGCTGCTACTGCTGCTCGCCCCGCCACCGCTGCCTTTGGCCCTTGTCGGTGGCGGCGGTGGTGGTGCCTGCCTCATGCGCTGCTGCAGGATACGCGGCAGCTGAGGATGCGCCTTGTGCTGTGCTGGTGGTGCGGGTGGTGGTGCTGGCCTTTGATGATAGTGGGTCCCCTGTTGCAGCTGCTGGTGCTTGCCCATCGATGAGGCAGCCGACGAGGAGCCGGAGGTCCCTGATGTCGAGCTGGTTGATGCATGGGAAGTCGTTGAACCCGTGGCCAGTTTGGTGGCCCCACTGGCCGCCGGCGAGGCCATGGTCCTGGGCACTGGTGGGTCTGTCAGCTTCGGGCCCACCACAGGCGCGTAGGAGCCGTCATCCTCGTCAGAGGACAATGAGTTGGCATCAGAGGGTGTCCGCGATCGCGACGGCGGCGACATGGCATCCTGCTCCTGCAAAAACACCCGAAATCCCTGTATCGATTCGTTCAAGGCCCACAACTGCGAAAGCAGCGACAGATCCAACTGCCGAAGGCCGTACATTTCACGGCGGAGTATGGCCAATTGGTTGTCGATCGTCGTGGAGGAGGCTCCAGTGCTGCTCGAGCTGTTGGTGGGCGTGTGCTGTTGACTTCCGGATGCCACACCCGGACCCGCACTGTGTGTGGAGGAGGCGCGACTGTGCACAGACTCCCGATCGCTGAGCGACTCCTGGGTGGAGGAGAGGCTCCCATGACGTTGACTATGATGACCGTTGTAGCTGCGATTCCTGGCCGCTGCCGCCGATGTGGAGGGACCCAAATAGAGGTCCCCGGCGGCGGCGGTCAGTGTGGCCACACTCGACGCCGCCGGCGAGGCAATGTGAGATGTGTGCTGTTGATGTGAGGCGGTGGCTACGGCAGCGGCAGCGGCGGCAGCACTCAGACTTTTTGGCAGTGGAGGCAGACCACTCAGCAAATGCTGTGGATGCTGTTGAGGATCGCTGTTGTCCATCATTTGGTTGGGTATTCTCTTCTTTGTCGTCTTGGTATTTTGCTATAGCTTTGCGCTTGCTTCTCGTTTCTGCTACTCCTCTCGTTTCCGCTTCCGATTCCCTGTTTAGATTAGTGTATATTGAATTTCCAACTTTGGCGGCACATGGGACACTGTTTGTTCAATGTTTGCAAGTTGAGCCACTTGACAATGCAATGCATGTGGAAACAATGGGAGCAGACACCCCACACGAGGGGGCAATCGTCACCGGGCAGCGCACACTCTGGGCAAGTGCTCTCGAAGGACATGCGACAAATACCGCAATTCTCATCATTCGCTATCCAACGCCAAGTTGCAACTCCCGTCCATGACTTGATTGTTACTTTCATTTTGCGCACATTGGTTTACACTGGAAAATGTATCTGTATCTGCTGCAATGTCCGCGAATTGCAACAAATTTGTCCGTGACTGCTAAAAAACGAATGCTGTCGCAATCTTCGTTGTTTTTCGCAAAAAAATATTGCGTTTTTTTTTTCGCTGCTCTGAAAATAGGTCGTACGTAGTGATGGCTGAATTTGGTTTCGATGTATTAAATCATCCCTAGCTGAGTGATCGATATGTGGCTGCAGCGATATCTTTAACCGTGTTTGTCCTTTTTATGTAAAATGTAATATAATTTTTGAAAATAACCTGTCACTTATGGCTTAAATTTGAATACTATTGAAAGCAGTGTCGTCATTTTTGAAACGATCAAAAATAAAAAGAGAAATGTCACTATCGTGTTTTCGTCTGCAAGCAATCGATGTGTCACCACTACCAGCTGAGATCGCCTTTTAATTGAACAAATACAAATTTAGTTAATTATTTAGGCAACAGACAGCCTTCATTAAGCTAAGCCCTCAAACTACGGAACTATTTGGAAAAGTATAGGCTGCGCGCACGAATATCCCGGAACATCCGACCAAATCTCTTATTGGTAAGCGCTCCCAGGAGCTGCCATATATGTACATACATTTGTGACCCCTTCCAGCGAGACTTCCCGTCCATATACAACACATATTATCATATTATAAGCAGAACAGAACATATAGCAAGGAGCAAAATGAGTGAACAGGCTTGCGGTAGTAATGTTCCAAATGCTGTGCCTCTGGCAGCGCTGACCCACTCATTGCAAAGTAAGCGAAAGTGAAGAATCTCTTGTACCACTGTTCTCGATTTAAACGAGGATTGCTGGAGAGTTTTATTCGGTTATTTGGATGTGGGAGACCAGCTAAGCCTCGCTTCATCGAACGTGGGTATTGGAGAGATTTTCGAGAGATACGCCAGCCATCGGTACAAACATATGGATGGATCTCTCACGAAACGGCTAAGCGACGAAGAACTGAAGCAACTGCTGCAAAGCGTTGGTGGGGATCTGGTTAGCGTGTTGCATGTTCTTGATCAACTGGAATCTCTGGATGTGTCTTCCTCTGAGAGATTATATCCCAAGAACTTGGCGGATTGCTGCCAAACGATGATGTAATTGGGTTCACCAAAGAACTTGGTGAATGAGATCAGAACTAGAAAATCTACCGATCTTTCCTGTTTAGTTTGGAAACATACCTTATTGAGATTCTAATATAAAACATCTAATAGTCAACATCCCTCAATCCCTACGACTTTGTAGTATTATGGAACTTTTCTAGACTTTTGAAATGAAATTATAGTTGCAGGTGGGACTCATTGCTTTATCCTGGGCGGGTGGCCCTTGACCGAGGAACAGGTTCAGCATAGTTTCAATATATCTACACTCAAGAAACTCTATTTCTCCTGCAACAGCGGACCTAAAGAACCTTGTTAACCTCTAACTTGTTCCTTCAAACCATTCCATCTGGACTTCTTGAAGGTACCTAAAAGTTCTAAATATACCATATATAAGGCATATAACCAAACAAACCAAATTCACTTTCAGGAACACCCTTACCGATTGCTTTACTTAATCGGAAGTCGATGTTAGAAGGCAAGCCGGCAACAAAAAAAAAGACAAAAAGATTTTGTTTTACGAATCGGTGGGTATTGCGAAATGTATACAGAAAATGTACCTATTGTTTTACTCAATTCTACTTAATTCTACAGATAGTGCTGCAACGACAAAAATTCAGCGATGCAAGGAGCAAAAGAATCTGGAGACTCTCAACCTGAGGCTCTTCGGTTGATAAGTAAACTGTTTTCTCAGCCGCCAAAAATCCACCCACACCATGTTTTGGGGCCGTCCCGTATGCTTGTTAGCAACAAGCTCGACGATGCATACTGCAATCCCCGCCTGTGGCCAGACCTATTAATACCGTACCAAGTTCAAGTCGGAGAAGTTTCGGGTATCTCTGACACCATGCCTGCAGTTAATGTGTCGTTACAAAATTTTGAACTCGAAATTAAGCCCAAAACTAAACTTTCGGCACTTGGGCATAAACTTTCGGCTTTTGCGCGTAACCTTGACAATCTGCTGATTGAAGTTGACGAAGATTGCATTGACCAACCTCAATTCAAGTGGCTTATCGCACTTTATAGGTTAAAGGCTTCAAACTTGATGGACCTTACTGAAGCAGACGAAGCAGTCATAGCTAGACTTTACATGCTTCAGATCATAACCAGCGACCCGGAAACCCTGGCGGAGGCATCAGATAGCGCAAACAGAATCGCGGTAAACACAAAAATTGACGGGAAGTCATGCAGGACCGTGTGGACGCCAGCAGTGAAACAAAGTGAAGGTATTCAGATTGGCACCCAGGAGGGAACGAGCAATCTGTACGTCAGAACACTCTGCGAATATGTAGATATTATAACTAGACACTATTTTGATGATGGAGAGATGATCGATGATTTGTACGTCACTTACGTTCCAGTCAATTTAAGCTGGCAGGGACAGTCGTGGCTAATGCCATACATTCTCGCGTTCACCACAACGGGCTGGTGGAACCATTCTGTCTTAATCGAGACGACTTTAATCAACCTGGTTACTGAGGCCACTTCAGATATCACATTAAAAGCCAAATTTATGCCCAGAGCCGCTACAGTACATATACCAGGAGCACATAAATACATCTGCCTGGTGATTGTGGATGATTGTATCAACAGATTCGACGGTGACTATAAAATTTGCAGTGGAATCTCGGCAAAGCGGGAGGGGGAGCATAACTTTGCAGCTTTGGTCCATGCCTACCTCGGACGTGCCCCAGCCGAAGGGATATGTCAGATTACGAAACATGATGTGGCTAACGCTCTACATAATGCGAGCAGTTATCTCGCCAACGAAGTGGAGCTCCAGAAAACGCTTCTGAAGTGTGCTGTTTTGGCAACAAGCAAATATAATGGCTACGGCATCATTCCGGATCGTCCCAACGATATTGATACTGATACTGATACTGATGATAAAGCAGAGGGGTCAATTAAGGCCAAGTGTGATCGCATCGCCGCACCTTATTCGTTCAACAGTAGAGAGGTCCTTAAAGTTGGCGACCATGAACTATTGGATTTAGTAGGCTTATCGGCAGAAGCTCTAACCGAGATTCTGGAGAACCACAAACACTGGCGCACGGATCCGCTCGGCTTTTTCGCTTATGCATCTGTAGGTATCAGCACAGATGATTCTCACCGCCCACTTCCAGAGAAAAATATAGGCCAAAATGCTATAGGACAATATACTCTTAGGAGCTCTTCCCAATCGATTAGAATATTGGTGGCCTGTGGCGTGTACGATAGGGGGCCGCCGGGAATTGTCTACCAAGGCTCTTATATTCTCGATGCAACCTGGATGTATGGATCTTTGTTGCTAGGACTGACCAACTGGGCAGCGGCTGAGCTGGGAGAAACAATTTTCGTGCATAACTACATGGGGGACCGCGTTAACCTTCACGATTCTTTTGTTTATGAGACCAGAGAATTGTGGCCGAGCATAACCGGCAAATTCATCATTCTTCAGCACCAGAATAGGATAGTGGATCAATTGAACCACCACCAGATACTGGGATTATCAATGAATATTGCCAGTAAGGCCGCTGATATACCTGTCTCATGGTACGATACCCATTACAGCTGGAACTGTCCGTGGTGGTATGTCGCATTCATTGCCAAAAAACTGGGGCACTCATTCCAGTTAAAGGCTAAGCTAACTCCAAAACATTGTTACGACCAATATGGCTGGGATATAAATCAGAGCAATCCAATGGATCTGTGTATGCTATCCGGCAGTATTAAATACGAGCTTCACCATAAGTCCTTCCCCATTATGACACCTGAAAAGGGGAAATGGGGTACGAGCTGCCACAATATCAGCTGGGATCTTTACGCTGTAACCGATGACAAGAAAGATAGTTGTTCACAGATGCCTAAATTAGATAAAGTGGCAAAAAGTGGCATTTGTCAGCTAAATATGATTATATTACCTAGGCATACTACATTTTTTCGCATTGCATTTATTGGTGAGAACTTCAACGATCGTTATCCGCTCGTAGCTGATGGACTGATGGAATATCTCGAGCAACTAAGGAAATCTGATTTATGATAATCACATAAAATGTGAATTTCTTGTTGCTGGTACTATTATGCCCATGTTTCATTTATTAATATTGCGTTCATCATGTTATCAATATGCTAAATATTATTGTATTCTATTATAAAAAATAATTTCCTAAAACTTGTATGTTTATCAGTTACTTTAAGTTTGCTTTTGCGCAATTTTGTGGGGAATGAGAGTTGGGCTTAGCTACATAATTATACCCGGTACTCGAAGAGTAAAGGGGTATATTAGATTTGCGCAAAAAATTAATGTGTGTAACACCCAGAAGGAAGCGTTTCCGACCCCATAAAGTATATATATTCTTGATCAGCATCAATAGCCGAGTCGATATAGCTATGTCTGTCTGTCCGTCCGTCTGTCCGTCCGTCCGTCTGTCCGTCTGTCCGTCTTCATTAGCGCCTATAGCTCAAAGACCATAAAAGCTAGAGGAACACTATTTTGTATCCAGACTCCTGTCCTATCGCACTGTTACAAGTGTATTTCAAAATTTCGCCCCGCCCCCTTCCGCCCACTCCAAGGACGAAAATCTGTGGCATGCACAATTTTAAAGATACGAGAAAACTAAAAACGCAGAATCATAGAGAATGATCCTATCTATCAGATTGTTGAATCTGGATCAGATCAGATGATAAATATAGCCACAATGAAGAAAACAATTTCGAAATGCATCGTTCCCTCTCGCTCTCTCTCACACACAGGGTTGGGCGCTATGCCTGATCGAATTTTTTGACGCCTAGTTCTCAGAGACTATAAGAGCTAGAACCACCAAACTTTCTATCCAAGCTCCTGTGATATCAAACCGAGACGAGTTTGTTTTAAAATTTGGCCACGCCCCCTTCCGCCCCCACAAAAGATGAAAATCTACAATTTTGAAGATAGGGGAAAACCAAAAACGCAGAATCATAGAAAATGACTATATCTATCAGAGTATTGAATTTGGATCAGATCGGATCATAAATATAGTCAGAAGGAACAAATTAAATTTCAGTGGCCTCCCAAGCGCAGACTGATTCCCTCTCTCTCTCGCTCACAGCCGTGTATGTATATGTAGGAAGTAGATAAAAACATGTAGAAATGGCAGATGTAAAAAATTTATGTAAACAAATATGGAAACATCTAATAGATCAAAATCTCCGCAAAGGTTCGACTTAAATTGTTTTTTTTTTTTGGCTAAAATTAAATTTTTTCCTTTTGCGAACATGTAATAAATTACAACAAGCTCACATACATATATACTGACTGAGTACCGGGTATAAAGTAGAGCCGCGGCGCAGACGCGGCTCATAACGTTCCCCCTCGTTTTAATTATAATTCGTGCATTTACTTTTCGTATATGCATTTTCGCCAGTGGTAGCTTGGTAGGATTGGTAGTATGAATGGTCAGTGGGAATTTTTACATACAACTCACAACCGTTAGATCTCGCTATATTCCCTTTTCTCTTATTTTGGAATCACAAATAATAATTAGTATGTATTTAAATTAGGTGGGAAATTAAATTAAATTATAAACGAAAATTAAGTTTTGTGTAGCGTGGAGAATGCTCTAGGTCTTGGTTAGAGAGACGGCGAATTGTATGGGTAAGGGTGGCATACCAACTGGGAAAATCCACTGAACGCATATATCTCTCCGTTCTCACTGCATGATTTTCTCATAAGGCTTTCTCTGTTTTCGCAGCTAGTCCAGCTTCAAAGTCTAATGTCATACAGCTATAAAACCAACGATAGTATCGATGGTGCCATCGATGTTTTTGCATCAACTTTCACAGCACTGACATTAGAGCGGCAAAGTTAAGTTTTGCAAATAAAAAAAGCTTGAAAAAGCGTGAATAAATGTGTTTAAATGTAATACGCGGCCAAACGGAAGTGAATAAATATATCATGAGGTATTGGCGGTGTGTTATAAAGCAGCAAAGTCCCTTCCGCTTGCAGAATACTAATGTTTTGGCTGGAGTAAGGGTAAGTGTATGATTTAATATCAATATCATGGTCACAGCACCGCATAAATTTCAATTTTGACAAACGCCAGCGGATAGGTCAGACCCTAGGTCAAATCTCTAATCAACAAGTGCCATGCCGTGTCTCGGCCAACTTCCTAAATTCCTAAAGCTTTGTATGCTCTCATGCTATGCTCCCCAATCCCATGCCCCAATGCTCCTCTCTTTTGTGGAGGTAGGGTAGTGCTGAAGTTATTGTCGCTTCGGTCGCTGCTGATTCCAACGACGATTGTTGAACCGGACAGACGTGTCGTGTCGTGTGCTCGGGCTGGCTTCAATCGTTTTTCATATCGTTTTTGTTTTGTTATGAATTTCGCGACGAGCGACGTGATCGATCGCGTTTAAGTTTTATTTTGTGCCCTGCGAATAAACCATCAATTAACACAAAAAGTATAAAACGTTACTTAAGTCCTGAGCATAAAAAAACCTCAAAAAAGAAAGTACCTGCAAAGGGACGTGATTTGAGAGTTGTATAATCGCCAATCAGCAAGTGTGTGAAAGGAGTCTCGAAGGAGAAACGTGCAAAAAAAAGTAAAGTGAATGCCTTGTGAGAGTGAATAAAACATACAAATACGAGTACGAAAAAGTTTAATTTATAAAAAAGCCCACTACAACAACGTTTTTTAAGAACCTGTAATTGAAAACGCACTTGAATTACCCCAACACATGTGAACACACACACATACACGGAGCAACAAAATCAAAACCCCAAAACGGAGTGCGAATACACTGTGCAACACGTTGTTGACCCTGAGGTGGCAAGAGCCCGCGTGATATTCCAAGAATAACAACAACAGCAGGCAAAACGAGTGTTTTTTATGCCCCCCTCCCGTGTTCTCTCAGTGATCTGTCCCCCTCACTCCATCTCTGTCTCTTTCTGTGTGAGCAATTATTTAGCATAAGAATTTATGTTGCAGTTTATTGCACTGCTCTCACCGTTGATCTCTCTTTTTGTCTCCCCCTCTCCCTCTGACGGTTGATGTACCTCCCTCCTCCTGTCCTTCTGGCCTTTGTTGTCACTCCCTCTCTCTTTCTTGCTATCTCTCTCTCTGTCCTGTAACAAGTGTGTGGAGAGCGGCTCTCTTGCAAAGGAAAAAACCGTTGTTTGCCTTCCGAGGAGATTCTTCGCTTCAGCGGTGTGTTCCGGTTTTGGTTTTCCACTGGATTTTCTCAAATTCCGAGAAACAATTACGTATCGTATTGTACACTGAAAGAAATTAATATATCAAATATCATGAAATGAAATGTGATCATCCAATACATATAAATCCTAGAGTTCTTACAATTCTTTTTGTGGTAAAAAGTGATATTTTCTATGAGCAATCAAACGCATTTTTTTCTTCAGTGTGTCGTGTGTTTTGATTACAAATGAAATGCGAAATTTCATTTCATTTGAAAATCGTTCACCGATTTGCGGATTTTTGCTTCGCTTTGAGTTGTCTTGCCTTGTCATGTGTCTCTCGGCCATAAAAATGCTGCTAATAAATAAACAATTATGAAAGATGCGAATTTTCAAATATGTACGTACACGGATAATTTAACACTTCAACTGGTTTTGGAGATGAAAGAAAAATAAACCATTTCTAGGGATAGAGGTTTGTTGCCAGCCCCCATAATCATTGACTCATCGAATTACAGTTCTTGGAAATGGCTTAGAAGTGCGCTGATTCAATGATTCAATAAATTATTGATATATTCTGACAAGAAACCAGTACAGATTGTTTCTTGATAAGATCATAGGTTTCAACAGAGTAGAGACTGTCCTTTTGTACTCTTTTGGATGGAGAAAAACACAAAAAATTTCAACAAATGTTGTTCCAATAATCTCTGCTAATTTCTATCTATTTTATCTGCTAGTTGATTAGCTGATAGTTTCTTTTGAGAACAATAGGTAGTTCTAAAAGCTGATTGTAAAATCTTACAAGTAAAAACCACACGTGTAACCCCTAACAAATCAAGTTCACTGACATCTGAGTATCGCTAATAGTTTTTTGCCTGCTTTTTTAACCAAAATTGATTGATTACGTAGTATGTTTTGTTGATCCCAGCGATTAAATGCTTCCAAATAACTCTTCCTTTCACCCCATATCTAATCTGTTATCGAATAGACCAAAAAATTTCCATATCTAATACGTAGTAAGCTCCAAAACTGAAGTTCGTCAGACGACATTTCGTGAGGGGGCTGTGACATGTGTCCGACGACTTGCATTATCGACAAGTTCCCGGGTCCGGGCAATCGATCACCTGTTGCCGTACGTAGTACTCTTACGTACGTATCTTTAGAGCTCTAGCCATGGAACAATCAAGTGATTACTGATAAAAAATTCAAGTAAATGAGTTGGCAAACAAAAAAGATTTCAAAGAGAGAGAGAATGTGCATACAAAGTATATTTTAAGGAAGCATCTCCTCGAATGAGACGTGCACTGAGTGTATGATTCAAATATATGTATAATTACCAATAAAACACCCATGAGTCACTCACCTGAGAATACTCGCCGCCCCAGAGATGAACACAAACGCGGAACTGGAAAAAAGCACTCACGATGAGAAAAATGAAAACCGATTAAAACGCATCCGAGAGGATTGTCTACAATTCATTCATAAAACATAAAAAAAACCTCACACAAAGGGAACGTAATTTCATGGGAATGGATTCTACAGATCAATGTAGTAATCTTTTCCGTTTTACACTGGAAACACTTTTAGTTTTCAAGGTAAAGTAAACCAATTTACAGAGACCTTTATCGGGTGTAATCGATGGCATTATCTCCGTAGAACATTGGAGAATGCAATGCCTTGAGGGTTGGAGAGGGTTCTCCCATCAAGTATTCAAGTTAATTGATTACGGTATGTGTTGTAGAAACAGCAAGGTGAGACGGGAAGAGAGAGAGAGAGCGAGCTAGGAGGCACCTTCAAATCGGATTTGAATGGAAATTTATTGCTCGTTTTTATACTACGATGATCTCTAAAGGTTTTTATAATAATTTAACACTATTTTATGCACTTTGAAGTAAAGTATTACTAGAAATGGAATTTATCGTGCGATTATCCCTTTCGGAATGCTACAAAACGATTGTTTTAATTACTACGCAAGACAGAATCTATATAACCATACTTTTGATTGATTTTTTTGTTTTTTCTTCAAGTAAAAGTATTCCTATTTATTCCTTAACAAATCCAACCTTAATTTTCAATCTCCACATATGAGGGAAATAAATTTTTCAAAACCTCTTAATTTAGGTGCCATTTATGAAAGTACAAATTTTCCTTTCAATTAATTCGAAACCCCATTTCCCAAATTGATTAATAGATAGATATATACGTATATTTTTTCTGTTTGCTTTTCTGGCCACAAATTGTCGGGCACGAATCGAAAACATTTGCAAGCTCCATTACGCTTCAGATACTAATTCAGAAGATCAACAAGAGAGCGCAGCGCGTGTTCTCCAAATATGACATATGTTTACTCGAAAAAAAAAATTTACGAGAACGAGAATCTGCAGTTGCACAAAGTCCGCTGCCAGAAAGGGGGGAGGGGAGTGGGACCATACGGGCAGTGCGTGGCATGAAATGAAACTCGATTGAAAATGCAACTCAAACTCGATCGAAATACAAGTCACTCGAAACGCGATGTCTGATGTCTCTTGATGCCTGATGCCTGTCACAGGCCTAAAGTAAAAAAAAAACGAGGCCATTGCACGCCACTTTGTCGTCTGTTGGCTCCAGTATTACCATGAACCGGGGGAGCCGAAACTGGCCAGCGGTTAATGACACCTTCTCTCCTACCACTCTGCCACTCTCCGTCTGCACTGACCTGAAAATTCTGAAGCCAGTTACAGAGGCAAATATTGAATTGCCAGAGCCGTGTGAACGATTTCATTTGCCGGGTTATTGTAATTTACACATACAGACGTTTAAATCAATAAATCAATAAGCAATCGTCGCCACTCTTGCGGAATCGAACGCAAATATTGTAAGGGCTATAACGATGGGAAGATCTTTAGCATCTATACTTCTTTGGAACTGTTTAAACTAGTTATATCGAAGCTCAGGCCAGAAATGCAGGCAGAAATGCAACCGACCGAGGGGCACTGCTGCAAGACGAACAAATGTTGTGGGAGTAATAAAGATATGAAGATCTTGGCGTGGTTATTACTCATGTTTAGGATATGTTCCTCTTTAGAAATGTGGATAAGATAACTTGTGCAAAAACTTTATCTTCATCAGTTCCCAAAGGCAGAAATGCAAACCGACCGAGGGGCACCGCTGCAAGGCGCTCGACCTGTAGTAAAGGATGACAGAAAGAACTCTAACTAACAGCTTAAAGTTCTCCCTACCTAATAGATACTTTTTTCTCAGCTTGATAAAAATGTTGATTTATCTTTTAACGAAGTTCTTGATCTCCATCCAAGCCCCGTCTCAAAAGATTTTCTAGTGGGAACTCAATTTGAATATCTACTTAGCGAAAACCCACTATTAAATGGAATAATAAATAGAAATAGTTATAGTTATAGAAAAGATCAGGTAGATATACAATAGATGTTTCTCCCTCTTGCCTCTCACGAGAGTGAGTTAATTTTATGGTTTTTTTATTCTGCTTTTTTACTTTTCGGTGATTTTCCAGTGAGAGATTCTAGATAATGTTCATTTGTGTGGTTTATTGTTTATACTCTCTCTACAGCCACAAAACTTGTTTGGTTGCCATACAATTATACTATATAGAGGGAGTATATGATGGAGGGAGGTGTTTGATGGCGGCTGACGGGCATATAAACAATTGTTTAAGCGAAAGCCGTAAGAGATTGAAATATTAATTGGAAATTATATTAAAACTGCATCACAGATGAGCTTACAGAAATATAAATTAATTGCTTGATTTATGATAATTCGAGGGGAAGGAAATGGAATTTTTCCAGTGATTTTCCAAAGCAAAAGATGGGTTTTTGATAGCTCTATTAATTATGATAATTATTAACAATAGGGGGTCCAAAGAAAAGGGTATTAAATCCCTCTTGACCTATGAGTCGAATGGGGTTTGGATAACTTTTACATCTTGAGCGGTTTTCTATCCATAAAATCATATATTTTATATGATTTATCCAATGAAAATTTTTGAATTTATTTTAAGGCCCAACCTTTGGGAATTTCCTGCTCGTTTTAGAAATCCCATATAAATTTTATTTGGAATTTGGGAATAGCTTTGCTTTCCTTCCCTCCTGTTTATTATTATTTTGATTATTTTCTGTTGATGAAAGAATTCACCGCATTGCATGCCTCGCTTGAGTGACTCGAAATTATACACTGTAATCCGATTGCTATTGTTCGCCGATTTTAATATTGTTTTTGTACTTTCGTGCGGAAGTTATACGCTAGCAAAAATTGTTGCCTGTGTGCGGCATGCGATTTATATTGGGCAGAGCAGAGCCGAGCCAAGCCGTTTATGGGCCAGTTCAAAGGCCAAAAGAGAGCGTAGTAAATGGCCAAAATAATATGACAGGTTTTTTGTACTTGGCAAACTTTTTCGCTGATTCATTTCGGACGAGTTCTGTTTCAGTTTAGACAAAGCGGACTGCTATATGGGGTAGTAGTTACGAGTATTATATGTAAGTGTTCCAGCTGACTGCAACTTAAAGTTGATTGACTTGTTTCATGGCAATCACAATTTATGTCAAGTGGGAATTTCAACTCCCCATTGGGTTGTGTTTTTAGAACAGATCCACATTATGATGCCTTGGTGGAAACACCAATTTTCTAAGAATATGTAAGTGAATCCCCACTGAATGAAAACAGGTCTAAGTAAAAGCCTTAGCAGAAAAAAAGACCTATGCAATATCCATAGTAATTGAAAACAGGTTTGAAGTATTGCCTTGACAGTCGCAGAAGCTGGAATTCTTTGGCCCTTAAGGTATGTTGTTTGAGGCACTCTTCCAAGAGACTCGCAAATGCTGCCAGAGTACTTTGCTTCTAAGAACTTTATGCCCCTCCTCTTAACCAGAAATAATCATAAATCAAACAATTACTTTAGGTTGATGTTGTTTATTTGTTAAGCTCATCTTTCAAGTAGTTTATTGTAATTTCCAGTCATAATTTTTATCATTTATGGCTCATAGATTTATAGAGTGAACGGAATTTTTTGAGAATGAACTCAAATTAAATCAAGGCACGTGTGCCTCCACAGAAATATTCAATCTGCCCTCGCAGTGGCTTATATAACACCTCGAATCGGTTTGAAATTTGCTTCACGCACAAAACGTGTAAACATCAACAAATTGCATTACCTGTAACAACAGAAAACAGTCCCAAAACACATGAATGCCATTCATTTCAGTGAAACACAATTGTCATTCAATTACGGTACGGTTACCCCTCTGTAGTCCATCACTTTAAATACCCTATCGCTATACCCCTTCAATCACATGAGTGTGCTGTTGAGTCGCTTTTCAATTCAGTTTCGAAAAGCTCTCTGCAAAGTCATGCAGACAATCAATTGATCGATTTGTCGCAGCACTCACATGATTCGCTGTGATCTTTGAACTTTTCAGCAGAGCTTTATTTCTTGTTCGTCCGATTTGGGCTCTGAAAGATCTCTCCTGGTCTTACAGTGGGTAAATATTTGCTTGGGTTAGTGATTTCACACCTTCAAAAATTAAATAAAAATAACACCAAGAATTAACTTTATCTGCACTCGAGAGATTACGTCCCAAGTATGAACCTTGATAGATAAACCCCATCAAAGAGATGTGTCTTCTCAAGAAAGAGTAAAGAATTTCTGATGCTTTCTGATTTAATTTTGTATGAATTTCAGTTTTCTGAACCTTTTTGGTGCCTAAATCCTATTGTTATTACCTTTTATCAATTTGCAATCATTAAAAATCAATTAGCAATCTTTCGATAACAGCTATACAAAGCCTATAAAGCCGATAAGAAACGTGTTGCTTGATTTTTTCCCATAAAATACACCAGAAGTGCTATCTGTATTCCGAAACTTAAGATCTTTGAAGCACTGCCTAAAAGTATGCTTAGGCTGAAAGCCCTTCTCTTGCTCAGTTCTCGTCCCTCTTCCCTTCCACCTGCGGAGGGGGGGTTGGCAATGTTGTGGCCTCAATTTGCAGAGCCGCTTATCGTTCAAAAAGCGTTAAGTAAACCCAGGTAGACAAGCACCACTGTGTTACGGTTATCTCTGTGGCAGTACGAGTGTATTCGTATTCGAGTGTATTCGTGCCAGAGTGTGCATGGTGCATGGCTTAAACAATAAGTTTCAATTACAGGAACGACAACCAGTCCCATCGCTCAGAGACACACATAGAGAAAAACGGTTGGACGGCAGGTGTCACAATCCAGCAACAGGTTACAGTGGGATGAATGGCATGAAAATGAGACAAATATAATATGGAAGGGGATTATTTTCGAATAAAATATTATATAATCAATAAAATAAATTAGATACAGAGTTCAACAAAATATTCTTTAATATGGTAGCTCTTGAGAAATAATCCATAGAAAATATAAAAGCAATCATCGAAATTTTAATGCAATGTCGAGGCACACAATCTTTTAAGACTTTTCTATGTCTTTGATGCGCAATTATAAATCAATTTCAATTCTTTGAAATTATACTTTTTTTTTTGTATTTTTGAAAGGTAAGAACTTCAAATCAATCAAATTTCTATAGAAAAACTCCCCTAATCGATTAAAGAATGCCATTTAAAAATAAAAAAAAGACTTTGTGCATTTGTTAATCGAAAAGATAAAGGGGGAACAAAACAAAGTAATTCAAGATAGCAGTAATGTCATAAATTATTGCCACAAATCTTGCAATGTTGATCAGGGAAAATATTTTCAAGCTACCTGTCCCACAGTGCACACAGAGAGAGGGCAGAGAGGGAGTTTCAGCGCGAGCAAGAGAGCGGTGAAATCTGTGCTCTCTCGGCACTTTGGCGATTGACAGTAATCTATCATGTGCGATCGATTGGCTCTCTCTAAGCGTTGGTTGCCTCACAGCCCCCTCTCTCTCTCTCTCTCTCTCTCTGTACGCTCTGGCCTACTCTCGCCGATCGCACCTTCACGCTTTGCCTCGATCCGCTCTCGATCCAACTCCCGGTCACGCTCTTCTCTCAATCCCAGCCCCTCCTCTTCCAACCACTTGTTTTCTTCCTCTCTGTTGTCTGATGCTTGTCGATGGATGAGTTAATGCAGTCCATTCAGTCGGTGAGCGCGCGCAAGGTGTCTTCAGATAAGGCAGGGCATTGCCAGAGTGTTCTCTTTATTGAAGATTGAAGATTTCTTTTCACCATATCCAATACCTAGTTGAGAAACAAGAGAGCATGAGCACCTTAAAAGTATACGCACTGTTGAACGGTAGCCTATCAAGCAACTCGCTTTTATCACACACGCGCTCGCGGCCGCTCTCGCACACGTACACACCTGCTCGGGAGTGAATGAGAGAGAGGACGCGAGAGAGAGAGAGAGAGAGAGAGAGAGTCCCCTTTTGGGAGAGAGAGCCGCAATTGCGAGATATTGCGCTAACACTTCATTTGCCGATAAAACCCCAAAAGCTCCACACACACGACACGGCTCCACGCTCTGCGGCGTCACAGAGTTTTACTGAAACTGAAACGAGCGCACATTCCAGACCAGCCGAAATCTGGATGTAATTTATTTCCCCCCCTTTTAACAGAAACAACAAATTAATCAAAGCATTTGACAAATCAACCAATTTCCATTCTTTTGGACACCAAAAAAACGGAAAAAGAAAGAACGGAGAGACAATCGGAGATATAATAAAATAAAATAAAATAAAAAAAAGCAAATAAAAAAGTCGACAAAATGTGCCGCTGCTGTCAAAAGTAAGTAAAGTTTTTTTTGTTGTTTTTTTGTTGCCGCTGTTTTCCCTCGACAGCAAATTATTTTTTACTAACATTTGAAATTGCGTTTTTCCCCGCCCCGCTCTGCCCGTAGCTGTTGGGAAGATTTCTACTGGAACTGCTTTGAGGAGCGCTTTTGCTACGATGAATCGATTGGTAAGTCACTCGAAAACTATGGCCATAATTTGATCAGATTTGACGGGCTTAGGAGTCGGTGAGGAGTACAGGGGTAGGGTACGTAAGTGAGTGAGTGAGTGACTACACTCAAAGCGTACACTCACAATCACATTCACATTCAAAAGTAGATCTTGAAACGCACCATGCGCCATGCGACGATATTTGCGCGTTTTAACGTGTTTGGCATTTCAAATTCAGATTGTGCGGACAACAAAAAAAAAAATAAAGAAAATAAAACAACAACAAAATGCAGTAAAATGATATTATGGAATTTTTTCAAATATTCAGTTGGGTCTTTTAATGATTTGTAGATGCAGCTGGAGCTTCAATTTCCATGAATTTTATGTAATGCTGTTAGAAAGAGGGTATTTTTAAAGATAGATGTAGGATTTTGTTACGCTACAAAAAAAATATAGGCCTATAGGAGAGATGGCAAATAGGAGTAATTGTAATTTTGATCGCTAAAAGGATCAGTTTTATATCAAATCTGAAATATACTCTACAGACAGATATCTACAGATAGATCCTCAGCTAAAACTTGATGAATGTAATGGATATAAAAGTCATAGAAAAGGGGTTTGAAAACAGGTTTATTTTTAAGGATAATCGAAAAAAAACTGCAGCTTAAAATATACCTTAAAAAATCTTTAAACAGCTCCCAAAGGTACATACTCAAAAGATATAAAGAAACTAATATTTTTAAATTTAGAAATTAGTTTGAAAAATCATGAAATTATATTAAAAAAAGGTTTCGTAAGAGTTATAATTTTTATAATAAAAATAAAAATTATTTTGCAATTTTTAAATTTAAAAAACAAAAAAATTGTTCAGATTTTTAATATAAACAAAAAAATTAAAAATAAAAAATAAAATTTAAGTATCTTTTGAGCGGAAAGATGTCTGACAAAAAGTGATACACATTTTTGAGCTACACATTTTTAATTTAAAAATAAAAAAAAAATAGTTGAGGCAGAATTTTTGATTGATCTTTAGGGATATTTTAAGCCTCGAACCGTCAAATCTGGTCCATCGTTCTTCAAAAACTTAAATGTATAAATATTTATCATTATTTTCCCCTGTTTTTCCCACTCTGTTGTTACAGCCAATTACAATCCCGAAGACGACGAGGACTATTTGGCCGCTCAAAAGAATGGCCAGATCATTGGACGCATACAGCCGGCAACGACAGATAACAATAATTCGCTGACTGTGCCACAACAACCGATTTGCGATCAGCCGCAAATGCGGCAAAACAGCTCCGGTCTGGGTCTGAGTCTGATGAGGTACTAATTGATAGATCAAATTTCGATCTCCCACAAAAACCGATCCAAAGATCATATTAGCACATTGTTTGCGGAGTGAGGCATCCGATTAGCGATTGGCTTATAATTTGAATTATTAATTTACATACCAATCTTTCCATCTTTCCCGCTCTCTCTCTCTCTCTGCGTCTCGTTTAGTGCCAAGATGCATGAGGAGGACTATCGTCGCGAGACGCAAATAAATGTACCCACACTGGGTCCCGAGATATTGGCGGTGTTTGCCAATTCGCAGATCTTCCAAGATCATCAGCCCACAAAGTTGAATCGCATCAGCACAAAGACATATTTGGCCGGGATCCATTCGCCCAATCGTGAGATGCCAACGACGCCGCGCGTCAGCGATCAGGATCGACTGCTGCGTCGCCTGGAAGGTAATGATGGACATGGTGGTCATGGTGGTGCCCATACACCACTCCTGGGTGGTGGCAATGGCAGCAAGAGTGGCAAGAGCACACGAAGCAGCAGCATTGTGTCCAGCGGTGTCCCGAAGGTTAAGTTCTATCTAAATTGAGCGGGCACCGCCAGGGGTCTCCGAAGGCGGAAGGGGGGGCGGTGTATATTCGCAGTATTTGTGCCAAAGAATGATAAACTTTCGGAACACACACAAATGTGACTTAATATTATTAACTAATTAGTTCTAAGAGTTGCGAGATAGCAACAACACATGGGCACAACGATATTCGATAAATTCGACATTGCATTTGCTATTGGTAGCATTTTAGTATTATCTAGAGTTCTAAGTATCCATACTTTACGTTTACAATAACTATATCCTATATAAGCCTTAATTGATGGACCTTGTAAATGTGTAGTCCTAAAATAAGACCCCGAGTAAAACAATTTTTACTTATCACAAAAACAAAAAAACAAAAAAGAAATAACCATTTTCTGGGTTCATAAAGAACTGAAGGAATACCTATTGATAGAGCTAAAAATCATGTATTGGAGGCATCAAATCTGATGATATTTATTGGAGAATCATCTAGGCATTGGGAGTATTTTTCTGGCGATGAAATCATGTCTCTCTGGTAATCAAGTCCAGGCATAGATAGCTTCTAACTCTAAAAAATCCACTGCAACTATTGGATTGGAGGAAACACCTATATATCCGTTCCTAGGAACTCTTTAATCTTCGAGATTATATGAACCAGAGGCTCAACATTCTGCTTGGGTATAGGCCTTCGATGTGCCTCGATAAAATCGTTTCGCTTGGTTGAAAAATACCGCGAAAATTAGTCTAATATCTGCTAGTAACAGAGGCAATATCTAGTAGCTAGACTTCTATTGGAGTGATATTTCTTTGAATTTATATTTACAATTAAAAAATAAAAGGCTTCTAATCCCAGCTTTAAACATTAATTTTGCAGGTTTTGTGATTTAGAACACACTTAAAAACCATTTTGTTGACTTTACTTTGAGTCATTTTTCTCAGGAATCTCTTGGCTAAAGTGCGAGATAATTTGTGCACTTTGAACAATGAAATTGTTTGTAAAGCATTGGCATTACTCAACAGCTGCAGGCTGCAGCTAATTGCCTGAGATCGGATTGAACAACACACTCCAGTAGCGTTGAGAGGGTGTTCTCCCTAATGATATTCCATGTGGGATATAAATAGACATTTCTACAGATGAAAATTGAGAGAGCAGTTCAGGAATTGATAAAAAAATATCAGGAGAGATTCAAGTAAGGATTTTGGGAACAGATCGTAAGGAAATAGAAGCTAAAGGGAAGACAGGACCATGTGCCTCGACAAAAACGTTCAGACGAGTTAAACTTTTGGCAAGAGATATAAGAAAAGTTTAAAGAACATTTCTCTAAAATATAAAGCATTTTTGACGTCGTTTCAAAGGTACTCTCCCGTCAAAATTGCTGTCTTATATAAAAAAACTTTAAAGAACATTCATCTAAAATATAGAGCATTTTTGGAACCCATTTAACAACTGAATTGTGTGAAATTCTTTTCCAATTTTGACGTCATATCAAAGGCACTCTTCCGTATGTTTCTCTTCCATTAACCTTATTCTCCTTGCCCAAAATTTTCCATACCTTTTGAAGCCTCAAAATGAGGAAGAACCAAATGCAATCTGGAAACTGGGACCAAAATTTAATTAGCAAGATTATTTCGCACTGACGACGATACCGGTTTCCCATCTGGAGTTGGATTAACATTTTGCATGGGATGGGGATGGGCATGGGGTGTTCTGGTAGACATTCACACGTGGTGTACGTCAGCCATTAGTTATCGCATCTGGAAAAGATAAAACCCGCAACCAGCAACCCGCAATCCGCAATTGGAGATCATTTTGATGGGGTGGGGTTCGTCGGCGATTTATCATATATTATGCAAATTGAGCAATCATTATGGCAGGAGCCCAACCAACACTCTCCCATACCCATACCCAAACCGAATCGAACGAATCAGGCAATTAGTCAAATTCCCGATTTTGATTCCCTTATCGGAATCGCATATATAAAAATGTTAACAGCAAATGAACAGTGTGTACGAGTGGTAGCTTTTTCGTGGCCAACATTCAGAGAGAGAAAGAGAAAGAGAGGGTTTTGGGCTGAATAAAATATGAGATAAGAGAGTAGAAGACCTTGTAATCAGTTTTTCAATTTTTTTTACCATCGATTCATTCTAAATCTGAGCTGATAAAAACCCTAAAGGCAATAAAATTATCAAATTTCAAAGGGTTTTGGTGTCATATTTCTTATAGGTAGCACAAATCCTTTTGAAAACTGAAGCACAATGTACCTTTTGTAGATTAATTGTATATTGTGTGTTTATTTCAGAGGAACTGTCATCCCAGACATCGTATAATATTGTTGCCCTAGAATATTGTTTTCCCCCAAGGGTTCTGTTGCATTTATAGATTATAAATATAGAGTACATATGTACTCATGATATTCCAATCTTAACGTCGCGACGTTCAACTATTCATCACGTTTTTTGTGTGCGGCTTTTGTGCTGAATGGTGAATGTACTTTTCATACACTGAGCAAAAACATTTATAACCAATATTTTATGGCCTTTCGCTCACTGGGTATTGCCGCAAAGGCGTCACAAGATATAGCATATATTTTTATGGCTGTGACGTTTGTGGTCGGAACCAAAGTCTTTCAATGGACGTGCCCTCAAACAGAAATACCTGCAATACAGTGCGTTTCAGTGCTTTAAGGCAGATAGATATCCAGTTCTTTAATTTGTTCACTAATAAATTCAATAATGCTCTTAATTGTGATAGAAAATTCGAAAAATCCAAAGCATTTTTATAAGTTTTCTACAATTTATAATAAATTGCCTTTATACTTTTGAACTCCACTGTTTTTATACAAATTATTGTACAATCTTTGTATCGTAATTGTGTACTGAATCAGCATGATTACATTATTTTCTTGCCAGATAAAGATTACGTGCGGTCAACCAGCAATTGAGGTTTAAGGATCGTCAGACGACTATTTCCTGACTCAGTTAATGGTCGGCTAATACATATATGTATCTGTTGATATAGGGTTATGATTCTTGAAGATATAAAAATGGGAAATTTCTTATGAGCCTCCTCTTTTCTGGTTTACCCAGATGGCTGTTTATTATCTCTTCGTATCTGCGATATCTGTCATGAACTCTCGGGGTCTTTATCTTGTTTGTCAACCTTTTATAAGTACTATCTGTTACGATACGTCAACTGACAAATAGTTAGTTACGATTCATAGTCATTTTATATGATATATATGTATATCCATTATTTTCCAGGCGATTCTACTGATTCAAAGACATCACCGGAGAAACGAATCACATTCACTTTGGCCCCATCCTCGGCTGACTGCTCGCCCGAAGGAAGTCAGACCTTGTCCCCCAAGAAATTCGAGGCCATTGCCGAGGAGGAGAAGGAAGACGAAAAGGAAGAGGAGGAGGATTCCTTAGAGGAGGTGGTACTGCGACCACGCCTCATTGATCGGCATCCCCATCTGTTGGCCAATCCCAGTGGCCTGGCCACCACACCGAAGCGTATCATGCGCTCGGCCAAGAGTGTGCCGCACATGCACGTCAGATCGGCGGCCAGTGAAACGGATATATTCTCCATCAGCGGCACGGTGAACAGCAGCCAGATAAGCATGACACCGGAGGTACCCTTCATATCGTTCAGCAATCTGCCCAAGAACTACGAGGACACACCGACCATCGAGAAGTATCGCGTGTCGCAGAGCCTGTACTCCATTCAGACGGCCAATGCGGCGAGGGCCACACAGGACGATTACTCAATGCCGCGCTATTTCCGTCGCTCTGCAATGCTCATGACCCAGAGCTCCGAAGTGTTGCCTGGCAGTTCCTTGGCTTCCATGACACCATCGGCCACGTCTTCGACGTCGCCGGGTTCCTCCAACAACGAGCTGCGACGTCCGGAGAAGGAGAAGAGCAAGCGCCTTCAAATGTTGCGGGGAAATCTGCCGCCACTACTCATCCATTCCGTCTCGTTCAAGCGAAATCGCGATGAAGGCAAACAAGTGGATTAAATCACACTAATTGTACTTATAAAAATATATATATGTATTGTTAACCAGTGTTTCTGTATTTTTGTTGTATCTGACTTAGTGTGTAGGTCCTGCGTAAGGGATTAATGTATTGTTTTATAAGCTGTAACCTTTGTCTCACTCAGTATTCGGTTATGTACTTCAATATGCATGTATGATTGATATTAAATTCATTTTACTACAAGAAAATGTATTTTAATTGATGGGAAATGTTGGGTTTATCTAAACTTTAACTATCTATGAGATGTCTCTTAAAAGAGGAACCTTTAAAAGCTGCATTGCAAAATGTTTTAATTTTAATTGATTTAAATTCAAATTCCCAGTGTGACCACATCAGCTTTTTTTGCAGCTAAGCCTGGCCACATATTAATTGTCAGGCGGCAATTTCAAAAATAAGAAAGCAATAGAAAATCGAATAAAATCAGTACCGATTTTCTTTCTTGCTTATAAAAATAGAAACATTTTTTAAATAAATAATACATTTACTATGCATTTGTGACAAAAAGTAGAGAATACATATAGTATTTTGTTCCGCTCAAAGTGGAAGGACAGGCATTTGTGATTGGTTTCTTAATGAAATGTGCGGAAAACAGTTAGTTACAGCAACCATTATGAATAATATAGTTTTATAGTTGATCTTTCCTAAAAATCAGTGAGTTCCTATAAGTATTTTGTGATGTGGAGCGTGGGTATACCTATCTTAACCTTTTGGAATACATTTCATATCAAAAATACATATTCGAGTACTATTTGGATAGTAATATCTCTCCAGTTACTTGAGTTGCAGCATATCCAATAGCTGGTCTATAAATTCCTGATCATTCTCATCTTCATTAGGCACAACAAAGTCAAAGCTATCGTAGTCATCCAGATCACACTCGGAGGGCACATCATCAATGCCCTTTGTGAAGGTCCAGCCCCTGGCCTGACGCGTCTCTGGGCGGGAGGTCAGACGAACCGTTCGTACCATATTCTGGCCATAGGTCTCGCGAAACCATTTAATGTCATTTTTGCGCCGCACATCGCTGACTATGACGTAAGGAATCTGATCCAGGGGCGCCTCCTCCATGGCTGCGCGGCAAAAGTAGCCATAATCCTTGGTGCGCACCTCATCGCTCCACACAATCATGTCCCGACGATACTGCTCTTTGTAGGGGCCATCGCTGAGCAAGGCACTAAGATCCAATTGCAGCTTGCGGGCCCATTCCGATTTAATGGGCTCGGAAATCCGTACAATTCGTGCGCGATTCGACAAGCTTTGGAACAAATACAAAACAACATTACTTGAATGATTTATTTGTACACCACTTACCGCTTCTGTAGTCTCTCGGATATATAATCCTTACCACACTTGCGTTTACCACTGATTAAGACTATTTTCCGCATTTTTCTGTTGGCCAACTTTCACTTTTGGCTGCCTCACGTTTGCTCTTTCCAATGGCGCTGGCCCTGTCCTCAATACTGCTGGTGTTTGGTGTATTGCATCAGATATTCTCGCAGGCCTGAACTCTGGGTTAAACAGGCATTGTTGCATTTTTTTATGGTAATTTCATTCAAAAATTGATGCCCAACACCAGATTTGTTTACATTTTCAATTTCAATCATGTCATGTTATGTTAACAGACAGCGTTGCATTTTTAAGTGATCGAGAACAACTAACAGCTGTTTGATAAAATTATAATGTGTGACCGTACTCGCTGTTATAAAATATAACGGACGTGCGAATTAAGGAACGAAAGGAACAGCCCTTTCACCATGGAACAGTCCTTGAATGTGGGTCTAACCAACACCCAGTTCGAAAACATTATATGCCATGAACCGCATGCAGTTATTCCTTCCCTACCGCTAACCTGCGTACAATATCTCAAAGATACAGCACTTTATGCTTTTGCCTTCTCTCCCCCGTAGCTATCAAGGGCCATGCCAAGGAGTGGTGGCAGTTTCCAGCTCCTTTCTGGTCTCCGAAGCGCAAGTGCAGAGCCCTGTTGGACCTGGGCACCGACGAGTTTAATCTCCTGGACACATTCTTCGAGACAAATCCATTGGACAGGCTCTGCGATCAGAGAGTGAAGATCGTGGCTCGTCGTTTGCAAATCATTTACGATGCAGAAATGATTCTGAACCTCATTAGTGTGTTCCATTCTCGATGCGGACATCCAGCTGATGCCCAACGTTCTATTCAAATGAAAAAAAGGTAGGAAAGTTGTCCATTTTCTACATTCCATGTTTAGTGATTCTTTAAAACAATTTCCTTCAAAGAAAACTATGAGAAACAGTCAGTAAAGCATCAACAAAGTATAAGCTATCGTTATTTTGAAGAAAACTTTGCAAAAAAGTACGCAAGCAGCATTCTTTAAAATACATTCTTTTAATTTCATTTGATTCTTAATTTACATTAACTTTCGTCTTAACTTAAAACCGAACTTGCCTAAAAAGCCGCCGTTCTTGGTTGTATGGTGGTGGTCTATCCTATCCTATATTGCGTTTGCTGCCAATTTCCGCTTGTGCTGCCCGCTGCACTGGCCGTCTCGTAGGTGGATTGAGCGGAGTTGTGGGTAGGAGCTGGAGCAGCACCGCCACTGACTGTACTGCTAGATGGAACGCCCGGTGGCCCCGCACTGCCAAAGGAGGCCAGAATGTTGCTGTAGTAGGATGCATCGGCCACGGACTCGGACTGATGGGGCGGACCCTTTTTCAGCGACTGGTGCAGCGACGCCTTGCCCTGGTGGCAGTCCAGGGCATTGGCATTGTTGATTCTGGCCAGGTTCGCCAGCGTGAGCGTTGAGTGCGCGTGGACGGAGTTTTGAGCGGCCGCAACGGCAGCGGCAGAGCCAGGCGGTGGAATGGTGCCAATGCCGCCGCCGACAGACATGGTTGGAAGGCGCGACAAGGAGCGAGCAACAGAGGAGGAGGAGGACGAGGCAGGTGACTCGGAGAGCTGCAAGGGGCAAGCGTTTTTAGACAAGACAGCTTAGTTTAGGAGCCATAGCTACCACTCGCCTTGCGCTGCTTATGCAGGCCGCTCAGGTCCGCTAGCTTTGGGTCAACAACAACGCCGCCGCCGCCGCCGCCCGCTGCACCAAGAGCCGTTGACGGTGGCGGCAACTGGGGTGCCACATGTCTGTGATTGATGTGAGCCTGCAGGTCGCGCTGGGACAGATAGGTGCGTCGACAGCCCGTGCTGCCGTACCGACTGCCGCCATGGGTGCACATGAAGACGGTGCCCAGGCCGCTCTGCTCAACTCTCAGCACCTTGTCGCTGCATCGGGGGCAGCTCTTGATGGGCTCGGCGCGGGCGCACTTCAGGCAGAAGACGTGCTTGCATGGTATCATCCGGCCGTAGACGAGTATCGGCTTGTCGCACTGGTCGCAACAGTGGATCATGGGATTCAGTACCTTCTCGCCGATGAGGCTGACTTTGTGGTTCCATTTCAGGCGCAGCATCGGCTCCGGTGGGCCGCGCGACAATGTGGTAAAGGTGGGTGCCTCCAGCTGTGAAATGTCCGCTTCCATGTCAACTGTTGGGACAAGGGAATGGTTTTTTAAGGTTCAAATAATCCTTTCGGATGGCTTCTTACTCGTTTTGGCCATTACAGGCAGTGCCACCTGCTGCTGCGGCGCCGGTGGCGTCATATCCGCATTTGTTGTGGCCTGTTGCTCCTCCACCACTGTGGTCACCTCCATTTCGTTGTCCTTGTCCAAATCCTGCATTACAGCATCTTCCACATGGTCTGTGCTGGCCGGACTGCCTTCCAGGACGGCAGTGTGTGCCACGGCTGCCGCAGCACCCGCTTCATAGGCGGCTTCAATTACGCTAGCGTCGTCGATCTTTTTGCCACGACCACGTCCGCGCCCGCGACCCCTGCCACGCGCTCGAGTACCGCGGCCACGTCCACGACCGCGTTTCACCTCCTCGTTGTCCATTCGGGTACCTTAAATGCAGTTTTTTTGGCAATTTTCGCAAAAGACGCGAGTCTTTCGTTTATTGTTTTGCTTCTTCTTTCTCTCTGCAAGTACGGTCATACAGCAAATACGGGCGTACTTACGTTTCTACCATTTTAAAACAGCTGGTCTCGATCAATTTAAAAAAGGCAACGCTGTCGTAATCGGTATCGGTTTCATGATTTGATGTGCGCGAACAATTGCCAATTTTAAAAAAAAACATTTTGGTAAGAAACACATAATTTTATCCGATTGATTAATCAATTTTCTACAGCACTGGTTAGGGTCAGGTAATTCCTGTTATTAGTTCCTGTTATTTAAATCCTGTTATTTGTTTCCTGTTTTGAATCCTAAGTAATTTTTCTCGTATTGACATGATTTTGACCTATTCATGCCTTTAATTAGATTCCCGTATAAACAGTCATGTGAAAAATAATAAGGACACTTGGCTTTGTTTCAGAAAAAGGACTATAAAATGGCTATTTTCAATTATTTTGAAGTGATCTTAATTTTTTTAGGTTGTTTTATATTTGCAAGTAAAGTATTGAAAGTATAAAACCAAAGAGTAGTGGTGAAAAAATTAATACAAAATATTTTTCGATATGTCATATACTTTAAGCTGTGAGAAATAATATGGACACACACATAAAACTTGTTATATTTCGTAAAAGAACCGCTTTTCTAAGAGTACTTTGGTTTTAAACTATTGCGAGTAATTAGTTTCAGTAGTTCCAAGGTAATAAGGGATAATGCAATAAAACATAAGACTCCAGAGAAAAAACCTGGACAGAAATCCAAAATATCAAAAAATATAGAGAAAAATATGCTGAGAATTGCGAGACAAGTCCCATTTAAATATTCTAGTAATCAAAAAAAAAGTTCTATGTTCACATACAAATTTTGACTGTTTCAAGGGTCTTTCAACTTGATTCATGTATTTAACAGTTCAAGCTTTAATTTAAGATCAATAAGGGACTTCTAGCACCTCAGGATTATTCTCCATACGTGAAGAAGAAGGGTAAAAACAGGGTTTTTCGGAACTTTGAGTCCATTTTTCTTCAAAATCTCGACGTGATGGAAACTTTTAGAGGCCGAATTCGTGATCAGCGATGAAAATCCTATAAGAAAATGTGGGTGCGATTTTTAAAACAGAAAAAAGGTTATATTTTGTCGACCAGTGTTATTCCACAAATGTTTCAAGTCAATCTTGGTGCGATTCAAGCTCTCATTCCCGCCATACTGGCCGACTGCCTTTTTTATAGCCGGTACTCGCCTTTCTCGATCTTAGCTGAAATCGAAACGTTTCTCGCGAGGCGACATCGGGTCGCAAAGAGTATAGGGCATCGGTCGACAGATGGAAGCGTTTCCGATCCCACAAAGTATATACATTCTTGATCAGAAGTTTGTGAAGATTCAACAAAGTTGAAGTAATAAATTGATGATTATATCGGGTATAATAAAACTATAAATATATATACCAGTACCTATTCAGTACGTATATAATTAATTAATATAAATACGAAAATGTATGGTACAACACGAAAATTCTTATAGATAATGTACGTATGAGTTAAGAAATTAAAGTTAATTTTTGGAATAGGTGAAAATATTGCACATGATGTTTTCTATAACATTTTAGGCGTCTGCTTCATCCACCTTCGGGGCCAGATAGTAACGTATATACCCATGATCCTCAATAGGGTATTCCACCAGCAGGGGAACATCGGGTGCCAGACATATCTTGACCCTATCCGACAGCGGTGTGGCTCGTGTAAAAGTGTTCAGGTATCGTCCAGCAAAGGATTGGGTTATGGGCTCATCCACGTCTATGGTGATGTCCCCCTTGGACGTCTCGGTAAGCTTGATGTTGGCGGAACCCATGTCGCCGTTGGCCGAGAACTTGATGCCCTGCTTGGTGCAGGATATCACCACAGATTCGCTGAACATGCTCATGTCCCGGCAGATGCGAGCAAGCTCGCTGGATGGCATCTGGACTGTGCAGGCGTAGACCGTGTCGGGAATGCCCAGATGGTCCTGGTCCAGATTCAGCAGCTTTAGCTCGTAGTCCGCTGTGCGACTCTTGTTGTCCGACTCGAAGCTAAGGAGCAGCTTGTCGGCTTTGTCCGCGGCAGTAAGGGTGACGGTGTCATCGCCGCTGGCGCTCTTGACGACTTTGGCCAGGGATTTGAGATCCAAACCAAGCGAGACATTGCGATCGCAGCGGTATTTCTCGAAGCACTCTGTCTGGAGGCTAAGGGCCACCAGAGAAACGTGAGAATTGTCCATGGACTGCAGCTAATTGGGAGGCAATCGGGAATTACGAAAAAAACTTTTGCTGGAGTGGATTTTGACAGTACCTGCATGCCCGTTTCGGTGCAGTCCAGGGTGCTCTGCGAGATTATCTCTTTGAGGGCATCAACAATCTTCTTCAGCAGCAGAGTCTGTCCAAAACGTGCCTCCAGCATAGTACTTAAATTTAAAATCAGTTAATTTCACAATGGGAAATAAATAAATAGACACGAACAGCTGTTCAGCACATGGGGCTGCCAGATCGTTAGATTTATGTGTATTGCAGTTAAATTTAACTGTAATCGGTTTATTCGATTAAAATTTCGAACTCTAAGAACTAGTGCCGTTTGGAACCAACCAATGTAGTTCCATCCACTTATCGTATCAAAAATAAAAAATATCGCACATAATATCAACAATACAATCCTGACTGCAGTGGTCTTTATTTATAAATAATTGCTAGTTCTTAGCAATGGCCGCCGCCCCTTTGAGTGGCCACGAGGCCAGTGCCACCGACTGGCATCTGTGGTGCCGCCTCTGTGCCAAGGACGACCTGCACGGGAACATCAATGTGTTTCTGAAGCACGAGCACACGGGCGGAGATGGCTCTGGCAGCGATCTGGCCCTGGCCACAGCCATTGGCAAGTACTTTTGGGTGGATGTAAGTGGAACGTCCAGGCCATGTTTCCAAACCATCCTCAAAGCCGTATTGTTCATTCCACACAGATAACGCGGGGCGAGGAGCTGCCAAAAATGATCTGCACCGACTGCCTCACACTGGTCACAACTTTAGTCAACTTCTCGGAGCGCATAAGCCGAGTGCAGAAGCTCTACTGCATTCTACAGACCACCGCCAAGCAGGAGCATGTAAATCTACAGGAGCTTCGATCCAAGTTTGGGCTGCTCGAAGAGGAACCAGAGACGCTTACCGAAATCCACTATGTGGAGGAGAAACCCAAGTTGGGGGCGCAGGGCGACCTGCTCATAGAGGAGTCTACATTTGATATGAGAAACCCGCTAATTGAAACGGCAGACGATCTGGAAGAGGAGCCTGAGGAAGCAACAAGTAGAAGCGAGGAGAATGAACCCGAATCGGATCAGGAAGAGGAGGAGCCGGAGCCGGATCAGGAGCAGGAGTACGAGGAAGCGGATGAAGATGCTGTGCTGCTGAAGCTATGCAATGCCTATGGGATAACAGAGGATAACTCTTCACGGGACGGCCACAAATGCCTCCGAAGTACCCCTCCCAAACAGAGCAAATCGAAAGAAGACCCCGACAAGGCCCATCAGTGCACCATATGCACTCGAGCTTATGCCAGAGCCAGCACCCTGAATCGCCACTTGCGGCAGGATCACGACAGGATGTACGAGTCCGATCTGCTGGCGTGCCAAGAGTGTCCGAAGAAGTTTCGCACTCGCTATCAGCTGGAGCGGCACAGCCAGGGCCACCTGCCGATGCCCAAACGCAAGGTGTTTCCTTGCGCCAGCTGCGACAAGATGTTTACCAGCAACGCCTCCGCCCTGCAGCATGCCCAGTATCAGCATTTGGACGAGCGACCGCGTCCCGTGATCTGTGAGCAGTGCGGTGTGCGTGTAACTTCCATCAGCAACCTCAAGGTTCACGTTCTGACCCATACGGACGATGCCCCCTTCGAGTGTGATGTGTGCAAGAAGTGCTTCAAGAGCGCCAGTCGACTGAAGCACCACAAGGAGACCCACGATCCGCACAAGTACATCTGTCCCGAGTGTGGGATGCAGTTGAATTCGCGGACCACCCTCAATCGCCATCGACTGGTGCACACGGATAAGATGCAGCACAAATGCGACTACTGTGGCAGGGAGTTTAAGCGTGCCAAGGCCCTCAAGAATCATCTCATCCTACACACAGGCCTCAAGCCGTACTCTTGTGATTTCTGCGATCGCACATTTGCCAATGGCTCGAATTGTCGCACGCACAAGAAGAAGTCACATCCCGAGGAGTTGGCCGCCCAGGAGGCGGCTGGCGGTGGCAAGACTTGCAATCGGAATATACCCAAACTAGAGGCGCTCAAAGCTTTGTGAGTGCCCCTACGACTACGAATACTCTATTAAATGGGCTCTAATGTCATTATTTCTTTACCATTTTGTAGCACGAAAAACAAGGATAACTTATCGCCTGTGGCCACCAAGCAGAGCGGTTGTTTTGCCTTTGGCAAGAAGCCCAAGCCGCAGATCAAAGAGGATGTCAGTCCGCCTGCAGCAGAGCCTGTCGTCGAAGGTGCAGCCGCAGCCGCAACCGAAATCGAAACGGAGTCTGAAGTCAAATCCCCAACAACGGCCATACCCACGATAGATACTATTTACAATCACATAATGATTGACTACCATTAAGTTTTGTTTGTTTTAAATAGTTTTCTAAGAAAAAAGTAATCTAATTTACTTTAAGCATCCATTATTTGTGGCCTCTTCTGATTGTGTATAATTTTAATTAGATTAAACATATATTTATTGAATATAGACTATAGATTCGGCGGGAAAATCGTTTCGAAAGGATTCGGCATGTGCTGGTGCGCAGGTCCTCTGTATGTCAAAGAGCCGGAGACGGAGCCACCCCCCATTTATGTGGAGACGAGAGTCCTAGTATAAAGGAATTTAGTTCAGTTGACAGCGTGCGCTTTCCTCGTGTCCTGCTCTCTCTCTCTCTCTATGGATATTTGTTTAAATATTTTTCGTAAAGTGGAAATGTGTTAAAAATGTGTGGAAAACAATTTTATATTTAGTCTAAAACATGGCCATTCCGGTCCATAAACACTCAGCTTTATAATCAAAAAACTTCTATATCGGATATTATTTGAATGGGAGCCGAAAAATCAAAAAAAAATCGATTTATCCCCAATAAAAACAAAGTGCATTCAAATAGCCATTAAAAACCCTAATTGCATATCTAATAAATCAAAAGTGTATTGCAAATTGATCAATTTATAATAATTCAGTGACACAGTGCAAACGTAAAAGCTTTAAAAACAGTTTTTTAAAACGAAAAAACCACAAAATAATTACAATTTACCCAAGAGCAGGGCAGAAAACTGCAAATAAATAGCAATAATCGCAAATAATCGCTTTAAAAATACATAAACATACAATTATTGTAAGTAATCTAATCAAAGAGTGCACATTTAAGTGTACCTTGCATATAAAACGTATTTATATTTAAATATTTAAATAAATGAAAAGTGCCTGCGTCCCATCCCTGGTTCCTCGACTCAGCTGTTCTTTCAACTGGTTCGCAATAGTTCCGCTCTCTTTATTTTGGAGTTGGTTCACGTTTACAAATTGGAGTTGGTTCCGGGAACAACAATCCATACTCACTTACGTTTATGCTGCGGTTGTTTGAACGAAAGTGCCTTGTGCGTAGGACTACTGTGGTTTTTTAATCAAACTCGAGATACGCACTGGGCATTCGGTTCATACAGCCGTGTGTATCGCACGGCTACTATCGTATCAAAAAAAAATATCGCCCATATCTATATATCAACAATCTGCGTTTGTTGCGCGAATTATATGTCAATAATTGTTTTTAGACTGTTCAGTTTGTGTGTAATCTGTGCCCCTCTATCGCACGTGCTGTAGTGTCCAAAAAGTTGAATGAAATACGTTTGTTGAGCGCCAAATGTTTGCTATTGTTGCACATGCTACTATTTAGTCGGCGTTTTCCACTTGTTTTTACGCACACTACGCGCCCGTCGGCTGTATGCGTGTGTGTGAGTGTTGTGTGCTAAAAAAAATCGATTCAATTGTAAGTTTCTTGTCTTTAATTAAAGATTAAAGTAATTCTAAGCCACAAAAATGCGACATGTGTGTGGCCCGCAGCATAAATATCTTGTTATGCTGCCACTCGCTGTGCTTGCCTCAGGGGTACGGGGTGCTGCCCCCAAAACGGGTCCAGAGTGTGTTGTGTGTTGTTGCGTAGGCGGACCTGAAGTCCGTTTACTATAAGAAAATTGGGGCCCCAAATCGGTTTACTATGTGAAAGAAGAGGTTTACACTAGCAAAAGCAGAGGCTGAAATTGGTTTACACTAAAGAAATTGATATGCCAGTAGTGGTATGCTGTGAAAATGGGTTTAAATGCGGCTTACTAAAAGAAAAGTGTACCAGGAATGGTTTAAATGTAATGAAAATTGCCTAGAAATCGGTTACCTATAGAAAATACGCGCGTGAAATGGTTTAAGAGTAAGAAAAGTGGACTGGAAAGTGAATGAAGGAAAAATGATTTTTGTTGTTTAAATGTAACACAAATTTTCTTGAAATCGGTTTTCTATAGAAAGAAAAAGCTGGAAATTATGGAACAATGAGAAAAACGTACTCGTATCAATATAAAGTGATAAAAAGGCACCAGAAATGAATCAAGTGTAACAAAAATGTTCCTTAAATCAGTTGAAATTATACAAAACTTCCTTATAATTTGTTTAAAATGAGCAAAAATGAACTGATATGTATTATTTATGTAAATAAATTTACACAATATTTGTTTACAATAAGAAAAACGGACTATTAAACGGTTAAAAGAAAGAAAAACGAACCAGAAAGTGAGTGTACCAAAGAAAAGACCCCAAAAATCGACCAGATAGAAGAAAATACACCTAAAATCAAGATTTCCTTAGACAAAAATCGTCCTGAAATATTTATTAAATGAACAAAACGTATCACAAATCAGTTTTCACCCCAAGAAAACGCAACAGAAAGTGCATTCAGTCTCCAAGAAATGTGAAGAAAAGTGAAGAAAATTGAGAGAAAAGGGCGCCCCCAAATAAAAGTTGATACAAAACAAAAGTTTCTCCTGTGACAAGAAGGAAGCCGCGGACCGCATTATCTTTTTGGCTTGACCCAAATTGCAACTGCCCCGCAACGCCCCCGCCCCCTTCCCCCTCACTCACATCTGTAGCCGCTGCCGCTGCCGCCTCCGCTCTCGCACCCTTAGTGTGGCTTTTCCTCTCGTCTTTGTTTTGTGTGTGGAAACTTCATCGTCCCTTTGTGTCGTGAGTTCTTCGCTGCCCCTCCCCATCCCCCTCCCCCTCCGCCCAACAACCGCCGTCCTGCTGCACATACTTTTTCCCTCAGTTTTCTTCATGATTTTCTTCTCTTCTTATTTCTTTTTTTTTATCATTTAATGTGCGGCAAGTTAATTGCCGAAAGAACTTTGCCGAGCTGTTGCTGCTTTTATCAGCAGTGTGGCAAGTTTTTTAAAGTGTCTCCTGGCACACCTCCTCGCTCCATTTCCCACCCATTGCAAATGAAAAACTTGGGGCCGGCCCCGAGCCTCATTAGTTGGCAATTATGAGAGCGGGGGAGAGGAAGAGCGGGATAGCGGGAGAGCGGGAGAGAGCAGCGACCAAATGGCCTGCTTGTCAAAGTAAGAATTTCCTTATTGAAATTGTTTTTCTCGCCCTCCAGGGGCAAAGAGACCAGAGCGTATCCTGGTATCCCTGCCAAGGATCTGCGAGGGGGGGGATAATCAATGGAGTGGAGTGGAGGTTCGTCTCCCCCTCTGCTAATGCGGATTTTTCCCTCGGACTTAAATGACTTTTCATTTGTGTTTGATAGAAAAGCGGACGCCTTTCTAATTAGATGGTTCACAGACCCTCCCCCGATATCGGGTGTCCCATAATCCCTAGTGTCCTGTAAATGGAATGCACTTGGCTAAGAATCGTTTTGCAGTCTGCTTCGAGGGTTGCACATCCCCTTTTAATAGTTTTGATTGCGAGGGTGGCAGGGATTCTAGTTCTTAGGGGTTTCTAGTTTTAAACTACGTTTGGGCAATGTTTAAACACGTTTTTCAATGGCATAGGATTAGGCATGCAGCGTTTCCGATAGGAAAAGCACATCAAATAGTCTGCAGTGGGATATCATTTAGGGATACATTGCATTTATATTGCTATGAGATCTAAGACTCTTCGACACCGGCATGCCGCTCCTGGGACTGGGACTGTGTCTGCCCCATGTCCCATGTCCTTTAAGCATTGTCAGTCGATGGTAGAAGGATGTACGAACAACGTGCGTACCCCCATATATTTCCCCGGATTCTGTGTCTCGTGCAACAGGGAAAGTCAATGATTGTGTCGTTTAGAAGGGAAACCTTCGTCAGGCTCAGAAAGCTTAAGTTTAAGTTGGATGCAAAGGCTGTGCAGGGGAACGGGCGGGATACATGAGCACATTTAACTGTTTATGGGATGGAATACTTCGTCCTCAACTTCGTCTGTGATCTCGTCCAAGCGGATGAACACAGTCTTGCTGGTCTCACAGCCGGCGAGGGAAAGGCAGCTGCCACACACCAGAACGAGGCGTGTGGCATTGGTCCCTAAGCTATTTGAGCGCCAGGATAACCTGGCGATGGCCATCGCTGCCGAAAGGTGCAATCACATTGATCACCTCGTGCGTGTGGATGTTCAGGGTGAACTTCCCGCCCCTGTCCGGCCGCTTGCCATTTATGCGAATGCCCTTCGTGGTGAAAATGGTCTGGAAAACATACCGACTCAACTTCATCGAAACGATAGGGCATCAGGCGCACATAGCTGCTTGGGAGCCTTATGGAGAATTCTGTCTCCGGTTCATCCGTCAAGTCATTGCCGCAAAAAAAAATCTGCAGGAATAAAATGATCATTTTCGAATTAATTTCACTGATTTCTATCGTAGTCACAATTTTTCTTTTTTTTTTAAATTACCTTCGTTCTTCATGGTTGCACGGGTTAATCAATAAATTAAATTAAATTAAAAACTAATTGAAATGAATTTCAAGCACAAAAATTGCATATAGAATTGTGGAGAATGTTATGTGCTCTCTGGTAACGTAATAATTTAGTAGATGAAGAAAGGACAGAGAAGATATATATATTTATATCCGTATATTGCAGAGTATTATTATGGATTATTAGTTTATTGTTTTATTTTGGGTGCAGTAAAATTTAAGGTATAATTATAAATATATTTCTAAAAAATACATATAAAGCTATAGGAAAATCGTAAGAATCTTATGATTTGCTATAACCGGAACTCACAATTTTTATGAGTAGCGATAACAGAGCACGGCTGTATATAGTCATATATTTTCTCAAAAGAAAATCACCCTCTAGATGAAATTAGTTTTATGTTGTTTTTAAAGTTTGCCTCACAATATTTTAGACTAATTTTTGCCGGAAAAATAGACACTTTTGGCTGGAAATATTTTTTTTTTATAAATTAGAAAATAATGTATATTAAACCACCTATTTCATAAAAAACCATCCTTTAATCATCTGCAATTTCAATCGCGTTTTCAAAAATATTTTCATGATTGTAAAATCTTAAGTACAATTTTCTTAGCAACATTCTTTATCTCTCTATCTATTCCCCCACAAAAACTTGATTTTATCTACACTTGTATCTTATTTTATTTATACACCTTGTTATCTAATACAATGAAACTTTTTCAAGTAGTTTTTTTATCAACACTAAGTTGTCTTTAATCTGTGGGGAGGGGGGGGAAAGTTCAGCTGCTGCCTGCTACCAATGCTGCCGCTGCCTTGTGGTAGTCTCTGCTGTGACCCATAAAAATCAAAGAAGAAAACCCTTGCCGCCCATTCCATGCCATTCCATTCCATAACTTTGGACGTTAGTCAATTCCATTTGCTATCTATTCGCCTCAATCACTGGCTTTCTTGGCCTTTGAACAGCCAGCACAGCGCCTACGCATCGCATCGCCAGCCCCCAAACTGTAATCCACTTGACATATGGGATACTTAAGAGCCTTGGCCCATCGCCCTTGCATTGGGAGGGGGCTTTGGCTTTAGCTTTGGTCAACTTTGTGTCACAACTGTCGTCGGGTATTTCGAAGTGTGAGAGAGAGTGCTTCTTGCAGTTTGTTTATTTCACTTTTGTGGGTTTCGATGCCATTAAATATTGTCATGAATGGTGTAGAAATAATATTTTAATAATATCTAAGAGGAAGGAACGAGAAAATTTAAATGAAATTTAAATTAAATGAATTTTACCACACTCTTTATCATTTTTTAGTCTTTTTAAAAATATATATTTATTTAAATATATCTATACATATATCTGTCAAACATCTAACTTCATTAAAACCGGAATAGATCGGAAAAAGTTTAAACAGCTGCTTAAGAACCAACTGATTTATGTACGGATTGAAGTTGGCTGTGATGTGATTTCTGTATGGAGTGAAGTTGGTTGCTGCCTGTACGGTGACAGCTTCGGCCACGTCTTCTATGTATCCTTCTTTTAATATTCTCTTTTTTTTATAATATTATTTAATTTAATATTTACTGGTGTTTGTCAGATCTTTCAAATACTCAATTTTACAACAATTTTACATACATTTGACATTGGTTCATTTTGTCGATTTCCTTAGAATTATCCTCTTGGCTTGCCATAAAATTAAAAGCTTTTTGTAGACTTGTTTGTGGAGAAATATAGAAAGTAATGTGGTATAAAGTGTTATACTCTTGTATGATGGCCATCTAGTACTCGACTCTATCCGTTAAGGTTCATTCCATAAGGTTCCTTATTTGTATACTAGTTTCTAAGATACTAAAGCACTAAAGCAGAAATATCTTTATACCAGTTTATCTTCCTTTGAATGAAAGCTTTCTTGGTGGAAACGCCTATAACTGGCGCCATCAAGTGGCGTTTAAGCGAAACTACATATTAGTACCAAAATTCTAGGAACTACATTTATGGAACAAAAGTCCAGGTTCAAATTGCATTTCGAGAATCAAAATTGTTTTATTTCTGTAGTACAAAGAAGGGAGAGGTGGAGGGTCATGAGGATAGCTCTATAGCAAAAGTTATGAGGAAAACAATGAAGTCAAAAAAATAAAAGTGACGACATATCTTTCGCTATTCTCCTCCTCGTAGCGATCCCTATAATATGTAATAAGATAATCCTTAACCGCAGAACCCAATAACTATTAGGAGGAGGTCATGTGTAATATATGTCCGCTGCTTTTGAATGGCGCTGGTGTTGTTTATAAGACTTTTGAACTTATATTTCCGCGCTCTCTTCCATAATTATGGAATCCCTTATACACGCAACCCTTATACACAAACCCTTATACAGAAATATAAAGACCTATCTACCCCTGAAGTGTTCATTTCCTTTACCATAACGTATCCCTGAGAGTTGTTCATTTTCCTTTGCCATAAAAACCGCCATTTGAGTGCTGTTTGAAAAGTTACTCAATTTCCTACCCCTAAAGGTTCACTGGAGTGAACATTTTCCCAGCTATAAAACAGCCCCTAACCTTTGAAAAATGAATTGAGTTTGAGTTTTTGATATTTGGTGCATAAAATGAGTGGTTCTCTCTGTAAAATGAGTAGCGTTCCACTGCTCCGAGTAGTTTTCCACCCCTCGGAAAACACTCACTATTTTGGCAACCTAATGAATGAGTGAATCCGTCAATTCACACATCCCCCAACGGATGCCTTGCATTCCGAGTGGCACGCATATAAATGGCACATTATTATCCCCGGTGCAAGTGCAACAACTGCCTTACCCTGCCCCGCCCTGCCCTGCCCACACTCTGTCACATTGGACAGGACAGACATTTCGCCGTATATCCCTTGACGGTCACATTTTTCAGCAAAAAAGTTTTTTGCATTTCCCCACTAAACACAGAACACAGAAAAAAGTGAGAGATGCGAAATAAGCAGCAGAAGGAGCAAAAATAAACAACAAAAAAAGCAAAGCTTTTACTTTAATTAAATGCGTGCGTGTTGGGCCAAGTCCCAATTTAGATTTTCCTCTGACTTTGTTCTTCTATCCCCCAGATATGCCTCAAACCCCACCCCCACGGAGGTTGTATCTTCTCTTGCAGTTCTTTGATTAACGGCAGGCGCTTTGGAGGAGCCTCCCACTCCCACAACCCCTCCATCCAACGGTTCTTTAGCTACTTTTATGCTGATTGAGTGGGGGCTTATCTGCATTCTGCCACGAGTCATGGGAGTCGAGTCCCATCCCTGCACAGGAGGTAAGCCCTCACGAGTTATAACATAACTCATCCGTCGGTCGTTTATGTCAATTGTAAGCAAATCAGCGCCAAGGCATTAAATCCATAAAAAAATGGGACACCAACCAACAAATGAAACGAAACGGAAGGGAAAAACCGCAACGAAAATTCCGAGACAAATGTTGTTATTAAAATGGGGCATAAAAAAAGGCATATAGCATATGGAATATGATATCAAGGGTATGGTACAGCGAGGGTGGTTACAGAAGTCTATAAATCGAACCAAAAAGGTATCGATCAAAGGGTTGAAGGCAAAAGAAAGAACAGAACCTCCTTTGTACAGAAGATCTGTAAATCTTATGAGAAAATACCAGAAAATGTATGTATAAAAATCTGGCAACCGATGGGAGCTGCTGGATAACGCGTATCACATTTAAAATGCAGCAAAGATAGATATTCAAAAGCAATCCTACATCCCAAAGAGAGAATATACTAGAGGATAGATATATGAAGATCTCTCAACCGAGGGGCACTGCTGTAAGACACGTGACACCTGTAAAACTGCAGGAAAAAATGGAGATTCAAAGCAGAAAAAATACTACATCCCTAAAAGAGAAAGAAAATATAAGAGAACCGATGTATAAAGATCCTGTGGCTCGAAATTTTCTGATTTGAGAAGTTTTTCCATATATTCATTCACAAATGTTTCCGTTTTCTTTTGCTTTGGCCCCACAATTAACCCCCAAAAGAAAATATGGTATGCCCCGAATAAAATGCAGTATTTGATGGCAAACCCTCGCATGCTGATGACCGGACAAACGTGGCGGCATCCCTTAAGCAATAAAATATCCAAGCTAAAAGCCCTTCAAAATGACAGAGAGAACTGTTTGTTGCTGTTGCTGCTGCTGCTGCTGCTGTTACTTGTTCCAGAGAGAGAGAGAGAGAGAGCGGCAAGTGCTATAAATTTGAAGTATTAAAACAGATATCGAATGGGATTATTTTTAATATATGACCGAAAAACTGCAGCGCCTGTGTGCCAGTGGCAGAGACAACAAGCAGAGTGCCAGGGGCAGTGGCTGTGGCAGTGGCAGTCGCAGTGGCAGTGGAAGGCTTTCCGCATTGATGCTGGCGGGGGATTTCAGGAGCCCCAGAAGTTGTGGCAAGCAAAAGGCTGCCTTGCCTGCCATGCTGCAATTAGCCTGCTGCAAGAGAGGGAGGGAGTACACCCTCATATCCTTATCCCTAGTCAAGTGTTGCTACAAATTGCCATCAGCAGCAGCAGCAGCGGCAGCAGCAGCATCCTCTCATTCTCCAGCTCTAGGAGGACTCCCCCTGCCCTGCCGCATTAGCATTGCCAAGTCTTTCCCGCTCTCTGGCAGCATCGCATCACACAGCTGGCATTTTCCGCTGCGTAATCCTTTTATTAATCCTCGTGGCTTGGTCTAAAATCCTTTACACTGCTGTTGGCACTTTTGCAAATCATGACAAAAAAAAGAAACCGCAAGCTTAAGAAAAATATGTAATACAAGGCTGAAAGCCTAAGGGTTTCGACTTTATTAATGCGCAGGAAAAAGAGTTTAGGGGAAGAGAGTTTTTTGAATTATGGAGCTAGAGTGAGGCAGTAGATCTAATTAGAGGTTCTACTGCTCGGAAAATTCTTTCCTTAAACTAAAATAGCTCAAATCGAGCTTCTTGTGCCTCTATATAATAATATTTTAACACCTGATATTATGATATTCCTTTTTGAGGCACTTTTGCCTCGAGTAAAAGGTTCAGACTATTGTTTTCTGAATTCTTTATAGAATAGCTATAGCTATAGAAAAATCAGTACAAAGATATAATTATTCAAAGCAAAATTACCATAAAAAAAAAGATTTTTTCAAGGAGTCCAAAATGCTTCTTTTAGCTGTTGCCTTGGGAAAGATATTTCATGAAAAAAAAAGTTCTATATTTAAGAAATTAATTAATTCGTTAGGAAATGCTCTCGCAGGCCCAGTCTACCCCTGTGATACCCTGTGTGATTTTCTAGACAAGATAATAAGTAGCAAACATACGCAAAAAAACGCCCTGTTCGCCGGCTGTACATATCTTTGGCACCCAGTGGCTCCCAGGGAGAAATTTGTTGCAATGTTTAGCGTAGATTAAAAATTAATTGGCCAAAAGGATGGAGGGGTACATATTCTGGGGGCAGAGAGGGGGCTCCTATTTCTTAGCCCTTTTTCTTTTTGGCTGTCTGTCTGTCCGTCTGTCTGTGATCTCCGGAATATTTATGCGCCACCGTGTAATTTGTGTTGATTATTTCACTTTTTGTTTATTCGTTGAGTTTTGTGCGGAGCAGTAGCAGGGCGCAGCTGTGGGAGTGCTAAAAAGTATTACGCATTTCTTGGCGTATGGTTTTTTAATAAAGCGAATTAATCAAGACCTCTCTCTGGGTCTGGGCCTGGGCCTGGGCGCGGGTCCTGCAGCGGGGCGTGGAGTCACTTTTTCCAAGCATCCACCATCCTTCATCCTTCATCCTCCATCCTCCATCCTGGGTTTCCTGGAGCAGAGCTATGGGAGTGGCGCAGCGGGCGAGAAAGCCCGCGCTCAACCTTAAAAATTCAAAATGCACTTAACGAAGCATAGCGCGTAAACCGATAGCCAAGAAGGGCTAGGAAGAGAGAAATATGGGCGGATAGGGCTAAGAAGAGAGGGTTGAGCGGATGGAGCTGAAAAGGGGAATGGAAATGGAGGAAATGTAGGAGCAACAGCCACCAGAAGGGCGTGTGGTGTTGTCCAGAAGGACCAGCAAGGGGTGTTGTCCAAAAGGACCAGCAAAGGGTGTTGTCCGTTGTCCGTGGAAAGCCTTTTTTCTTTTTGCCTTTAATGCTATTGGCAGAAGATGCTACGTGAGCAGCTTTTGCTTTCAGGGGAATCTCGATTTATACAGCGCTTGCGATTAGCTATGAGGAAAGTAAGTAAACCCGAATAATCGCAGCAAAGGGTTCGATTTTTTGGATAATTAAGATGAATACTTCGAAATATTTGAAGGTTTCTAGGGTAAATTTATTCGTAGAAATTAGAAAACACTTTAGAAATAGAGAAAATAGGTATTATTCTTCTGAAAACACAATTGAAAAAAATGGAAAGAAAACTAATCTATTTATTGCATTTAAATCTTATAAAATGTTTAAATAAAGTAATTACGATTAAAATTAAATAAGAAAAGGGTTTATTTCGGTTTTAGATCTTAGTATTATTTCTTTTCAATAAATTTGTATGAGAAAATACATATGGAAACCGTATAAACAGTTTAAAATATATTTAGAATCTGCAGTCGATGTCTCATGCTAGATTTGGTTTAAAAATCAATTTCTCACATCAAATAAATAACTAAATCTTTACTTCAAATTTCTTAAAAGATCGATGGGTAAAGCGCTTATAATTTGTATCGAAAATGTCCTTCAAAATGTCTGGGCATTCAATAAGTCCATCACTTGTCCTTCATCACCTTTTTTCGCTATTTTTTTTTTCGTTTGCTGTTTTGTCAAAAATATTGTAAAATCTTTTTTGAGTTGGTGGCACTTTATCAACATTAGCGTTACTTGTTTTTCCCACCCCTTTTAGCCACCCGATGTTGGTGCGGCTGCTGCTCCAATGTTGCGGCTCCTGCTCCTCCTCCTGGTCCTGCTGCTGATGTTATTTTTTCGTGCTGCTGCCTTTTTCACGCACCACGCACCATGGGAAACGGGCATCAGGCGTCAGGCAACCGGCAACCGGCAACAGGGTTTCGGTGTTCGGTGCTCGGTGTATGGTGCACGGGCTTCGGGTTGGGAAAAAGTTAATTCAATTAGCTTGACTTTGCCACTTAAGCTTTGCCTTTTAATAATAAGCAGACGGTTAAGTACTTTGCCAGGCAACAGGACAGGCCAAAGAGACAGCCAGAGAGCCAGAAAGACAGAGAGGGAGAACAGCAGTCGGGGGTTGTGTTTAAATTAAAATTACGAAAAATATTAACAAGTATGGGTGCGCAATATACATGAATATATTCGATATTTAGACTGAGGGATAACTGAATGTTGGGATGGAAATGGATCTAAATGGGATTTTGGTCAAAGAAAGGCTTTCAAAATGAGAAGAACTCTCTAAAAATGAGTAGGAATTATTTTTTATGAGAGGAAACTACTCTTAAAAAATATGTATGGAATCTAACGAGATCTGATAGATATTTTGATATTTTAAAAGTAGAAGATACAAAAAACTCCACCTTTGTTTCTCATTTAGTCGAAATTAATTGTCAGAAAATTATTTAGAACTCCAGCCAAATACCACATCGTTCCATAAGTGGGTTAAAGTAATTTGATTGATAGAAAAATCACTCAAAAATAAACGAAAATAATGCACAAAGAACGAACATTTAAATAACTTAGCAAATCAATAGAAAATTATAGCATTTTCCACTGTGTGGTGTTGATTTTCTTTAGTTTTATGCCTAAAGAATCGAAACTTGAACAAATAATCGACAACTTTTCACCGACTAATCGGTTAACAATTAAGTGTCAAGTCATAAATCATTAGGCAGAAAGAAAATGGAGCATGCGGAACATGAGGCACCTACACTCCATTCCCCCCCTCTTGCCTGCTCCACTCTGCACGGACTGAAGTGTATGTTAAATGTCAATAAAAGGAAGCGAACGGCCGTCGGACCTCCTGCTGTGGATAAATGTCAGAGTCAACATTGCGTATGCGTAATAAATGTCATTAGGAGCATGTAGTGTGTGTGTGTGTGTGTGTTTGTGCTTATGAGTGTGTATGAGTGAATGCTAAGTGGGCGTGGCATACGAGGGAGGAGGAGGGGAAAATTTGCTTGTGCAATTGCACAGAAACATAAATCAAATAAACAACTCAATTGAAATGCTAGTAGGCCCCGCTGCCACTAATTTCATAATTATATTGTCAGAGACATTAGTGGGATGTCCTACCATCCTACCGGGATGAGAGGATATATGCATTGTCCTGCGCAACTCCTTTATGTGCTGAAACTCCTGCTGAAAGTGAGCACTCTCTTCTCTGTGCCTTTTTGGTCACGTTTCAACCTTTTGCTTAATGAGTAAATCGTAAACTAATTGCAAGATAATTAATTTTAATTATTTGTGTATTTTACTTCTAATTCCTGCCTCCTCCCGCCGTGGCCTCCACACAACGACATAATCAGGCACCCGTCTCCACCCGAAAAAAACAGAAACGGAACTGAACAGAGCGGAGCGGAGCAGAACAGAGGAACCATTAAAAGCACATTAGCTTGTTAAGCGATCCCCTTTATCCTTTCGCCGGGTAGGCACTGGACCTCCCTGCCACACGTGCAACATGTTTCCCTGCCGTTTGTTGTCTTTGTTGTTGCCACTTCCTGCCCCTGCCTGCCCCTGCCTGCTTTTGTGCTCCCTGTTCATACATCATTATCATTAAAGCGTTAAATTGTTTTGTTGTCTTAGTGCGATGATGTATAATGTATGAATTGCTCAGAGAGGGAGAGAAGACAATACAGAAGGCAATAGAGAGAGAGGTATAGGGAAGGGAATACAGAGAAAGGCTCTACCTAAACTTTGGACTGGACTCTACCGCCGGAAAGTAATCCAAGTGCCGTCTGTCTGTGGCACGTTTAAGCACGAATTTCCCCCCATTTACTGAAGTTTTGATTGCTGACGGCCCCCCAATAATAATGGCTGGGATTAGTTAGTCGACTCGATTGTATCGTTCCCGACCGTAATAGAGTGTCTGGGGACTTGACGGACGCCCAGATGACGGCTGTCCGATAAGTATACGAGTATTTGTAGAACCGCGAGAGCGGGATAGTGAGTGTGGGATAATTATGATGAGCAGCAAAGTAAATACAAAGGAATTGGGTAAAATTCGATTAGGAAATTATGAAAAAAAAGAACGAACATTAATTTAAGGAGAAAAGTCTCTTGTGCAGAAGAATCAATCAACTAACGAAATTCCAAGATATTCAATTAACTAAAGACAGGCCAAAATATTTAGATTCAATTGAAGCAAAGAATATACTCTTAGATAAATCATTTATCGCTCTCTTTCTTTGTTTTCTTTAGTTTCCACAGTTTTCTGCTAAAAACTAACTACCTTGGGAGGTCATGGCACTTTTTGGACAGACATCTACTTTTAGGAAGGGGGTTTTCCTCTTTCGAATGAACAGCATCTGAGTCGCAATCTTTTATTTTTATTAAAATTCACTTTCAAGTTTAAAGTTCAGCCTGGACTCCGGTTAGAGAAAGGAAAGCAATTTGGGAAGGAAATGTTAAAAAACTGTAGTATACTTTGTCTTTTTGGGATTTCACAATATATTTCTCTCGAAATTTATTTCTGCTGGCAAATTTTTATCTTATTCATTGGAAATTATTACGATGGAAATATCCCTAATATTCTAGGGAAATTTCTGTGCTTTGATTTATTTTTTTTATTATTTCAAAATGCAAAAAAAAGATTTTTCCACTTATAATAATTTTTACTATACTATACAAAAATAAAATAAAAGAGTTAGAAAATTATGTTATAATCCTTAATCATTTAAATATCCCATATTCCATTTATATTCTTCAGGTATTACCTTCAATTATTATTATTAAACTTGCAGACTTTGTTGTTTCTTTTTGGGGAAAGGAAAGTAGTAATTCCCAAGGCATAAACACTTCGACAGTTTTCCCTCAAACCATCGAAGAGTTTTCCTCTTTCTACAGAGCTCTCCCCTTGCCCGTTGCTCCATCATTCACTCAATTTCACTCGTACAGAAAAAGAACTGGGAACCCCAAGGTTAAGGCAGAAATTAAGCAAAAAAAAAAAAAACAACCAACAACAACTTTCTTCATGTTACATTTGTAATTTTTCTTGTCATTTCGTTTCGGGATTGGGGTGGGAGGGGGCGGGACTGAAACTTTTACTCGTAGAATTCCTCGTACGAATGTAGTATATATCTGCCATACTTTGTACATGTCATGATTAAATATTCATGATTTCAGTCACAGGAAGGCAGAAGGAAAACGGCAGTTGTCGAACGAAGTAAGGCAGGACGAAAAAGTGAGAGTGGATGGTACATCTTCATACACGCAGAAAAGTATGCTACATTTTTATGGCTACCCCCAAGAAAGACAGAAAAGAAATGTTTTTGGTATTAGTTTATTTACCGTTACACGCTCAGTTTCTCCAGAAAATTGTGAGCTGGAGGAGATAGACTCTCATTTGGCACTGCCATTAATGTAGCCGCTAAGTGGCAATGTCATGCTAGGCAGGCAGGCTGGCAGAGCAGTCAGGAGGCTCTTCCTTCACCCCATCATCATCAAAAGGACGAAGGCATATCTTCACCCTTGAAAAAATACCACAAACGCAAAGATATCCAGGGCTAAAAAGGGTGCGTACTGTCAGAGAGAGGGAGGGAGAGAGAAGTGGGGGGGGACCAGCGGTCTATGCATATTTCATAAGCAATTACTAAGCACAAGACCCCACAGCGAAAGCATCGCTTTTTGGCGGCTTTCAGTCATTTTGCATTGAGCTGCCACCGAAAAAAAAAACGAACACATAAAAGTAGCCTAGAATTTGGGTTCCCAGAAGTATAGATACTCTAAATATGGGTATATCTTGGTGAAGATATGGGAAACAGAGATCAGATTTTAGTCTTTGAGGCATACAACTTAAGATCAATCGTTTCTTTCTTAATTTTATGGTTTAGTGATAAGATTTAAATATATTTTGGCTTTAGAAACTGCAAAAGAGTAAGAAATGCTGGCTGTCAAAGATACCCTAAGTAGCTGTTGGTCTAGGGGAATATATAGGAAATATATCTGTGATTATGGTTTAGTTCGATTGAAGAAGTGACACAAAGATTAAAGATTGCTCTTTTCTGTCGAAGAAATTTAGGATTACAATTTAGAAAATATAAAACCTTATTCTAGGCAAAAATATTCTTCGAATCGTAATATCCTGTTTTCCCAAAGGGTACTCCTGAATTAAATCGCCACTCGACTGACGACTCAATTGCGAGCAAATGACAAAAAAAAACAAAACAAAAGCCAAGAAGTGCTCAAAAGTAGGCAACATAATTTCTGATTACATTTTATGACATCAGAAACCACACACACATGCACCCATACTCCCCTCTACACACGCTCCCACACACTGATGCCAACCCTCCTCCTTTCGCATTGTTTCTTCTCATTTCCTCAAAGTCCTCCCAGCCCCAGCCCTTGTTTTGTTTTTTTTAGTCATTGCTTCCTATTATTTTGTTATTAAATTACACGCAATTGCCTTTGACTTTGCGGATGTTTGTCAGTGTGTGTGTGTGTGTGTGTGTGATGCGTGTGTGGAGCTCAAAGTTCAAAGAGAGTGAACAAATCCCCATTAAAAGTTGATTTTTTGTTTGATTAAATTTGACATGTCATCAGCCTTGATGATGATTTTTTGATTAAACCAAAACAAAAAAAAACAAATTTTGATATTTTCGGTGGCTTTTGATTACAAATATTAGAAATGAGATTAATTTAAGGACTTCAAATTAAGATTTGTATATGAAGAAAAACCTGAGAAACCAATTGAAAAATGCAGGCCACTAGTATTTTATCTTTCTTGAACACTTTATATTTTATCTACACTTTCCCTAGCTCCTTATTGGTTTTACTCTAATTTAAGCCTCTTAGTCTTAAGATTTCCCTGACATATATTTACACAAATTCCTGACCTAACCAGGGCCTACACGCATTATAGTTGAAGCATGTTATCAAACAGAAGGCTCTCCCGAAACACATTGCCGAATTGCGAGTTGATTATCTACCCATAGCCAGAGAGCCGTGTCGTCGTGTCGTCGTGTAGTCGTCTTGGCCAAACAAAAGGCAACAATTATCTTAATGCCAGGTGCAAGAAATTAATGTGCTGTAAGCACATTTCAGCACAATATAACTAACGAACATTGGGACTATGACTATGACTACGGGGTATAACGATGTCATCGCACTTAATCTTCGATAAAGGAAACAGCCCCCAGAACCTCCCAGAAAGGAAGCAGAAAGGTACTGCAGGACAAATCGCTTTCCCAAGGATAAAGGTTCTGTATGAATGCCTCAAACCCTCAAAGATAAGGTTCCTCGTCCCCCATTTATAAGAACTTCTGTCGGGCTCTGTCCCTCATCTCTCTCTCCGTTTGTTGTCGCTGTCCCTTGTGTTGCTTCTGTTGTCTCTGTTGTTCTATCTCTGGGTGTCTCTGCTGTTGTCTCTAGGTGTCATCTATTTGTATTTTTATGTGCCTTACTGTCAACGAAATAATTGAGTAACTTTTGGGGTTGTGCCTATGTGGTCCTGGGTCCTTTGAGGTGGCAGGACAGGTGGCTAGTTGTTGACATCTCAAGTGAAAGGAAGAGCAAGTGTTAAGGGGGATAAGCGGAAGGGTTTCAAAGCTGTGGAAAAAGTACAGAGGCATTTAACATATAGGATGAAAACTGAAAACTGGCATAACAATTAGTCATTCGAAAGGGAAGTAATATGAAAAATGAATGAGCTGTAATTTGAAAAACTTAAAAATGCCATATGTTTGACGTTTTATCCTAGAATTTGAAGCACACACAAATTCTTTCATTCTTAAAAATGTCTTGATTTTGACAAAGAAGAGTTAACCATCTCCACATTAAAAAAATATAAATAAATACAAAAAAAAATGTAATGAAAAATAATATTAAAAAATGTAATAAAAAAAAATATAGTAATATAGAAAAAAATATGAAAATAAAAATAAATAATAAGCATAATTATGTACACAATAAAATAATTATAATAAAAATAAAATGTAATATTAAAAACAAAATAAAAAAGAATAAACAAAAGAAAAAACCATAAAAATAAAAAACAGTAAAATATAAAAAAAACAATGAAAAATACACATTATAAAAATAACAACAAATATAAAACAAAGAAGTAAAAAAAAAGGCCAAAAAAAAACCCGCATAGATCATCCCCTTAGCTAATTTCTGGTCTCACCTCCACAAAAAGAGATTTGTGCCCAAGAGTTTTACAACATTTAAGCCTAGACTAGGATTCCAATATTTCCTAGCGTTTTTTATGGCCAAAACGCTTGCATACTTGTAGGCTTTATGCCTTTTCAATGCATTGAGCCGCAACAGGATTCTTGGGGGAAACTTTTACGAGCTTACCAGTGAAGTCCACCTGTTCAGCATACACAAATAAGGAGGAAACAGTTTCGACTACAAATATCAAATATTTTTTGGGTGCGTGGGAAAACCAATTTCCCCAGGTATAGCAGCAGCACTTACTGCCTGCTATTTTTGGTAATATGACCATTTTATGGCTCACGCATGTGGCAAGCGGCGGCGGTGGCGTCTTACGGAGTGGGAAGTGCTAAAGCTAAACACGTACTACGGACTACGGACTACAACTAGGAGGCAGAGCAGATGAAATATGTTTCACACAATGCCGACACCTGGTTTTTTTCTTGGCTTTTTTTTTTTAATGAAACAATCTCAGCAAATATGATATTTTGTATGCAAACATGCAAAATATGTCGGAGAAACCCGACGAGAAAAGAAATGGCTGACAGGAAGGCTCAGGCTCAGGCTCAGGCTGGCAGCCGAAAGAGCAGTCGTCATAAAAAGAAATACGGTAGAGCCAGCCCCCATGCTGAGCCGCCACTTTCCCCTCTCTCCATCTCTCCATCTCTCTCTGTGTGGGTATATCATTGTGGGGGAGTGATGATGGTTCGTGCGAGTATGGTATGATGGTAGGATGGGGGTTACCTCACATCTTACGTCAACAGATAAATAAACAAATATTTGCGTTGACAATAAGGCAGGGGAGCCAAGGCGGCAATATTAATGTACACTTTGAAGGTGTTCCAGAGAACGGAATCCAGAAGACTTGTAGAGAAATTACGAAATGAGAATATGCATATTATTTGTTTAGATTCAAAGGTATATCCATATTAATGATCCGATCGAAATCAGATTCTGCAGTCTAGTAGATATTATCACACTTTCTTATATCTTTGAATATCTTTCATCTGGTAACACAAATTCAATTGAAATCTCACTGAAATGGCTACCAGAACACCCCTTGGGCCGCAGAAAGGGGACTTGAAGTGAACATTTGGCAAAATATTCGCCATTCCAAACGCATTCCAAAGTCAAGAGATTCCTGCTTTTAATACATCAATGCCTTTTGTCAGCTGCATTTCAAATGAGAGGCACAGAGAACCCTTTGATATATTCCTACATATTTTTGTTATATATTTATGGGATAACGCACCCTCTAAAAGGAATGCCAGGGCTCTCCATCAATTTTTGAGGATATTGTATATCAATAATTCAATATTTATTTTCACTTTTTGTCACAATTTTCCTGTCGTAACGAGGAAATTTAATCTTTTTCTCCACCTGCTCTGGCATTCCATTTTCCACTGCCTTGTGTCACGACCCCTCCTCAAATATACGCCGAATTTTTTTTATATATATATGTTTCTCCGTTGACGAAAGATCCCGAAAACCCAATTAGTTGAGGGATGACGACATTGATGGTTGAAATTTGACATCACACACAGAGGAAGGAAGAAATAAAAAGGGACAATCATCGGAGGGGGACACCAATTGATGATTGCACTCGAAAATGTATTTATAAGAATTGGAAAAATAATATCATACCCACTCCTACGGTTTCCCCATAATCAAATCATAGAAATATTGAAAACTTCTTTTATTTTTTTCCATTGATATGTTTTTTTTTGTTTTTTAGTTATTATAGTACTATGTGGTTTTTCTTTTTGATTGCCAGCCGCTGCAGGGGGTGGCCATACACAGGCACACATTGAGACCAGTTGACAGGACAACAAAAGGACTTTAGAAAAAGATAAAAGACTCAAACTGTGGGTGGTTTTTCGAGGGCGTGTCGTAGGTCTGCTTATAATGAGGTGCTTGTTAGGTGGTCCCGCAGATCATATTAAGTTTCATTTTGATTATGTTTTTCTGATTTCTTTTTTAAGGATATAATTGCTGTTTTATGTGAGGTGAACAATATGAAGGGGAATGGGTGGTACTTTTAGAGATTTTATACATTTTGAAGGGAATTTACCCAGGCGCTTGCATTGTTGTAAATAAATAAATATCATTCATTAGCCAAGTTTCAAATTCCGAATCGAACCGAAGAACTAAATTTGTTCCCTCATTCAACCCATACATTTCTGTAGGTCTATATTTTCCTTGTCTGACTGCCTGTCGAATGTCCTCGTGCCACCGCCTTCTCCTCCCTTCCTACTAATTACAATTTTGTGTGCTGGAATATTTCTCAGGCTTTTCCTTTGGTCATTTGCACACTTTACACGACTGCCCGTCTTGTAGTCTCCATGGACCTACAGCTGGACATTTGTCCTGCAACCATATCATGGGTCCCCAAAACTCCTGCCCAACAGCGCTCCCCTTCTCTCTCTCTCGCTCACCCTCTCTGCAGCAACAGAGCTGTCAACAAATTAACTGTGACGCTTAGGGGGCGGGGGCCATAGAATGTGGCCTAAAGTGAGAGATATCCATAGAGGGGCTAGAGTGGGAGGGCTATCCACAGAGTGTGGCAGATAGAGTGAGACAGATGTCCATGGAATGGGGCCCTGGGTTGAGCCTCTGCTCAGGCGATTGGTGGGCACGACATGCTTGGCATGTTTTGTTGCCTAGTTTTAGGCGGACCGGGCCATATGTGTCGTAAATTCCCACACACACACATGTACCCAAGGGCCATGGCAGCTGCCTTTTGGCCCACAAATATTGAACAATTAGCTCTGCTCATGCCACACATTTTCGGGTGATTTAAATTTTTGTCCATCCTCCATTACTCTCTGGTATCTCTCGAGGTATTTCATACACTGTGAAGAATTTCTATTAAAAATTCAACAGATCTTGGCTGGTATTCCACGAGGTGAAAGGTTTTGCAGTTTTAGAAATGGGGAGAGCAATTTGGGGAATCCTTAATTCCAAATGAAAAAAAAACCAGTTTTTTGTTGTATTATGCTTTGCTTTATTATTATTATTTGTTTTTAAATATAAATATTTAATTATTAATTTATTTTTCTGTATTTTTATTTTTTGTATTATTTTTAAGGAAATTCAGCAAAATTCGCACGTGTTAAAAGTTATTTTAATATTATAAAATAGCTTTTCAGAAGCCGGGTATTCTTTTGTTTTTGTATTGCTCGCTATCTCTCTGTCTCTCCCAGAGTGGCTTAGCTGTTAAGTTTGAATTTTCGAATTTTTTTTAGAATTCTTCCATAAATTTATTTTAAATATGTCAAGAGCAACCAAACTTCGAGTGCTCCCCTCCGAAAGTTTATTTTTCCTGTCACTAGAATTGCCTGGTCTTATAAACGATATATACGTTTTTGTATAAATAATTCTGGTACGTGCGGTAATGATGCCGACACGTGACAAGGCGACAAGACAGAGAAACAGACGACAGCGTCGCTGAAGCGAGATATATATTTTCGGCGGAGATATTTATGATGGCAGTCGGTGAAGGTGTATAAATTTGCATGAGCAACTGCCGCAAAAAGCAAAGAAAAGAAAGTCCTGTGCGGGGCGCCCATATGTGGGTGACATTTTAGAGGGAGGAGAGCAGCAGCACTGCATAAGCAAATAAACAAACAATACATAAATTGTTGGAGATCCCGACATGAAGTTAAGGTGGGAGCTCCTTATGCGGGGCACGTTTTCACAAGCTTTTCCTCTGGGTTTCTTTGACTTTTTGGCTCGCTCGCTCCCGCCTTGACATTGGGGCTTTGATAACAATAATAATCATAATAATAAGGGGCATATAATAACAATCATTTTCTGCAACATAAATGGGTATGCACCTTCCGTCCAGGTCCTGGCCCACATCTCCCATTAAAAACACACAACCTCAATGTATCTTTTATAGACTGTATATTTTATTTTATTTTCCTTTGTTTTTTCTTTGTATAAAATTGGTTTATTTATGGCAATATTTTATATTTATCACAATTTTTTGATAGGCCACACATCATCGTTCGTATCATCGTTTCATCATCGTTTTGTGCGGGGCGAAAACTGTAAAGATAAAGCACAAAGAATATTTATAAAATTAGTCCAAAATGTTTATATACTCTTAAATAACACATCTACATTTTATCTATTCTTTATAGCCGATGTCATTAAACCATAAACTGTTGTAGAACCAAGAGAGAAGCGCATAAGAAGCCGCATTATGGAGATGTTTCCAAACGTGAGTAAATGTGAAAATTTAAGTTTATACTTGATTGAAATATTTAAAGAACTCTCGAGGATATTATTAAATTAAGCAATTAATATAAAACATCAGAGATATGCAGTAAAAAATAATAAATAAAAAAAAAGATAATAGAATTGCTTGGAGTGGCTTTAATACTTTAATAATACCCATTTTTTAGGTTATATATCCTAAAAGTATGCACTTTAAATCGCTTTCTCTGACATTCATTTGAGAGCCAGGTGTTCAGATTATACTGGGCTATCTATATTATCTGATTGTAAAGTGTTTTGGGAATCTAAAAGATATGATTCTGCTCTATGAATTAATGTCCATTAAGTAGTATACCAGAAAATACCTTGCTGGATGATTTAATGGAAAATTAATGTTTATATTCAATTCCTCAAAACAATGCTTTACGTTTAAACTTTAAATGTTGTTTAAGCAATTTTTAGCTACTGATTTTAAAATATTTTTCCTATAAAACTTACAATCTAGAAACTATTACCTCAGTAAACAGTTTCTATACAAAAAAAAAGATTATTTTTAATAAATATAAATTAAAATATATATGGAAATTGTACAAAATGATACGTGGAAATGGATCCATCTGGCAAGTCTATTATATTACTATAAAAACTCAATTCCGGATGAATTCTATTACAGAGGCAAGACAGTCGTTATGGTAGTAGCAAAAATCGTTGTATTTATTCCATAAACCTTACATATTTCCTATAGACCTTTTTTGTATCGGAGTCTTTTTAATTTATTATTAGGAAAATATTTGAATTATTATTTAATTGGGTAAAATATATAATTTTGATAAGGAATAGAAATCGTCTTCACTTTACACTTTCTTCAAATTGTAACTGTAATTGTGTTTGTCAAATTGGAAATTGTTTGAATGGAAGACAGCGACCCACATCAGTAATTTGAACAGCCATAATTTGTGGCTCAAAAGCGTGTGGGGTCTCTCCTGGCAAGCTCGTGCTATCAAGAGAGTAAACATTATAGAATGGCCATCTTTCCATCCACCAATCTGCTCATTTGTCAGTTTGTGCCTGCCTGCATGCCTGCCTGCCTGTCAAATCCGGTCAACAACTTCTATACGGAACACTTCACATGGAGTCCCTTTTTTGTGTGTGGGTATGTGTGTTTTTTTCTTTCTTTGCTTTCCTGTGTGTGTGTGTTGTCCCTCTTTACTCGATTATCAATCTACGTGCCAATGCAAGATTGAGAAAGCTTTTCAAGTGTCTAGACATTCGCTTGGGGGAAAACTATGCTAAAATGCGATGTAAACAGTGCTCTATCGATATTTGTCTTTCACTCAGAGAAAGGGAGATCCTGCCTCGCTCCTAAAAGCGGGAGGGGGATCTATCTGCCACTCCCAAAAAGAGGAATGAGATTGAAGCTTAATTACTGGCCTTGTGGGTCAAAGCGAGGGGCACGGGGGCACGGGGGCACCCCCGAAAATCGAACTGATTTGTTTTTGTGCCAGCAGGGACCAGGGACCAGGGACCAGGCCTCTCGTTTAATGCAATATTCCCCATAAAGAAGAAGCCTTTTTCCGAATTCATTTCCCAGTGTATGGGTGTCTGCCTTTGTCCCTGTGTGTGTGTGTGTGTCTCTGTTGAATCGAATGCGGGTCCTTTTCATATAACTTTGTGAACCGGACAGCAGGCATATCCTTGTCATACAATCCCACACACACAAAGGCAACAAATTAAACTGTTCCTCTATTTGCAAATGAATTGTGCGTGGCGTAATTTCGCAGGGAAACTTTCTTAAGGCGAAAAGGATATGTGATATGGCATGGGATACCCATAGATCGAGAACACGCAGACACACACACACTCACCAACACGTTTCACGTCCTTTACGCTTGAAATAAAATAAGTAGCATAATACTCGTACAAGAAAAACTGCTAACGAAATTGAAATGAAAGAAAAGGATTCCTCTCTCCAGGAAGAAAACTTTGCTGCCTGCCGCTTTCTGCTTTTGTATCTCTCTTGATCTCTGTCTCTGTGTGTGGAAAGTTTTTTTCTGTAAGGGGCCCAGGATGCAGGATGCTTTGGTCCTTTCTGGCATTTCATACGCTCAATTGCTGGTGGTTAGCCAGACCCGGCTGCGTGCTCTGGTCGACAGTCAATTGAAAATGAAATTGGTAAAAGTTAGCACACACAAAACTGAACGGAAAACCTCTCCTGTCTCTTCTCCATGGGTGTGGGAGGAGGGGGATTTTGTGCGTGGGGCATCTCAAAAGAGTTGCCTCAGGATGAAGCAGCAACAACGGCAGGACGCAGCAGGACGCAGCAGGACGCAGCAGGACGCAGCAGGACGTACGGGTGTACGTGCGGACAAGCATGCATAATGAGTAGCACTGTGGGGAGTGGAAGTCCTTTCTCTAGCTGGTGTCTGGTGTCTCTACTGTCTCTACTGTCTCTCTCTCTCTCTCTGTCTCTCTCTTTGCTGAATGCGGGTTACCTTTGCAAATTAATACTAAAGAGACGCGTAAAAGTATGCAACACCAAATAGCAAACAGGCTACGTGCCTGCTCCTCCAGCATGTCCCTGCATGTTTGTGCAAGGACTCTCTCGTCCCTCTCGCCCTTTTCCTGATGCTCCTGCTGTTGCTGCTGTCTCTGCTATTGCTGTCCCTCCCTGTTGTCCCCCTGTGTCCACACAGTCCTCTTGTTATACCCTGACCCTGAGAGGGGTGCCTATGACTATGCACTGAAGTTACACATGTCTAGTATTTCTTACGGTATTTTCAATTATTTGATCTGGTATTTTTCCTGTCATGTTGCTAGTATTTGTGAAGATTATTTGATTCTAAGTTTTCTTATTTTCTGCTATTCTTTCTTTTTCTGCATTTTATTATCAGGTATTTTTCCAGCATATTTTCTGGTCGTTTTTTTTATAGGTTTTTTTTTTTGGTAATTTTTCTAGTATGGTATGGTAATTTTCCATTGTTTTTCTAGTAATTATTTTTCGTTCTAGTATTGTGACATTTTTTGAGGTATTTTTCTAGTAATTTGTGTACTTTTTTCTGGTAACTTGCAGTCTAAAAACTTTCTACATAAACCATCCCAATATTATTAAAATCCACACCCAGAGAAAAAAGAAATGTCGCACCATAAGATATATACTATACAAATGTTTCTTCTTAAAAAGTATTTATAAGAAAACTCTCTCATTCCTAGAGGTGATTCAGCAAACTGGATAATTCGAGCTATAATGTTTTTGTGCGCATTTCCCTCAAAGCTAATTAAAATCGGACTCTTTTACGATATACAGTAATGAAATGCAAACAAAATATCATAATTTTTCAGCATAAAAAACCATTTTAAGAGCATTCAAGCCTCGCTCTCTGCCACTATCATTTATTCCCCAGATTTTATGAATACCTTTTTCGCCCCTGTATTTTTACTCTTTGATCATAAAAAAGAGATGTGAAAGGAAAGTTGCAATGTTTGGCAAATGTTTTATCAGTGGGACACGTTTTGTTGTTGGAACTTTTTATAGATTCCATTTTGAGTGCATTTGCTTGTTGCGTTGACTACGCACAAATTTCAGTTTTGTTCTCTTTCTCTTTTTTATCCCTTTGGTATTTTTTACGATTTATCCAGGGAACAGCAGGCACACAGACACATACGCGTCAGAATGGGCGATGGGGCGATGGGGCTTGATAGTGTGCGGATGGGAGGACCCCTTTGTGACAGATTGTTGAAGCTTAAGTTTGGTAGAGTAGAGATTTAAGTGTTTTGTTGTCAGGAGAAGGATTAACAGGGATCTGCTGCTCATACTCGTAGGTGTGGGAACATGGAGAGCAACGGAAGAACAAAGTTTGTTTTTATGCTCGCATTATTGCAGCAGATTATTGAAAGAAGTTAAGAGTTAAGATGGTTTTTGGTAGCGGGTTTTATTCGGCCCGTATTTTATTAGGAGAACATTTTTTAGAAGAAAAAGCAAGTTATGCTATTGGGTAGAACAATATGGTCAAAACGTGGTTTATTTTGGCCTTAATTTGTGGCTGTGTTAAATACACAAAAAATGTAAAGGAAACTACTTGGGAAAGCATATAGTTTTTGTCTCGAAAGAGACAAGAGTTTTTATGGCAGAAAAATGTTTTAGGTTCCAACAATCATATTCAACTCGAGACGGAAATGTATCTACCTTGGTAGCATATTATTATATTATTTTCCAGTATTTTTCTGGCAAGTATTTTTCCACTAATATTTTCTTAAAGTATTTTTCTGCTCATTAGTTAGTATTTGTCTTCTGATATTTTTCTGGTAATTTCTTTAGTATTTTTTTTTATAGTAATTTTCTATTAAAATTACCAGAAATAATACTAAAAATTGTTTCTTTGTCTACAAATATGGGCTCAAGTAGTTCTATTAAAAAACAGACTCCGGTCATTGCCTGATTTAATGGGGGACCTGTTTGGATACTTTTAATAAGTAGTTGGTCGGAACAGAAGTGGAAAATCATGGTCATTGCGTCTCCAACTCCGTGACACATGCCGGATATACACTCTTATATATTTTAAATATTTATCATAAATAAAAAAAAATTGTACTCACTTATCCATGGAAAATGTCACACGACACGTCACAACTCGCATAAAATGTCACAAGAAAAGCTGATACTGCAAACTTTCTTTATAATTTCGTTTTTGCACAAACTATTTCCTCCAGAATTTCCTATATTGTTGGTGCACATCTAAAAAAAGAGCAAAATGAAAATGGGGTTTAGTTCGGAATATATTTTACATTTACAGCAAATAATGAATTTCTAATAAAATTTCAACACAAAATCATCCTTAAATTAATTCGCCTTAATTTTCCACTGAACTTTCCCCGTAAATGTTGTCATTAATTAAACAGGAAAATGCATTTTCAATGTGATTTGAAACATGAGTATTGCATTACAATTCTCAATTGGTTTTTTCTGTACCATTTCTGTGGTGAAATTGATGTCAAAGCTAATGCTGTTTGCTCTTCCATTTGCCTAATTTTATCATTTTGTTTGCAATTGATACTGGAATAATTCATTCTCCCCCCTTTTTTCCGTGGAATTTCCATTTGCATTTGGCAAAAACTTTTTTGAGCTAAAATACAAATGGAATTGTACTTTTTTCAGTCTCTTTCGCTGGCGTTTTTTTTTGTATTTCTGCGAAATTCCAGGGAAATGGTTTTTGATAATATGTAGATTTTATTTGCCTGGATTTCAGTTTCGAGTTTTTGCCATTGTTTTTTCTGTGGTTTGAATGGGATCTGATTATAAATATTTATAATATGCATTGGTAGATGGGTTTTTTTTTCTTCTTTTGTTTAATTGGAAAACTATTTGTGGAAGAAAGATAAACCTGTTTTTACGTTAATTGAAGTTATAAATGGAATGCCTTCAACAAACATGTCGGGGTTTCAATTGATTGGAATCCAAATAAATATTACTTTGGTTTCAAAGAAAACCATTTAAATGTAAGCCTACAAATTTGCCTGATATGGATCCTCCTAAGGGGAGTTTTGATATTCTGCCTATTGTTGAGAGGCTGCTCTGCTGCTCTTTCCGAGGAGAATTGGAATTATGTAGAATATTGATAAGCCAATTCTTCACTTTATCGATGCTCTTATTTTTGGAAAACTTTTAACTTTTTCATTCTTCATTTTTTCTTATCTATGCTATAAATTTGTGGAAAAAAATGCTTGTAGAACGGAACATTTTCTTTCATTTTATTTTGTGTCATTCTGTAGAACGGAACATTTTATGATAGATTTTTTCTATACCTTTTTATGTGAAAAATTGTGTATTATTATGTGTGCGTTATTTAAATAAACCTGTATGGTTTTTAAAGTTAAATTTCTATACGACATTTAATTCAATTCATTTAGTAAGCAGCATTTTATTCAAATTTTCACGCTAAATTAGTCAAAAAGCCTGACTAAAAAGTTTTTCCTAACATGAGTTTAAATTTGATAAACTTGTGATGTTCCTTTGGGTCATTTTAAGCCATTTTCACTTAAAATCGAATGTGCCTAATTTTTCTTTTATAAAATTTGTCTTTTATTCATTTGACTGTGCTTTGACTTTTATCACATTTTATTACATTAATCAGTGTGATTTTTATCACTTTTCAGGGGCTTTTTCTTTACCTCTCCTGCTCCCCTCTCTAATTGCATTTATGGTGTTGTAAGGGAATTTTATGAACTCTCTGTACTGTTTTGGGGAGGGGGGGTTACATTATTAGCAGACACTGTAGACACTCTCACACACATACACACAAAAGAAATCGCACATAAAAATTTATTATGCCACGCCTACAGCCACTCGCGGACGAACAACTCCCCCACAATTTTCACATTAAAGCCGCATAAAAATAAATAAAAATGTGGCGCGAAAAGCAAAAGGAATATCCATGGAATCCATGGAATATTTGGGTGGGAAAATACTCACATGAGCAACAACTGCAGTGGTGGGGTTTTCCTTTCTCCTTGTTTTCCTCTTTTGGTTCTGTTTTTTGTTTTTGGATGAGTTTTTCCCACGGCGACTGTGTCGTTTACATATCGTTTCCTCTGCCATTTTCCTTCCTTTTTTCGGGATGGCTCCACGTTTCGCTGTCTAAACGATTTACGACACTTTTCCCAACTGCTTCACGCACACATTTGCACACATATTGTTTGTTTGTCTCTCTCTGTCTGTGTGTGTGTGTGTTTTATTAGCACACAGATACTCTTGGAGAGATACTGTTAAAGCAGCACAAAAATGCCGCACACGTTCGTTTTTATTATGTTAAATGTCTCCTGGGGGCACCCTCACAGCACAGCACAGGACAGGACAGGACTCTACTCGACTTGAAGCAGGAACCAGTAGCCAGCATCAACAGCAACTTGTTTCCATCTGTTTTTCCCATCTTTTGGTTTTCCTCCGTTTTCATCGTTTGGTTTTCCTCGTTTTTGTCGCTTGGCTTTTGTCAACTGTCACTGTGGCCTGTCTGTCACATTTCACATTCACTTAGACGACATTCGGATTATAAGCTGCGCGCCAAAAAGTATGCTCCTTCCTCCACACAGAAATTAGCACAATCTGCTGCTGGCCACAATTCTCGTTCTCGTTCTCGTGCTCCTGCTTCCGGGGGTTTCTGTGTGCTCAGTGGTCTCCTTTCAGCCGCTTTCAGGTTACGGAACGCCGCTCCACTCGCGACTGACGACGGGCCAAGGCATCGCTCGGTGGAAAGTCCATGGCCGGGCGATAGGGCTTTCGTGTAATCATTTCTCACCTTCACACGAGACACGTAACTCGTAAGGCAGCCGAATGGCAGGCGACCGAACGGCAGGCCGAGGTCTTCCGTTCGGTAAAAGCTCAGGCTTCGGCGGTGGCGAGTTCTGCTCTGGTGGCTCTCTTTTGTATCACCTTTGGGATTGTATTACGGTAACTCTCTTTTGAGTTTGAGTGGGTTTAGGCTTTGCATTGTGGGATTGACGCTACAATAACTCTCTTTGAGTTGAAATCCTTTTAGGTTTTTGCTTGTGGGATTACTGCTCTTATGTTTCATTTTGAGTGAGTGGACTTAGCTGGAGCTGCTTCTGACTCTGTTAGCTCTTTGGAGTGCGTTCTCCGAAGGGATACTGCCTTCAGTCCGAGCTCTTTTTTGAGTGAGTGAATTTAGTAAGAGATATTTTTACTCTGTTGGCTCTTTAGAGTGAAACTTCTATCAGTTTCAACGAGCTCTTCTTGGGTGAGTCGTTTCAGCTAACGGAATTTTAACTCTGATGCCAAAGCGCTCTCTTTTGAATAACTTTAGGACTAAAAGGCTGTGAGTGTTGTTCCTTTTAGGCGCCTTCTGTTAACTCTCTTTGAGTGAGGCCTTCTTTTAGGCTATTTTTACAGTCAAATTTATACTCTAGTAGCGCTCTTTGAGTGGGTCTACTTTAGATTAGCGTAATCTGGTTGCATTTTCATCCCGTCAAGCCGTTCCAAGTTGTTCCACTCTAAGAGTATAAAGGATTTTATTTGAGTATTTTTTCTAGCTTAAAAATAGTTTTTGCATATTTTTTAGTAGCAGAAATTGAGTTTTATTGCTTGAGTAACTTTCTGTGAAGAGAACGTGAGCCAGTTTATTTACCTTTATTTTCTCTCATTTTGAAAATGAGTTTAACTTTACATAGAGCCTGTTAACTTTTGAGCTGTATTTCTCTTGAGCTGCACTATGCAGTTTGCTCATTGAGCTGCAGCTGCAGGAGCTACAAATGTGCTCCATGCTCTTAGAATTTTACGAGTGGTTTTCTATCCACGAAACAACCGAGTCAAACTTTTGTGCTCTTCCAAAAACTGCCTCTGGAGTGACTTTTCATCACTCGTTGCCATGCTCTTTCTTCTCCGGAGCTTCGGCTGTCGTTAGCTTTCCCGATGGTTTCCGCTCTTCCGCGGCTCGGATGAAAATTCACCTCAGACACGAACGGGTCGAGTCTCCTACGGTCGGGTGTTCGGGAAAAGCACGACACACAGACGCACACACTGGACTCGCGGAAAAGACGAGCACGAGCACACGGGGGCCATGCTCTGGAGCCTTGGCCAATCGTAAAAGTTTTCTACGGTATTTAGTACAATTTCGGGATTTGGCAGGATGTAACGAGCGGTGTAAGGAAACAGAGAGCGCGCGTATCCTACCCATCCTATCCGTGTGCGATAATTAAACAATAACACGAATACATAGCCGCTACAACAACAACAAAAAATATATATAAAATAGAGGAAAAATCTGTAAAAAAAAATATATAACAAAAGTGAATCGAAAATTATATAAAAAAATTAAAAAGAAAAAGGAAATGCCCGTACCGGCAAAAAGTGTTTTCTGTCCAGAAATTGCCCCTTGCCCAAAAGTAAACCCCCCGCGGAAATCGTCAAAGTCTTCGGCTTGCCTCGGTTCTTCGTCTCCCGCCTCTCCCCCTTCTGCCATGCCACTTAACCCCATAATGCCCCTTGTACATGTGCGTGTGTGTTGTGCCGCAAGCCGGTTAATGGTTCGACGGTGAAACCTAGGCTAATATTTCCCCCCCTCGACTCCTGCAAAGGAAATCAACTGTGACTGTAACTGTAACTGTAGTCGATATATACGTACAGATGGATTCCAAATATAATGGTAAATCTTTTGCAAAAAATGAAAAAAGATTCTGCGGCAGCGCCAGCAGCAGCAGTACCTTTGTGTGTGTGTTTGACCTGGAAAATCGGAAAATCGTTGACATACTTAGGTTTTCTTATCATTTTTGTTTGATTTTCAATAGATTTTGTAAGAGATTATCAAGAATAGAGAAGGCTGTGAAAGTATCCCTTTAAGATGGGGTTTTTCTTAGAAGGAAAACGTCTCATCTACAGCTTTTTTATGAATTTGTTTAATTTATAATTGATTTATTCTATAAAGAATATGTTTTACCATATTCCCTTTAAAATGGGAACTGTAAAGAAGATATCTCGAAGGGCTTCTTGCCTGTGGACATTTTCCTTCTCGCATAAGAGTCTCGGAATATTGTTGAGGCAGGTTTTCTATTAGTTTGTTTCATTTTGGATTGGTTTTTATTGCTAATCAAATGAGGAAAACCTCCAAAGTTAAATAATATTTATTCCCTCTAAATATGGGGCTTATAGCTGACATTTCGTAGTAGTTCTCCTCTGTGGTCTTGCCCTGCTGGGTAAAAGGGTCTTCTCCCTTTCAAATAGGGATTGTACGGGATAAATTGGTAAAGGAACTCCTCCAGACGGCTCTAGACAATCCTCCAACTATTTAACAGATATAGTACCTTATCATAGTTTTTTGTTTAATTTCAAATATATTTTCCTTAAATTCTGTTGGCTTATAAAAGCCCTAAAACTTGTTTCAGTATTATATTTATATTCCCTTCAAGAAAGGGAGCAAGGATAAGGGTATTTTGGGCTTTCCCCTCCCCTCTATTTGAAGAGCTTCCCCTGTAAAATACTCCCTCGTACATTTCAGCCACAGATTTCGTCCATAATTTTGATCAATTTTCATTTGATTTTCGACAGCTAATCAAAGGGCAGCAGCCCCTTGTAACCATTTCCAGGGAAATACCCTTTAAGCAGGACAGTAGCCCCTTTCTTGGGTACATCCCTATCCTCCCCTCCGTAATAGTGTCGTTTCCTTTATTTCTACTTTTATGGTTACCTTTTTTTCTTCTTTTTTTTCTGTGTTTGGGGTTCCCTTGGATTTGGTTCAGTTTCTGGCTTTGGCCGCACACACAATTGAAAATTCAATTGATTTACAAAATGAAGTTGCTATTGAGGAGACCCCGGCGAAAGATACTTTTTATCTATTTTCATTTGCAGTTTTACGATTGGGAAAGGCCTTGGGGGTCTGCGACTTGATTTTTCTCCTTAAAGCGAAACCGTTTGGGCAATTTTTCACAGAGTTTTCCGCTACAGCAGGAGGAGGGAGCAAGGGATAGCAGGGAAGGGATATCTGCAATTTGGTGCGAAACTAACGCCACGTTCTCATCCACTGATTGTTGTTGGTTTTCCCCTACCCTCATCGTGTGTGAGTGTTTGTGTGTGTTTTGTATCTGTGTTTGTGATTGGAAGCGGCCTAAAATCGCTTTAGGAGCAGCTGTGAAGTGATTTCTGGGGGGAAAAAAGGGCCTGGGCCTGGTCCTGGTCCTGGGCCTGGGCCTGACTGCAGAGACAGAGAGAGCCCCACACAGATTGACATAGTTATGTTCTCAGGCCAGTAATGGGAAATCGGAAATCCTTTTCGAAAAGCGCTCAAGGAAATGCCAGTTGTGTGCGAGCTTGTGGTGTTTTTGCCTGCTTTCTTTTTTTCTCATGTGAATGTTAAGTCAGAGGGAAACTAATGCAGTTTTAAGTGTGGATTAAATATTAAAGTTATGTATAGAAAGTACCTGGTTTTTATTTTTAGTTAATAAAACCTAAAATAAGTAACAATTAATAGTAAAAAAAAAAACAATATAAAAGAGAAAAAATAAAATAGGAAAATATAGTAAAAAGAAGGAAAAAGTGAGCGCCTAGAAGTAGCCAATGGATTATTATGTTCTTCAAAGTAAGAAAAAGTTAAAAAGTCCCCCTTGAAAGAGAGAGAGAGAGAGAGAGAGAGAGAGAGAGAGAGAGAGATGCCTCTTGCATTATGAAAACGGTCTTAAGGTTGCATCATTTTTTCAAGCGAGAAATCCCCCTCTAAGCTCATTAATTTCTGTTGTCTCACAAAGTGGGCTTTCTGCTCGGGAAAATATGCAAGAAAAAGTATTCTTACGAGGGTGGAACGGAAAACCACTGACAACAAGTTATATGCGCTTTACTCCCATCCATCCATCGATGAATGGCAATGCAGCTTTTCTGTTGCCGTTGCCAGGCAGCCGGGGCAGCAAGAAAAACTACCGGAAAATGGGAAATCATTTAAGTGGCACATCAAAGCACAGTGTTTTCCGCTTTCGTCTCTGTCTCTCTCCGCTCTTTGAGAGCACACTCTCCGCTGCGCTTATAATGAAGCATTTTCCAATTGCTTTTTTGATTCGCATTTTGTTGGCTGTTTGTCAGCCACTTTGTTGTTCATTTGTGGAGACTTTTTAAAAGTGAAATTATGGCCGGAGAATGGCAAACGATTTGGGGGAAAATGAAGGAAAACGTGTTTGAGATTGAAGCATAAATATTGAATATATAATATTTCGTTTTAATACCCTTTCGAAGTCCGGATTTTGTTGAGGAAACGTTGAATAGTTTCTGGGATTTTTTGTCATCTTTTTTGAGGCAAGATTTCTATTAATTTTATTTTAAAATTTAGTTTTTAGCTTTATGTTTTTATGTATTTTCTATCTTTTTTTAAAGAAGGCCCTAAAATTCAAGATTAACCGCAAAACTTGAGAACACATTTCTAAAAAAATGGAACTTTCACTAGAAAGTTTTCTGCCTTTTTTCCCCCTACTCTATTTCTTATCCTCTTTCTCTCTATTCATTCTCCTTTCCTCCATTTCGATGTGTCTTGGCCTCGTCCTCGCTTTTGTCATATTCATAGCCCCAGGACATACATAGATATGAACATACACTTGTACACTAGTCCTTTAAAATGGAACTTAAAGCTTGACAAGGACCTTGGTCCCCATCCAGTGGCAGTCGCAGTGCCAGCGCCAGTACAGTGCTTGCTGCTCGCTTAACTCAAACCCAAAAGAGATGCCTGGCACCACTTTTCCTAAGGAACTTTCCTCCGTTTTTGGTGTCAAGTGTTTTTATTAGAACCAGAAGCAAAAAAAAAGAACTAAAAAAAAATTGCAGCTGTGTGCAGAAGGGAAGGATGTACAAATTTTCCTTTTATTTTCGGGCAGAAATCGAAATGGGAATTGTTTTTCCACCGCTAGAGATAGAGAGCTTTTTCCTTTTGGAATGAAAAGCAAATAAAAAACGTATATGACATGTCTGCAAAATAATTTTATCTAAAAATAGATAAAAGTCGGGAATAAAGGTAGATATATGTGTAGTAAAGTAGATGAACAGGTGAAGAGATAGGTAAATGTATAGATAGATAGGTAAATATATAAATAGATAGGTAAATATATAGATATATGGGTAAATATATAGATAGATTGGTAAATACATAGATTAATAATATTAATATATATAGTTATGTATATTAAAATACGTAGACTGATTGATTGAAAATGGGAATTGCGGTTGAAAACAATAGAAAAGTTTTCTAATTAAAAGGCTTATCAGAATCAGTGAAATGTTTTTGTTTATTTACAATTTTCCTCCTGAATGGATGACATTAGCATAATTGAAACGATGTATCTTTTGTTCGACTTTTGGCGTAGGGGGAAATAGAAGAAGTAAAAGAATTAACCGACAGACTATATTTATTGTAAAAAAGGGAGATAATTGTGAATTGTGAATTAATAATTGAGTATAAATATTTGAAAAATTGTAGCTATTGAAAACTCATTAAAATACAAAGGTATCGATTTATTTAGTGTCATTTCATGGATTTAAAGCCTCGAATTTCTGTACTCAAAAATAATAATAATAATAATAATAATAAACAAGGCTGTGATGGGAGTCTCACTGAGAGAGAGCTGGCAGTGGAGATACTTTATAGGACACTCACTTCCTTTGAGCTCTTTGAGTACCGGGTATAAAGATCTTGGAAATCAAAGTCTGGATATTCTTCGTATTCGTAGAAGTATCTATAAACAAAGTGTTAAGTTCTTTGTTCCATGTTCTAAAGAATTTAGTGATATTTTTATTTTATTTCTGAAATGCAACAAAGTAATCCTCTTCCTCGCTCTACAGGTCTTTCTTTTATTTTCCATGAAAGCAGACTTCATTCTGTTTCTTCATGTGTGAGCACGATTTCTCAACAAATTCCTACAACTTTCCTTCGAGCCTATCCCAACAATTGCATTCCTATTCTCTACTGTTGCTATAGAGAATGCTGTCTAAAAAAAGAGGAAAACCCAGCACCCACCAGTGACGGGAAGGCACTTCAAATGGTCGATTTGGCTGCACGCCTCCTTTTTGTCTGTTTAAATAACGTTTTAGCCATGACGTTCGTCATGGTCTGAAGTCATGTCTGGTTGGGGTTTTAGCAGCCCACAGCCAGAGCATAGCATAGCAGAGCAGTTCAGGGCAGGGCAGGGACTGGGTCTGGGCCCTACCATATGCACTCCTGTTGTTGCCTGTTGACGTTTACAATTTGGTGTTGAAAACTTTCCAGCTGGGAAATTGGGTAATACTCAAACGATGGTGATGGCGATGGCGATGGTGATGACGATGGCAAATGGCGATGACTGCGGCAATCCTGTATTAAGTACGCGACGACCCTCCCCCTCTTTTTGCAACAAAGAAAATTTTAATTTATATAGAATGAGTGCCTGAAAAGGAGGGGCACGACGAGAGACTGGTGCTTCCTAGAGTGGTGCTTCCAGTTCCAGTACCTTTGGATCCCTTCTCTCCTCTCCGGCAGTCTTCAGCATTGCAATGTTCGTGCTGCACTGTGCTTACAGCACACACACACACACACACATACAGCATACACATACTCGTACACATAAAAAAATCCAATTATTTTAAAACTTTTGACAACTGCAACAACAATGCGAGAGAGGGCTATGAAAACAATAAGAAAACTGACTGCCAGCCGAAAGGCAACAAAAGCAGGGAAAGAAAGTACAGATTTAAAAGGTCAAAGCTATAGAATACCCTGAAAGATACATAATTTATATGAAAGCTATAAGATACAAATAGATATGATCTGGTTCCAATAGTGAATATTCCTTTAATCAAGCAACAACATTATTTTGCCGAAGAAATTTCCATTAAGTGAAAGGAATTTGGTAATTTTTGTTGAATTTATTGGAATTTCGAGCGAGTATCGTTGATTCCATTAACAAGTTTCCCATAAGCGAACGGCACCCTGCCGTTTCGGTTCAATTGTTTTGAATAACGAGCAAATGTTGTTTTTTTTCATAAAAAAATTCCCATAAGTAAATGGCACACAGTATTTTTAGGCGAATTTCAAGCGAATGTTTCAAGCTGTTTTCATGTTTTCGGATGAAATAATAAATAAGTATCGATATTATGACTATAAAGCTGAAGTACCATCCCTAAGAACAGCTGCTTAACAGCTGTCGCTGATTCGCGGAAACAATTTCCCTATAAGCACACATTCATTTGATTCAATTTTTGTATGAGAAAACAAAGAAGTGTATTAAGAGCCGAAACTACCTACCCGTTTTTACATTGCAAACATCTAGTAAATCCCATAATACCCTCCCTGAACAGAGAGTATGACAACAGCGAGTGCTGGAGTGCAGCCATAAGAGCAAGAGAGAGAGAGAGAGTCCAAAAAAAGCTGAAACAGGAGAGAGAAGTGGAAAGGGTTCGCCAGCCATTATAACTTCACTTGAAAAGTTTAATTGATTTTTACAAGTGCATATACTCGTATAGCCTGTGGAATATATACATATACATGTACATATACACATATATAGAGAGGTAGAGATTGAAGGAGTAGGGCCTGAATGCAGTCATGGTTTCGTTTTTTCTTCTTTTTTTTTGGTGCTAAGTGGGTCTATAAGTTGATGTAAACAAAGTGGATGGAAAAAAGGGTAGAGCGAGAGAGAGAGAGAATGGCAGAGAGATGGCAAAGAAATCAAAAGTAGCATTCTACCGTCAGGTGCAAATTGTTGGCCTATACCGAGTGGGGTTGGTTTTTTGCTTTCGCCCTTCTCTATTTTGTTTGATTTTTTCGTAGGGCTAAGCCGACTTTTTAATTGCTGTCGAGAGTGTATGGCTGTTACTGTAATTATTGGCTTGTGGCCTTTGGCCTTTGGGGGGAATTTGCTTTTAGGTGATTGGCTTAATGGGGGCGTTTTCGGGGAGGGCTCTAAGGAGTGAAGGAAATGTGTAAGAATCCATGAAATTGCCTGATTTTGCTCAAAGAATGCAACATTTTTAATTCCATCTGCAAATTCGTATGCAAAAAATGCATAGAAGTCGTTTTCCAACACTATTTAAGTGTTGGCTAGGGGAGTAGCCTGTGCAACACTGGAAGAGTTGATTTTGCACAGGTGAATAGAGTGTTTTTTGTTTTCTTGAACAGGTCACAGATTTTCCGCCACAAACCACACACAAAGGTCTCTGAAAGTCTCAACCTGAGGTCCACAGACTTTTAACCCTAACAATTGTTCTTTTTCCTCCACAGGAACTGGAACTTGAATCGCAACAAAAGAAATAAATCAATAAGAAACTGCATATCTCTGAATTTATTTGATAAATCAATGGATATTATACATATATACATATATTGTAGTTCTTTAAGAGTTCTTTAAGTATTTAAGTTCAAGTATAAGCCAGGTAAAAGTCTATGGTCATATAAGTAACAACAGCTTCCCTCCACATGTGAATATCATCCACAATCTGCGATGATATCTACGATGATAACTGCGATGCAACTGTAAAACCGCAAACAACAAACAACAAACAACAACAATCAATCAATCAATCAATATGTGTGATCTGCAACAACAAATGGTACTGGAACTGAAACAACAATCGCAACATTTGGCGTGACAACATTTTGCAATAATTCCAATAAATGTTGGTATCATGCCAATAATGATGATGACATCGCATTTACTAACACATCTTGTTATATCCGATGATTTTCGGCTTGCGAAAATGTATTTAACAAACGATTGAAACGATTGTATTGAATATTTGAACCGAAACAAAAAAACCTCAACAACAACTGAAACACACCAAACACTCCTCCCTTACACCCCCCACACACACTCTTTCTTCTCTCTCAACACACAAAAACATATCCCCATCAACCCTGCAATCATCTGCTGTGTGTACTGCTGCCATCTCTCTCTAGCGAAAGAAAGACAGCGAGTGAGTGAGAGCGAGAACGGCAGAGGGTGTCCATTGTCAGCAATAGAGTAAGTCTGACTGAAACAGCGACAGACAGAGAAGCTGTGTAAATAATCGAAATTATAAACTATCGTTGTTGTTATCGCCTGTCGCCTAACCTCTCGAATCCCCCTACGAAAAACCCCGAAACACACACCACACACAGATCATAGATATAATGGGTCTGCAGATGGCAGCATCCAATTTTGTTGCAGCATCCAGCCTCCTAGCGTTGTTGTTGCTCCACTGGACGCCCGCAATCGTCGATGCAGTCCGTAAGTACTACCACTCCATAAGAGTATTATCCACTTGTTAATTTTATCGTACAGCCACTTTTAAGTGCAAGTTAACGGCTAAGTTTACGTTAAGTTTTCAGCGCTCTTCATTTTCGGGGTGCAACTTTCGGTGCGGCAGGAGCATTCCTGCTTCAACTTTTTGAAGATGAGTTGAGTTTTACTTGGGATTTCGGCTTGAAAGTTGCGCCCTCTCAAGTGTCTGAAATTAACCGAGTGGATATAATATTTATTTAGCTCAAGCATTTTCAATAAAAAAAGAATTTTTTAATCGGTTGAGAGTCAAATATGATGGAAAGGAAAGTACTTGTAGGAGAAGAATTTTGCTAAGAGCAAAGTGTAGTTAAAAGTAATTATTTTCAGTAATTAAAATTTAAGAAAATAAAAGAAATTAAATGGTAATAAGGAAAGAAGTCTCAAAAAGTTATTAGAAAAGAAAGAAAATGCTGAATTGTGCAACACTGTAGTGATTACAGCGGCTGGACGCTTCATAACACTGTAAAAGGTTGCCAGATTGTTCCCAGAAATCGCATATTTATGGATTCTTGAAGATTTCCTCTTCACCTCCATTTCCCAAGCATGTTGAAATGTTTTCCAACCGTCTACATATTCCATTCCCGACATAATTGCCATTTTGCATTCAATTACCACACGCCCCCAAAATGCCATCTCTAAATCAAGTCCATTCCACACTCTGGGCCGGAACACTTTTCTCTCTTAAAAGAAAGAAAAGAAATGAAATGAGAAGAACAAAAAATACTGGAAGAACAAATAACAATCAAAGTGTTGACATTTCAGAATTGCAGTCAAATGTGCCTCATATTTTTGCACCAAGGCCTTTTGTGAAAGTGTCGGGCTTTCTCCCACCTAGGTTCTGCCTCTGTTTTGCCTGCCGGGCGTCCTGGGCTCCTGCCACCACTCTCTATGGATGGCACTTACCTTTCATAGACGCTTCATTTCATTTGGTTTGAGGATGGAAAGAGGTGCATTGGGGCTGTAGCGATAAACAAGCTGCAGGGCGACCGAGGGAAAGAGTGAGAGAGTCAGAAAAACAAGGCAACGCAAACATTGCACATCCTGCCTGATGTATTTTCTCCGTTTTTGTTTTTGTTTTTGTCCATACCCTGCAGGAAGGGGATACAATTTCTGACTTTAAAGAGGATATATCCCATGTATATCTAGCAACAGGCCATAGCCATGTCTATTTGCTATGTTTTCAAGCAGAAAAGTAGATCAACCGAGGGGTTCTGCTGCATGACCACAGAAAAACGAGAGAATTCTGCAAGTACTTGTGGGAAGACCTTCTTTCTTTCTTAAGATATGGCAAACCCCAACCGATAGGCGCAGGGAAACGGAAAGGATCATTCAAGTATCCTTGTACTTGCACCATAGTCATGTCTATTTGTTGCTTAGAAAAATGGTTCCTAGCAGAAACGTAGAGCGACCGAGGAGCACTGCTGCATGGTGCGTAAATTCTTCAAGTTTTTGTAGGAAACCAGTCCTTCTTGGCTCAGTATCATACGATTTTCTACCATTTAATCAGCATATCCTTTGATGCATGGATCTGCAAGGGTATCTAATGCTTCGAACCCACTTAGTTAGCCCTTCATTCTGATGTTTTTTGTTGCTGTTGCTGCTGCTGTTGCCGTTGCCCCTGCAGTTTGCAGTTTGTCGCACCTCTTTTTGTGTATGTGGCATTAAATTGAAATTTATGCGGCACTTTGCCGCGTGAAATGTTTGTACAACTCGTTGCGGGTTGCGGCTCTTTCATTCTTTTTTCTTCTCTCTGTACTGCCCCTCCACCCCGCCTCGTTCTGTACTGTTTTGGGGACCAAAGCTCTTCGGGCGTTGACAGACCGACAAACTGTTGGACAACATTGCAGCAGGCAGGCGGACAGGCAGACGGGCGGACGGGCGGACAGGCAGGGGAAAGTAGTGTCTAAAAACATATGCAAAACTGTTTGCTGTTTGCCATGTAAATGGTTTTTGGGGTCCATCCCAACCGAACGGCCTTTGGTACTTGTTGGGTTTTTTCCTCCTGCTGCTGCTGCTGCTGCCACCCCCGGCAACCCATTTAAGCCGGCTAATTTGTCCTGTGTGGAAAATTATGACACAAAAGTCCCCGCTCCACGACAATTGTCGACAGTCCACTGGAATCGACTCGACACTCGACACTCGTCTGTAGCGACTCTCTTTTTCTTCTGCTGAGCCTCGAAATATTATTTTTGGGAACGAACTCATTTTTGCAACAAGTTTTAATTAATTTGCCACAACTCCAGTCTCCAATCCACACCGAATCCCTCCCCTTCCCGTGCCACTTCACTCGTCAGAAAAAAAAAAAGGCATAAAGAACAAAAAAAAAAAGAAAAAAAAAGAAAACTTGATGCTACGATAATTTGAAAAGTTTTCGTTTAGACAGGGAATGCGCGGACGGGAAAAAAGCACTGAACAGAAATGTGAATGTGGAACAGCAAAACGTCAGAGCGAGCAAGCGTCTGGCCAGGAGGAAAATCGCTAACCAAAGAGCAGGAGTGGGGAAAATCGCTATCCACAAAAACCAGGAAAAACTAAGAGTAAAACATCAGGAAACTACGATATATGTATATAGGGGGGATCTACTCGTATGCTGTATTAAGCCTCAAATAAATGCCGTTGCCATAATTAACATATAGCAAAAGTTTTGCCATCATCCCAGCCACAAGTTTTGGGGGGCGGAGGGCATGTGGGGCGTGGCTACTGGAGTGTCTGGGATGAAATATGGTTAAAGTCGATTCCACGATTTCTCTACCTCCTGTTTGTTTTTCCGTACGGATGGGGGGAGGTAAGAGTGGGAGTGGGAGTAATCCGAAATTGATAACTTTCGGCTTGATTGAGTTCGCTTTAGCGCAAAGTAATTAAACAGTCGAGGAGAATACGTGTGTGATCAATCCATGGAAAGCAGAGGGGAAACCCGGGGAAAGCAATCATAAATCAATGGATTCTTTGTAGGATAAAGTTTTGGATTGGGTTGAAGGTGGAATTTGGTGACGGTTTTGGGTTAAATTTGAGCGGCTTATGTCGCTTATTTCGGGGATTATCCTTTAATGGGATGTATGTCTCTTCAATAGGTGCATATTTTCATCATCAACAGAGCTGAATGACGTAGAACCCTCTCGTTTTTTGTCCCTTTATTTTGAGTATTAATTTTATTTTTAATAAATAAAAAAAATAAAATATATAAACAAAAATAATAAATATGAAAAAATTATAAATATAAAAAAATAATAAACATGAAAAATAATAATACTAATAAAAAAATATTAAATATGAAAAATAATAAATATAAAAAAATAATAAGTATAAAAAAATATAAGAACAATATTCAAAAAAATATATTTAAAATTTAAAAACAATATTTAAAAAAATAGACATTTAAAAACTGAAAAACTGAAATCATTTATTCCATCAATTCGAAAGTTCTTTCCCCACTTTCCCAATTTCATACTCAATTTATTTATGACTTCCATCAACATTTCTCAGCCCAAATTTCGTAGCCTACATTTCTGCTATTAGCATTAAAAATTGGTTTATTTTTATTTGTATTTTTTGATAAATACGAGCACCGCCGTAAGGATACAAAAATACATTTCACAACTTTAATGGAGCGCAATTAGCCGAAAGATATAGACGTCCGAGAGGTCCTCTCGGTCATTTTCAATTGTCAGTCGGAATGGCCGCAGATAAATGTTGATTTATCTCCAGGCGTCCGTCTCCGGTCTCCACATTAATGCGTTGACATTTTTGGGAGGAAACCGGCCCGTGCCTCCCCAGGAATATATAACCAAAACAACTGAAAGAGAAAAAAAACTAACAGCATTTTGTTGCAGCCATTAGGGAGGAGAGGGTCGTTGTGGGTCGTCGTGGGTCGGTAGGCCCTTGTGTTGTAATGAAAAGTAATAATATTAAATTAACAGAACTCTCATGAATTGTTGCAACCTCTGGGAAATGTCTGGTCTGGTGGGGAAGGGAAAGGAAAATGGGGAAAAATGTGGAGTGGTGTTTCTTTTTTCCACACTATTTTCGCGCTAGGCCGCAGACCAACAAACATCTTATTTATGGTCTCGTTTCTCGTAAAAATTTGTTATTTAGATTTATGGCATTTTGCTCTTTGTTGTTTCTCTGCCTCCTGCTTCTCGCACATTTATTTATCTTTCTTTCATTCTTTCTTTTCTTCAGTTGTACTTTTTGGCAGTAGGACAGCCCCAAGCCCCAGGCCCCACCCTCCCGCCTCGGAAGAGTGGCACTGGGAATGGGAGGAGTTTCTCCACTCATTTGGGCACTGAAATTTTAGAGCCACTTTAGTCGGTCACTTGTCCAGAAAAAGTGTAGACAAAAAAACTGTGATAAATGTGGGCACATTATTATTGTTGAGCAGTGTATATGTTCTATCCGAAATGTTTGCTAATATAATGATATGCCAGGCATTAACAAAGTGCATACGCATTTGCCATATCCTCATTTGCCAGGACAGAACAATTGATGGGCATAGCACCAGAAGGAGGCGGAGTCCTTGACTTGTTTTATTGCCCAGCTGCTAGAGTGCTGCTTGAGGGGTACGAGAGTGTGTGGAGAGCGGGATAATTATTAAATATATGTATATGTTTGGTGCTTAAAGATAGTTCTCATTTCCTTCCATTTATTTCTTATTTTTTTTTAGTAGTTTGTGGACTCTTATTACCCTTCGAAATTTCTCATCAAACTTTCTTAAGTGCTTCTTAGAGCTGCCGAAAACCTTGAAGTTTCCTCTCAAATGAAACTTTAATTTTCCCTCCAAAGGCGAAATGAACCACCTTTATACTTGACTTTTCCGCTCTAATTTCAAAGCTCTAATTTTCTCCAAGTTAAATGTCAAACTTTAACTAGTCTTTTTTTCGCTCTTTTATCGAAACAATCAGTTTATGCAAATCTTTGCATTTCCCTCTTAACTGGCAGACCACTTTTGGCTCTCTGGCCAGAGAGTTTAATTAGAAAAAATGTTAATTTAATGCTTGGTTGGCTTCGGTCTTGACTCTGGCTCTCTTTGTCTCTCTCTCTCTCTCTCTCTCGTTTGTGTGTGTGTGTGTTTTTTGAGTGAAATTTGTCACTTGTCTATTTGTTTTTACTGCCCGAACGGCTGCTGACGTTTCAAAGTATGCCACACACACACACACACAGAGAACCAGAGAAAGTGGAATGGCAGGCACAGGACATTTCCACTCAAAACACAATGACAATGTCCTGGCCATATGTCCAAGTCGTATTTTCAAAAAATGCACCAAAAAACTTGTTGAAAAACTGAACATTTCGCGGCAAACAGTTTTCAATGTAAATGTAACCAACGAAAAAAGATGTAAAGGATAGGCTGTCAACGGGTGAAGTGACATTGGAGATACCCTGGAATTTGAGGAAATTCTAGATATTCAGAGGAGTTTCTAAAGATGAATATTTCGTGACTGAAATGTTTCTAAATCGATGATTTGGGCTTTTTCAGGTTCTAGATCTCAAGAGGATCTCTCTTAGATTTCGGAGGTGTTGCTCCTAGCTCCTCTCTAAAGCAGGAGTTTGATGGGTTTTCAAGTCATTTCATAGACCCCAAGAGAGAATGTCTTCTACTGCATTACAAACATATCACCGATATTATTATACCCTTCCTCTTTAAAGGGTTTTCCCAAAAAAATAAAAGTTTTTGCCGCCTGAGTGTGTGCTAAATGATTCATGAGTCATGTGTGTGTGTGTGTGTGTGTGTGTGTATGGACTGGAGTGGTGATTGAAGGGCTGAGGAGTGTGTGAATGAAAGTGTGAGTATGTGTATGAGTGCATGCTGCCCCGAGTCCTGTGCTATGAGTGTTTGCTATGGCCAGAAAAGTGCTTAACTGGTAATTTTTGGTGAGCAGCGGCCTACGTGCAAATAAGGCCACTAAGGCACATGGAGCACTGCTTTCACTGGTACCGTTTTGCCTCTCTCGCTCTCTCTGTTTTGCTGCTTTTCCCTGCTTTTCTGCTTTTCTGTTGCTCCTATTCTCTCTTGATTCTCCCACAGCAACAACTTGAGTGCATTTTATTGTAGTTGTGTGTGTGTGTGTGTTGCATGAATATTGCAGCTGATGAGCCCCTGAAGCACCAGAAGCGGGCCACCAAAAAAAAAGGGTCAAAACTTTTAATTAATGTTTATGGCTGCACTGCGACGGGTACCCCCAGCGAATACTCCGCAAGCTTTTAACTTAAATGTTCCATCTTTCTCGGAAGATTTTGGCTTCAGCCCACAAAAGTCCGACTGTCCGACGGTCCAACTGTGTGTTTAAATTTTTAATAAATATTTCATGAGTTTTTCAAGCCACTGGGGAAGTAATTTAATCAATTAGAGATTTAGGGGAAGCAGCAAATAAATTATTTATTGCTTAATTTTCAGGGGTGTCATGCTTAAGGAAAAGTTTTGGCTTTTTTTTATATTGATTCTTGCTGGTTTTTTTGTTTAATTTTTTTTAAAAGTTAGACCTACATTTGAATGATTATACATTTATGGAACGGCTCTGAGGAATACTTCCTCAAATACTTCTTGAAAAAATCGAGGATTTTCTGGTTATATTTATAGCTAAAAATGTCTTCATCGAAAATGATTATTTCTATATTTTTAAGCTAGAAATTCTTCCATTTATATAAACATTTCTCTTTCCAACTTAAGCCAAGTTTTCAATTAAATTCGGTTAAAATTGTTCACATAAATTTAATATACTCTTGGCCTCTTAAGCCCTTATATTTATGGCACTACCCTTTAATATTATTAGCCATAAATTCGTTCCAGTTCCGATCTTAACTCATCTCCACACGACTTTTCCTTTGAGACATGCGTGTGTTTTGGCTCATTTTTTCGTTTTCGTGCTGTTGTTGTTGGAGTTTTTCCTGCCCTGCCGCACGCAGGGGAATAATTACAAAATTTATGAGCACGACAAGGGGCGTGGTCTAATAATTGTCAATGGTGGGGGATGGTGCGGGGTGCGGTGCGGTGCGGTCGGGTGCTTGGGGCCAGCGTTTGGGAGCTCTTGGAGCTCATAAAATTGAAGTAGTTGTAGTTATGGTCTGGCTGCTGATTTGCATGTTGTTGTGGGTTTCATTTTGGGGTTTGGTCTGGTCTGGCTTTCCTTTACTTCAGTTTTTTTTGTTTTGTTTTTTTTATGGGCCACACGCCAAGGGGTTAAAACGGCACGCGCTGGAAAATCTAGGATTTTGATATACTCTAGAATCTAGATTCTAGAAGAGAGGGTCTGATGTTGGATAAAGAATGAAGTTCTTATGACTCGATTAGAATCAGGAGTTTAATGGATGTAGATACTACCTGTTGATTTGCAAAGAAATATAGAAGTCGGAAACATTTAGATTGTATTAATAAATCAAGAAAATTTAATCTGCAAAGAGTGTCTCAGGCTTCGGTCATGTGTGCCTCGACGAAAACGTTTCCTTTTTTGTAAGTTTGTATGGTAATGTCCATTTTAATGTCATTATTTCAACTGCTTTAAGGTGGAAAAGTGGAAAATGAGTAACAGGGCAAAGAAAAGCGAGCCATGCAAATTGTAAGCATGAAAAACCCAAACAAATTATAATAAAAGAGCCAACAAATGAAAGAAATGAGTGAGGAAACTGCAAAAAATCGCAGAAATAAAGAAGAAAAACAGTGAGTAAATAAGTAAAATGGGAGAAAAAGAGTGGAATAAATGAGTAAAAAGAGCGAAAAATAGTAAAATAAATGACGAAAAGGAACTGCAAAAAGAGCAACAATTGGGTAAAAACTGAGTAAAAAGAGAGCAACAATTGGGTAAGAACGGAGTTAAAAGAGTGAAGAAAATGGAACGCTGAGAACTCTGGCGACAATGTTGAAGGTAAAGTGAGCGACTTTTTTTTATGTTTTGTTTTTTGTATGGCGTCACATAAAAGCAGCAGCAAGCCAGAAGAAGGCTGGCAACAGACCGCACTACTTTCTCTCTACTTTCTCTACCCTTGTCACTCTCTCCCCCTGTCACTCTGCCCCCTCCTCCACCTTCAGTCCGACAAAGCAACAGCATTGTCGCTTTTGTGTGTTGCATAGATGACATTGTTGGATTTCTACAAAAGGTGTGTGTTGCCCAAGTCAGAGGCATGCCACACGGCATGTGGCATCGTCACAGAGAGACGACCACAAAGCACACACACACACACACCCATACATACAGATGGTTTTACATTTGATTTGGTTTCGCCTTAGTGCGATATTTGTTTTACACACACACACAGACACAGGCAGACAGACAGACAGACAGAAAGACAGACAGGCACAGGCACAGAGGCATGCTATGCTGAAGAGGGGCAACTGTACTAAAATACACCTCTGCCAAGGCAAAAAGATGTCCACATGTCCCATGTCCTTCTGTTCTTTCATCCAACCTGTTGGCAGATGCGTAGAGGGGAATTGTTTTTGATGTCAGAGAGGGGGATGGATATGAAGCATTTTTTAAACGAAAAAAAAACCTAATAAATTAATCAGTAATTATTAATAAATATTATAAAACCTATTATAATATGTAAATAATAAATAAATAAATAATAGGTAAATAAATAATTAATAGATAAATAAATAAATAATAGACAGAAGAGAAAGAAAATTATAAATGGAATTGTGTTTGGAAAATTATGAAAAAACAAACACTGTCGTTTGGCTCGTTGAACAGATTTATTATGTTATTTCACAGAGAAATATCTTTGATCTCGAGACTCTTTCCAAATGGTCTAAGTGTTAAATTCGCTCTCTCCCACAGCTGTATCCCTTTTTGACGACGTCCCTGTTTGGTCATAGGTGTGTGTGTGTGTGTGTGTGTGTGTGCATAAGAAAAGCAACAACTACAAAGACATACCCGTCAGACAATTGCCGACTGTTCATCTTCACACCTCATTGCTCTGGCAAGGTGGCTCCACAGGACCTCTGAATGAAACGCAGGCACTGAAAAAATCACACAGAAAATACTGAGAGAAAGAATGAAAGACTTTCCTCCTTCGTTGGCCACTTGCATGGAGAGAGAGGAAGAAGGGGCAGAGATGAAGAGAGGAACGGGGAAAAAGCTTGCATAGTTTGTTTTTAGTGGCATTTTCCTTCATTCCTTCATTCTGCTTTTCCTTCTTTGTTTTTTCTTTTTTTTATGCTGTCTAAACCTTTGAATTTGATATGGTTTTTGGTTTGGGAAAATTTAAAGAATAAACAGAGCTAAAGTGTTGTCGCTTTCGTTTAAGCTTTCGAAAAAGGAAAATAGTTTAAGACTTAAACAGATTTATAATGATGAATGTTTCTTTGATGAAGAGAGACGGAATGGTTTTGTAGAGCCAGAAGCGCACCTGTCGTTTTGGCTCTTTGAGTATTTGGCTGTTGGTTATTTTTTGGGAAATCTCTAGCCATTTATCCGCACAAATTGGAGGAAAAAGTTTTTGAAGTACTCGCACATCTACACCTCTATATCCTTGACACTCTCTCTCTCTCTCTCTCTCTCTCACGCTCAACCCCTTTGACAGTCCGCACACTTTCTGTGTGTGTGTGTGTTAACTACTTTGTGGAGAAAGGAGCGGAGAAAGCATTTCTTCTTCTATGCTTGCGCCCGATTTTTTGTTTTTTATCCGCAGCTACATATATATTTTTGTTCATGCGAACTTTTCAATTGTTAAAACTTTGCACTTGAGCGATTTTTGTGTAGCATATTTTTTGGCATATTTGCGCACGCTCGTATGTACCAAGCACTTTGCAAAGAAAACTTTTCAATGTGGTAAACACGAAAAGAGAAAGAGGGAGAGTGCGAGTGGGAGTGGGAGTGGGAGTGTGGTGGAGGAGCACCATACCACATGCACACACATGCAGAACTATTAAAAGCCAACAGCAACAGTAGCAGTAGCAGCTTCAACCAAAATAAAATGCATAAATAATATTTTAAAAAAATATAAGAGCGAAGCATGAGAGAGTGCTTCAGAAGAAGCCGTCGAAGATGGTACCCTAGAGCCTCGTTTCGAGGGGAAATTTACCATAGAACTGAACGATTTTCAATTAGAATTTGTTGTTAAAGAAATCTGTAGCTACAAATCAATCTGTATAATTTGCTCATATTTGCGCTGCTTTTAGCTCAACCCCCCTACTCCTCAAACAGGCTCTTTTCTAGATGTGCAGAATTTTACCTAAAACCTATGGCTAGCTTTTCTCTTATTTTCAAGTAAATACTGAGCAAACCGTTGAAAATATGGCATAATTTTCCAGAAACACCCTTTCCTAAGTCGCAAGAAAAGTTGACAGTTTTTTCCTTGTATTTTTTGCAGACTTTCCTTGCGCCTTATTTTTTATGCAAGTTTTTTTTCCACACATTATAAAAAACTTTCTTCTAACGCGCACTGATAAAGGCTCTCTCACCCTCACCATTCTTCGTTCCCTTACATAGTATATAGTAGTAGATATATGTATATATCGTCAACACACAAACAACGTTGGAGAGGAGAGTACATTAGGCAAAAATGGTGGGTCCTTGGGTGCGCTGGCGGGGCTGATGGTGTAGGGTGGTGCGTGTTTGTAGCGCGTTTTGAGTTACCTTTTGCCCAAGTTGTTCGCTGTCATGTTACGGCAATTTTACGCCCTTGCCATTTCAGGGGCAGGCCGCACTTTACGCGACAAAGAGAGAGAGAGGGAGAGAGACAGACAGACAGGCTAAGACAGAGACAGCGACAGCGACAGAGACAGGGAATGAGAGAGAACGAGGGAAATGTCAAAGCATTAGGGGCATTTTTCATACTCACAGCGCCCACGCCTTAACTTATGCAGCAGCAGACGAAAAACTTTAAATTCGCAACCAAAATGCGCTTTTCGTTGCATTTTCCAGTGGTAGCAGTGGAACCCGAGCTATTCTCCTATGTTCTGCTATCTCCGGCTCTCAGATCCATCTCTCTCTCCTCTAGATTTCTGTTGGATTTTGTCCGGAAGCTGCATTTGCAGAAATTGATGCTCGCCCACACACAAAATCCTGCTGCTGCTGCTGCTGCAACGACTGCCCAACGAAAAATTGGTGGCCAGCGTAAGCATTTTTGCATTTTTAGCTGAAGCAGCTGGTGCCGGTAGCACTCGCCTCTCACCCCGCTTTTCCTCGTGCCTACTATGTAAATATGCAGGCCGGAAAATGTCGGAAAAGTAGAGAAACCCATAGCCATTGAGTGCACTAATTTCAAATTATGCCGATGTAGGCAAATATGCCTCTCTCTCGGACTCGGTTTCGGGCACGGCCTCTCTTTCCCTGAGTGAATGAATTTTCACTGGTGGTGGTGCACTTTAAAGATACAAAACACAATTCTCATGTTTTGGGGATTTCTTAAAGGGTTTGCTGAACACTAAAACGTCGGGCTTATGGCTCACAAAAGTGCAGGTCCAGAATTTCAAGTAAATACTGAAGGGGATAGATTTGGACTTTTGTTTGCTGTAAATCCTAATTGAAAATCTGTTTGTGAGATCTGTTAATGGTTCATATTTGTATTTACTTTTGGGGAGTACCTTTGCTTTGCATTAGGGTCTTACAGATTAGTTTGGATGAAACCTGAAGGTATAAAAGTAGTTAGAAGTTCCTTAAAGGTAAGGTGCCTTCAATGAAATTAATTAAAATTATAATTATGATTGCTAGGTAGTACATAAAACGCTATACAGGTTAGAAACAATCAATAGAAATAGAGTAATATTTATTTTTAATCCTGAAATATAAAAAAAACTATAGGACTGTACCTATTACTGCCCACAAAAAACTTTCTTGCATTTTAGACGAATAGCGCGTCATGCAGCAGCGCCTCTCGGTCTATTAGACTGCATTAATGCCAGATGCAAAAAGGTTTGGTTCAGCGTTTAACGTCAAAGATCCAATCAATCCTTATAGAGGATTCCAAAAGCTACCAAAAGCGCTTGCAGATTTGTTCCTCAAACATTCATTCTAAAGTGCACAACATCAAGACCACAATCATCCCATCATTAACACCGAATTTCCACTCATTATAATCAACCGACTGGAACTTGTCTTGACACCACACTGCCTGATGGCTGCCTGGCTGCCTGGATGCCTGGCCTATTAATAAACCTAATCAGGGAACCCCACAAAAGAGGACTTTCAATTAAAAAAAGAAAAAAGTAGAAGATGGAGGGAAAGAACTTAAAAGCCATCTTTGCTTTTGGCCAAGTGTCAATAGCAAAAAGTGGCTCAAGCCGAGTTGACTAATTACAGGGCTTGGTGCCAGGCAGCAGTGGCAAACAGCGGGTTGGGATGGCAGGGGGGATGGTGTGCCAAAGGACCGAATGCGAGGGAGAAGGCAACAATGCAAGTCAATTAAAGGCGTTGTCAAATGGCAAATCACATGACAGAAAGAGAGGAAAACTAAAAGGAAAGAGCTGCAGAACTAAATAGAGAACGAGAGAAAGAAAAATAGAAGAAAGAGCAGAGCAAAGAAGGAACTTAAGTCGGATGTGTTAAATAGTTAAAGGATTTAAGCCTGGCAGCCTTTAAAAATTAACAACTTAAAGGTTGCTAGGGAAAACAAATGCCAAAGAGAGAGAGAGAGACATGAAGGGTATTAGTGTAAACAAATGAAAGAGATAGAAAAAGAAAGATAGAAAGACAGCGAAAGAGAGCAAATCAAAGCCAAAACAGCAACAGAAACAGTTACAACTGTCAGCTAAAATGTAGCCACGTTAAGTAAAACGGACTTAAAGTTTTAACAAGCTCTCATCCAAGTGCCTGGCCAAGATGAGAAGGAGGGAGAGTACTCTCTCTCTCCCTCTATCGCTGCCGAAAGGGGGAAGGTTCAGTCGCTCCGTCTGGAAGAGCACCTCCTAAGCCCCTTTTTGCAATGGCAACAGGAGAAGGCAAGGAAAGAACAGCTTAAGGATATCCTCCAGAAGGCAATGATACCCTTACCAATGAGGGTGTCGCTCAATGCGGTGATATTTATATGTTTTGAGGCCACAGGGCTGCACTCCGATTGGGTATGGCGTGAAGTTGGTTGCACACAATACTATCAGTGTTGGTGAACACTTCATAGACTTGGAAAATACTGTTTAACTCAGTTTTTTAAGCTATAGCTATTCCCTAAATTAACGTTAGGTTGGAAAAAATTACATAACATACTCATGTTGAAAACCGTCATACCCGCGCTCAAAAGGGTATCAAAAATGGGAATAGGAACACTGGCCCTAGCAATGGAGAGGGCGGCGAAGAAGTGTTGCTTCTTGCTATTTACTTTATTTTGTTTGCATTTACTTAAATCGGATGAAAGGATTTGCTGCTTAGAGCGCGACAACGTTCTCATTCTCTACTCCGTTGTTTTTCCAACCCACTTGCCCCGCTTCCCCCACTATCCCTGCCCCCCACCCTCAACTTTGGCATCGTTTTAAATGAACTTCTTGGATTTTTCCGCCCGTTAAGGGGAGAAAACGTGCAAAATTGTGAAATCAAAGTATTTTCCTGCCATTGGACAACAAATGAAATTTGTACGATTTCTGATCAATGGTTGGTTTATTGTGTGCCCCACATACAGCAGATAAATCCAATAAACTGCCTTTACATAAAGTATACCCTACCCTACCCCCAGCCCAAGCACAGGCCAACCCAACCATCATCATCATCATTATCATCGTCAACGCGTTGCCAGAGCAACCTAAGGGGCACCGGCAGGCGGAGGAGGGAGAAAAAGGATCAGTCACCCGCTTATAATAACAAAGGAGGAGAGAATAACCAAACAACAAATCACCCAAGTCCACAGTCAACCTCTTGGAGAGTATATATTGTCGTGCACACAGTCGCCTTATTTGTTAAATCCTTTTTATGTAAATAAATTCTCAAGTCCATTTCCAACATATTTATGCGCCGTTCCACACACACACACACACACCAGCAGCATCCCAGAGAATAAAAAGGGGGCCGCAGACAGATACAAAGCATCTGCGCAGATATTTGGTTTTCTTTTTTTTCTTCTTCTGTAAATCCCATTAAGAAGAAAAAGAAATACCCTCAGAAAAAAAAGAAAAATGGACTTTGGACTCATTTGAAAAGCCCAAAATCAAAGGCCAAGCAGCATAAGAAAAAAAAAGGGAAAAGTTGAAGGTAAATTTACTGTTGACATTTCATTTAGTTCATGGAATTTGTATTATCGTCACCCTCTTAACGTTGATAGGATTAAAAACCAAACAAGAAATCGGTTTCACTTTGTTACGCGTTTCTGCTGTTGTTTTCCAATGGTCCAATTGAAGTGTTGGCCAGGTCATAGGTTGCTTGTGCTTTATTTTAAAATTTACCTATTCATTTTTAGAAAAAGAGTAAAAGCAATACTTAATATTTCGTGGAAGGAAATGTTTGTGTTTCTTGTTCTAATAATTTTCCAAAATTTTGTACCTATGGTTACTATATTCAGATCTAAGATATACGATTTTGATTCTATCATATTTGTGAACACTGAAAATCCAAAAGAATAAGAATGAGAGAACAGATTCGATAATAACTGGAATATTTCAAAGTTGAGAATAATATTTGCAGTACAATATAATAACAATAATGTTAAAAGAATATAATTAAAGGCAGAGGGATGCATTCCATTGGTGTATGGCTTGAAGTTGGCTGCACACGATACTGCCAGTATTGGAAAACACTTCATAGTCATCGGTAGGTTCGGAAAAGACTGCTCAAAAATATGTTGAGTGGTAATTTACGAATGTATTCAAGTGAAACCTATAGCTGTAACCATTCCAACCCCCGGGCATCCCTTTTAAGCGTCTTCCCGTGAATAATATTCCACAACTATCCACGAGTTGATTTATGTGTGTGCTCTCCGGCTCTCGAGAAATTAACCCCACAAAAGGGTTTCGGATATCTTTTTTTGGGCCACTTATAGAGGGGATCTGCTAGACCGCGGCTAATTGAAAGCGGCTCTACATCAGACCCAGACCCTGACCTTTTGGCTTTCGCAAAAACAAACTTTAGCTCTTATCAGTTACGAAATGGAAATTAATATTTAATGTGCACAAATTTCCCCCCCTGTTTTTGCTGTTTTTTGCTGTTTTTTGCTGCTAGCGAGTTTCCGGTTTCCTTTTTTTCTGCCGCCGGCGGCGACGAAGGCTTTGAAATGTTAGACGCTGCTTAAGCCTCATTAATAAATAATGCAACAAAATATTTTGGAAGGGGAACACTGGAGTCGAGAAGGGGGCTGCCAGCTCTCTCCCTGTATTTTTTTTTTTCAATAAAATTCTGTTCCTGTTCAATAACGAAACGAAAGCATTGATAAGCCCCAGAAGAAAAGTTTTTATGCTTTGGAATCAGCGAAAAAAAAGCTTTCATTTGCAGACAGGCCAAAAACTTTTATGTGGGAAAACTTTCAACTGGTTCAGGGGGGTTTCCCTCTCGTACTTGTTGCCTTCCAGAGGATGAGGATGAGGATGTGGGGTGTGAGGATTGGGGCTGGTGCAGCATCTGCTAAGACAAACATAAATTAGATGCCATTGTCCAACCGACCGCAAAACTTTGGGCCACCCTCTAATGATGCCACATTCAGACGACGATGGTGGCAGTGGCGGTGGCGGTCGAGGCATAAATTAGCCAAAAAGCCATTCGCGCTAGGTGGCGCTTCAACTCAAATTAAATGTTAATTTCATGCCATCATAATCACCAACCTCGTCGGGGGTTTCTAGTCGTTCTAGTCGTCCGAGTCGTCCGAGTCGTCCTCGTCGTGGTCGCCACACATGACCTCATTAAGGCCAAACCGTTGAACAGCATTGTTGCTCCTCTCCCTCTCCCTCTGCGGCTCCTCTCCTCCGTAGTATAATAAAAGAGCAGGCTGCCCCCAACACAAAAGTCGAAAACCACAGCCCCACATACCCCACATACCCCACATCTCTTTCTCCCACAAATAAACAACCGATTGGGTGGGGCCACGAGTCGCGCCGCATCGCGTTTCCACGCTCTCTGCTCTCCGCTCTCCGCTCTCTGCAAATAAACTGTAAAAATGTTTACCGACAATTTTCTACACAATTTTATATCCCGCAAGACTCGTGTGTCTCGGACCTTCTGTGTACCCTTTTATTTTTGGTATAGGGTATAATGATTATGGACAGATGTTGGGATCAATGTTTTCTGGAACTACCATTAACCAGCTTGATGCTTCTCCTAGCTCCTAGAGATGCAAAACATCCTCTAGAATTCTCCACTTTCCACAGAAATTGGGTTTATTTGATATTCTTTTCGGTTTCTCTGGATTCCATATTCCTCCTATCACGCAACATACAGCAGCGCACATCGGTCTGTTCCTAAATCCAAATTTTCAAGGGTATTTTCCCCTTCGTTCCCCCCGCAAATCTGGCCTTCCTTTCTGTTGTTTTTCCAGTGTTTGTCTGGAGGAGAGTACCTGCGGAAAAGGCGCGCTCGGAATTTCAGGCAAATTAGGGTGCGCATGAGGTCATATTAATGTGGTTAATTACAATAATTAGAAATTTAATTAAGGTGTGTATGTGTGTGTGCGTGTGTGTCTCTGCGCAGGAGTATGTGTCCGTGTCCGTGTCCACTCGAATCGAATTTACATGTTAAAGCGCTGTAAAAAATATTGTTGGAAATAAGCTACAGAAAATATACGCCATATAAATACAAAATAATTATGTATTGTTGGTTCCGTCCCCCCCCTTTAACTTCTGGGGTGGTTACGGTGTGGGTTCGGGGTCATGGGTAGGGCCAACTGCTTTGTTTGTCCAGTTGAAGCTCAGTTAGTCATGTCGCACTAACAGAGTGGTTTGTGGTAACCAGAAAAGGGTGCTTATTACGGTACAACAATATGCAAATTAGGATATGAGGTATATTCATTTTCGGTGGGGATTTTGGATGTGTCTATTGGGAGGATAAGGAAAGTAAAGGTGATTAGATGGAAATGGAAATATTAAGACATGTGTCGCATGGAAACTTACATCGAGACTTGTAGAAAGATTTCATAAATTAGAAGGATTTCTCAGCCTTTGTTTTTACAGAAATTGTGGTGCATTTTTGAGATAAATCGGTACAGAAATATTCCATCATTTCGATCGATAATTGGGCATTAAAACCCCCACAGATATACCCAAAAAGCACCCACCTTATACACCTCCAAATAGCAACAAGGAAAACCCACAACCCGAACCCATTTTCTCCGCCACAAAAACAAAGAACAAAACCCGAATTGTTCTACATCAATTTCGGGCCATAATCCCTTCCCTTTCGTGGACTGGCATGTGGACTAATCTAAACACAGTCATATATAGATCATATTGCCGCCAGAGGTTTCACTACCCTTCAATTATTCCTGGCCCCAAAAACCACATGTTGTTTCGGCCGCCCCAACCGAAAAACCGGAAGGAAGTGGCCTAGTGTTTATGAGGGGGGAGGGTGGAACGAACCCCCAGTTTATGGCCGGGTCATAGGCTCACACACACACGGTGCGAAAGGACCAAGGACCCCTCACCGAAAAATGAGCAGAGCGCGTCAGAAATGTGCGTTTAATTAGAGTTTTTATATGTCATTGATTTGCCCTCCCGCATAATCCTGCAAGTCCTGTACGAATATCATGTGCAGGTCCGTCATGAAGGTATTCCTTCTATTTGGATACGCCAGGAATGGCTATTCGGTATTTTATGTGCTATTTGATTTGCTTGTGTTTGGGGAGGAGCGTGGGCACTTTACGAGCTTGTTTTTCGGATTTTGGTTTTGGTTTTTGGATATGGGAAAGGGTGTATTCGGTTTGGGAGAGGGTTTGCAACTGCAGTGGGGAAAATTGAGTGATTGAAAGAGGAATGGGAGAGATAATGAAGTCATTTGTGTTAAAGGAAACGTGAGAAGGGAAATGAAAAAGTAATGGAATTGACTTTTAGTCGAAAAAAACAGATGATAGCATTCCACATTCCCATAATGTGGCACGTGTGCCAACAAAAATGTTACGATTGGTTTTTCTATAGCAAATGTGATAGATCTTCTTATTGTCTTTTGGATAATGAACGATAATGAACCACGAAATTCGATCTGATGGTGATTTTCATTCTTATTGAGAATCTTATTCATTTTCTTTTTTTTGATTATTTCTCATCTAAAAACTTTCCATCAGCAGCTTTAATTTTGTTAATCAATTTCTACTAAAGATCTCTTAATAATAAATAAATAATAATAAAAAAATAATAATATAAAAATAATAATAAAAAATTTATAATAAATAAATAATAATTAATAAGCAAAAAAAGGAATAAAATAATATTAAATAAATTATTTAAAATATCTATATTCTTGTTAAAGGAATTTGAAAGGGATCCTTTTCTTCTAGAAGACTTCTCAGAGCTGCTTTGGTTCCCTTAAGTCTCGTTGTATTCTGTACAGATTTATAAGCAATTTTTCCCAAGACTCTTCTTGTGCAATGGCATTCTTTACTTTTCTATAGTAAGAGTTAAAGGGTTTATCCTTTTATCTCCTTTTCTATATAACACATAATCCCTTAAGCTCTATTACACATTTTTCTGTTACGCTTTTCTTCAGATAATTTCATTATAAACCTTCTCTACGAGTCGTATTATCCGCTACTGTCGTGGCAGGGCATCTCTGGAGTCCCCAACCCCTTCTTCTGCTCAGTGTCGGATTCCCACATTTTATTTAGTTTATTGTGTAATGAATATTTGCAAATCTCGCTGACTTTCCACCGACTGCCTGCGTTCCAGGAAGTGCGAGGGGTCCGTGGGGTCGGGAGGGGCGCCACATAGCTGAAGACTTGAAGTAGATTTAATTTGCGTATGAAAAATTCCTTTTGCAGCAGGAGCAATTCCCCAAACGAGTTGGCTCCACGAGTTGGAGTTCGTTGCTGCTGCTTCCTTCGCTGCCTTCTCTGGCTTCTGGATATTCCTGGATACCGGCTCCTCTTGCACTCCTATTGCCTCTCTCTCTGTCTGCCTCTCTCTCTCTCTCTGTCTCTCTCTCTGCTTCTCTCTGTTTTCCCTCGCTGCTCTGCAGTAGTAGTTGTTTAGAGGATATGCATAAGAATGCCTTGCATTTCCGTTTCAGCTTAATGCGAATGTGTTGTGTTGGTGAGCTTTATATTCTGCGCTGTGTTTTTCGCAAACAGTGATTTCCTATTTCCCCTTTCTCCATAGTTTCTTTCCCCCCTTAGCAGCAGTAGTACCATCCCATTCTGCATTCCCAGTACCCAGTACCCAGACCCAGACCCATTTCCCATTCCATCTCTCCATTCTGCAGTGCCATTCCCAGTACCCATTTGCCATCCTCCATCCAATGCAAAAGTGGAATTGCTCTGAGTTTATTTTATGCTTTGAGCAAAGTTTCGTTGCATATTTTAAGGCAGTTTTGCCGGCTGCAGTTATGTATGTACTCCACCAGCCCAGAGAACCCAGAGAACACAGAGAGAGAGAGAGAGAGAGAACGCAGAACAGAAAAAACAATCAACTGCGATTTGTTGTGGAGAAATTGCGAAATTATGCAAAAAGTCAGGTGGGTGGCGGCAGGAGGCCTCCGCCGCTCAAAACATATTTGCCGTGCTCGCCAGGCGTTTGTCAGACACACAGACACACAGACACACAGACAGACAGACAAACGGACGGACGGACAGACGGGGTGGATAGTTCAGGCATTTGAAATAATTTGATGTTTTCATATTTATTAAAATTCTGCCTTCCTGGTACCCTGGCAGCCACGACCAGAACCAGAACCAGAACCTTTGGCAAACAAAACAAAGTGCCAGCAAATCAATTACAAGGCACACACCAACCACTCGACAATCGGGAAAAAGTAGAAAACTTTACATGTGAATATGGCCAGGATATACATATACATATGCACATATAGTGTAGGAGGAGTCCTTTCAGCCCTTTCGAAGTTCGTTGTCCGTTTGCACGGAACGGGCACGGGCACGGGCTACAGGCTACGGGCTCTCGTTCCGTTCCGTTTGGGTTTTCCGTTTGCATGTTTGATGCCTATCTTTAATTAGAGCGGCGCTAGAATTGATGACGGGCCCAAGTCAGCGGCTCGTTTTGTCGAGTGGATAGCCAGAGAGAGAGAGAGAGGGAGGAGAGTGGGGCAGAGTGGGGGTGCAATGATGGAGCCTCTATCACCAGGTAATTACCTGACAGGAAATGCAAATCTAGCCAAAGGATACGATTATTTTTCTTTCACTCCACTTTCCATTCAATCGAACACTCCTCTCTCTCTCTCTCTCTCTCTCTCCCTCTGTCTATCTCCCTGCCTTTCCTGTTGTTAGAAGGATAATCCTGGTCTGGTCTTCTTGTCCTGCTTTTAGAAGGATACACCTTCTCCTCTTTTGCCTGTGCTGCGCTCTTGGAAGGATACACCTTCTCCTTTCCTGTCTTCTCTGCTGTGTTAGAAGGCGTGTGCCGTAGACCCATTTTAAATAAAAGTTTCGACAGCTCGGCAACAAATTTGTTTGTTGGCAAGAAAAGGGGGGAAATTTCCCTACCCCCCACCCCCCATGAAAGGCCCGCTGTCTCAGTCTCATCATAATCAGCGGATGGCCTGTCGAGCAGCTGCTGCCTGCCTGCCTGCTGCCTGCCTGCTGCCTGCTTCTGTTGCTCACTTTTCTTTGGGTCACATAAACGGCAACATGTCAACCACAAAAGCCGCAAAACTTGGCAAATAAGTTTTTCGTTTTGTGTTTTTTTTGGTCCGGAAAAGCGGCCCGTCGACTGCTTCGATTGAAAATCAACTCACACACACCCAGAGAGTGAGAGAGAGACACAGAAAAGGGCACACATGCATGGGGTTCTGATTCACACATGCGTGTGTGTTGATTTTCTGCTGTCAATTGGAGGGGAAAAAGGTGGCACAGTGGTTTGAAATTCAACAAAAAATAAGACATGTTCGAGAATCATATTTCGAAGTACCACAAAAACCATATTTTAGTGAAAGTTTTCCTTCTAAATTAAGGGAAATCAACGAGTTTGGAAAAGGATAAAGATATTCCCAAGAATAAACCATATCTTGGGCATGGTTTCCTTTCAAAAATTGAGGAAAAAAGCATCTAAAACTTCAGAAAAATGTATTTTTACAATATTTATTATTTTTACTAATATCTTCCTTCTTCGAATTTTGGTAAAAATCAGCTACGAACGCAAACCGACCGAAGGGCACTGCTGCATGACACTTAAAACCAAACCGCTTGCGAATTTCACCGAAAGGAATGTGTCTTACTGCCATTAAATTCTCTACAATTTGTCCCAAAAGATCCAACAGATTCCATAGATATCCTTAAGGATCTTTTAAAACCGATCAAGCAGCATGACTTTTTAAGCGAATAAGCCATGATAATTGTCATGCATTCCTGTAGAATTTGTTACAAAAACTCTCTATTACATAAAGATTATTTGGAATTTTTTAAAACCGACTGAGGGCCGCCGCTGCATGACACATGAATTGTTCTAGAATTGTTTACAAAAACTCCATATATCATGGAAATGCTAAGAAAACTTTTACATAAAACACTTATAATACATATTCCATCTTTCATAGGGGTCTAAAATTCGAGCCCACAATATATAATTCCCATATAAAGCCCCTGAGATTTTGTCAACCATCTAGAGCCCACAGTACCACGTGTCCTCGGATGTTTAATCCCCACACAAAACACACATTCGATTTCCTTTCGCTGCTAAGAGGAAGCTGCTTAGGAGGTTGGGTGTTATTTTCAATTTAGCTGTTGATAAGCATAAAAATCACTGAGTTTCTGGGCTTTAAATTTTTATGTAAACAGGCAGCGACGACAACACTCGCGCGTGGCACACAGCCCGACAATGTCCTGGGGCTTGCCTCCTTCCCTCCTCCATTGGCACTATTGAAGCAGTCACTTCAATGTCAAGCATCAGCGGGTCCTTCAGTTCTCGGAATAGACGGGATCTCAGGCAACGGCTCCGGCTCCGGCTCCGGCTACGTCTCTCATCAGCATATCAATGCATTGCAATGGTGGGCGCGCCAAAAAGTGTGCTATGATTTTTTCCCAACCATTTTAATTACGTCTAACGTCTGTCGCGGCGTCCTTACAGCATTTCTAATTTTACGCTAGAGAAATTTTATATGACTGAATTATGTTGTGTTGCATGAGCCATGAGCCATGGCCATGGAAGTGAACTGTCCGTTAATAATTTCCAGGAAAAGTGCCGTGCCGGAGGGGCGATGGCGGAAGATAGGGAGAAAACTTTAAACGCTTTTGTTTGGTGGGGTTTTTCGGTTTTTTAATTAAGCCACGACGAGGCGCTTTAAACGGGCTCTGCCCCCGCTCCCCCTTCTCGCTCCCTCCACAAAATCAAAGTTGTCTACGGCAGTTCCTTCAAGTATCATCAGCGCCCCGGCATCACTTGCATACGAAAGCAGACATCCTTCGGAATTATGCTAAGCATATGCTTACAGGGGAAAGCAGGAAGGAGGAAGGACGCAGGACGAACAGACGTGGGCCTGTCCTGATAATGACAGGGAGAGACCAGAAGACCCTCCACTGTAAAGGGACGCACGAATACGCAGCCATCCAAAAAGGACAACAAGCTTTATTAATGTTTTATGTGTATTGTGTGCCGCATACTAAATAGCAAATCCCGTAAAAAATTCCAAAAGAAAGAGAGCGAGAGCAAGTCCCCAGACCCAGCCCCAGTCCCAGCCACCCATATCCATTGACAATGTCAATTGAAAAATCTCTTCTTCGGTGACCCTCCCTGCCCGTTGTTGGGGGGGAACAGGACCCAGAATGAGGGACAGTCAATAAGCAGGCGAAAGCAAACTAATTAGTTCCAATGAGCAAACAAAATGGGAAACATTCAGGCACTAATAGCGGGTAATTCTGGGGCGTTATTGGGGAGGGGCTTGGTATGCCAGCAAGCAGGTGTTGGAATCAGGAATCAGTGGGAAAGAATTTTGTAGATTTTGGGAAATAGCAAGAGAGAAGATGAGGGAAGAGGTTGGAGTTGTATTGGAGTATTTCTTTGGGAAGTTTGAAACTGTTAAGGAAGTGGCAGTTGTTGGAATTATTTCGATATTGGGAGAAACTGGGAAATAGAATGCAATTAAATTAAAATTTATATCGAGGCTGCATTTTGCATATCGAATTCAGTATCGATAATTGAAAACCGATAAACTATCTATAATACAGCGAAAGTAGATATTTAAATATCAATATAGCATTGAAAAAAGCAATATAATATTCGAAGTTATCTATACAGTATCGAAAGTCATTGTTTTAATCAAATTGAATATCGATTATGCATATTGCATGTCGATAATGATTTGGAAATAGTAACTTTTCTTCTCTTTTTTTGAATAAGATAAGATAAAATATGTTCATAAATTTCCCTTAATAAAGACGCTCCTAGCTCGATATATCCTAAAATAGGGAAATGCATCCTTAAGTGTATTTTATCCATTTTCCATTTTTATATCGATACCCTTAAGTAATTTCTTTCCTTGCCACAAAATTCCTTCTGATGCCTTCGCCACTCAATAAAAAAAACCCAAAGCTTCTTACGGTCCAAAAAAAAAGAGAAAACAATTTGAATGAGTATCTATTGGAGCACATTCCCTTGCAGGGCAGCCGCTCCAGTAAATATGGTATATGTAAGTCCCTTCTTTCTTATTTTTTTTGTTTTTTTGATGGAGGAAACACCTGGCGATGGGGGAACCACAATGAGAATGCAACCATGTAGCCCCAGCCATAGCCGTAGCGAAAGAGATAGCTGGGTGGATGGGGCAGAGAGGCCGCCAAGCATTTTTAATTAAACAGCCGCGTAAGGCGATGAAGAAGAAGGAAGACCGAACCGAACCGAGGCGAAGCGAAGCGAACCTTGGGCCAAATGGTAAGGAAAGGAAGCGAGAGAGCAGAGCAGAGCACAGCACAGCACAGACCATAAAATAAATCCACGCCAGAAAGTATGCAACAAAAGTTTGCAATTAAAATTCAAATAACATGCTGCTGCAGGAAAGGAAAAAGGGCTGTGCGAAGGCGACGGCGAAGGCTGAGACAAAGAAGGCATGGCATCGTACAACATTAGAAGGAAGCGCACACCAACAACTCAATGTGTTGAAAAGTGGTAGACAATTCTTAGAAAACCGCCAAAGCTCACTCTCACTCATACACCAGCACTGAGCACATGTGTGCGAGTGTGCGAGTGTGCGAGTGTGTGTGTGTGTGTGCGCCCATGAATCACACACGAAATGTAATAAAGCTTTGCGTTCAGTTCCCCCTGCCTCGCATTTTCCCATTTTGCTCGCATACGCAATTGCCATTTCGTGTAGCATACTTTTGTGCGTTGTGCATTTCGCCTGCCGGTTGTAGCGGTTGTGTGGAGTGGCCCCTCTTCTCCCCGCTGTCCCCCGTCTCAGTCCCTCTCCCACATGGCAAACATCATCATATTCATTATTATGACAGTTGTTGTCACAATTAAAACAATACCAAAAACAAAAGTCGTAAGTTTACATGGTAATTAAATATTTTAATATGCCTGCGTGCCTCTGAGAGAGCGTCTGTCGTCTCTGTGTTTCTGTGCGTTCTCCACCATTTGGCACTCCACTTGGGTCTACCCATCGGAGGCTTTCTCTCTCTCCTCTCAGTTTGGTTTTTGGTTTTCGGGTTTTTGGTGATTGTGGTGTCGGCAGGGAGCGGGGAGTGGACTGGGAGTCCTTCCCGGAAATGAAGAGATAGCAATGGGTGGTGGTACGCGGAGTGGTGGCAGCGGTTTAAATTGCCAACAGCTTGCCAACGTCTGCAAAACGCAACAAATTGTCAGCCATTGTGTGTGTGTGTGTGTTTTAAGCGTTATATATTTTTGGGGAATTTTCTTAAGCACTGGAAGAAATTTTAGAGAGTGTTGAGGAAATATTTCGGTAGAAGAATATCTTTTAAAATTAAAATTTTTCTCTTTACAAGGGGAAACTCCAATATATTTTTTAGGTATCGACGAAGAAAAATTATGAAAATCTGTAAGAATTTCTTATATTTATTAAAAATATTTTATTGATGAAAAAATATTTTTTAAAGTTTTTAAGAAATGTTCCTTACATTTCGAACAAAACTTCTCTTCTGGATTTCGTAAGAATTCATTTTGATATACCTCTTTCTCTATAGTTCCTCTCAATATTACTTTTGTTAGCACAGATTTCTGATATTTATTTAAATTTCTTTTCCTGAGATTTTCTAGATTTCCATTTATGTCGAACTTCATAAAAGATTTATACCGTAAGTTTCCTACAAAGCTACGCCGCAGATTCCCTACAAAATTCTAGCATCTCTTTGGCTATTTTCTCGCCATGTAATTTTAATTTTCTAATTGTCAAAGTTGTGCGTGGAATTTTCACACACACACACGCTCATATGCTTCTGTCTCCTGGTCCTGTCTCCTCTTTCCTGCTGTGCTACTGCTATCTGAAATCTCTTCCTTTCCCGCCCATAAGCATTCCCGCGACACACATCATCCTTTAGCTTCAGATGTTGTCGTCGTATGAGTGATTTTCATGCTGTTTCTGGTTCTGGTTCCTATTCCAACTGTTGCTCAACTTTTCCTCATACTACGACGACTGTGCACATGTGTGTGTTATGAAATGCGGCATTTTGCTATGCATTTAATTACAACTTTATTTAAATATTTTCTGCACCATGTCGCGCTGTCAACATTTCGTCAGAGCCCAACTTCATTTCCTCCACCTTCTCCGTTCCACAATTCCCTCTGCTTTCCTTCTCGTTTCCATTGGTGGAACTGGCATTAATTAATTCAATTGAATGCTGCGTCTGTCATTTCCGTTGTGGATTCTCTCGCTCTGGATTCTCGGCATTCGCCGTCCTCTCATCCACGTCTTCGTTTTAATCTGATTTGAGCACGCACTTAGGCATTATTGAATTTAAAGAAGAAAAAAAAAAAGCAGAGCGGGAAGAGGAAAAGAAACCGAACGTATACGCAATATTGCTTATTTCGGTTAAATAAGACAATTCATTCAATTTGTGGCCACTAAATCAACCATAATAATAACCACAACAAATGGACGTCCCCGTCCGCCCACCCCTTTGGAGCAGCAGCCAAAGGAAAAGCTATATAGGAAAAAAAGGGAGAACCAGAGAGAGACCAAGCCGCAAATTCAACGCCCAATTTGTGCCGCGCTGCTGCTTCCGTTGTCAATAACAATTTACGGGATAAGAAACACAGGGACGAGATGCCAAGGACAATAATCGAAAACAGCAGCAGCAGCAGCAGCCGGTCAGTAGAAAATATATATTTCCCTCGCTTTTCGCTTTTATATATATCCTTCCTGGAGGGTATTATGCGTTTTGGGAAGATTTATGGAACAAGGATAAGGAGAAAGTGTCCCCATAAAGTATATACACGAATATTCTTGGATCGGAAACAATAGAAATGTGGATAAGGGCAGTTTCAGTAAGATATTACGCTTTTCTCCTCAGATCGGAATTCTAGAGGACTGCTCTGGTGAAAATCATTCTAAAAGGAAAAACTTTGTAGAGAAAATCCTTTTCTTTCTGAGGAAAACCTAATCAAAGCTCTACAACCTTAAGTTCCAAGCGATTTGGCAGAGAGTTATCACGAAGAAAAGCTACTTTTTGGTCTTGATTGTTGATCCCTTTTTAATATATTCCCTCCCAAATTGAAGCCTCATTTTTCAAAGGGTATTACAGCTTCGGTTTCAGAAGTTTGCCTTTTTGCTCTGCTGCTGTTTTTTTTTCTTTGCTTTTCCTCTAATATTAATAATCCCGAATACGCAACGGAGACCTTTGAGAAGACTTGCAGGACCCATGGCCGAAAGCGTTCAGCCAGGCCCACAACAAATGAGCTCGGACAGGAGAAAGGAGGCGGAGCGGAGGACTCTCCGAGGAGACTCTCTCTAATATGTCACTGTTGGTGCCAATAACAATAATAAGCAGCAAAACAAAGCCTAAAAGCTGCCAACCATAAATTCAGTTCAGAAAGGAGGCAGGAGGCGTAGGAGTTGGCCATCCAAGACGTTGACAATGTCAGGCCCCCGGAACCGGACTGGCTCTGGGACGGTCATGAGGAGTGAGGCGAAACGGGAGCACGGCCCCATTCCTCTGTGCCAATTTGTGCTGCAAAATTTATGAAAAGTTCAATTTATTGTGCGACATTATTTCTGCACATAGTTTGCTCAGAAAAAGCCAGGCTCAGGCAGGCTCTGGCAGGCGCAGGGCAAGCAGCAGGCAGCAGGCAGTGCGACGATGAGCCATTGTATACCCTGCTTAATTTTCTGTGGATGGGGAAGTTATTAATTTAAAATGCGTAAGGCATTACGGGAATGTAGCGGAAAGGGAGAGCGAGAATTCCATTCAATAAATATTGGTGTGTGGGATTCGGTATATCAATCTTTTATTAAATTTCAAAGTACATTTATTATTGGCATTCCTTTTGGGTTCTTGAGCATAAAAATCTTTAGATTTAGCAGGCATTTGTTTAGGTGGGAATATTTTATTCGGGAATGAGTTTAATTTATTGGAAATTTATTATCAATATATAGGATTTATTTTTGAAACTGCATAGTATTTTTCCATCTTTTATTACTAATAAATTGGTAAGTTATTAATAATTTTATAGTATTTTTTCCCGTAATTTTATATTATTTTTAAGCAATTGTATTTTCTAAAATGTATTTATTATGTATTTTTAAAGTATAAATATTTAGTTCTTTTCCAGTATTTTCGTAGTGCTTTGTGTTTATTTTTTAAGAATTTTGTTATTTACATTAACAAAATCTTATACCTTCAATATCTTTCTCATCTCTTTCTTAACTTATTGTCAACTATCATATCCATCCCTCACTGCGTATACCCCGCATAATTTTCCAGGATAAACAACAAGTCATTTAGCCACGTTCTTCTTCCTCTCTGTTTTGTTCTTTGAACTTTAGAAATTTATTTTATATTTTATTTAGAAACTTTTCAAAATTTTACTTGTGAATTACTCACACATGAAAGAAATGTTGGCATATCAATTTTTATGCCATACGCATATGTATTATTTCTGCATTTACATACTCATTCGAGTATGAGTATGAGTATGCGGGTGTACAGATATTTATGTGGGTGACTGTGACTGTGTGTGTGTGTGTGTGTGCGACGGCGGTAACATATGCCATAAATTGCCTGAAGTGCTCTCTACACCGACTTTCTCTGCTGCTGCTGTTGCTGCTGCTGCTGCTGCTTTATGTTCTTTATGCCATCATCCATGCCATCTTTCCAGTTGGGAAACAAATGCTTTGGCATTATTGAAATTTCTTGTGTTTTTTTCTGTTTTGGTTTTCCTTTCTTTTGCTTAAACTTTTGTTTTTGCTTTTGCTTTTGCTTTTGCTTTTGCTTTGGCTGTTTATGCGGGCCAGACAATAACCCTCTCTCGACTTCGCATCAATTTTACATCAATCCATATCGAAGCACACACACATCACATCAAAACCACACACACACACACACACACACACACACATTCACGCACACATGTATATGATTGTGGATGTTGTTGGCGTAAGTTGATTTGCATATTTTTTGTTGGTATCCTTTTACTCTGTTTGCTCTCTGGATTCTTTCACAACATTAGCAAACGCATCTTGACTTTGCAGCAGACTCGTTTCCCTCTCCCCTTTTCCGTGTATGTTTTTTCTAGGAAGTGCAGATGAAAAAGTTGAATTTTCTCAAATTTATGGGGCAGTTTGTCTTTCCCTTCGTATGTTGTGCTTTTGTTTGATGTTCTGGCATTTTTGAGCAATTTTTAGGTCGTTTATACCACAACTTGACATTGAATGCGAAATAATACATCATGTGGCTTCTGTGGCAGGGAAGTTTTTGCAATGGAAATGGATTTGGGTACTGAATTTTCGTATTTTTCTGACGATTGGACACACTTTTAGGCGAAGTTCTAAGAATAAAATTCAGTGCTAATTAGAAGCTCAAATATATATTTTCTTTGAATTTTCATCTTTATCTAATACCCAGCTATGCCTCTTAATTATGGTTCTATGGCTTCCTGGTATTTGTTGTGTATCTGCGACATTGTTCTCATAATTATGAGTTTTTATCAAACAAAAGTCTGGATTTACCTGTTTTTGTAAATTCCAAGAGTATTTAATGCTTGTATCTAGGTGTATACTATCTTTTTTTTTGCTGGCTGCCAACAGTCTGTGGCAACAAATTAATTAGTTAGGCTTTGTTGTCATACTGCAGCTTCATTAATTAAAACCGAAAGCAACCCAAACCCAAGCCGAAACCAAAACCGAAGCCTTGATCCCCAGATTTGCTCTAGGCAGATAGATAATGAAAAATGAAAGCATGAAAGTCATTCCACGGGATGGGGAACCAGCACCAGATACAAAAACCAGCAAATAGGCTCAGGACCAGGCCCAGGACCAAGGCAGAGGAGTCCCAGGCATTTTGTCAAGAAGTTAAGTTGTAGGCATTTTTCTGGCCAATAAAGGAAATTATTTTACATGATTCAGCATATCAAAAATGTGAAAGTAATTACGACAGCAAAAGCAGCCATATCATCCTCTGAGCCACGTATAGAGACGATACTTGATCGATACAGAAAAAAAGAGATACTATTACCTGTGCATGAAAGGCATTTTGTAATCATATAAATTGATGGCTTAAATAAAAATGTGATTGTTAAGGGGTAATGGTTAGGGGAATTGGCCAAATGAGTTGTGCATTTCAGGAGAATAATTTTGGGATGGGGTAATACAGTCTGCTGTATTTATGATTGCAATTTTCTATTAATTTCTATACACCCCTGTTCCAGTATTATATATCGATTTTCGGCTTACATTTTGGTTAACATTTATTACAATTTTTATGGAAAAATATCAACAACTCTACAGACTAGTTGGGAATGTATTTTTGTACGAACATAATATAAATATATATCGTTGTTGAGATTTTGTTGGTGAAAATGCAATTGAGGATTTCCGGTGCCTACTTTTAGGTGACGCCGATGTATATATTTTGACAACTTTGTGCCACTTTTTTCCCAACTAAAATGTTGACTGACTTTCCAGTTTATTGATTTGTTTACTTTGGTTTTTCTTATCTTTTTAGTGTATTCCCTTGCCTAAAGTTTTTCCACAGTACCTGGGGGTTGCGCTTTCACTTGCTTTCTTTCGCTTTTTGTCATACCATCATTGTGTGTGTGAGTGTTACAGGTTTGCCGTTGGAGTTTCTCCCTGGTGGCCAGATAAGCAGAGAGGGGGAGTTGGTAGGGCGGAGGCATGTGCAACTCTCTGCGACAATGCGCGCACATGACCCCTTTTGCTTGACCTCACTTATCTTACTTAGTGGTTTACGGGGGCGACTCCACCACTGCCTCTGGGGCTGGTGTGTCATGGTGTGTCGTGGTCTGGTCTGTTCTCTGGCTCGGACTTCGGGCAAAGACAAAGGCTGTAACTCCCAGGCACCCCGCACTTTTGTGATATTTATGTCGCCAGCTGTTGGCATTAGTGGACGACTACGACGACTGGGCTTTTAGGGCCGGAGCATGCCTCCTGTCCCCTGTCCCCTGTCCCACATGGCAATAATGTGTGTGGGCGACAGAGAAAGAGATGTTGTTGCCGCATTAGGTTTCAGGCCACAGAAAGCTTAGGCTTGCGTTCCCCCTCCATTTCAGGAAGAGTTTTTGTGGCTGCCCAATATGCCCATCCTGCCATCTGATGTATCCCTGATGTGTGTGTTTGCGTGTGTGTGCGGGCAATAAACTTGTCGCTTGTTATTATCGTCTTAATCGTCTCCGACTCGGAGCATTACATACATTAATGTTTATTTCTCGTATATGTTTTTCTTTTTTTGGTTCTTTTATGTACTCCCGCCCTCCTCATAATTGCCTGTCATTGCAACAGTTGGGCTTTCCTTTTGGGCTTCGCTGAGAATTGATGAAACTTTCACTTAGGCACTCCTTGGAATCCTGGTTTCCAAAGTTCTAACTTTTCTGGGCTTCTGGACAACCTGCGGCGCAGGTTTTTCGCTTCCAAAAATTTACATAAACCCTCGTACTGAAGAACATTTATCAAACCCTGTAAATGTTCCTGCATATTTTCATAGTCAGTTTTTTCTCCATTCTTTTGCTCTTTTTGGTGAAAATACTCTTTTGGAAATTGAGTTTTAAGATTTGGTTGTAGGGAATTCTTTTGAGGAGTACAAAATAAAACGAAAAGTGTTTCTGTCTCACTTGTAAAGTAGAGACAACTTTCCTTACTTGTACGAGTCTATCCTCTAAATAAGATATTTTATTCGTCAACTTTGATTAAATGATATATCTACCACTTCTAGAGCTTTTACCAGTCACTCTCTCAGTCTAAGTTTTCGCTTACATTTATAAATAAATCTTTAGTCTGATGCAAGATTTATTAGTTCTTCATGCTTATTTTTTTCCTTGAGAAATTATTAACTTCAAATTGCATTTTATATAATTTTTCTAGAGCATTCCATCGTCTTCAATGTTCTTACTCTTAGCGGCTCTGGATTTTTTTAAATAATGCGTTTAGGGCCACGTGACAAAGTTCTGTAACAGAAATGCCTATAATGCTACGGACTCCCAGTCTCTTTTGAAGGAAAACTCAGTCCATAATCTCGACGCTTCGCGACATTTGCTGCATAATAATAAACAAAAGGCAACAGAAAGGAGCTCTAGACGAAGGGAGCAGAAAAGAAGTCAGCGACAGGCAGCGATTTGAGAAACAATAAAACAAAGACTAGTCGGTGGAGGCACACGGATACGGATAGGATGGGACTGGCTATGGGTTCGTTCGGGGTTGCGTTCGCTAGAGACAAAAGGCCAAAGAAGGCATTGCATACTTTACGGCTATATGACTGTAGGCTTAGCGACAAAACATTTATGCTTTGTTGGATTTTGTAAAGGAAGCCAGTTCCAAGAGGGAGGAGAGGGCAGGACGGGGTCCCGACGTGATTGTCTCTCAGTCTGTCTGCTAGTTTGAGGGGAGCTGAAGGATGAAAAGGTTACATACTAATTCTCAACGCAAAAGGTAAAGGTTAAGGTGAGATGAAGATAAAGAAGTTTTCTCTGGTACGGTATTAGGTATATAAATGGAGGATTGAAAGAGGGCTTAAACATGAGTTGAAGAATGATTGTTGGAACGTTTCCTATATTTGCTTTGACATTTGAACTTTTGTTGGAGAAAAAAGCAAGGTACTTTGGTGTTGAAAAAAGAACAGACTTTTAGTATATGCACTAGAAAAGTGTAAAGCGAAGATTTTACTCGTCTTTAAGTAGAAACTTGTCACCGAAACTCATTAAGTATTTGGTGTACACTTTCAAGAGTTTCCTCAGTGTTCATGTCGGTGTAAATTTTCAAGAATTTCGCAAGCCTCATCCTAGCCTCGGGTTACCTTACGACAGCATCAACAGCACCAGAACGTGAGAGTATTATATTGAGATACATGAAATTCATTTTAGTTCTTCAACTTGACACGGTCTTAGTCGTTCGTGTCTTTGCGCAGAACTTTCCCGCCCAATGTCTTGGGCGAGAGTAATTTTAGCTATTTATCAAGGTATGACAATGCGGATTTTGCACGGCATTTAAAATGCCGAGCGAATCTCGGAAACTTCAGACTTGAGATTGGCGCTCGCCTCCCCAGGACCACCACGTGTAGAAGAGCACTTTAAGGCATCTCTCTCTTTGGCTCCTCCCTCGCCTGTCCTGAAGGCAAGAAGTCCTGGCACGGATACCACCTTGGGCTTACTTTGCATTGTTTTGCTTGGGAGACGACTTAAGTGTTGCTGTTTACTTTTGTGCACATTTAGCTGCCAGCCATTGTTGGGTGTCGGTGGTTGTACCCTTCAAGAGGGTATGATTATCTTGACCAAGTGTTTACAAATGCAGGAGGAAGGTAGAACTTTCACACCATATGGAATAAGTTTCAACAATCTGGCTGCATTTGAGATACAGTTTTACAGAAACAATAATTTTACAAGGGTATCAATCTCTTCGGCTCTCAAGGCTGGACGAACTGTGAGGTTGTTGAGATTTTGTTGGTGAAAAGGTGGTTTAGGATTTTCTGTTGCCTACTTTTCGACGGCGCCGACTTAATGCGTGTGTTGAACCAACAGCACAAGCAGCATCAGCAACATCAAGTGCTAGACAAGTTTTTCCTCTCGTTTGACCATCTGCCAGGGGCCTTTTTTGGCAGCTTATAAATAACACAGATTAAACAAAACACCAAAAATGAAAAAGAAACTTTTGTGGCGGCCAGTAAAACTTTTTCGTCCATCATGATCATCACCAATATATACGATATACATGTGTGTGCGTCTCACTCTCTCTCTTTCTCTGGCGGCTGTATATATACTCAATATAATTTCTGTCAAAAGTTGAAACTAATGAAAGCCAAAAGCCATGCTAATAATAATAAAACTTTGTCCAGCCCTGCCTCTCGGCAAACTTTTTGCATTGTCCAGAGGTCTGGATCTCACCTACAGGGACAGAGACAGTGAGAGAGTGAGGGACATTTGGTTGACACTTGAGCTTTAGTTCAGTTTTTTGGTGATTGCCTTTCATGGTGGTTGGTATATGTATACTATATGCATCTAATACATTTCATAAATATTATGACAAGCTCAATAAAATATCAAAGCATGCTTACTGGGGCGTCTACGTGCGTGAAATGAAAGCCAAGCGATGGAGGAACGACAGTTTTGTTTTTGGCGAAAGGTAGATGATGGAAATACTCTATGGAAAAATATGTTGCAGGAACTCTCAAATGTTTGATGGTTTTTAAAAGGGACTGCAAATAAAGAACAACTGGTTGACTTTTGTATTATCTTTAAAGAAAGTGTTGAAAATATCTTAAAAAAATTATTTGCCTTAAAGTTAGCCTTTCCTTGCTGTTGTTGATATTTTGTTGGTGTAAACGTGGCTAATGATTTTCTGTTATCTACTTTTCGGCGCGCCAGACACGATTTCTTAGAGAAAATCTTGTCTTGGAAAGACATGCTAAAGGTTTTTCTTAATTCCAATCATATTTTGAAATTAAATTGAATTCTTAAACATTCCCCATGCAAAAATTAATATACCTGAAATTTTTGCAGCCTCAACTAAGCCTCGCTCAATTCAGGGGATCTATTTAGGCTTTCTGTTCCTTTGCTTTTTCTCTCCTGGCAATTTGGCAAGTGCCTTGAACAGTTTATGAAATTGCCAGGTTGTCTGCAAAACCATTCCCATACCATACCATTCCATTCCATTCCTTTTTCTTGTCATCATCTTTGCTGCCATTGTTGTTGGTGTTGGTGTTGGTGTTTTTGGCTTTGTTCTTGGCCTTGTTCTTGCTGTTGCTTTTGTCCAATCATAAATTGCTAAGGCCTACTCACAGAAGATACCGCAGGATAGTATCGTGGTGGGAGGGACAGACACCATCCATTCGACCAGACCCGACCACACGTGTGTTGCGTCTCATAAAGTTTGCGGCATTTTAAGCTGGGCCCCGGCTTACGAGGTAATCCCGCCCAGAAATAATGAGTCTTGCCATGTGGCCGAATGTCTTCGTCTTCGTTTTGGTTTCTATGTCTTTTAAAAAACAGACATTGTACAGGAATATAGATAGATTTTTGTTTGTTGGCTGGGGGATGTGGCTCAACACAACAAATCCCCATTTAATAGAGTGGGCGTGCGGTTCCCCCGAAATTCAGAATAGTTTTTCCATCCGAAAACAAGTTAAATTTGCAGGAACAGGCCTTAAGGCAAACACGCTCTCTGTCCTGTTCCCGTTCGACCCTTTCTATGCACGTGTTGACAATTTTTTGGCCACAACTTTACATTAGGGCTGGAAGCAAAAACTAATTATATTAAAATGTCATGGAAAATTTGTACGTATTTGGTCAAAAATGGGTTTTTGCCTGCTTTTAATGCAGAGTTTGCCAAGTCATTTTTTGGCACAGCAAACAGAAGCAGGCGACCAGGAGATGTGGTCAGGAGTTATGGTTTTGGAAAAAGTTTCTGGCGAAAGTTTGTTAAGCCTCTTAATGGATATTGAAATGTGAAATTAAGTGGGTCAACATGTGGGGAATTTAAGTCGAAAATATACAGAAATTCTGTCCAGACAATCACACATCAATTGTGAAGCAATTAAGGTTCCCAAATGGGCTGCCGTTCTACTACGTTCAATTCCTATTCGAAACCGAATTTAATCGCTAGAATCAACCGGTCTGAAGTCTAGTCTTTTTTGAGATTTGGTTGGAAAAACGTTGTTGATAATTGTATGTTGCCTACTTTTCGGCAACTCAGACTTAATGTCTGAAAATTTAAACAGAAAACATACTTTATCTGAGACAATCCCACATCATTTGAGAAGCAATTAGAGTCCATGACAGGGTTCCCTTTTTTTCCATCCCAAACTATCATTCCATAGTTCTATTTTCTACTTTCAATCTCTGTTTCGAAACCTAATTGAATTGCTAAATTTCTTTCTTTTTGGGACATTGACATTTGGGTTTCCTGCCTGACAATCCTGACAGTTGACAGCTGATTGAGAGTTTTTGCATTAGAAGTTGTTAGCTGTCTTTGGTCCCTTAAAAGGGATACCATGCCCATTCCAATGTGCGAGTACTGCACTGTTTCCACACCTATACACAGCATTCTGCTTCTGCAACACGCTTTTAATTTTGATTAATGACATCCAAGTCGACATTTTGGGGCCCGCATCATTTATATGCCTCACTGACCTCAGCATCCGTGCGGCGTTTAGGCCTGCTTTTGCTCTAAAACTTGAGACCCTAAAGTTTTGCTTGGATCGATTTCGTGATGAATTGTTTTTGGGAGGTCCTGGACATTTTATTCTTTCAATTTAATTAAAAATTGTTTGCCGGTGCATACTTCTTGCCAAAGGAGTTCTTGGGCCATAATCGTTGGCGCTCTGTGCTTTCTGCTCTTGTTTTTTTCTGGCATAAACTTTATTTTTTATTACTCTTTGAAGTAACATTAAAATTTAGTTGCATACGCAACAGGGAAAAGCGGGTCCGAACGAACGAACGAACGAACGGGGCTGGGCTATAAAAATCCTCCAGTGTAAAACTATGCTGCGCTTTTATAAGTATTTTATTTGCAGCTGCCCAAAGGAGCAGCCGGAGCCAGGAGCAGTAGAAAGGATGCTGTTTCTTAGACTCAGCAGATTTAGCAATGCTTTTGCCAAAGTTGCCGCATTAAAAATACAACACGAGGCAAGGCAGGGCAAGACATGGGCATGGGAGTGGGAATGGGCATGGAATGGGCATGGGCATGGAATGGGCATGGGCATGGGCATGGAATGGCGGGTAATGCCATCCACACAGAGAGTTGCAATTTTCACAGGAGAGTGGAAACGGAAGTCCTGGGTAGTAGGAAATGCAATGAATCGTTAAATTTAGCATCGTATTTCAATGCAATTCAGAGGAAACCGTCGGTTGCTCCTGATGCTGCTGCTGACAGGTGAATTGCAGCTGTCAGTCCGTGGCATGGCCCCCGAGAAGACGAGCAGCCTCCACTCCAATTCAGGACACATCTTCCTGGAGGACGAGTGATTTGTCGCCAACACGACAGGCAAAGCAGCTTAGCAGAAGAGCTCATCCTTCCCCAAGCAGTTCTTATGACTATTTGCAGCTTAAGTATTTCCATTACAGGAGCTTCGGAAAGGAAAACCCGTTTCTAAAACCCTTTCATTGCCCATAAAATTTCTACCCTCGCACTTTGCACTTATTAAAAAGTCGTACACATGAGGGCCGAGGGCCATGGGGGTCGAAGGAAAATTTAGGGGGAAAATTGTACAAGTAGCTTCGGGGCATAAATTTCACGAAAAAGCGGAGGAGGCCTAACTTTCAAGTTTCTCTCTCGTTCGCCCCCTAACTAGGTCTGGGGTCATAAAAAGCAGCTGCATACTTTACGATGATTCCTATACCCCAGCAGCAGCATATGCTGATTTTATACATACGAATAGGAATGCGAATACGAATACGAATACGAATATATGGAGCGATCCCTTTTCTCTCTCGTTTGCTGAATGCCACACGGGGTCAATTTTTATGAGCATTTTGGCATATTGGAAACAGGGCCAAAAGTTATGGTTATAATTCAGCAATGTTCGGAACAGAAGGGAAGAGAAAAAGAGAAAAGAAAGAGTCAGGGGTGCTGTGGCCCAGAAAGTAGGGGGAGTGAAAACATATCATCTATGTAGGTATTTGCTCACCCTAATTGAGATGTTTTCTCTATGGCTCTATGGGGAGCATGTGGAATGTTTTTAGAAATATTAGTTTTTGGAATTGCGGTTTAGCTTTTGGGGCCACTTAAAAATTGCTTTTGGGAAACTAAAAATGCTTGAGCTACATAAAACTATCATGAAAAGATGCATAAACTATTAATATGAAGTACATTTCAAAGTCTTTAATATGTATCTACATTGTAATTATATTTATTTGTAAGATATGTCTTCTATTATGTCTATATAAGAATTTACTGTTAAGAGTACTCGTTTGAAATCTAATTTAGATGATTTGATCATAAAAATATTTCACAAATCACAAATCAGCTGTCTTTATATAGAATATACCTATATTTTGGATATTTCAAGCATACCATTTATAAATTCTATGGAAAATTGTATTAACTTGGTCTTACGGTAATTTTTAGGTACTAAGTATTATTAGCTGACTAAAATACAATCTATCTGCTCATTTACATAGTTCTCTGTAAACTATTGAGTAATCCATTTAGTTTTTATAATTTCGTGTATATTATATTTGACTTTCAATGATATTTCGATTAAAAAAACCTTCAAATAATCTTATTTCATTTCAAATCGCAATCCACATAGCAGCCAATTGACCTATTGATATTTCCAAAAGCATTTTCCATACAAATATTCGAGTTTCATTCATTTTAGTATATTTTTCTTAATTCTTAACAAACATTACTTTTTATATCTTAATTTTCACATCACAAATAGTATATTTTACCCCTTTTTGCTTTGCTATTTTCCCTACGCCACTGATTGAACAAAAAAAGAAGATAAAATCGAATTTTTAACACAAAATCAATTCGAATTTTCTATTTTATTTCTAGGGCTTTTTCCCGCATTTTTTGTTGGGGTTATAGCAAAAATGTTAGTATTAATTTCCATATAAATTGCTTGAATGCGCGTATATTTGTATCTATTTCTGCAGCTGTATCTGTGTGAGGGCTTAGTTTGATGTGTGTGAGCGTATGTGTGTGTGTGTGTGTGTATCTATAACTGTGCAACTTTTGAAACGTTGAAATCAATTTGCACAAATCAACAACGAAATTGTTTGCCGACTGTCGACTGCATTGCGTTTTCCCTGGCTTTTCCACACGAGTGTGAAATGAAAAATCAGCAAGAAAAACTCAGCTGCAATACGTGGCCCCTCAGGGGATTCCACATAGGATACGTACATGTATCTATGCCATCTACAAATTTCATTTGCTATTCCTTTAATCTTGGCAACAAGAAAAAACAAGCCAAAACCTAAACCTAAAACCGCGAGAGATGGCACAGACATAATTAAATTTATTTAAATTTCTTATATCTCTCTCTATCTCCCGGTGTTTCCAGCAACAAGCAAGCAATCCAGCAAATAAACAGAAATCCCTGGTTTATGGCCTTAATGATACGCTTTTTATGGGTCGTCACGGAAAGTGTCTGCCCCTCCATTGCCATGCCATCAAATTGTTTAAGCAAACATAAAACTTTACAAATGCGAGAAAAAGAATATTTACTGAGAGGAATTTCCTTTGCAGTCGAAAGACATGGGGAGGAGTAGGAAGCGACGGTTCTCAGAGCTCATTACAGCCACAAAAACCAATATGCTTATTGCTGTTTGCCACACTCCTGCCTCCTCTCTGTCGGTCTGTCCGTCTGTCTGTCTGTCTGTCTGCGTCTGGGGCTATAAAAACTGTTAACGTAAGCGTAAAATGCTTTCAAGTGCTTCGCAAATCTAGCAAACCTCTCCCAAACCTCTCCCAAACCAAACCAAACCAAACCAAACCCAACCAACCTGCTTGGCAAATCATCTCCTTGTGGGTGAATCTTGGCGTTGGATTTTTTCCCATCTTCATTTCTAATGAGCAAAAGCAACAATTGGAGTAGGTGGCAGAAATATATATACATTCCTTGGCCATCTTCCTTTCCATACTTGGTTTAGAGTAATGCCAGACGTGGGTGGAAATTAGCAAATGGAAATGTTTGTTTCTTGTGCGGAAATTTTTGCTGATTTTTCAAACAGATTTTCAGTTCAGAATGCGATTAATTAAGAATTATTTATAAGTGATACATACCACCTCAAAGTATCTTCCATACATACATTTTCCACTGGAACGTAGGGAATTTCTCAACGGATCATATCGGATCAAAATCAAGACGAAAAATTCAACAACTATCAGCTCTTCCTTGGCTCACTCATTCTTTCATGAATCCTAGATGAATTCTTAACAAAATATTTCAATTACTTATATTTTCAATCAACTCCTTAATATGCCTTTGGAGACATTCATTATTACCCGTCAATAAACGGCTCAATGGCTTACGATCCATTTTTAATATCCCAAAATTTATATTAAAATGGATTTTCTTCAATATCTATTTTTAAAACTAAATTTTACCATTTTTCTCTGGACTTTTCTTTACTGAAAAGAAAACTTCTGCTGGCCGAAAAGTTGAAACCCCTAACAAAACTTTCGCAAATGATACAGAGAGAGAGAAAGCGAGAGAGAGAGAAAAACACAAAACCGAAAAGCAACAGCAAATTTGCTACCAAAATGTAATGCCCACAAAAGCGGCAGAGCCGAGCCAAGAGGATGCCTTCCTTCCCTTTCAGAAAACTTTAAATTATTTACAAAATGCACTCACAATACACGAATATACGAGTACCAGTATATACACTACTGTGGTAGTGGGGCACAATGTCCCCAAGTTTTGTACTCTCCTGAGGCCACAATGCAGCTGCAAATATTATTTATTATTTCTGTTGCCCGCTGATGCTCTGGGGATCAGTTTTTGGGTGTGTGATTAGCCTTTGAATGGAAAAAAGAGATAGAGATAGAGTTCGAATCGAATCGAACTATAAATAAGCTGAAAAGTTTTCGCACTGATTCGTTGACAGAACAGAGTCGAGTGAATAATATTTATTTAAGAATATTATACTTTTTGGCACACATGGCGATTGTTTCAGGGATGAAAGGATTACAATTTGGAATATTTTTAAGCTGAATCTGGTTGGAAAAAGTGTCATTTATTCAAGCGGATTGTTTAAGCTTTTTGATCAGTTTTAAACCTTACTTGTAATGCACGAGATTTTATTGCATATTCTGTTACAAAAAGGGTATAAATTATTTAATTTTTCGCCAGATATGATTAAAACAATGAATATCTAAAGTATTGCTTAATTTCTACGAATTTTAAATATTTTCTTATTCTCACAAACACGTCCCGTTTCGTATATTTTATCTACATTTATTTTATAAGGAAATACTACCTAGAAATTGTATAAATAAGTAAATAAGTATTGTATTAAATTAATTTCACCCAAAAATAAGTTAGGTTTTAAGCTTAACAAACAAAAAAAAACATAAATAAATCCGATAAAATATAATTAAAATATTAAACGCGTTAAGCGGGAATACAAAATATTATAATGATCGTCGCGCGTTCCGTGTTCGTATCCGTGCTCGTTTCGTACTAACCGAAGGTTCTGCTGCCCCGTTACAGATGCAAATTTTTCGGATTTCCCATATATACAATATCTCACACGTAAGTCCCGGTTGTGGCCTTAGGTACAGTCCCGCCAGTTGCCGGCCACCGCCATGCAATTTAAATGGCGCGTAATATTTAATTTCAATCAAAACTCACTGCACAAAAAATATACCTACATACATATATACAAAAAAATGATACATAAATCGAATTGATATGTTGGGTAAACTACTTTACGTTCTCCGGGGCTGTGGACTCTGATGCTGATGCTGTTGCTGCCTCGTGCTGCACGCTGCACGCGCTGCATTGGGGCAACATGCACATGACAATATTTTTGCTGCTTGTTTAACGTTTCGTGATTTTTGCCAGATTTTTAATGCCATGCATCTGTTTTCCCACTTGCCCCTCTCGCTCGAGCCCCCCCCACCACATTTTCCCATTTGCCCCATTTTGTAGCTGTATCTTTTTCTCTTTTCTTCTTCCGTGCCACTCGTGCGAGTACGTGTGTGTGGGCAAACAACATGCGACATTGTATTGACAGCATATTGTGACAAATATGTAAAAAGAATATACGGCGAAAAACCCACACACACACCAAAAAAAAAAGAAGGAAGAAAAACCCAACCGAAAAACAAAAAATACAAAAGCAGGAAAGAAAAACCGAAAGCATACAGAAAATGATGGAAATGCGTTTCAAGTGCCGACCGAAGCTTTAAAATCGACTGTCTGTCGTCTGTCGCCTACTTAAAACAGCTGCTGCCTCCCTCAAACCGATACGATACGATACTATACTATACGATACGTACGAGTATCCCCAACACACAGCAGCCCCACAATAGTATCTCTCTATCTCTAAACAGAACGGAAAAGCTCTCTTCGAGTGGGGGGCTTGAAGTTTTGCCAACACTCTTTGGAAAACTGAAGTTTTTCCAAGAGTATTTTTTGAGTATTTTCTGTTGAATTTAATTCGGTTTGCTCTAGTTTTTAGAGTAGTTTTAAAATCAATAAAGGTCTGCTTTTCAAGCTTACAATTCCACAAAAAAAAATCTATAAACAAATTCCAACATCTGAACATTTTGCACGAATTTTTGCGGAATTTAATTGTAAAAGATATTCCAAATATAGCCCATTTTTTAGAGTGCCATATCAGAGATTTCTAAGGACCTAAATTCAGGCAACATTCAGCCATGTTTCCCGTATGGAGACTTCTATAAGAGCCCTCCACTTTTTGAAGAAAACAAGTTCCCAGCAACAGTCTATTGTGCCCCAGAAAACCCCACACAGATATGGCATCTGAAAATCTGCTTAGCAAACAAAACGAACCCCCCTAAGCAACAGCAGAAATATACGTACAATAAACCTACTTCTGCCTCAAAAGTCTTAACCCTTAACGAAGAAACCCTTGATATTAAACCGCTTTGCCATGTTCTTTTACGACCCCTCCACAGATCCGCCGGAGATCATCAGGAAGCCACAGAATCAGGGCGTACGAGTGGGTGGCGTTGCGAGCTTCTATTGTGCGGCACGCGGTGATCCGCCGCCATCGATAGTCTGGCGCAAGAATGGCAAAAAAGTTTCGGGTAAGTTTTCGCATTGGCTTCCCATACGTATACGTAATACGTGTGTGTGTATGTGTATGTAAGAACCGCCCCACTTAACGGAATGTGCTTTACGCAGGAACACAATCTCGTTATACGGTGCTGGAGCAGCCCGGCGGGATATCCATATTACGGATTGAGCCAGTGCGAGCGGGCCGTGATGACGCCCCCTACGAGTGTGTGGCGGAGAACGGTGTGGGCGATGCCGTTTCCGCAGATGCAACTTTAACCATCTATGAAGGTAAGTGCCATGCTGATATCGATATTTCTCCTTGGGGCCAGGCTAAGCCCATCATCAACATCATCAAAAGGTGGTTATTATATGCGGAGTACCCTTTAGGTATAAGGATTGGAAAGGGGTATATGGTGTAGGAGAGGACTTGGGGAACTCTTAACATTTGACAGACATTCTACGTATTATAGGCCTCTGCGATAAAGAAAGGATTGTAGAGATTATATTCTTGAGAAGTCCAATATTCTAAGAAACATTTGAGTATAAACATTTTGATGGGCTATAGAATAATTTTCATAAGAAAGATAAAGAAAAAATGTCAGGAACAATCGAATTCTCACTGTCAACTAATTCTGTATGAATAGCAGAATTTTTGAGGAATTTCAACAGCTAGAACATTCAATTTTGGAAATAGTGGAAAGGTTGTAGAAATGGGTACTATATTTCTAAGAATTTTCGAATAGAATAACTTTTAAAGAGAATATATTGATTTTTAAATGAAAAATAAGGAAAATAGTTGCCAGTAAAAGGGAAATTCTCTTTTATATTCATTGAAAGAGTGTTTAATCCATAGATGCTTGGAACCCAATTAATATTCCAATGAGGGCACAAATCAGTAATTTTAAACAGAAACCTCTAGTCGGAACATCATCTATATCCTTCCTACTTGTTTATAGCTGGAAACTGCAGCTTCCTAATTGAACTCCACTCGACGGGTGGTGCGGTGAAGCCGCAGCAGTCAAGGGCTTATGGGTTACTAGTGCTGAACAAGGAGGAGGAGGGGGAGCAGGAGGGGGAGGAGGAGGAGGAGTGTGATAGAGCGACATCAAAAGTTTCGGTTTTAGTGTGCGACGCAATGTAAACGAAGTTCATACATTGATTTTGAATTAAAACTGGGTAAAGAAGTTGGCGTAAATGCTAAACTTTCGCCCTCCCTGCACAACCCCAGCAGCATCTCCTCCCTTGTGGGGGACGGGACAGAAGCTCTTGGGGTGGGATGTGGGGTGCCCTGCTCCGAAGTTATTTGCCAGCTTGTTTGTGTGGCTTAAATTACTTGCCAAAATTTACTTTTGCTTATTTACAACTGTGCAAAGGATAAAGTTTTTCAGTCTCTCTCTAAGCCTAATCAAGTCTGTGCCAGAGAGGAAATGGATGGAAAGATCGAGAGGTGGGAGGGAGAAGGAACTGTGCGGATAGTCCTGGCAATTGAACTAATTTGCTTAAACTGAGAGCACGGCCGAAGTATTTATAAATTTCCTACTCGTTTTTCCTTCACAAATTATAAACAGCACACAGCCAAAAAGTTCAATAACAAAAATCTCTGCGAAAATGCAAAATGGAAAATGGGCTGGGAAAATGTACAACTTTTAATGAGATTAAAGCAGCAAATTATTTGGTAAATCAACTCCAATACAAAATGCATTTTGATCGATACGCTCTGTCTGTGGGTGTTTCGAGCTCATTTAAAAGGGATTCCGGAAAGGGGATTCCATTGAGCACTAATTAGGAGACTTTGATTGGGGTTCTTGGCTCCAATTAGCGCTCTTTTCAATTGAATGTGTATATATCTTTCGACAAGTTCCATATTAATCCAATAAATACTCTTAATGCGAGTCCTTTCCTCTTTAAAAGTATGAACTCCTTTGCTGTTACCTTGGCCTGCCTTTTGGGACTCCGTGTGTCTGTGGCGGCACAACTTTTACCTTCATTCGCATGGTTGTTGGTCCTTTGGCTAAACTACACTAATTACTTCCCCTCGTACAGGGTCCCGCCATACTTTTTGAGCCTATCAACGACGCTCTGCTCGTTGCAAGCTGCCACAAATCAAATGCACACCAATTACGTGGCGCCAGAGTGCACATAGAGCATAATCAACTCGCATAATTAACAACTAAAAATGCAAACGTTGCCACCAGCCGCCAGGCCACCAGGCCACCAGGCAGCGCCGCATAAAAAGACTAAGTGAGCGAGATAGCAAGGGGCTGTAGTGTGCTGTAGTGTAGAGTGGGTATCAAAGAGGAATATTCTAGTTGTATACCCTTTTTTGATGGGCTCTTATAGGTTATTGGCAAATGAATTAAATTCGAAAAAAGCATATAGCGAGGAGGAGGGACTTTAATATTTAATTTATTTTTTATATAATATTTATAGATCTTGTAACGAGGAGAATTTTAATTTTTTTTATTATATATACATTTTTTTACATTTTTTTCGCTTTGATTATTATAAATATGAAATTACTTTTAATTAATGAATTATTGTGTTTTTTTAATTTTATTAATATTTTTTATATTTTTATTATGTTTATTTCATTATTTTTTTATTACATTTATTTTTATTATTCTTTAAATTTGTTACTGAATTTGTGGACGAAAGTATGTAACTTCCTGCTTGCAAAACTCCTCTTTAAGAATAAAAAAAAATCCTTTACATCAGCATCTACCATTCCGATAGTCACAAAACGGTGTTCTAGGTAACATCTGATAGCCAGAGATCTGTCACAGAGTATCTCTATCTTCGACTGTTAAAAACCCATTGCGCCTTCTTGTTTTTGGTTCCTGGTTTTCACCTGATGATGGCCCTGCGCTGTTGCTGCAATTTTCACACATTTTGTGGTTCCCTTTGGCGGCCTCATAAACAACCCACAAACAACTGGCTAAAGCAGCAGCAACAAAAACAACAAGAACAACTGGTGGAACTAGTAGAACAACTATAATAAACCCCGCTAAAATAGCTCGCAGACAGTACTAAATTATAAGTTAGAGCTGTAACTCCTAGGAGTCCCACTCTCTCTCTCTCTCTCTCTCTCTTGGTGGCAAAAGTAGTGCACATTACTCATACGCCGCGTACATAAATTTAACCGAAGGCCCCAGCCTTTTGGATACGTAATTATTTTCCGTTTACAAAATGTCTGCCCGAAAACACCTGGAAGGCGAAAACACCCACTGAAGGATCTGTTCGAGGGATAAATGTAGAAATAATAAACAGATACGAGAAAACCGAAAATTGCCTTAAAAATGTATAGCTTCTGTGTACAACTTCAAGCGGTGGAGATTTATTATCACTCAGTCCTATACTGTACTATACTCTGCTGTGTTAATGCCGCTTCCTAAAACCCCATTTGCTTTGGCACTTAATTAAAATTTTGTATTCCATCATAGATATAGAGAGAGGGAGAGAGATAGTCCTTGCTGTCCTAGTAGTCCTTTGACGAGTGGGTGTTGTGAGGAAAACATTCAGCCAGAGATTTCATCCGAAAAAACATGACCGCCGGCCACAGATAACAGAGTCACACAGCGATGAGCAGACAGTTCTCTGAGGGGGTACCACCGAAAGGACTTCTCTGAGGGGTTATCTATGGAATGGACTTTTCTGAGGGTGTATCCTGCGAGTAGGACTCCACTGAGGAGCTATCTCCTCTGACTGGGGCACTAGTACCTACTATAACGTAATAGGAAAATAATAATGCAGCTAGCAAATGGAAAGACACAGCATTATAATAAATACACCAAATAGCAAAAACCCAGAGAGAGAGGGAGAGAGAGAGAGTGCGAGAGCGACCGACTGAGAGCAGATGAGGAACGGATGAACATCGGAGTAGAACGGGAAAAAAAGAGCAACAAAAATTATCGCTAGCAATAAATTCAGTCAAAGCGTGCAGAGAACAGAAGCAATCAGCCAACAAATTGTAAACAGTAAATTTTACTAGCCAAGGGGTGAGTCGCACAGATACACTGAGGGAATAAGCATATACTACATGCAGATTGAATGTGGTTCCAAAATATTATTGAAAGAACTCTCTGCCTGTTAGGAAATTAAGTGATAAATTGGAATGGGAGGATTGTTCGTTCCGAATTCTTTTGCAATCCATAGATTCGTAATAACAGACCAAAAAAATAATTATAGCTCGAAGAAAAACACCGACAATGTAATATTTTAACCTGTTGAAATTAAGCTTAAGACTCCTTAAAAAAGCGTCTAGTTCAGAATTATAATTAGAAAAAAGCATAGAATTGTTTATTCCATTAGCATATCATTCTTGTACAGTTCTTTGCTTCAGAAGATGTAGAAAACAGAGCTAGAAAGGAGAGTTAACAATGATTCTTTTTGCAACCCTTTCTTTAGGATTTCCAGCTTAAATTCCTCATTTAAGTATGTGTTTCTCTCAGGGTAGAAGCAAGCCACATTAGCACTAAATCGCAGGGACTAACGCAGTCAGTTAGTTAAACGTTTAGACCATAAATACACTAACACACACACAAAAACAGGAGCAAAGGCAAAATAAACGCAGGACTCGTGGGCGGAGAGCAAGAGGATGCTGCTGCTGCTGTGGTGTCACGCCTCCGGTAGGGAAATTTATACGCACCATGAAGAAGCACCACAGAACTAATCTTTATTTCGATATTTGCATAAAAAACAAACATGTCAAAAAAACGTATCTTAGAATCCGCTGCATGCGGTATTTGTTTTTTTTTCCATCTTTTTTTTTCGGAGACGGAGGAGCTGTGGTGGGTGTGGAGTGCATAAAAGTGCAAGAGCAGAAAGGATTTACTGCATTTACCACACGCCTCCTTCAAGATATCCCTACGGGGAGACAGAGTAACGTTACTTGCAGGTGTTGCAAGTGCAATCTATCCTGGGGTCGGGGGCTGGGGGCTCGGAGTGTGTGGCAGACACAGTGGTGTCGGCTTTTGTGGCAAGGTGTAATAAGAGCGCACACACCTACGAACCCCAACACACACACACACACACATTCATCTCTGTGGCAAGTGTTTTTGATCCTCGCTCTCGCTGCTTTAGCCTGTTGAGAATTTTGATTAAAAATGCTTTCACGTGAAACTCAAACGTGCCTCAGCGATGCCACGATGGGCGGTTGGGCGGTGGGTGTCGGCGATGCTCCTCTGCTCTGCATATGTGGCCTGGTGGCGGGCAGCGGGTCGCCCCTTTATTGGCATTCGGGGTGGCGCTTTTCCACGCCTTCCCGCGTGCGTACATGTGTGTTTGTGTGTGTGGAAATTTTTACATTGAGATTTATCACACCCAAAAACAACAAACATGCAGGCAAAAAAAAGGGTGGAAACTTTAACCGGATCGCGTGAAAGGGCGAACAACAAAAAGGTAGCAAAGGGAAAAAGTTATGCCAAAAGGAATTACAAAAAATATATATAAACTGCCACCTGCTGTGGAAATTAATTGCCAAGGTCCTGCTGCTGGATGCCGACATAGATAGGTAAAGTGTACTACATATATAGTCTTTATATATGAACATTGTACATAGATTGCAGATATATCTGAAAAATGTCTTAAAGTTTATTGGCTTTATTTTTACCTGGAAGAAAATCATAAAAAATAAAAAAATACATACAAATACAAGACCTAAAATTCTTTAATAAGCTTTATGCTAACTTAAAAGTAAATTATCGATAATTCGATTAATTTCTGGTATTTTTAAAGAGAAATATTTAACAAATTTCCGTTATATTAGAGTTTTTAAAATACTAAATTGGTCACTATTTAATTAATTATTCGGCAACGGAATTATTTGAGTTACTGTAAAAAAACTCATATTCCATTAATTCGATAATTAATTATTTTTAATGATAATTTACATTATTCACATTTTTTTTCCGGCGTTTATTCATTATAATTAATTTAAAACATATCTGACATATGTTTTAATCTAAAAGTATCGATAATTCGATTAATATACTAATATAAATATATATAAATATAAATAAAAATCCTGAAGCGTTCTCCCCTTGAATCAGACAAATTTTCCATACCAAAACTTTCGGTATTTCGATTAATTTGTGGTATTTATAACAAGAAATTCACTGTATTTCAATCGATTGGATCCATTTTCTAATGAAATTTCTACAGTAAGGCCACTGATTCTTGAATTCTATAATTTCCTTAAAATGTTCGACCTCTTTGTTCGTGTAATTTTCACAAGAAAACTCCCCCTCCCTTGGTTCTTGTTAATCAGAACATTAAATCTTGGAATATCTGTAGCCCCCCCGTGTTGATATTTTGTCTAGACAGCAACAATAACAAGGGCCACACCATTACCGCCACTCTGCTAATGAAAGCCTCTTGCTTAACCGAAAAACCGAATTTGCGTTTCGGTGCAAATTGCAATAAAATCATCTGGAAGCCAATCTGCGTTGCCGCAGAGAGTGGAGTGGCGGGGAACGGTGCGGCGCGCTAAAATACAAAAACCCAAAACAATTTGCTTTTAAATTTGCCTGCCAAAAACCATTTTACCACCTCTAAAAGCAGGCAATCTTCTATCCTTTCTCCGCAACAAAACAATATGCCCAGTCGACGGGCGGAGGCGCAAATAAATTTCATTAATTGCCAGCCAAAAAAGGAGCCGCCAGGCGAACGGCATCGCTCTGCGGCACCGAGGACCAGAGGACCAGAGGACCAGAGCCAGAGCTCCAGCACCAGCTCCAGCACCAGCTCCAGCTCCAGGAGGACCAGGAGGAGACAGAGAGAAAGGCATTCATTAATCTCACTTTATAGTAATAAGCGGCTTTGCTGGTTACGGTTACGTATTTCTCTCGCTCTCTCTCGTCCTCTCTCGCTCTCTCTCGCTTTTCTTTTTTTGTGGTGGTGCCCCAAACGGAGTCGGGAGTCCGCGCTGGTGGACCATTAGTTGAGCTTGATTAAAACGGCGTTGGACTATGCCGCTGGACGCTGTGGATGCTGCGCCTCCTTCTGCTCCTCCTCCTGCACTTGTTGCAAAGTCAAATGGCATGGGAAAACTTCATCCTTGGTTTTTCGGTTGGCCCGCCCGCTGTGTGCCTGCCTGTGCCTCCCTCCCCTCCCCTCCCCACAATGTAGACAAACATTGACAATACACTGGGCCGCATTTAACTGGCCAACGGCATCGACCACACAGCCATCCAGAGCACAGGACTCCGGGTCTCCACGTCCCACGTCCAACGTTCATGTTCACGTTCACGTCCTCATCCTTTCGACCCTTGGCACCGTTTGCGGTTCGCCTAAAAAGTCATATTAATAATGAAAATTCTACAGTAGCGAAAAGTTTAAATGGGCGAAATTTTGCAGAGTAGCTGCAGCAGCAGCAGCAGCAGCAGCCGCCCTGCAGCAATGCAGCTGTGGCGGCGTCAAGCTGTGCCACGGCATAAGGGATCCCAGAGTCCTGGACCCCAACACGAACCCGCAGCCGAACCCGAACCCCCTTTATACAATGAAGTGTGGTATGTGTTTGAAAGTTATTGGTCTCTCTGAGCGAAAGAGAGCTGTTTGTGCTTAATATATGACAAAAGTCTGGAACTTAAAGCAGAAGGCTCTAAGGGAAACAAAAGCAACTAAATTGGGATTATATTGGTGATCATAAAAGAGGTTTTATTATTGGGAATTATTTATTTGAGTTTTAATGATGATAAAATTACAACATTTGAAAGTTTATATAATTTTGTTGGGACTCCGATGAGAAAAACCACGCTTTCCTGGGGAAGAAGAACTTAATATAAATTTGTAGAAAATCTTAAATATTTCTTATTAAAAAAAAACGCTTTAGAGTTATTTCTTTGCTAAATTCGAATACAATTTGAAGCAGAGAAAACGTTTAAATCAATTGGCACTAAAAACCATTGCTAAATCCATCTGCCACTCACTTAATCTTCATAAATTATGTTTATTCTAATTTCCAAGCCAGATAATAAATATCATTATCTAACATTTAATGCACTAACTTTTGCGACCATAAATTAGGGCGCGGACTGCAATGGAGAGAGGGAAAGCTCTTCAAAATTGAAACCAATTAAATGCTCAACCCACTCGCTTCGCCTGGCACACATTTCACTTAATATGATTTGTGCTGCCAAAAAGCCATAAAGTGCCGGAGCTAAATTGCAGAAATATATCAAAAACTAGCCGCCATATATACATGTATTCCACATGTGTGCGTGTGTGTGAGTATGCTTATGGCTATGACTGTGGGGGGAGTGTGGGATGGGGGAGCGTTGCGTGTGACGTAAATATCAAACGTCGTCGTCGTCGTCTTAAATCGTTGGCTGCCATAGAAGTACTAGCCACAATAAACTCGTAATGCAGTCATGAAACCAGAAAATTCTCATCGGAAAATGATTGGAAAATCGAAGGAGAGGCGAGCGAGGCTAAGCAAAGAATAGGCTTACGAGTAAGGGAAACCCATATTTGGAGATTAGCCAACTTTATTTCTGAATAATACATGAAAAATGTAGGTGGCTTGTGTGCCTCCTTTGGCTTTCGTTCGATTTCATTCGATTCTCTTTTTTTTCATCTAATATATACGCAAAATGCATTTGAAATTCATCAGAAGAAGGTAGCAGCATCTAGAGGGATACTCACATGACAAGTCAATATCTGGCTTGCCCCACTTTGGGGCAGGCAGCCAGCAAGCCAGCCAGCCAGCCAGCCATCCTTTTCCAATCATCCTTGCAAGTGCAAGTCAGTCGCTCTGGCTGCCTCTCCCTTCCGGTCTCTTTTCCGCTCTCTATATGTTTTTTTTTCGGGTGCGATATTAAAGTTTCAAATGTAATGACGTTAAATAAAATTGGAAGCGACTTAAAAAAATTGAACTTTTATTGGAGCAGCAGAAAATGGAAAATAAATATATGAAAAGTGAAATTGCAATCTTTACCGTACATTTTACATGCAATATATACGAGCATTCTTTTAAGCTGCCGCTTGCCTTTTTTCGTGGCAAGTTCATCATGAGAACAGCCAAAAAATATGTGCAACACGCTGTCGTAGAGGAAGATGCGGAGTCCTGCCATAGAGATGATGACGAGAGACCATTTTTGACGCATTGCAGTGTGTGTAAGAGGCAATAACTTTCATATGTGAAAGAAAAACTATCTCCAGAAGAAGTGTGTCATGTGGCTGCAGCTTTTGGATTGGCTTCTGCATAAGGTGTAAAATTGCACAGATAAATCATCAGGAAAGCCAAGTTCTGACTCCGTTTTATAGTCGAATTTGTTGGGTTATTAAAACGAACTTGATTTATCTGTGGGTTAATAGAATTTTAGACTAGGAAAATTAAAGGCAATTAAGCACAGAAAATTCTGTGAATGGATGAGGAAATTCCCCCAATCGGTTGGGCAGCAGATAAACGTAACTTTCTTCATATCGAACTCCCCCTTGCTGTCTTCATAAGTTCTTTCCCTTTGAATTGACTCCCAAAATAGAGCACTTTTCAGAGCTGTCTCTAATCCCCCATTTCATTCCTTTTTTTTCCGACTCATTAAGGTGATTAGCGGAACTTTCAGATATTTTCACCAGTTCGTCCCAGTTCTCTCAACATTGGACTGTTTTTCCACTGTCAACTTATTTCAACCTCCATTTTCCGCTCTACTTGAAACTTTAATGCCTCTCTGCCGCTCCCAGAGTTTCTCTATTTTTTGAGCGTCATACATATATAATTTCTAGACTCCACCCCCCTCCCCCCATAAGCAGGCAATGTTTGTTTATTATTCCAACAACCGCGCATCGGGGGGATACAACGATAGAATGGAAAAAAAAAAAAACAGACCCTGGGAACAGAGAATATTTCTTAAAGCAAACTTTTGCGGCCGCGGCTTTTGTTTGTATGTTTGGCTCTGGCTTTTTTCCTTTAGCTGTTTTTCCTCTCTCTTTGTTCGGGAAACTGCATTTCCCAGTTCTTTGTTATTCAGGGACAGAGGCTGGCAGCAGCTGCAGCCGCAGCGCGGGAATAGAGACCCCAAACAATGCCGTTAGATGAAGTCATCGTGGTGGGGTCTCTTGTGATATTTTGCGGTTATATTTTGGATTTCTAAATAATAAATGCATTTCAACAACACGCACACAGACACATACACGTCATGCACTGAGGGAAAAGTGGGAAACTACAGAGAGAAGTTCTTTATCTAGGAGAAATTTAGCTATTCTTTTTTTAATTTTTTAAAATTTATTTTAATTTGTTCAGAGAAAAGATTGTAGCATCCACAATTGTAGAGTAATAAAGTGGAAATTTTCATAATTAATATATAAAACCATCAATTACCTAAATGCCAAAAGTCCTTACAATTGGATAATTCTTACTCTGAAATATGGTTCCAGAAACTATGAAAATACAGCCCACAAAATATGTCGAGTTCGATGCAAAATCTTGTGAATTCGCTAATTATAAACCAACGATGTTCATATTGCTGGATTTACTTAAATGCCATAACTCCTTTAAATCGGATAATTGTTTGCCCGAAAAGTAACCATACAAATGCCCATTTTCCTTCCCTCTTTTTATCTCGCAGTGTAAACTTTTCATTGGGTGGAGAGGTGGGCCTGGAGTGAAATTCCATTTGCTCATCTCGTGTTTCGTGAAATATTTTGCACTTCAACAGTCAAATGCCTACAACTTAATCAAACATATTTCATGATGCCGGCACGATGGATGGCTGGGGGTTGGGCGGGCGGGCGCGAGGCTTGCTGGCAAATTAGGTGTGGGGGGTGTTGTTTTACGGGAGGCGAGGGAGGGACATGCATATACACCTTGTCGTGCTCTTGACATGACTTGACATACGATGCCACTTACGATATGTCTTTGTTTTCCTTTTGTTTCATTCGAGCTTTCCTTTTCCTTTCGGTTTCGGTTTTCCTCTCCCCTCCCCTCTCTTTGTGTACATTTGTTTGTTCTTGTGGGGCAGGCTGCCTGCTATTTGCCGCTTGCCTCTTTGCCGTTTGATATCTCAACTTTCGGGTGGCGCGTGGCTTTGGCTTTGGCTTTGGCTTCGGCGACACTTGCCGCATTGTAAATCGCGTGGCACACTCTCTTATCAGCGGCAGGGACAGACAAGGGGACCTTCGACTTGTCACAGGGTATCACTTTGCCCTCCCCACACCAATCGCTCGCTCTTTCTGTTTTATTTATTTATTTTTTTCATTACATGTGTAACAAAGTTTTGCATTTGCTTTGAGCTTGTCACACATTAAAAACAAACCCAGCAGAAAAAAAAAATTTTATATTTGGGGAACATGGAAATTTGTATGTGCCACTCCTCCTTCTTGAAAGAAGGGTATTCTGAACTGGTATGTAGGTATTTAGAACTGTATAAAATTTATAAAAATTTATGAAATATGTTGGATAGTTATATCATAGAAATAATCGTTAAAAAAACAGTTTTAACTTTTAAAAGACATTACAACATATATCCCTTAGAAAAAAAATCTACCCATTTAAGGGTATCTGAACCTGCGGCTCTTTTTTCGTTTTTTTTGTTTTTCGATTTGTTTTATTTTTTTTGAAGCAGCCAAAAAGTTTTCACTTATCTGTCATGTGGAGTTGGGTTTTGTGTGTGTCAGAGGACAGAGGACTCGGGGCTGTGTGCGAAGGAAGCAGGAGGTCATCCTTTGTCAGGCATTTGACATGTGGCATAAATCGCGTAAAAAACAATTGCAGAACGAGTGCAGATGCTTTGAAAAATTATTTTGTGGGGCTTGTCAGGGATACGAGGATGTTAAAAGCCAACAATAAGTCAAGGGATATGGGCTCCGAAACAGAACGCAAGCAAAGGCCCGAAATATATCACTCTGAAATATTATACGTTGGATTTTCCAGGCCTATACACAGATCCTTGGGCTTAATTAATAAAATGTGTGAGTTTTGCAAAAGGAAATTGTAAATATTTGTTAGGTTTTTCTAGAAAATCCATCCAGGGGAAATACACCCTCCTCTAACCATTTTGGTTTATCGACTGAAGACCTTTTTATCACCGAAGTCAGGGTCCATAAACATTGTGTTTGACCGGCATTTGCTCTCATAGTTTATCACTTATTCTTGCCGCTCAAATAATTTTAGCTTAGCTCATCGATTCGCCTCGCCTTCGACCTTTTTCTCTACTTGTTAGCCAAAGTGTTTGGGGGTTCAATGAGGCATGCAAAAGGCAACCCCACCCCACCGAGTGACCCACAGAACTATGGAAAAAATGAGAGAAAAAAGGGGGCGGTTGGCAAAAGGGCAAGACCTATCCAAATGTCACTCTGCTTATCACATATGAAATATCACATAAACTAAATGTCAAAGCCAGCAGAAGGGTTGCCAGGTTTCGCTCCCCCGAGGGGACTTTCGCTTGCATGATTTACGATGCTGTGCGAGTATTTGTGCTCCTTTTTTTTGTTTTTTGTTAATGCAAAAATCATTGTTAAAAAGTTAATCATTTACTGCTGCTGCTGCTGTGCCTCTGATTTTTTTCGCTTTACTTTTTCTGCGATGAAAAATGGTCTAAACAAGTGACTGACATTTCATTAAAAAACCCCGAGGCGAAAGGGAATCCCGAGAATGCTCAACACTTACACAGTCAATTGCACAAATCCTGGCCAAGGATTCTCTGGGCTCTCTCGATTATAATTTAATCTAGTGTGGTATGTGTGACAAAAACAAGTCTCTCGGAAAGAGAGAGAGAACGAGTCTGCGACGTGACGCATAAAACATTACCATTTTTCACATGATGTTCGCAGCAGCAGCAGCGGCAGCATCTGCCATTCAGCTGACACGGAGAAGAGCTGTGGAAATAGGAGAGGGTATGGAATATAAGATACCCCATGATACTCTAGAAGGAGATAGAAATAGGGATATAATTTGGAGGACTTTCTGATAGTAATAGGAATGAAAATGGTAGTACTTTGTTAAAAGAATAAAGCTGTAATATATCAAAATTTTAGCTGATTGAATTTTTAGTAGATCGATAGATAATGCCATTATAATACAATTCACTTAATTAGAGCGTAATATCTCTGAAATCGAATATATCTAGGACCATTTGTAACATTTTTTGAGGGTTAATTATTATATTATATTGCATCCCACATTTCCTCATACAATATTCTGATAGCTCGCTCTTTTATGGTTCCCGAGATCTAATATATATTTAAGTAAATGCAAGATATAATCCATCCGTTACATGCACCCCAAGGAAAACAATACACCCTTGTAGCCCTTCAAGTACCCTATACAAAAATACTCGTATAAGGGACTAGAACGAAATAGAAGTGTCTGTCATTTTTATAAATAACATTTTTGCTCTCTCTGCTCCAAGTACGAGTATGCAGAGCAGAAGACAGCACAGAGAGAGAGGGGAGTGGGGAGGGGGGAGTGTGGGGGGACAGCATCTGTGTCATTGTCACAGTAGATCTTAAAATAAATGTCGAAAATTCTCTAGTATCATAACACTGCAGTGCCGCCGCCTGCCCTGCCGCATACTTTCAGGCGCCCTGGCAAATATTTTTCGGTGCCAATAAATCCTCGCTTCCTGGGCCCTGGCTGTAATTAAAGTAATTGCAAATGGAATTTCCCTCCTTGAAGGTGGCGATTAAGCCATTTATGCCAACGGCAGCGGAAAAATGCTAAGCACTTCTCTCTTACTGGTGCCTGAACTTGAATTTTCTGTGTGCGCGAGAGAGCGAGCGGGGGGGTTTCCCTCTGGCTATGGCTCTGGCTCTGGGCTAATTAAAGCATTTTGGTTAAGGGTAAACATCAGCAAACGGAAATTCGCAGTGGAATGTGCCCAAATGATGATGTTTGTGTGGGGTGGGGGGATATTTTCGGTATTTTCGGGTCAGCAAAATGTCTGGGAGGTTCTCCGCCTAACATGTGAATTGTGGCCTAAAGAGGATTTTCTTTGAGGGGAATGTTCGGTGTGTAATGAAGCTTATACATGAAAATGCAATCAGAAAAAGTATGCACAGTTGAAGATTTCTCTGCCACTTTGCAATGCCCAACTTCGATGGCCCTAATGGTGCCTTTAATGGGTCCAAAAGTGCTGGAAAATCACAGATTTTTTGAATGATTCCTATGTGGGTAGTCCCTCTACTTTTTTCTCTTCCATCTGACCAACAAATATATTTCAATAGGACAGGTTCACTAATCGACTGTAGATCATCCTTTTGTAAACACGTTTCTTTGGCTTCTCTTTTCTAATGCTAAAGCTCTTGCAATGGTTTTTTTTGCCTAAGATTTCATAAATATAATCTATAATACAAATTATAGTGGTAACAATTTGAAAGATTTGGTGCTTAAATTTCACATGTTCGCTTTGTTTAGAAATTATTCACCTATCTATCGATTTTTATTTTTATTGGATAGGAACTATATCTATTAAACCGAAAAAGAGATACCCTAAATATTCGTTGTTATGTTGTACAGATCAAATAGCTTTCTATAGCTTTCCACTTGGTTTTTCTATATTTTTTGTTATCTTTTTCTTTAAACTATAGTCTCAAAATTCCTGGCAAACATTCCCCATTGCCTTGAAATCCTTTGCTCGTCTAAATATACAGGGTATAGTCTATGAAGAACGTCGGAACTGGCGTTTAAAATCCTTCCGCTCATTATAAAATGCAGTGCAGAACATTAACCACATCTGCTGGCGGTGGTCGGCGGTCGCTGGTGTTGTGTCCCAGGCTGCTCCTGCTCCTGCTCCTTCAGCTCACATGGCGGCCACACAGAGCCAGGATTCTGCCTCACACACAGACACAGCCACAGACATTGTGCTTTTCATAATTTTCCCCGCACACAATGCAACGTTACTAGCCTTGAGCTGCTGCTGGTGCGCCTGTCCTCTTCCTCCCGAGTGTGTTCCTGCTCCTGGTGCTAGTGCTCCTCCTTCAGCTCTTCTGCTAGTCTTTTTCCTCCTCCCACTGCTGCTCCTCCTCCTCCTCCTCTTGCTGCTGCTGCTCCTCCTCCTCTTGCTGCTGCTGCTTTTCCTCACATGTGCTGGCTCTTTTCCATCGCCATCTTTTGCTTACAATTAACCTCAAAAATGAGTTTCCATTAAAAATGCCCCACAGTCATCGATGTCTGTGTGTGCAAGCGTTTGCGTTTGCGTGTGTGTGTGTGTGTGTGTGTGTGTGTGTGTGTGTTTGTGTGTGTGTGTGCTGCTGTCGTGCTGCTCTCTTCTGCTGTCGTTGCATTGTTGTGCTCTGTAGCTGCAGCTCTGTAGCTGTCGCTGTGGCTGTAGTTGTAGTTGTAGCTGTAGCTGTCTGTGGCCCGTTCCCTTTTTGCAACTTGCCACAGCAACGGCGACAGCAACTTTACGACAACGCCACGTGACGTATGTTGAGCTGTCAGTTGTGTTTAATGTTCTGCATAGTTATTTCTTCCTTTACTGCTTATTCCTTTCTTTTGCTGCCTTTTTTTTACCCTACTTTTACCTTCGGAGAGCAGGGAATGATGTGTTTAGGAGGACTGAGGGACAATCTTAATTGGGAACTAAGAAGAGAAGAGAATGGTTCGGAAATATTCTCCATAATTGGAATAAATCTTTGAGTACCTTCCCCACCCCTTGCTCATATATCAGTTCTGTTCTCTCTTTGTTTTTCCTATAAAAAAAAGATATCATCCCTCACTTTGCCACACAATCTTTCTCTTTTTGTGGACTTTGCCAGCATTTATCTTTTATCTATTTGGAATTTCTGCAATTTTCTTGTGCAAATGTCCATCGCATTAATAATTTCAACGCCATTCGTCTCGGGCAACGGTCATTCGGGGTCATGGGTCATGGCACAGAAAAACAATTAGACACTTGATCGCACTAATTGCTTGGACATTAATACTATTGATTCCCCCCCCCCCACCCCTAGCACACCCCGCAACCACCTACCACCTCGAATGCTTCACAGGACATGCATCCCACCCACAGGGCGAAGAAGGATGTGTGGTTCTGTGCTGCTGTTACGACCACGTTTTGTGGCAAAGGCAAAGGCAAAGTCTTGACCACTTTGAAATTGAATTTTAAATTAATAAACGTTGCGGTTGCATCAAGAATTACAAATTTATATGCATCGTCGTCCTTTCGTTCGTTCGTTTCGTTTCGTCTTTTCGCTGTTTCGTTGTTCTTCTCGCTCTGGAGAGCGGTCCCTGCCGCTGCCACCGCTACCGCTGGCGCGTACCCAGGTTTCCATTGTGGAGCCCAAATCTATGCACATTTTTTTGTGTGTTGGCCAGACCGCACTCCTGCTCCTGCCCCTGCTCCTGTTCTACTGCTACTACTCCTTCATTCTTTTCCATCTTGATTTTGTTGCCCTTTGTGCGCATACCCTGTAACCACAGGTATGTTTATATGTAAACTGGGGCGTGTTGGAATGCGGGGGTGTTTTATTGGTGGCAGAAGGAACACGTGGTAGAAAATAATTAGCAGGATCGGTAGAAATTGCTATGCACTTTTTGGGGAAGAAAAGAATACGCGGAATGACTCTGAAAACTAATGCGAAACGATGGAAAACGGTGGGATTTTCAATCTATAGAAATATAAGTGAAAGAAGTGGTATTAAAATTTGCATCTTTTCAAATAATATTATTCCATATTTAAATATAAATATAAAAAAATTTAAATAGGTTTTTGAGATATTTTTTAATAGTGATCGAATGCTGTGGTATATTCTTTTCTACTTCGAATAATCATTTTCTTTTGGGCTTTGATCTTATCTTCCTTTATGGAAAAATCGAAGGCTAGCTAGAGACCAAAATCAAGGGAAAAAACCTATACAAAATCTCAAAAATTCCCTTTTCCCATACAATCTTTTCCTTCGAACCGTCAAAGTTCCCTCACCTCTTTACAGGGTACCCTTTGACTCCATTTAAATCCCCCAATCATTTCTTTTTTTTTTCTGGCCTGCATATAAATCTTGGTTTTTGGCCGACTGCTCTTTCTTGGCCCACAACCCCCACCCCTTCTTCTGCAGTTTGTCCTGCCGTTGGGCCAGCGGCTTCTTGTATTTCTTTTCTATCGTTCTCTCCCTCTCTCTGTCTCTCTCTCTCTTTTATTCTATTCTTTTTCCAAGATTTCTTTTCTGTCCGTTTTTTGTTGCCATGTTTTGCTTTTGTGGTTTTAATTCTATTTTCGCTATAAATTGTTTCGGTACGCTAACATTTTACAAGGCGTCCAGAGGGTGCTTCACAGTTCCGTGGCTGCTGCTGCTGCTGCTGCTGCACAGTCCCGTATCCTGTACGGTCCGTGGTTGCATCCGTGTCCGTGTCCATGTCCTGGCGGCTCTGGCATGCAACTAATTACATTTGCATATCAATGGCCAAAGCGGGAAATGCGGCTTACCGATATATTTTGCTGGCCTAAAATAAAGATCTTTATGCCCAAGGACTGTGTGCCCATGGCAAAGGCAAACAAACATCAAGCAAATCGTCAGAGACTCCGACTCGACTCGACTCGACTCGTCTGTCGCCGCAATCAGCATAATTATAAACTTCTTTTGCATAGTTTTACGCATTTGCTTTATGGGTAAATAATAAGGAAAGAGAAAACAAGAAAGAGAGACGAGGTTTTTGATACCCTGGGGGATGGCAAAAACATGAAAAGTATATCTATATAGTCTTCGGATTTTTAGAAGTATAATGGTTAAAGTTTTCTTCGAGTATCAACCTAAGAGTTATCCACGAGCAGAAGAGATCGATGAACTACGGCTACTGCAGATGGTACATTTTCCTTCGACTTTGCTTAGAACTTAAAGGGCTTTTCCTAGGAAATTCCCAGATTTATTCATATATTCTCAGTGGTTCCAAGTTGCAGCAAAAAGCAAGAGTGTGGCATTCCGTATATTCTCTATTCCTTTTTTAGGGTCGTAAATACTTTCCCTGCTCTGCCTTTTCAAGGGTATCCAAAAACTTTGCCCATTGCCCAGCCGGCAAGCAATTAGTAATGCACTTGTCCGACCGAACTCTGGGATAATGATTGCCAGATAATGATGATGATGATGGAAACTCCTCCAAGGAACTCCTCAGCTCGTCTTCATCTTCAACTGGTTTCTGGCTCTGGCTCTGACTCTGTCATTCGGACACGCCCCCATGCACGAGTGCCTCCTTCTGCTGCTGCTGCTGCCTGCTTCTGCTTTTCTGTGTTAATTAGTTCATAATTAATAAAAAGAACTCGACTTTCTTTCTGTCTCTTTGATTGCCTCCGAGCTTTTCTTTTGTTTGTGTGTTTGTGCACATTTTTTAATTAAATGTTTGCCATTTGCCAGGCTCCTAGCTCTTCCGCTGCCTCTCTCTTTCCCTCCCTCTCTCTGGCTCTCTGGCAATCATTCAATAAATCGAAAGCAAATCTGAAGTGCTGAGAGAAAGGGTTGATTGTGGCGCCCATTAATCGAGTAATTTCATAATTAATTAAGTTTTAATGAATTAATCAATAAAGGGATAACCTTTTCTCTTCCACCCACATATAAACTCTCTTTTGTATGGATATCCCCAAATTATAGATCTATTAGTCCGTCAACATGTTCTATCAAGATCTATTACGTTTATTTGTTATTAATTTTGCTTCCAAATTGATTAAATGAGATTCCCCCACACACACATAAACAAACAGACAGGAATATATAATTAACAAACACAGACACAGGCACATGGAACGCATGACATATGTGCGGCGCCACAGGAAACGGAAAAGCGCGCGCACATGGCAGACCCCCAACGCATTTGTGGGGTCCGAGGAGCCGTCTCCGTCTCCGTCTGCTCTGTTTCTGTCTCTGTCCCCGCTGTCTCCCCTGACACCACATATGCAACCCAAAAACGCGGACCACGAAAATTAATAAAGCTAAAAGCATGCTACCAATAATGTTTATAAATTTAATTATGTAAATGTCTGGGCCATAAAAAAATAACAGAATCGGAATCAGGGAAGCAGGGAAGCAGGAAAAAACAAGACAAAAATGTTAATAGATGTCAAACACAAATTGAAATGCAAACGTAACGTAAAAACATTCATACATGCGAGAAAAAATACAGAATATATTTATTAAATGAAGCTCTCGAGGTAAAACTTATAGAGAAAGAGGTAGTACCAGGGATATACCGGGAAAAAAACCCCATCCATCGATAAGAACTGAAGAGGGAGAGAGCGAGGACCCTGGACGGGCTCGACTGCCTGTCTGGCAGCATGAAAATATTTGACTCGCATATGAAATTAATTAAATTTCCCATTTTCCACACACTTTTTTTTCCACGGCGCTGTCAGTTGAACATTTAATGTCCTTTGCTTTATGGTCGTTACTTTACCTTCACTCCATAGTGGCAGGATCGCGCTCTCTCCTCTATCTTTTCCTGAACTCCCACACCCTCTCCCCGTGGTTCTGTTTCACTCTTTTTTATGTTCCCGTATTATTCGTTGTTTTGTTTTATTTTTTGTTTGTAATATGAATGTTTGTTGCATTTCTGCATTTCCGTTTGGTTATTAGTTTTTTGTACAACATTTCCGTGGCTCTTTTTTTATGTGTGTCATATGGATAGAGTTTCTCTCTCTCTCTCCCTCTCTCTCTCTATTTAAATGGAAATCAAGTCCTGGAGTTGGTTTTTTCAGTATTGTTGTTACTGTCTTCATTTAAGTGTTAATTTAAGTAAATAAATTATGGTTGAAAATAAAGGGGGAAAGAAGAATTGCAACTAAAACATTGTGTTCGACTAGAGATGATTTTTGCAGTACTTTTTGGGAAAGTAAATGGGAGTAAAGGGCTTAAACTTAGGGGACATTACGGATAGTATTTATTTATGGATAATTATATTCCATTAGAGCTGATTTTTCACTATATTTTCTAGGAAAAGAAAGCTCAATATTTTGAAATATTATATTTATCACAGATATTGATGAAAATATATTTATAGACATTTTACTTCGTTTTTTTCACACTGGTTTAAACAAGCCAATGCTGAAAAAAGCTTTATAAATTATGAAAATAATATTTTTCTAGATAATATAAATTTCTTAATAGTTTCCTTCCAGAATATTTATTTCGCTAATAATTATCTTCGCTAAAAGTTAAGAAAAAAGCTGAAGAACAGATCTGAAATGATGAGAAATCATCGGCATTCATAGAACGACATTCTAGCACAGATTTCATTCCAAAGGACTGAATGCTGCTGTGGGGATTATCAGAGATCAGAGATATAAAAAGTGCAAGCATTCCGTGGCATACTTTTGTTGGGTTGCAATAATGTTTTATGCAGAGAGAGAGAGAGAGGAGCTGCCGTAACTGTTGTCATATGTCAAAGTGCAAAAGGTAGTTGCCATTATTTTTACCCCCCACCCCCCCACTCAACTCCCACCACAACCCACAAACCTGCCATTCCCATCATTCCCGACTACATTGTGTGTGCTTTTTATGAGCATATTTGCAATAAATAATATATATAGTACGTACTATACCGCCGGATGGAGAGGCAGAGGCAGAGCCAGAGAGGCCCGCAGGCCGGAGAATGGAAATGGAATGGGGGGTATGGTTGGGGTAGGGGGGGGATGGAGAGACAGCCACTCAATTATATGGTGGTGCTGTGCTCTGTTCTGTCCAACGTTTATTACGAAATGTAATTATGCAACTTAATGCAAGTTCATTTCAATGTTTAACATTCCATTTACATATGAAAGATTTAATGCTGACTGTCCAGCCCTGCCCTGCCCTGCCCGTCCGAATGGGTACAAAAATGCCAATGAATTGAAAATTACATTGCAAACACACCATTTTCCAGCAGCACCAGCAGCAGCAGAGGAAGGGAGAGGTGAGGAAAAGCAGATGAAGGGAGAGAGCGCAGGACAACAACTGTAACAAAGGGCCAATTAAAGGGCTAACAATGTGCGTAGCGTACCGGCGCGCCGGCACACACAGAGGAAGGAAAGTTTTTTAATTATAAGTTTAAATTCAAAAACATTTAAGCTTTTTCCCCCAAAAAGCAATGTGTGCGTGTCCATATTCCCGTGCACGTGTTCGTTTGCTTGTGTGTGTCGTCGGCGACCGGCGAATAAAAGTCTGTTTGTTGGCCCATAAAAGTATGCTATAAAATGCTGCACACCCACGCACGCACACATGAATCCTGCGGATATGCAATTGTAGTGGCACTGGCTGTGGCAGTGGTAGATTGTAGCTGTAGTTGTAGTTGCGCTTAATGGCCGGCATTGTTAATTGCGTAGCATAAATCTGTGCAGCAGGCAGGCAGGCAGACAGGAGGCAGGAGGCAGTCGTCGTCGTTGTGGCACATCTTGTTTGTGTGGCAGTGCCACGCCGCTCTATACACTTTATATATATTTTATAACCCTCGCTGCTGTCGCTCTCGCTGGTGCCCCTGCCCCATATACCCTCCTGCCAATTGACCGATCCGATCCGACCACCTTTGACATGAAGCATACAAAAGGCTTTCTCTTTTTTGGTGCCCTGGATAAGAAGTGTATGATGATTCCGAGCAGGTGCTTGTCAGGGACAAAGAGAAGCGTTTTTGGAACCGCAAAGTATAGAGCACTATATCATATAGCTACCAAAGCAAACGTAAAGGAAAACTAAATTATCTGCGCGAAATATTTCTTTAGTTCTTAACAAAGCAAAATCCTACCGAAAATCTATCAAATATTCCGCAAGGGTATCTATGGCCTCGATACCATTTTCTCTCACTTTACCTATTTGCTCTGTATTTTATTTTTCTTTAACAACAAACACAAATATAGTATAAAGCAGACAAATGTATGAGGAAACCCAGTAGCATGTTACATGTAATTAATTTCAAATTATTTATACATGAACGCCCAGAAAGAGGATGCTCCAGAGCATCCAGAAGGCTAACAAAAGCAATAAAAAAAACACCAGGAAAAGAAAACAAATTTTTGTGTGTGCTGTGTGGCACAGCCTGCGGTGTTTATGCCACATATCCTGTGTCGTCTCATTGTGTGTGTGTGTTTGGCTCAATTAAATGGCCCTCTCATCCAAACGCAAAAGCAGCAAAACAGTTAATAAAACTACTGCAATTGCGTAACAGGGAAAAACTACTTTTTTTAGTGGTAATATTAGCCGTGTAAAAGGTACACACTTTTCGATGGGAATTTACAGACATTTTTGCAGTGTAATTAAATGCTGTAAATGAAAAAGTGGGTACATATTAATTTAAAAGCTCTCTGGGAGAGTGGAAAATGAATGGAGAGGGGTCCCAGGCATTCAATATTTCATCTGTCGATTTCGTATAGTTATAGAGAATTTTTGATGGAACTAAACTACTTGATAACCTTTTCCTTACTGTCTTTATTGGGAAATGTGGGAACAAATTTAATATAAGTTGTGGAGAATTTTGTATGGCCAGTCTTCACATCAAAGAAAACCTTTTCTTGATTTTCTTTATTTCAATGTTGGAGAAAATTCCCTATATATTTAATACACGCCTAAAACTATGCTGTGAAAAGCAATGTCTAGAGAACTTTCAATTATTCTACAACAAAATGGTCTTATAATAATTAATTACTCAATTCTATTAATTAGCTGCTGAAATCTCTTTAGAAAATTTAATTCATATTTCCTTTGTGGAATTTGGGTAGAGCTTTATATTATTTATGAAAATTTGAAAGCAACCTAAAACTAAATGTACAAATATTGTTGTTATTTTTGCCAAATTCTATAAATAATAAAAATCACATTAACAGCCTGGGCACACATGCCTACACATTTTCCTTCAGACCTGACTTGAAGTCAATCTTAAGGCCACCCTGACCTGCCAATGCGGCTAATATACTTTTCTCCCTCTCCTCCTCCGCCTCCGCAGAACCAGAACCTCAGTGGACATTAGATGGCCCCACAATATGGCTTGGTCAATAAACTGGAAGCCCACACTCCGCTTTTTTGTGGGGGAGTGGGCCGCAAAGTATTTATTTGTTAACTGGTTTAATGACGCCTCTGTGCACACAACAGAGCGAGCACTCCGTACGGCCATAGCTCATAAAGTGCCAGCCACGCACTTTAAGCCTCAATTGTAATGCTCTGCCCGTATGGGTGGGTAATGTGTGTGTGTGTCTGTGTGTGGGTAAATCATGGTCTTTTGGCTTTAACCGTTAAACTGGGCAGCATTAACTGCTGGCCGGATGCGTGAATGGCCAGCGGCAGCGGTAGCCCTTCCCCAGACCATTACTCGGTACTCCCTTCAGGTATATCCCTCCCTCAGGTATCGGCCCATCGGGCCAGCAGCGGCAGCGGCAGCCCCAACTGTATTTTGGCAGCAGCTGCGTTTCAATAAGCACATAATTGAATTCTGATCATAAATTTGCATTATGGCCAGAGCTTCTCTGAGTCTTCTGGTGGCTTTCGGCTTTGGTTTTGGGTTTTCCGCTTGATTTTTATATGCCAGGAGCCATCGCCAGTGGCAACCAGCAACCAGGAGAAGGAGAAGGAGCATGTGGCTTATGTTATAATTTTACCCAAAACGCACATTTGGCAATCGGCTCAGAGAGGCTCCGCTCCAGCTGGAGGTAGAGATAGTCGTAAAAACGTGCTGTATGTAAATATTTGAGGAATGGCAACTAAATGAGATGAAAATGCGCAAGAGCCGAAATGAAAGAGGGAAATGGTCGCGGAAATGAGGTGTGTCTCTGGAGGGTGGGCTGCCCCATATATTGATGAAACGGATGGATAAAGCTCTCGACAAGGAGATGTTCCCCAAAATATATCAGGCAGAGATATCAAAAACGATTCATACTGAAAAAGGGGCCTTATATGTTTAATTTTATTCATACTTAAAATATTTAATTTAAATATTTATCAATTACCCTTTGCAATGTTATTTGTTCCATTTACATCGATAGAAGACTTTCTGTATGTTTTCTGTATAGCTCGAAAAAACCTCTAACACTACATAACTCGTTTCTCAGAGAAACTTGAATGTTTGAATAAATTTCAATTAGCAGAAAAACATCATTAATATTGGTTATTGTTGCCTGAACAGCCTCCCATAATTGTGTCAATATTTAAATGCTCGAAAACAAATAAATAGAATTTAGTAATAATTTTAAACCGCACTCGTGTAGAAATTCCAGCCAGAAGGAGTCTGACCTCGATATTGCAGTCAATTACCAATTGATATGCAAAATATTTATTTATTTGCCTGCCTGCCCGCCTGCCCGCCTGGCTGCCTGGCAGCAAACAAACTTGAGCAATCTTAAGCAATACACTCGAGGTTTCTCCTGGTTACTTTTGCTCGATAGCCTGAGAGCTCTCTAATTGCTGGAGTATTCCCTCCATGGGGGCGGCGTGTCTGAAGATTGAAGCATTGATTGTTTTCAATACCGCACAACAAATGCGCCTGTCAAAAATTAATCACTTACACTTAGTACACACACAACACACGCTCTCTCTAATGGATGAATGATATATAGTCATATATAAAGCATATACATGTATGTTTTTATTTATGCTTGTATACGGACTTATAGACAATGGCCCTGTGTGCTACACGCATTTATAATTGAATTTGGCTTTTGTTATACCCTTTCAGATGGCGTGCTATGGGGTATATCTATGATTTTGAGTAGGATGTTGGCAATCGTAAGAAAATAAAAATTGCAGAATGAGAAAGACTGTTCTTTAAAAAAAACAGAAGCAGGGAGAGAAAAAAAAAACAAAAAGAAAGAAGAAAACTAAATGAAGAAGAGAGATAGAGAAGAGGAAGATAGAGAGAGAAAAAGAGAGAGAAGAGAAAAAGAGAGAGAAGAGAAAAAGCGAGAGAAGAGAAAAATAGAGAGAGAAAGATGGAGAGAGAAGGAGAGAGAGAAGGAGAGAGAGAAGAGGAAGATAGAGAGAGAGAGTAGAGAGTAGAGCTTAGAGCTTATAGAAAATTATTAAAAAAATACGAAAGCCCTGCTGCTTAAGTGCAACTCGTGAGAAGCGCATAGAAAGGCGCTGTTAAAATGCTATGTTAGTCAAGAGTCTTCTGTTAGCACGCTGTTAATTTTTGTTTCATGGATAGCCCTCCCGCTTAAGTGCAACTCGTGAGAAGCGCATAGAAAGGCGCTGTTAAAATGCAATGTTAGTCAACAGTCTTCTGTTAGCCCGCTGTTAATTTTTGTTTCATGGATAGCCCTGCTGCTTAAGTGCAACTCATGAGAAGCGCATAGAAAGGCGCTGTTAAAATGCAATGTTAGTCAACAGCCATCTGTAAGCCCGCTGTTAATTACTTTTTCCTGTATACTGCATTGGAGAAGCGCATAGACAGGCTTTACGAAAGCCCTGCTGCTTAAAGGGCTGTTAAAATGCAATGTTAGTCAACAGTCTTCTGTTAGCCCGCTGTTAATTTTTGTTTCCTCGATAGCTCTGCTGCTTAAGTGCAACTCGTGAGAAGCGCATAGAAAGGCGCTGTTAAAATGCTATGTTAGTCAAGAGTCTTCTGTTAGCACGCTGTTAATTTTTGTTTCCTGGATACTGCATTTGAGAAGCGCATAGAAAGGCTATACGAAAGCCCTGCTGCTTAAGTGCAACTCGTGAGAAGCGCATAGAAAGGCGCTGTTAAAATGCAATGTTAGTCAATATTCTTCTGTTAGCCCGCTGTTAATTATTGTTTTCTGGATTAATTTAGGAAGCGCATAAAAATGCTCTGTTAACATACTTTAAAAGTCTATCTGGTCCATCTAATTTTTTGTTCTGATACCGGATCATTATATATATTTATGATATAGCTGCCATAGAAATGATGCATCCTTAACAGTATCTAAAGCTTCGGTGACCAAAAGTCACCAGTCCTTGCGTTATTTTTGCTGTTGATTCGACGGTGTCTGTGTCTGTCGGTGTATCTGTCGGTCGCTGGCTCTGCTTCTGCTTCTCTGTCTGGGCCTCTGGTCTCCTGTCCAAGTTGGCATGTTGGCAATCGATGGCCCGCCTGGCAACTGGCAGGCGCCTGAAAGCACGCAATTTATTTTCATTTCTCTAATAGACTTATTTAGACAGAGCCGCCACCACGCCACCCGCCACCAGCCACATGGCTGTGGATGGGGGAGGGAGCCGTAAATGGAGAACCGACTGCCAATACATCTCCTGCTCCTCCGGTATGTGTGTGTGCGTTTGGCTGTATCGTGATAAATTATTTGTAATTTATTAATTTATTTATTAATTTCGCCGTTTGTTTTGTGTGTATTTGTTTGCTTGTCCCTCTGTCTCGCTCTTTGTTTTTATGTTTAGATAGAAAGTGAGAGAACTAGCGCGTGATCTATGAGGGGAAAAATTGGGTCAAAAGGTAAATAGGTGTCTTGGTATTGATTGAAGGAAAAAGAGGGAGATATTAAGTGAATTTTTAGATTTTTTTTTAACTTGAATTGAAAGTAAAAATCCGTATGGTGTTTGAGTGCTTGTCTCCAGAGAAATATTCCATATATGCAGCAGCGCCTCTCATTCCTGCCACTTGCCTTTAACATATCTCTTTTAATGGAACTCCTTTGAACAGTTCTTCACCCTTTAAGATCTCCCCAGAACCACCCCCTTCTGGGGCTGGGTACTCCTAATTTTATTGCCCCACCCATCATATATCACCGACTTAAGCTGGTGAAATCATTAATAAGACTGTCTGAGAATGTGTTTTGGGGTGGTGGGTGTGCGGGTGGGGGTGGACTTGGGAGGTGTTTATGTGTATAAATATAACGACTTTGCCGTTTTTTTATTGCATACCAGTTGGCGTTTAATGGTCAACACGCATGCAAGGCCAAAAGCGTTTCGTATTCGTTTTGGTTGTCAACTCTTGTGTGTTGACAATACAAATGGATTTCCAATGATTTATTATCGCATTAAAACGCATTAGAATCGCACATAGATATAGAGATAGACGATAGACAAATGCAGTAAAGCATGAAGGAGACCGAGACTGGCCCCGCATACCTTCCAGGCATTTTCCGCTCTCTCTCTCCCTGTCTCTGGCATTTTCCCTCTATCTATGATTCTGCGGGATGTTCCTCTGTATCTCCCTCTCCAGATGGCATTTTTCTTATATTTCTTTCGCTTTCGCAGTTGCATGGGCGGCAGACAGACAGACAGACAGTCAGTCCACTGCGCATTCTGTGGAAATGCATAAAAATGAGCCATAAGTTTAAAAATTTATAAAATGCGCCAGCCCATAACTGACAGAACATAGAGGAGAACTAAGAACAGGAGCAGGACCAGCTCCAGTCAACCTCTCGTCCTTCGTAGGAATAGTAACTTTTCTATGCGCTATTTCGTTGAGCCGGAAAGGAGAGTGAAGTGACGCGAGGAGAATGGTCAGGGGAACGGCTGGCTGGCAGCATTATCAAATGTCTACGACAGGAAAAATTAAATTAAATTGTAGAGAAAGGCGGAGAAAAGAAAGAGAGAGTCCCCGTTGCTCGTGCTCGTTCTCGTTCTCGTCCCTGCTCCCATTTCCCATTCCAAAACGTTCGTATGTTAAAATAGTCTTCGACAGTGGACAGAGAAATTGAAACTCTGTCTCCACTGCACTCCGCAATCCACTCTCCATCCGCAACCATCATCATATTGCGAGGGGCATGGGGCATCTTTGGAGCAGAGTCCACCATCTGCAAGGCAGGACCGAGCCAAGCACCTCGACTACGAGAACGACTACGACTACTAGGACGAGGACGACTACGAGTACAACATCGTAATGCAAACTTAATAAGATGTACGCTGTGCATGTCGTCTGTCAGTGGATACACATGCAACTATCAGAGACATCAGACGGCTGCTGCCGCTGCTGCTGCTGCTGCACCACTGACAGTTAGACAAACAGACAAGCCATCCAAGTCCGTCAGTCAGGAAATCCTTCCACCCTTACACATCACTGAAGGACACTACCAGCACCAGCACCAGCAAACAGCAACAGCAAATGGTTTGGAGCATGCTTTTTCCCTGCTTCCCTTCTTTCATTCTCTCTCGTAATATATTTTGTGCCCCGACAAATACGAGTGTACCACTCCTATATCCCGTAATCAGTAAACATTTGATGATTGAAACTAAAGTGCATTTTATATAAGATCAGGCATCATGCAGCAGCGCCCCACGGTCTGGGATCTGTCAGAGTTTCTTGGGACTTTAGCAGGAGCTTTGGTAATCGAAGTTGCAGCTTTTGGATAGCTTCAAGTTCGTTCTTTAGCCGAAACCGATGTGCGCTGCTGCATGACAAATGTTTTCTTGGCAAAATCATCAGTTAAGGGCCTCCCACCTCACTTTTCCGCTATGGCATTCAATGCTCAGAGTATCCGTGTATCACTTCCACTCAAATGAAGTTCTTATCTAACTGAAACTCATCTTTGTATTGTTGTCTGTCTGTCTGTCTATCTGTCAACTCCGTTGAAGAGTCCTTCAACCTATGCTATTATCTATTAACTGCCATCATTGCTGCTCTAGCACCAAGTGTACTCCAAGTCATCCGCCATCCTCATCCTCATCATCAGAGGAAGTGGAAGTGGATGTGGCAGTGGTTGAGTACATTCCTTGTGGTCGATGCTCTATGTCTGAGACGGAGACGGAGACGAAGACGGAGACCCTTTATGAGTGGACGGACCCCAGAAGCGACAGCAATTAGGAAAACGTTGGCCCCTTCATTACACTGATCAATGGGGCTGCTTGAATGTCACTTATAGATGTGCCGTTCACTCCTCCACAATCCACACAAACACACTCGCACTCGCACTCACACTCACACACACGAGAATGGAGGAAGGGGCGATTGGGAGATCCTGGTACCAGGAAGTGTTGACTGGCCACAAATTTGCCGACATCTTGCGGGATGGAAACTTTGTTATATCTTTATTCCACTCGCACTCTCTGGCTGTTCTGGTGCTTCTTTTTTTTCTGTTTTTTTTTCGTGCTGCCTCCGGCACTTGCGGCTTTATTGTTGGCATTGTCTAACATCTTCAGCCGAGTTGGTTGTCTTTTTTTCCGGCCTGCCACTAAAAAACGGTTATTTACTCGGCCTGAGGCTTGAAGGATGAAGGACTGGGGACTGTGGCTGGTTCCTGGTGCCTGTTCAGGCTCTGGGATGTGCCTCCTGGCCTGGCTCTGTCCCAGTCTTTTCACTTCCATTCTCTCCTTCGGGCTTGCCTGGATTTCAGAGTCTCCACTCCTCAGCCATGTCCTCGCTCGCTCTCTGTGCTCTGCTCTGCTCTGCTCAGCTCCTGGCTGTGTGTGTGGATGTCTACTTAACACAATAAACACTCAATTTTCGAGCATGTTTTGTTTGGGATTTTCTACGGGTTTTTGAAACTTTCCCAAGGAGGAGCCCAGCCAGCACGTCGGGCGACTAGCAGAGGCACAGGCACCAGCACCAGCACCAGAGCCACTGTTTGTTTAGGCCATGGAACTTCTACCGAGACCGAGGCCTATAAATATATTTGAAGATTGTCAATTGTTGACTGTTCCTGGGCTGCCTGGCCGCCACTCCATGTATTTTGATTTGTTTTCAATTGCTTCTTGGCTACTCAAAAACAAAAAGCAGAAGGAAGGAAACAAAAAATGTGAGAGGGAAAAGTTTTCCTTCCTGGAACATAATCCACGGCAGAACTTGACACCAAAGTTTGATTTGCTCTAAATTGCTTGACACGAGATTTGGCCTGGCCTCTTCTCTTGAATTTCCGACGTTTTTCAGGGGCTTTGCACTCGGAAATGATTGGTAGAAAAACTAAAAATAAAGTTTTTTGACTAGCACATTGTCAGAAGGACAGCGAAGTTCTAAGAAAAGATTTATGTGGGAAGAAAGCTTTTGATTTGATGATCTTTTGATCATATTTCCAATGAGAAAGGTTTTTTATAACAGGAAAATCCAACAAAAATCCATCGAAACGGCACAATCCCCTCTTTAAGCCAGAGAACCTTAGGCATGAGTTTTTTTTTACTTTAAGCACTAAAATCCTTTCCTCTCTCTACCTTTTATATCGAAGAGCACATGCTATAATCATCCTTAGGCTCAAGAAAACGTTTTCGTTGTTGCTATAATTCCTTTTCCTTTTCCCCTGCTTTAAGCCGGAGAATCTCGTGCCATAACTAAACTAAAACCGAACTTTAAACGCGTTCAATTTAATCATATTCAACTCTTTAGTTTCGCCACTTACGTCCTTTGCCAGTTGCGGTCGGAATTTGAAGAGATTTTCCTCCACTGACCACCAATGGAAAAACGTTCGGTCTTTTGACTTGCCTCCAGGGCACACGCCCGCCCGCCCGCTCGCCCGATCGCCCGATCGCCCTCTGTGCCGCCTCTGGTGGCCACAACATTTCTTATCAATCTTAAAAATGCATGAATAATTAAAATATGTAAATTTATATTTTCTGTGAAGGCAAGGGACAACACTGCTGTGCTCTCTGGCGGCGGGCGGGGGCAAGGGTGACTCTTCTTTAAAGTCAAAAAGTTGAGTTGGTTTGCTTTAAGCATTTTGGTGGCTTTTTTTTCTTTCCTCCTGCTTTCGGGGATGCATGTTTGCCAGGCCAACACCTCCGCTGAATGACATTCAGCCCCAATCCCCGATCCCCAATCCCCGATCCCCAGTGTCCAAGCACTAAGCAAACAACATATTTCCATCTCTTTGACTGGCGATTTTCCACGAGAGGAGAAATGTGTTTTGGGGGGGCGTGAAAATGCGTCCTTTCAAAAGGCAACGTAACGCTCACTCGATAAGGCAAACACCTGGGAGACACTCTGTGTGAATCTTGGTTTCTTTTCAGGCAGCAGTCCAAGGGGAGGTGGGGTCAGTGGCACCTACAAAAAAGCAGACAACATGCAAATAAAGTCCTTTTGTGCCGATCCCTTTGTACCATCTAATGATGTTTATCGTTCCAAGACATACTACACACTCTCTCTCTCCCTCTCTCTGTATGAAAGGAACTTTTTCAGTGGCCTTTGAGGTGTGTGTGCGTGTGTGTGTGTGTGTGTTTCGGGTCTGGGGGTCTCTTTTTATTAGCTAATTCATTAAGAGCTGTCAGAGAACTCAACGACAACAAGGTTGTGGATGGCAGGATGGGTGTGCCTGCCGTCTGGCTTCTCAGTGTCCTGGGGTGTCCTGGGCTCCTTCTGCCCTCTGCATTGTTCACACATTTCGCACCCAGACGGCAGCTTAATTGAAATGCATGAAATTGTCACATGAAATCGACAGTCAACGACAGCCAGCAGGACTCCAGCCGCTTTTGGCTTTATAATAAACGCACTCCACCCACCCACACACCCAGCCAGGCACCAGCCATGTCCTCCCAGCGCCAGGATACGCACAGTCGCCTCTTCACATATTGGTCGCCATCCATGCGTTGCATTTTTTGGGGCTCTCTCCTATGCGGAACGGAACGGGGTGGAGCGGAGGGGAGCGGACGGGAGCGGAGTGGAGCGTCCGCTCTCTAATGCTGTAAATGAAGTGTTGGCCCCTGGTTTTTCATTGCATTTTCCGAACAACACTTTGGTGTTTAGTGTGAAATGTTGCCGGGGATACGTGCTGCACACACATATCCCGGGCACTCCTCCTCCTCCTCCTCCCCGTCGACAGGACCTATGCAACTTTTGGTCACATAATGAAGGGCTTTCAAAGTGTTTTTGTGCCGAGGCCTGCATGGCCGTCAGGCAGTGCCTATTAACCTATGAAATGCATTATCGTCTGTCATAAAGTGCGGCTCCCATGGCTTTTGTATCTATTGAATGGTGCTGTTGGGCGATGGGAAGTACATCTGGGGAGAGATCTAAGCATTTACAGAGCTACCGAAAAGGGATTATTAAATAACTCAAAGCTAAGCCAAGGAGTTTTGTCAATAATCTACCTCCTAGATTCCCACACATCCTGCATGTCCTATTGTTTGGAGTACAGTGTAATTTACATACAACAAAAAAAGACAAAAACGTGCCAACAATCCCCGAAACTCGCATTCATATTATCCTTTGAAAATCCTCCGGTTGTTTTTTTCATCGCTCAGATATGCCTCGCTGACTCTCCTTTCTGTCATCTGTGTGTGTGTGTGTGTGCTGCACATTTGTTAGCCAAATAGAATGCACTTTTCTACATTGTTTAATAGAAATGCAGTCCCGTTTTATTTTTCTGTTAATTTTGGCACAGTTTTTCATTATTTTTCCTTTGGTTGTTTTGCTCTCTCTCTCTCTCTGTCTCGTGTGAATGTGTAGTATGTTTTTTTTCTGCTCGAAATCCCTTGCGTTTCGTTATGCATTTTGTGTGGAGAGATGTGGGGCTGGGATGATGTGACACTGCAATAATAAATAAAGCAGCGAAACAACGAAAAGGAGTGGCATTTGCAAGGGGCGGAGGCTGGTGGAGTGATAAAGGGTTAAGGGTAAAAATGACTGAAAATGGCAACAGACAATACGTTGCACCAGAGAGAGATAGAGAGAGACAGGGAGAGCCAGGCCAAATGAATGCTGCTGCAGGAAAACGGGCCACGACGTGTGGACGATGATGATGATGATTTCAACGTCAAATGTCAACATCAATGGTGTTGCTGTCCCTTCTTTTCGGTATACTCTCTTTGACAGGGTATTGCTGCTATCAAATCAACCATAAAAGGATAGAAATAAGCCATAAAGTATGTGCTATGAATATAAAGCAACAGCACAAAAATTGATCATTATCTGATCGTTTTAACATGGCAACAATACATCGGAAAACATTTATGTTTCGTCATTAGTTTTTTTACTTTTTTTAATTATGTTTTAGTAATAAAAACTATTATTTTTTCATTGCAAAAAATATTTTAGTGGGAAAACTAAAGCTAGAAATCATGTATTAAATATAATACGTTTCAAATTTAAAGCATTAGCTTTTATTTTCACATATTTCAACCAGTATATAGCTGAGAATTCTGAAAAAAAACTCAAAAGAGAGTTTTTCTGGCATTAATTGAATGGAAAAGCCAATTGATAACCCAAGAGCTTCTTCACATATTCTAAAAGTTTAAAATATTATTCTAAAATATAATTAAATATTACAATTAAATAATTAAATATATTCAAATATATAAATAATATAAAAAATAGTATTAAAACAATAAATTCCAAACTTAATTCAAAGCGCACCCAACATTTTTGTACCGTAATATTTCCATTAAGAGTATTTAAATTTTCGCACTCCAAGCAGCTGCCTTTTTCCCGCTCTGTTGTTTTTGTTTTTGTAGTTTTGCATTTTATGCATATGTATATGTAATACCCACAGTACGTGTATATGTATAGGGAAGCCACCGCATTTTTTGTCTCTGTGTTAAAATTTTAATTTCACGCTGAAAAACACACAAACACAGAGACAGGAATCAGCAGCACAAACAACTAAGTGAGAGAGAGAGAGAGAGAGACGAGGCACAAAGGCTGCTGCAGGAGGAGTCGTTACCCTACAGGGTATACTGGGGGGGGGGGCGGTACACACCGTGGAATAGTTAACAGAGACACAGAGCAGAGCAGAGCTGAGCCAAAGGATACTGCAGCTAACTTCAGCCCGTTTATTGTGGATTTTGTTGCTGTTAAATGTTTTAGTAAATGCCAAAAAAAAAAGAAAGAGAGAGTTGGAAAAATCAAGTAAAATGGCCAGGAAGTGTAGATACTCTTACCAAAAAGAAAGCGGTGGGAACTACTTGTAGGAATAGAGTGAGGAAAAATGGAAGCCAGGGAAGCCATCTATCAGGCAATCCTCACATTAAGTGTACTTTGTTTTTGCGATCTCGGGACCGAGGCTCAGTCGCTCGGGCCTCGTTTCAGCCCAGGTTGGTCGCCTAAAAGTAAAGGGAGGAGTTGGGAGTCCTTAGAGTTGCTCTGAGGAGATTATACAACCATTTTAATATTTGTCTAATCAAGGAATGATAGAAGCTTTGCTGGCCAGGAAGTCTAGGGAGCCCATCTCACATCTCTGGTCTTGCCTCTGTCTCTGCTTAGCCCAACCCTTTTAAAATACCCGTAATACCCTCTGGCCGAAAAGAGTGGCACCACATAACCGGCAACAACAGCTGGCCAGATGGTTCTGCCATGGCAGCTGCTGCCGGAGACACTTGCACTGGAACAGGGGAGCCCATTCGCATCCGCCAGAACTTCTCATCCGCATCCCAGATCCACATTCACATCCTACACGTAGCCCCCCACCCCCGCCCCCTTCCCTTGGGGTGGGGTGGGGTGGGGTGATGGGGTGGCTGCTCCTTCCTTTTTCGCCAATTGCCATGGCCGCTGCTCCGCCGGATTTAATTGGAAAATGTAAATGAGCTTTGTTCATTTGAAAGATGCAGTTGAGAGCCAGCGAGCCAGCGAGCGAACGAGCGACCGGATGACACTTGCAGCAGGAGTTCGGAGGAGTCGCAGCCAGGATCTGCAGCCACTTTTTGGCAGTCCACCGCGGGAATTTTCTTTAAGCTTTTTGCAAACAAAAAAACAAAAACAAAAGCAAAAAAAAACAGCAGGGGAAAGAGAGACCCAACAAAAATGAAATTCCTTTTAAGCTGCAACAAAAGAAAATGTCACAGAGCGAAGGAGAAGCGGGGGGTAAACGCTGACCTCACACACATGGATATGCATAAGTGTGCATGCGTGTGTGTGTGTGTGGAAGCCATTGTTTGACTTACAAAATGGCGTAGAAAGCGCCAACAAAGAGAGCCACGCACACACACACGAAAAACGGCAACTTCCGTATATAAAAGAGTCGTGTAAAACAATACTTTGTGGGGCGCAGAGAGGGTGGAAGAGGGGGGCACCATATACCATATTGTTTGTCCAAAAACTCCTAGATCCAGTCCCCGTTTCACTATCCTTAACATATATGTACATATGTATGCACCACTCGAATGTATATTTTTTTCGCAACATAATAATTTTTAACCCCATCTTTGACTCTTTTTGTTTGCAGGCGATAAAACACCCGCAGGATTTCCGGTTATAACCCAAGGACCGGGCACACGCGTCATTGAAGTGGGTCACACGGTGCTCATGACATGCAAAGCCATCGGCAATCCCACGCCCAACATTTACTGGATTAAGAATCAGACAAAGGTTGATATGAGCAATCCACGGTATTCCCTTAAAGATGGTAAGTACTTCCACTACTACTCTTCTTTTTTTCCCCCCCTCCGCCCTTCTTCAGTGCAGAGAGAGTTTTACTATATATTTTATAGAGTTACGCGGGAACAAAGGAACAATTGGAAGCATTGTTGTCCTGTGTGGGGGGAAACCTTTCCTATTATATGTATAAAAAGGAAATTGAATCAAATGAAGCAGCGGCTTTAGTTTGGATTGGAGCTCTAGAAAGAGGCGCCCTAAATGTAGATTCCTTTTTAAGTTCAGTCACAGAAATCGGAAGAATTTAAGGCCTTTAGAAGCTTCCTTCCTTCAAAGTTTATTCCTCAAGGGATCTGGAATTCAAAGCAAGAAATCCCAAGAATTTAAGAGTCTATGCTCCTAACCTTCTTCAGGGTTTCTTCCTTAAAGAACTGCCTCTATATCATGGCTATCTTTCAAAACTTAAATGTAGGTTTTCCCCTAGGAAAGGCCCCACAGCAAGCCTACATTCTCCCAATGAGTAATTACCCCCTCTTCCTGCCAGGAATTACCTCTCGAAACCCAATCGAAATGCGGGTCACAAAACACCAACCCCCCTAAGAGATTATCTGCCGGCTTTTGTCACCCCTTAAAGAACCACTTAACCTCTCGCTGCCTTTAATTCAAGGTACCGGTACAGTAATGTTGCCGAGGATATATCTCCCACCTTTAAGAACTCTTTTCGTGCTATCGTTCATCTGTTCAACGTGTGCTCACGCTCTGTCCAGCCGGCCATCCATCCATTTGACTGCTACCTTGTGCTACACCGAGTTCTTGAAGTTCTTGAAAGGTGAAGCGACTTCATTTATTAAAATTCTAGTCTACCTTTCTGAGCGGCTTCCTCCATCTGCTTTTCTTTGCTCCCTTTTTCCACCTCCTGCTGCTGCTGCTGCTGGTGCTGCTGCTGGTGCTGTTTTCCCTCTTTGCTGCTCTCTTACGCTCATTTGAATTTCTTAGGAGTTTACTTACGCTTCGACGCATTTCGTGTCACAAGTTTTTTGGGCGCTTAGTTAACGTTTGACTTTTGAGCAGAAGAGCAGAAGAGGAGCCTCCTACGCAAACGGGATTCAGGGGTCCAGGGTTCGCCCTTCTATGAAAGTTTCTAGCGAAAACTTTCCAAATGTCAACAGAATGTGCTGCGAGTGTCCTTTAATCAAGCGTCCCTGCAATATTATAATTATATGCTCAATGTCGGGTCAGAGGCCAAAGCATCATTAGAGCCACACGCTGATCGCTCTTCGGACAGACACATCAAACAAACTAACAAACAAAAATGCTGCCAAAAGCAGCAGCAGGCCAGGGGCTTTCTGGTCATTAGAAGCTCAAATATTGACATTAATATTGACATTAATATGCATTAAAGTGTGCCTTTTAAAACGACATCAATAATGGTTGACAGCCCCAAAAGAGCGGAGCGGAGGGGAGTGGAGGGGAGGACAGCAGCAGATGGCAGGCCGAGAGGACACAAAAGGTGTTCCATCCATCCTGGCCAGAGAGAGAACGAGAGAGAGATAGGACAAAAGGTGTGTACGGCAGGACATCATTTCAATTGCCAGGACGCGCGCCATCCATTGATGGGACGCGATGATCGGACAAATGTTTTGACGACATGACCACCACCGCCACCAGAGCAGGCCCATGGCAACGGCAGGTCCTAGAGGGCGGGGCGGGAGCGGGGGCGGGCGCTTGGGCTTTAACAATTGGAACGTGTTGAGCATGACAAGAAAACACACCGACCAGCAACAGCAGCAGCAGCAGCATCATAGCGGTATATAGCGGCATAACAAAAAACATTGGATGAGGATGGGTGGGTGTGGGCTATGCAGGTCTCTCTCTCTCTCTCTCTCTGTCTCTCTCTCTCTCTCTCCCTCTGGGTTATGGAGCCGCAATGCTAATGAAATGGTCGCTTACGCTTAATGACAGGCCCCCGCCAAACAATTGACTACTGGAGCGGCCCACAGCCTACTGACAGCCCCATGGACATGGTCCAGGACAAGGCCCCGTGAAAGCACTCGACTGACTTTCAAATGCCCTAAGATTAGCGGGATAAAGTCATTTTTTATGGCAGATGTTTAACTTGAGAGGCAGCTTAGGCCTCAGCACAAAAAAGGTTGGATTTGAGTTGAAAGATAAGGCAAAAGGTCAAGCGAGAGAGAGCTTAGGGAAAACTAGCTTTAAAGTTAAAGGAAGTCTTTGCAGACTTATGGAAAACTACGTTTAAATCAGAGTTCAAGAGACGATGACTTATTAGTTTGAAATTAATCAAAAATTAAACAGAATTAAATGGAATCATGATGGAAATCAGTTCCTTAAGTTTTTACTTACAGAATCGTTGTAGTTGCTTTGAGAACTTGTTTAGCCCATAGTTAATCGAAAATATGAGAGATATTCTGATCAGATTTGACTCAAATTTGATTTATTTATGTGGAACTATACCACAAATCAAGTCGTCGAGTTTGGTTGGTTTTAATTAAGAAACAAAAGAGTTATTCCTATTCTACGGCCATCAAATTGTATTACAGAAATTATCTCATGCAAGAAAGATTTCTCTGATTTCCTAGGGACTAGAAACTATTATACGATTCTCAATGCTGATTCCATTACTCCTTCCACACTGATAGAAAAATGGCATAGTAAAACCAAGAACACTCGTATTTAAATTAAATATGTGGTTTTTAAACACAAGCATAATAAAATTTAATAGAATTTATTATGAATCAAATATGAATGTATTAAAAAGGTATTTCTCTAACACGGTCATATTTAAACAGAATATAAAACACTTTAAAATAAACATATTATATTAAATATAAATGTGAAATATGTTTAGATCAAATATTTTAACTTTAATTTTAAAATTTCCACTATTGTTTTTTTCTTTGGGTGTATGGTTCCTACTTCGTGTCATTTGTGGTCTTTCTGGTCTTACAAAAGACTTAAGACTCCTCCGATTCCCATAAATGATTCCATTCTGAACTATATCCTGAAAACTATATTACTACCAAAGAAGGTTCCGATTCTCTCTACGTTGAAGGGTTATTCTTTGGTGGAATGTGGTCTTTACGTTAGCTCATTCCTTCGCAGATTCTGGAACACTGTTTGACTGGAAATTTATCAATCCATGTTTTGATGAAAGACTCACCGATTCTGTAGATTAATACCACTACTTCTTCCTTGGTTCCTTACTTGTTTCATTACCCTTCGAATCCCAACATTTGTCTCGCTTTTTCCAACTGAAACCTCTAGTACCCTTGACGTTCATTGGTGGATTTCCTGGTGGTTTTCCAATCCTCCGTTTCCGCAAAATTAAACTCCTCATTTGATTAGGACTTCCCGTCATATCTCCTGTACATAAAAAACTCTACATCATATCCTGTCTGCCCAAACTGCTCCTTCTATGAGTATTCCCACAGTTCGCCGCAACACAAATTAAACAAAAGGCAAAGCCACCGCCCTCCCCGCCCCCCCCAAACCCTCTAAAAAGCAAACCCCAAGGCCCGAAGTCAAAGCCAAACCGAAAGCCAACTATCCATCGCATCGCCTTTTGTGGATGGCCTCAGGCAATGCAAATTAAAAACTGTTACATGCATTTCCCCAAGGTGAAATCATTTGTCCGTACAGTTTCTATATATATATATACCAATGTACATATATATATGTATGTAGCATACTCCCTGCATATTTGTTGGATTCTTTCCCTTTTTTCCGTGTTCTCTCTCCCTCTCTCTCGGATGTGGAGGTCGACTAATTTGGCGCAACACGAACCAAAGTGGCCAAAAAAGTGTGGGGGGTGGGGGGAAGAAGGAGTTGCGGGTTAAATTAGTTTTACGTGGGCCGGTGGGTAACTTTCCATCCGAGGCCCCCCCCCTCCGAAAGGATACCCTCCTGCAGAGACTGGCGCCATCTTTGGCGCGTTAAACGAAACGTAAAATATATTTCCGCCAGCGAAATATCCTTTTCGGACGGGGCGCCTGTCTCTAAACGTCTTTCCTTCTTTTCTTGAGGAGCATTTTTCGCCATGCTTTAAATTTATGAAAATAAATATTATGCCCAAGGCGAGGACGGCTCTTGGGTTGGATTGGGTTGAGTCCTGCTCTATAGCTATAGATCCTTTTGGTCCTTCCCTGCATGGCCAATGACGCACCGAACGAGTGGCGAGAATATACGAGTCTCTCTCTCCCCCTCCCCCTCCCTCTCTCGCATAATAAGTTATGCAAGTCATGTGCCGTTTTATTCAATTAGCACTTTATGGTCCTTTATTGTACCCCTGCCCTGAGGAGCAGTCGCTCTTTTCCATTTCCATTTTCGCGTTGATTTTTCGGTTATACGGCCGCCGCCTGCTAATTAGAGCCTGCAGGGATATTGCCGAGGTGGTCCAGGGCAGGCTCGGTGGGAGGGAGGGGGCTGGGGTACGTGAGTTATCAAATGAAAAGTAACTCTCTCCAGGACGACTCGTACTTCATTTCGTTCGCGTCATAATTAAATTAGAACTTTATTATTTTAATAAAAACCGTCTCCAGAGCCGCCTCAGCCCCGGAGCAACAACACTCCTTGTGGTCCCTTCCCTCCCGTCCCTTTTGTGTGTGGTTGGTAGAGGGGGGGGAGGGGGGGGGTCCTTTGTCGTAGTTTCAATCGCAGGATATATAATAATGTGATTATTATACACTCGTCTTTTGTAGGGCGGGGTTCCCGGAATTAGGACTTGAAATATTTAAGAAAAATTTGAGAAAAGTTTTTTTTTTATCAAAGGAGCTTAAGGATGCAATTTTTTCACAAATAAAGGATAGAGTACTATGGCAGCTGTCTTTGAAATAGTTTAGGGCTTGATATTGAATGAATTTTCGGTGGTTTTAGAGGCTCGAGTGATATTTCTAATACATCTTATGATTTAAAAGAATTCGGACTATTTTTTTCAAAATATTCTTCCTTTTTGTTGCCCTTTTTTGACCCAAGAATGGTCCCACTTCTTGAACCATGCATCGGGAAATCTTTTCAACTTTTAGCAGGGTATATCTAATTCGTGGAAATGTATTTAACAACCAGAAAGAAGCGAATGTGCCTTGAAAAAATTGTTTCTGTTGTTTCTTCTTTTGTCCATCTTTGAAGCTTCGAAATACCGGAAAATCAATCAAAGTTTTAAGCCTTCCAACCTGAGTCACTTCCCCCATAAAGCCCCATAAACTCCGCGCACATGGCAGAGTATTTTTTCATATTTCCTATTAAGATTTTCCCCTGCTTAGAGCTTCCAATTTTCCGCCACTCGGTAGAGGTCGCCTTTGGCAGAAGGCAAATGACAGCGGTCGCACTTGAATGCACAAATATATTTCTAAATAATTTATTTAAAATTACTTGCTGGATGGCCATTGCCATTGCCATTTGCCGCATGCCACCATGCCCCCATGCCACCATGCCCCCATGCCGCATGGCAGTTGGTAGTTAATTCAGTCTCAAAGTCAAAGGGTAGGCCCTGGACTTGGACCCGGAGCGACAATAATATTGAGTATATTATACCTTTATTTTTATTTCGCCAAATAGTCCCTCAGGGGCTTTGTTCAATAAAAAGGCATAAAGGAGGGAATAAAATGAAAAACCTTTGCCGGTTTTTTTTGCTTGCTTACTTTCTTTTTGCTGTGCAGAAAGGTTCCGCGTCTGGGGAAATTACTTTCTCCGGGGTTGGGTCTCCTTATTGGAAAATGCGACAAAAAAAGAAAGAAAGGAGTACAAAATATCATAATTTGGCTTTTAAGCAAAAGAGGCTTATCAGAAATTGGTTTCGACAGAGCCAATTGTCTTAATGGGCCAAGGAAATTGTATTGCAGCAGCAAGAGAAGTGTCAGCCTGAAGGTCCTGTCGTTGGGGACAGCAATGGAAGGCATTAATGGTGTGTGTGTGTGTGTGCCCCTGCTAGGATCAGGGGAACCATGTGGCATGTACATGTACTTCCTGCAGCCTAAGAGAATCGTATGGGTAGTTTGGTTTTCAATTTCGTACATTATTCATTGGAAAAATGCGAAAGAGGAGATGTTTCCAGGCCCAAAACCTTTTATTTACCATATTTTGCTTGTCTTTTATTCATTGTTGCCTCTCGCCACTTTGTTCACTATCGCCCCACTAATTGTTGTCTAAAATCTCTGACAATTAATGTCCTCTTAAACGCTCTACCAGCACAAGCCATTAAGTGTGCCTCTGAACTCCCAAAAGCCAACGGCCACAATAAAAGGCCAGAACACTCTTTAAATTAAACACAACTTTCCTCAAGTGGATACTAAAGTTTTAACTAGCTAAATATTGAGTTGGATTGGCTCATAGGACATAAACCCCCCAAGAAATAGAGGCCATATAACACACACACAGCTCGGAAAAGCCCCGATGAAGAGCAGCTTGAAGGATGGCAGCCAGAGCACGCCAGATGAAGCTGAGCTTGCAACACGGTCTTATTTCTTTTATATGACATTTTTATGCCTTCTTTTGTTCGAAAACTTACACGTGGCAACACTTTTCTCTTAGCCCACTCTCTCTGTCTCTCTGGCACTCTACAACCTCCTTCTGGACTGCTTTCTCCTGCCACTGCCACTGGCACTGGCACTGCCTCAAAGGGGCAGCAGCTGTGACGACCTGCGCGCTCTGGCTCCACAACTCTTTAATTGCTGGGGCTCCATCATTACAATCGCCTTGCCACTTGACGTGACCAGGCGGGCAGGCACAGGAGGGTGGGTGGGGTCCAGGGGGGTCGCTCTGCACGCAATTATTTACTTGAGCCGTAAAACTGTAGTTAAGGCACAGCACAGTCTTTCAACTTGAAAGCATTTTACTGAGCAAAAGTTTAATGCTTAAATTATGAGCTCCTCCACTCCACTCCACTCTTCTCCTCTCCTCTCCACTCCTTCTGCTGTCCTGCTGTCCCTCTGTAACCCCGAAAGAGTTGACAGTCACTTTTGTTGAAAATGAGACAGTAATTGCCAAAATGTGCATGACTAGAACGAGACTTTTACCCAATTGGGAAAAGGGTAATGGCAAGGAGAGAGAGAGAGAGAGGGGAGAGTGGAAAGTGGAGTGGATACCCCTTTTTCGCCTCATTTTGGGGGTCAGTTGAAGTTTCTTTTCGGTTGACGATAAGTCGTCGTCACTTGCATTACCAAAATTGAAAACTTTGCCCACTTTTATGTGGGGGGGCGGGGCGGGGTTGGCCATAAATGTCACTTTGTAACAACGACAACGACGACGACTACTTAAATTAAAGCATAATTAAATTAATAATCCCATTTGGGCGTGCAGCCAAGCAGTTGAACCTCCGAACCGAACCTCTGGCAGCTCTCCGAAGCTGAGAGGGGACATCCTCGCCCCCTTTCCCTCTGTGTGCTCGGGCGGAAGTTGCAAAATATGAAAATGACTGCGCTAGCGGAAGTGCAGTTGTGTGGCATGCCGCACACATGTGCACCACACACACACACACAAACGCAAAGCCCTGCTGCCATTGTCTTGCCACAGTTAACGCCGCCACAAAAGCTGTTGGGGGATCAAAAAAGTGCCAGTGGAAATGGGCTTATGCGGGGGCTCGCCTTCGCGGTTTCTTTCACTTTTGTTTGCGGGTTGGAAGGGTGGATATATTGCAAGGGATTGGCATTGACTCAGGAAAAAAAGGGTAGGTACTGTGAGGAAATCTCTAATTAGATTATTAATCAGTCTTGCAATGACAGAAACAGGATGCAAATACCGGCTGAAGGATAATATTCGGGAAACGCACTACATGGCGAGTAACTTTCCTTTTTCTGGTTGTAGCTTCTATTAGATTTGGATGATTTTTGGTAGATTGGTAGACAAAAGCAATTTGCTTAAGACTACCCAAAATAGGGAAGATTTCTTGAGTCATAAGATATTCTGCTCCCCTGAAAATACCAGCCATCAAAGTCAAGACAGTTGTGGAATACTGAATAGATCTTCACAGATGGAACAGTTGGCGAATAGTTTGTATTTCGAGATCTTTCAGCACTCTCCTTGGGCTCTTCTTACTCTTCCTAATGCTTCCTATGTTCCTTCCATTTTCTCTGTACTAATGAAATCCTTGGTGATATTTAAACAGAATATATTTTGTTGTCTCTGCCCGAGTAACATATTCAAACTTAATATCATAATGATGTCCCCTCCAGAGAGAATGAGAGAGGCATATCCATTTCAATGCCACATTTCTGTACTGTTCTCAACCGTTTCCCAAAATATGTATAAACTGTGCACCTGTCACTCCCCTGTTGTCCATTTGTTTATGCTGCTGCCGCTGCCGCTGCTTTTTTATATGATGCTTGAAAGAATTTTTAATTTTCATAAGAGTAAGACACGCACACACACACACATACACATTACTTACAGGATGGTGGAGGAGGAGGAGGACAGACGACGACGTGCCCTCAGATGTATGCTATGCTTAATTTTTTATTGCTGCAGTGCGGCCACACGCAAAGTGCTTCACAGGGACTCCTCTCTCTCTCTCTCTCTCGCTCTCTGCAGCGTCTGTGTGAGTGTGTGGGTGCGTGTATGTGGCTTATGTTAATGTTCCTGCCAGAAGGCAGCCCAAGAGTTTTAATGAAACTTACCTTCATAAATTTTAATCAACATTTTCCTCCTGCATACTCTTTGGCTATTTTTTTGGTATTTTCGACTGCTTTTTCTAGCCATTTCATTCATATATTTTAATGACAAAGGGTTTCAGCGTAAGTTAAAAAATATCTGCAATATTTAATAGTTTTTTGAATGGTCCAGCGATTTCTAAACAAAAAGAATGGCGGAACATGGTGGGACATGGCGGAACAGGAAGTGCAACAAGCGTAATAAATGTTCAGTCATATAGCCACGAATAGTATGCAATAAATTTCACAACAATCAACTTTGATGCATGTCGGAGGTGGGCTGGCTACTGTGCAACACAGCAACAACAGAGAGAAAATGCTGAAATAAAAGTGTAAACCTCCTCTCCCATTCCCCGCTGCCTTTCACACCACACAACAAAACACGACATCCATCCAGACAGCCAGCCAGCCATCCAGCCAGCCAGCCAGCCAAATGGCCATGCACTAGAAAAAACCGCGCACAGCAATCTACCTACAGCATACATCATTTTTCGCAGTCGTTTTGTTGTTGTGTTTTGTACCCTGCCAGAGGGTCTTATGATTAGAGAGAAGAAATGTCTGCAAAGCAGAAAGGGGAAGCTTTTTTGAACCCATATTACTGAGAACGTTGTAGAACGGTGGAGGGAGAGAGAGAGAGAGGTGGTGCCGCTTTAGGAGTTCATTCTGCCTCTTGGCTGCTAAGCCGCACTGGGAAAGAGCCTCTGAGAACTTGCTTATCCACATTTCGGCATTCATGTGCTCATAGATCCCATTAAAACGATCGATCTGCAAAGGGTATCATTGTCATCGGACCCTTTTTGTTGCTTTTCTTGAATGCTCTTTTATTTATTCTGTTTTTTACAATAAAAAGGTAAAGCAAAGGTAAATAAAAATAGACATACTCGTAATAAAACATGGCTCTCGATGTGCGGCAAAGCGATTTTGCAACATTTAGCACACAGGTTGACTTTTTTCCCTTTGATATTTGAACAGACATGGCCGTAAGGCCTCGTTTTTTTAGAGGGGCTAAATTTAGAAGCGGATAATTTTTAAATATTTTATCAGAACTGTTCTAAATTCACCAAAATCCACTAAAAGTATAGGATAAAGTTTTCAAATATATTGTGTAATAAATTCCTCAATTAAAGAACAGATTTTTAATATCCTCATACCACACATACACACTTTTTTGATTTAGTTCAAGAAGCGTTCGAATTTTAGTAGCTCTGCAAAAATGTGTTTATTAATTAATTATGGAAATTCATATTCTTATTCCAACTAAAAGAAAAGACAAACCAGCAGCAGCCATTAAAATATTTATCCAGAATAATATTATCCAGAATAATTCCTCTTTTTGGCAGCAGCCACTGGTTTCTATATGTTTTATTGGCCCCGCAGCAACACGAGTCATTAAAATGATTCACTCAACTGTAGCCGGGGTCCATTGTTGTATCTGGTTATTGTCATGGCTCATTTATATGTTTTTTGTGCTCCATGCAGCAACATTTTATAGAGCTATTTACTTGACGCTGTTGTACATATGTATTGGCAGCTATTCCCCATTCCATTCCACCCATACAATATTATTGGGGCAGAAAGGTGACACATTTCATGAATATTTTCTTCGGCATTAACTGGTACATGATGTTTTGAATTACTTAAATTTAAACAGACAGGCATTCTAAATGAGAGAAAATGTGCATGAATGAAGGTTGAAAATATTGTACATAGATTTGAGTTATTATAAAAATGATGGATTTAAGCGAGGGGGGACCTTGGGGTTTATGGGTATATGGAGGCCCTAAAGATACAATTATTTATTTATCTTCATTCCAAGGCATATCCCTTCAATATTATTGCATCAATCATTGAAAACTATCCCCGATTAAGGTAAAACGGAAACAAAATTCTGTAATTTAAGCTCTTCGCTTAAGCCGGATCAATTTCCCTGGCCTACATTCACACGAAATGTCAGCCATAAATAATTAAACGATAATATTGCATATGTATGAAAAAGTCTACGTTTTTTTCCACAAATTAAATGTCATATTTCATGCAGATTTTAAATTTTGCGCTTACCTATGCACACACCCACACACAGCCACCACATATTCGTATATATTCATAAATATTTGCATGTGAATATTAAATTGAGGCTCCTGATTAATTGTATGAGAGAGAAAATTGAATATCGAACTCAACAAGATTAATTTTGAGCACACACAGAGAGAGAGAGAGAAAGAGAGAGACAGCGTATGTGTGGAAAATGCGGAAAATTCACTCTTGTTTCATTCAAAATGCTCACCTCATTTTTTGGTGGGAGAAAATACGAGTATGGTATAAATTTAGTTAAATAAATTATGGCATTAGATGAAAGTCAAGTAAAACAAATCATTTTGATACTCTATGAAGGGGGATTTGAATGATTTTAGAAAATAGAAAGAAAGATGAAGCTCCATTGGAAGAGAGAGAGATAATTGTTATAGGTTTTAAAGATATTCACAAAATATTAAATAAATAAATAAATAAAATACTGCAGTTCTCACTGAACAAATTCCATTTCCCTCGGTTTGGATAACTATAGGTTATAGCATCCGTCAAAGCCAGGGATCTGCAAGGGTATCTAAACCCAAAGAACCACTAAAAGATCCTTCACTTATGTTTCCTCTTCTCTTATAATTTCCTCATACATTACCCATTTGAAAAATAATCAAATACTAATTAGAAAGCGCAATCAAATGCCATAACTTTATGCCTTTTGATACACAGAAAGAAAAGCCTGCCCCAAAATGCCAGCGGGCTGTTTAACAAATTGTGTGCCACGAAAAATTGTATGCATAAATGTGGATTTAAAAGCTTCTGAATAGATTAACTGCCGGAGAGAGTGGAGAGTGGAGAGAGAGTGGATTGTTGATTGTGTTTGCGTAAATTTCATGTGCGTATATCATTGTTTATTAGTCATATAAATATAATGCCAAAGTGAAGGCAGTTTATGGGTTGCCCCCTCCTGCCAGACGAAGGCCTACTCTGCTGCCACACTCTCCTTCCCCTGCTGCTCCTCCCTCTGAGGACATGTGTGTGTCATTCACATTAGCGTAATATCCCGGAAAAGCGGAAAACCGAATCTGCCCGATATTTAATAGATGCGTGTGCCTGCCGCCTGCCTGTCTGGTGTTTTACTTTTCAAAGAGATTGCAATGGTTCCTTATTTTTTGTTGGTGGGAGAATGTCGTAAAATTTATACGGTTCTTAAAATCATATAAAAAGTGTTAATTTTCCATGTGTTGCTTCGCCCCACTCGATGGCTGTGGAAATGGAAAAGCAAGGTGAATCGAGTAGAATTTTTATGAGGCCATGAGGATAATGTGCGGGGGCCTTTGACTATTAAAGGAGATGTGGCGAGATAAGCAAACATCATTTGACTTTCAAATTTATTGATAAATCTAAGATCTTATGACTACCCCCAACAAAAACCCTAAACCTATGCTTCGTACGACCCCAAGAGGTCGTAACCTGCGAGGGAATATACATAAAAGCCATAGGGGAAATGTGTAGACAGGAGAAATGTAAATGAGGATTTGATGCTTAGAACTTTGGCTAATGAAAACGTTCCATAAAGTGGGAGAATGTGCAAGGAACTATTCCGCAAATTTAAAAGGAATTCTGAACTGATTTGATAGCCAATTCCAATGATTTCTTTAACCAATTTATAGATTTATTAACATTAAAAAAAAACTTGAAATTCCAATTATTTCTTTAACCAATTTATAGATTTATTAACATTAAAACAATTGCTTAAATATATCTTAACTAAAACTGTTCCCGAAGTGCTAATGACAGCCGCACTCTTTGGCCACAGATTTCTGGTACTTGGTTAGATCGATTATATCCTCACTCAGATATCTCAGTATGGTAATCGATCCCAGAGCAGTGGGCACACAGCAGGGCTTGGGCAGGTGCGGCTGCTTCAGGTGCATCAGGGTCTGGACGATGGCATGATTGGTGGCATTCATTTTGGTGCCCAGCGGGAAGTTGCAGCCACCGCCGCAGAAGTATGCCTCGAATTTCTTGGGGGCAATCACCCAGTTGTGCATCTGGAGCTCCTTGAAGTCCACCGTGAAATTCAGACGCTCGCAGGACTGTGGGGGCTTGTACAGGTCCATGGGTGGCGGCGGCGGGCGTTTGGGTGGGCTGTTGGCCCTGCGCTTCTGCAGATCCCGCTTGAAGCGGAGTTTCTGTATCTTGACAAGCAGCTCGGGTCCATTGAAGTATCCCACGATGAAGGGCTCCTGGCTGGAGCGACTGGCCGCAGGGGGCACCAAGCCGGCAGCGAAGGTGCTCAGGTGAGAGTCGCCAATGGAGAAGCGGAGCTCGTGGCGCTGCTGGAGAGTCCTTCCCTGCAGCCAGGTCCTCAGAGTGGGAGTCAGATTGAACTCCAACCAGCCTTTATGACTGGTTGTGGTGTTTACGGAGCCCAGGATCTGGTAGGAGTAGTCCTGCCGATTGTCGAGTCTCCTGAACACAGACACTGTCAAGTTGTCTCTCCTGTCCACCAGGCTCTCCTGCTTGTAGACCCTTAACATGGCCTGAACGAGTGTCAAATCCGCTGGCACATCATTCGTATTGAAGGTTATATGGAGATCCAAGTCGTTCGAATGATCCTCTGGCTTGACCCGACTCGAAAATGTCAGAATGCTGTTGCAACTGGCAATCTCCTGGCGATCCTCATTGGATATCAGTATGTCGTCGTCCAGGGATCGCTTGTGCCGCTGATGGAGCACCTCTTCGGGCTCTTGTCCCTCGTTGATTTCATTGTAGACTTCCAGCAGGAATTTGGAGGCGGAATTGTGGAGATTCGGCTGTGCCTGACGTCGGGGACGATCGCCCAGATCCAGTAGATCTATCATTTCCATTTGTTCGCTCAGAGGACGAGTGTCGTAGATGGGCGGCGTGTCCATGTGATGATTGGTGTCTATGTAGGTGGTGCCCATCACGCAAATGGCGAGGGATATTATAAGGAATGGAATGAACATGTCTACAGAAAGAGTGATCGGTAGAGAGTGAAGTCTATGATGGAAGAACGAGCACTTTTAAAGGGGGTTTAGGTAGGAAATACTCTTAGGAACAGGTAAAGGAAAGGGTTAGGTATAAGCTCTTCTTTTTGGGAACCAATTGGTTGAGGCTTAGAATAGGTATAGGATAATCTCTATATGGCTCTATAAACCCTTCTATAACCCATCTAACGCATTTCGTTTTATATTTTTTCCAGGGTTCCTGCAAATCGAAAACAGTCGCGAAGAGGACCAAGGCAAATACGAATGTGTGGCCGAGAATTCCGTGGGCACCGAGCACTCAAAGGCCACCAATTTGTATGTGAAAGTACGTCGTGTGCCGCCCACTTTTTCGCGCCCACCAGAGGCCATCAGTGAGGTGATGCTGGGAGCAAATCTGAATCTGTCCTGCATTGCTGTAGGATCCCCAATGCCGCATGTCAAGTGGATGAAGGGTAAGTTCCGTACAATTCGATATGGAAAATGCAATCTCTATATCTATATCCCTTAGGCGCCCTGGATCTAACACCCGAGAATGAGATGCCAATCGGCAGGAATGTCCTGCAGTTGATCAACATTCAAGAGAGCGCCAATTACACCTGCATTGCGGCCTCCACTTTGGGGAATATCGATTCCGTTTCGGTGGTCAAAGTGCAATGTGGGTATAGTCCATCTCCTAAAGAGAAATGTATCTAATTTTATGTGTCTATACAGCCCTTCCCACTGCGCCCACCGATGTGCAAATCTCTGAGGTGACCGCCACTTCGGTGCGTCTGGAGTGGTCGTACAAGGGTCCCGAGGACCTGCAATACTATGTGATCCAATACAAGCCGAAGAATGCCAATCAGGCCTTCAGTGAGATCAGTGGCATCATCACCATGTACTATGTGGTGCGTGCCCTGAGTCCCTATACGGAGTACGAGTTCTATGTGATAGCCGTGAACAATATTGGACGGGGTCCGCCCTCGGCCCCAGCGACCTGTACCACCGGTGAGACGAGTGAGTATCCCACAAACAGAGAGATTATTCCCCTTAAAAAGGATCATTTAACTAACTGCCAACTGTCTTTGTCTTTCCCTTTATGCTGCTGCTGCCACAAAAAACAAAAAAGGATTTTCAAGCAATTTCATTTTGAATTTCTAGATTTCCAGACTTTTTCTTTTCTGTAGATGCAATTTTTATTTTCTTTGTTGCGAAATGGTACTAAACCCTTTTCGAATATGTTCTCTCCCTCTCTCCCCCTTTTTCCCTCTCTTTTCTTTGTGCTTTCCTCTGCTCCTTTAGGCGATTTCTCATTTGGTGGCACAAGTAAGTATCCATCCGCTTGGCAAACAAAATTTTATGGCTGGCCAAAAAATGGCCAAAACAATTTCAATAACAATTGTTGAGCGGCGGAAAATCCTCAATACCCTGAAACCAGAGACCACCTCGGCGGGAAAAAGGGGGGGCCAAGTAAAAGAGGAGGAAAATGGCATAAAAAGAAAGTAAAAAAAGTAGAAAGCGGAATAACAAGTAGCTAGATAGAATCAAAGGTAAATGCAATGCTCTGGAAATCGTTGCATACGCAGCTGCGGGAAAAGTCTCCTCTCTGATGGTCTCTGATGTTCTCTGATGTATGTGATGTGGTGGTTTGCCAGAGAGGGCAGGGGCAGGGAGGGCGGACCTCCCTGCTTTCTTCGGTCGACAGGCAGCTGCCAGTCGCTGCCTGCTGCCTGCTGCCTTTTCTGCACTTTTTTCATACCCTTGGAAGGCAGCTGCCAGTCACACTTTCCTCTGCCCTAGAAACTGAGGCAAGGATTTTTAGCAGATCTTGGACATTTCCGAAACTAGAAGGAATATAGTCGTTTTGTATTTTCCCAATTAGAATTTCAATTAGAGTTTCAATTAGTCATTATTCCAGCTGTTTCCTTAAGAATGAAACTTGGTATAAAGCTGTTCTTTTTTATGGAAAGTATATAATTTTCAGCCCTAACAATTTAATTACTATATCATGTAGGTAGTTTCCATCGTTCTCAGCCTTAAAGAATGTATTTGTGCGGAATGATTCAAGCAAAACTCTGCACATTTTAGCTGTACATCCTTCTATATAAATCTAATATATTTAAACGTAATCGAATCACTATAACGTATAGTTCTTATAGATACCATCAGCCGAAAGTCACGTTTTGGTGGAAGATCATCTTCTATTCCTGTAAATCAACCAAACTTAAATTAAAAATCTCTTTTAAGATATAAACTCAGCCTAAAATGTCTTTAATCGGTTCCATATATCAACCAAATAGCTCCCAAAGGAGAAGGCTGGTCTTTCGTATAAAATATTGAGTATTGAATAATTCTGAAGATAATCCCAAGTTATAGTTTCATATATTTTCACAACAATTTTCGAACCCAATCGGATGACTCTAGCACATATCATTCATAGAAAATGGGGATCAATCAAGGTTCAGCGTATATCATTCATATACAAAATGGTTTGCCAGGGTATCCCAACCTTCTCCACCACAAAACTATTCCTTCTTTCTTGTGTGTGTTCCCCTTTGTCGCTGCCCCGCAAACAACGCATAAAGTTTGCATTGTTATGCGTTCGTATGAATGCGCTTTGGAGTCTTTGTGTGGGGGGGGATATGGTGGCTGGTGGCTGGTGGCATGTGCTCCTGTATGCGTGCCGCGCCCCTCTGCCGTGCATGCAACGCTCTGTTCCTGGCCCTGCCAATTGCGCGTAAGCGTACGCTTGTCTGACATGCCTTTCCGCCTGATACGCCCTGCACGGACGAGTTTTTTTCCTGCAGAACTAGCAGCAGCAGCAGCATGTCGTATAAAAGTTGAAAACTTTTATTGCTGCAATTATGCTTATCGCTTGCCCAATATCGTTTCGAAATATTATTTCGATAGCAACGTTTATGGGCAAAGGCAACGGCACAGGCACACAGAGCTACAGGATAGAGGATAGAGTATAGAGGAGGCTACGGGCAGACAGTCGTACGATTCGAAGGAGCATCAACATCCGCAGGTCAGAGGCAATGCTTAACACGTGTCATTTGGTTTAGGTAGCAGCTGAGCCAAGAGCCAAGACCCACTTTTGGGGTGGTGGATAATCCTGCAGCTTTGTTTATGGCCTTGTAACCATACACTACCAAAGTGGCAAAGTACATTAACTGAATGGAGAGAAGTATTGTTAGGGCCAGCAGCTGATGTTAGGACTGAAGCAGCTGAGACTCAAAAGATTCCTCCTGAAATGACAGAAGATTGAAGATGTTGTTTTAAAGTGTTGTTTGAAAAATGTTTGACTACTTTTTAGTAAGATAATCTTTGAGTAATAAATCATTTAATGGATTATTAGGACACTTGTTAAGAAGTTTAGTGATTGAGGAAATTATTTCAAGAACATTTGAAGGGTTTTAAGTGCTATTTTTTACTTAGACTTTATATCTATAAAGAAAGCTCGAAGTTGTGAAATTCATAGGTATTAAACAGCCTCCAAAATAATTGCTAAGAAATATTTTTCGCAGATATGGCCTTGCAGATATGTATTAAAGGAAAGGAAGCTTTCTTTTGTGCCTAGAAAATGTTGTTGAAAAACTCCGACCATGAAAAATTAGACTGGTGAGAAAAATGTAACAAGGAAAAGCGAATGAGAATTTAAAAAAATATAATATTCAAGTAATTAATCATATGGAAGTGAGAATCCACAGACTCGGAATAAAGTACAAAATAAATATCTTTTAGGTCTCAAGATTTCTCCACAAATAATACACAAGTTTGTTCTAGAAATAATAATTCTAAATATTAATATTAATCCAAAAATAAAAAAATTAAAAATAAATAAATAATAGGAAAATATTACAGAGATATATTACCTTATATAAAAAAATGCATAAAGCCAAATCTCATGTTAAATATTACAAAAAGGCTATTAAACATCTCACGCGTCATGCGGCAATGCCCCTCAGTCGCTTGGGGGCGTGGGATTCTAACAAGCTATTTCGAATATTTATTTCAATTGAAATGTACTTGAAAACTCACCAGCTAATTGAGTGGCAATCCAATTGTAGTATTCTTTATTAGATTTACACACAAAAAGAGATACCAAAATGTAACAAATATTTATAGACATTTAAGCAATTTCTTTGCAAAAGATTTCAGTACTCCTCCTGCCGAGTTCAAGGACTAAATTTTAGCTTCGTTATTCTAGAACCATTACCATACGAAATAATCAAATATAAAAGACAAAAGTCTTGCCCTGAATCACAATATTTGTTCAGGCCTGGAATATGGAGATATGACAGAGAGAGAGAGAGCGAGTGAGAGAGAGGGGGTGACCTGCACTTTGGAAACCTAACAATTATCCAGGGCATCACCTTACACAGCTCCACTCGACTCGTCGTGAGGACATGCCCAGCCCCTCCGAATGGATGGATGGAAGGACAAATATTCGTATTTCAAGACAGCTGCAGAGCAGCACTTGAGCGCCGTAATCAAAATTTACCTTTAAAGTGTCGGAGGGAGGACGACCCAGGGCCAGGGCAAGCCTTTAACAGATCCTTTCGTCATGTAATCGGTTATATGGGCTGCACATGCTCCTCCAGACTCGCATCGTATCTATGATTCTCTGTAAAAGGAGCGTGTGTGTGTGTGTGTGTGTGGGTGGGGTGGTGCGGTGGTGGGAGGCAAGAATTTAGTGCCATGTACTTCTCTGTAAGGAGTAGGCGTGTGCGCAGGCATGCAAGGGATACATATTAATGGAGCGTATCCGTATGTAATGTATATGCCCTTAAATGCAGCTTACGTGATGCTCTCTCTCTCCGTACTCCGCTCTCCGCTCTCCACTCTCCACTCTCCACTCTCTGCTCTCCACTATCCCTCCCCTTCCAGTTATACCCAAATGGAGGCTTCCAAGAGGAAGCCCAAGCAAGCACAAATTTTTAGCCTCAATGTGTGGGTATCCTCCGTACGTTTGTGTATCTGAGCTGCATGCAAATCTTGGCTATAACCAGGCAATGGACACACACACACGAACACCCCACCGAGACAGGCAGGCAGGCTGGCAGGATGCACTGGCACTGGCACAGGCACAGGCACATCCTTGGGGTAGTAGCACTTGTGTAACAGATGAGATGACTGCGATATAAATTGTGGATAAAACTGCTGCAGCGCTTGTAGATATTGCAGCAGAAATTGTGAGAAATTGGAATTTATTGATTGCCCATTAACCAATTGAGAGTAACGCATATACCCGTATAAAAATATATCTATATATATGTAGAGACTCTGAGGCACATGCACTGCAGGAAAATCTTAATCATAAAAAGGCAGATCCATAAATTTGATTGAAAATGAGAAGCTGAAAGGGAGATGTACAATCACGAAGGAAGGGATTCCTGGCAGGAAAGTCATATATATACATCGGTACTGATGATATGTTTTCCTGTTGATTGCAAGAGTAGATTCTTCGTCAGGTCATATATGAATGTTTAGATTCTAAAAACAATGAGAAAACCTTATACAAAATTGTCTTATCACCTTCCATTTATGTAATCCAAGTAAGGGCTCTAGGGTCCACAATTTCAACACAATTCTTGCTGCTGTAAACATATTATAAACTGAATTCAATGTCCCTTGGGGGTTTTCCCCTATTTCCACACCATATCATTCTTATCTATTCTTATTTATCGCCAGTGTGCATGCCGATCGGCCAGTAGAATGCAGTAGAATGGAGTGATAGATACGTTGCACTAATAAGCATTCATGTGTGGCAGAATGGCAGAATCCCAGAAGGGGAAACAGAAGCAGCAGGCAAGGGGCAGGAGGCATGAGGCAGGAGGCATGAGGCAGGAGGCATGAGGCAGGAGGCATCAGGCGGCTTCTGGCACTGCGGCCGAGGCTTCTAATTGCGGCTCCGAGCCGGACTCCGGCTGTGAATGCAGTTGTCCGGCAAATTTGATGCCCGTGCAAATGCATTGCCCAAAATTATAGCACAGCTTCAAGGGGATGGATGCTAGTGGCTAGTGGGTAGTGGAGGGGGGTGGAGAGGGGTGTATAAATCATTGTTGTGCGTGTGTGCATGTGTGTGTGTGGGAGACAACAAAAATCAGTTTATAAATGCAAAATTCGCACTATAATGGCCTGCAGGCTTCGACGCGCCATAACAATTTCCAAACATTTTCGGTGCGGGGCCAAAAATGTATATTTCGCACCCGCAGAAATCTGACGTCTCTTCCAATTTCAAATTGCAATACGAAATGGAATCCCCACCCCCACCCAACGTGGAACAACAAATTGTGATGGATGGGGATTGTTTGCACTGCGAAACATTTGTGTGCGGATTTCCCCCCGCCCCAGTTCACCGCCACCCCCAAGGCCAACCCCTAGCTTCTGTCCCACTTATTTTCTCCTTGTTTTTGTGTGTTTGATAATGGTCTACGTGCGGCCTGTGTATTTGACTCTGTGTGTGCGTGTGTGCGTGTGTGTGTGTGTGTTCGATTTGCCCCAGAAAATTCGCCTAAAATCATTTAACAAAATTGCATATTTATGAAATTGCAGCAAAGCGAAATTATGGTCAGCATAAAACCATATTTAAAACATATTTAATATCGGATATTGAGATGAAATTGTGGCTAAGCAATTAGTTTTGATTGCGGAAGAAGGTTAAAGACTGGGTGGGAAAATATTAGGGAAATTTCTCTAAGAATTACGACTAAAATTGAATGGCTTTAAAGTCTAACATTTAATAGGATAAGACCCATGAAATATATGTATATAATTGTGTGGAAGAAGGGCTGTGCGAAGAGCCACAGAAATAATCAATTAAAATAGTCATATAACCCACCGGAAAGCCCTGAGGTCCTTAACCTTTCTTAATATCCTGCCTTAAGAGCACTGCCTGGTAGCGTTAACCCCTACTTACCATGCAGTACCATCCCCTGCTCTGTTCTAAATGATTTTTCATTAGACTCGAAATAAATTTCCCACAAATGTAACCGCAAACATTTTCGCTTACCCAAAGTCGAATGTCTAAAGTGGTTTTTCCGGGCCCATTCTTTTGTGATTGCCTTGCTAATATCCGAGCATATATTCTCTGTGCATTTTCAGAAATGGAAAGTGCACCACGTAATGTTCAAGTGCGGACGCTGAGCTCGTCCACGATGGTTATTACCTGGGAACCCCCGGAGACGCCCAATGGACAAGTGACCGTAAGTACCGGGCATCAAGTGCGCATATTAAACGATAAGATCCACCAGACTGCAACTGCGACTGCGACTGCAACTGCGACTGGGACTGGGGGCCTGAATCCAGTTGGATCCTGTGTTCCGTGTTCTGTGTCCTGTGGCTGCAGGGTCGTGGGGCCAAGCGACGCACTTTGTCACGTCAGAGTCGTCCTGATGGGACGGATGGAGAGGGCTAGCCAAAGGGAAATTGGCAAAATGCCGTTGGCCATGTTCTGTGGGGGGCCCCGAGCCCCCCACCCCGTTTGAATGCAAATCCGAGGCAGCTTTCCAACCCACAAATCCGAAGCACCTTTTCCACCACACAGACCGAAGCAATCCTTTCCACAAGCTCCGCTCCCCTCCCCTCCCCTCCCCTTCCTCGACAATCCTTGAATGCAAATCCGAATCACCTTTCCGCACAGACGAGACGACGGCAATTGTTGTGGTCTTCTGGCTGCTCCTGCGGCTGGTTGCAGGATGCAGGCAGGAGCTATTATAAAGTTCACAAATCTATGACCATTCGGTCATATATCATTTTCTGGCTTATCAGTTAATGAAAGGTGAATTTCGGATTTGAATTTGAATTTCTGCAAATGAATTTACATTTTACACATCAGCCAGCTCTCCCTCTCTCTTTCTCTCTCTAAGCCCAATTCTGTCTCTCTTTTTAACAGGGCTATAAGGTGTACTACACAACGAATTCGAACCAACCGGAAGCCTCGTGGAACTCACAAATGGTCGACAATAGCGAGCTGACAACAGTATCGGAGCTGACACCCCATGCCATCTATACGGTCCGTGTGCAGGCCTACACCTCAATGGGAGCCGGTCCCATGTCCACACCCGTGCAGGTGAAGGCCCAGCAAGGTAAGAGTCCGAGTTATGCCAAATTGATTGGGCAATCAGCTTCAATTAGGCACCTGACATAGCACATGCGTTACGCTACGCACGAGCATACGATAGAGCATTGATGATGGGTGGCAAATGCATTTTGAATGGAACGACAGACAGACAGACAGACCGAACGACCGACTCACACACACATTTCGCCATTTAATTGCTCCAACTCAATCGGGACCCAAAACACCCCCCCACCCACATAGATCACACCAATTATTTAATTATAATGCAAAATGCCTGGCACAAACGTGTGTCCATTCAATGAAACATTCAACTCTATTGGTCCCCTCTCTCCCTTCGATTATATCTACGGGAATATTCATTAACTTGAAGGCAATTGCCTTTTGTCTGCTCTCTGGCCATTCCATATAAATCTGTCTGTAAGTATAGGCTTAATCTGGGGCGTGGTCATTCTCAGCAGTGACTTACTGTCGTTGGATGTCCTGCTTGGGTGTCCTGTCCGGTTGTCTGTGGCCTTCTTAACTTTGGCCATAACTAAACAACTTTGAACTGTTTTCTGGGAGGGCAAGTGTCTGTTGCCATTTGGGTCAGACATCTCTCCGAGGAATCTGAGCAAATAATAAACCATTTACAATGTACAATGTTTTTAAAGCCTTGAATAGTCCCCCTTCTCTCCTCAAATGTGGTGTATAAATAATTTTTGAAATTGATAACCATTCAGGGAGGGAGGGGGCACATCTCTCAATCAATTGCCAGTGCAAAAACCAAACCAAAATGCTGCAGCCAGACCAGAGCCATGGCCTGTCATTCCATCAATCTGTGTGGGGAATCAGCATACAAATATCACATTGCCGCACATTGATTTGTTTGTATTTTATTTAATTTCCGTAATTTCCGTTTCATTATTACCACCAAAAATCTGCAAAACCCAAATGCCCCACCCCCCATGATGCTGTGCCCACATGCCTACAAAAGGTGTGCCATCGCAACCGAGCAATTTCCGGGCCACCGATATCGGCGAGACCGCAGTCACGCTGCAATGGTCGAAGCCCACGCATTCCAGCGAGAATATCGTTCACTACGAGCTCTACTGGAATGACACATATGCCAATCAGGCCCATCACAAGTGAGTATTTGAATACATCTTGCTCGCAATCTAAAATGTATTCAATCAATCGAATGCGGCTCTTTTAGGCGCATTTCGAACTCTGAATCGTACACGCTGGATGGCCTGTATCCCGACACCCTGTACTATATCTGGCTGGCAGCACGGTCCCAGCGGGGCGAAGGGGCCACCACACCGCCCATACCAGTGCGCACCAAGCAATATGGTAAGTGTACATTCCGCCGATCTCTGATATCCCATATTGTATTTCCATAAGTTAGGTGTCGCCAAAGGCAAACCGTTGTAGTCGTACAGTTTTTTCTATAAGTTTAAGTACAACATGAAAACCGATGTTTGATTTTCGCAAAACATATTACCATAAATACTACATATACGATATACGATATACCTATACCTATATGATATATACCACATAAACATATGCCTTTTATACCAAATGTAGTTAGGCTACCCACAGAAATCCCCACCCCAAACCCTGTCTAAAATGTCGTTTGAGTGCGTGAATCCGAGTATATATTCTTGAGTATTCTTCTGCTTACGTGGAAAAAGGTAAACTCTGTGTGAATGATTGTGAATATGAGTGAATCGGGTTGAGTGTGAAGTGAGTTATGCACTTATAAATATATCTAATATATAATCGTACAAATATAACCTTATATACTGTAGGATTTGTGATTGTTCTGGTTCCACTGCAAGTTAGATATAAGTTTTAGTTGTGTATTAGTATTCTAGTTCAAGCTGTACACCCCCCACAAGACATGGAATACTCTATACAACATACATAAATAGACTGTAAAAACCCAACACAGATTATATATACGATACATAATTAGCACATAAATATACCCATAAATACATATAGCACTCGTATAAGATATTACATATAACATTACACAACCACAAAGACAAATTAAGTGAAGAAAAATACTACATACCTAAGTCAAACCCTAGAGCTAGACCTGGACAGTTGGCAGAGTGTTTGGGAGATTTTTATAGGAAATGTAGGAATTATAGAATTCAAGAAAATGGGAAAACTTCACAAGGAACTTCATGAAACCTTAACTTCTTCTAAATTAGAAATTCCACTTAAAGCTCAGTCCGTTACAAGGAAAAAAACATCTCTAATATATTAAAATACATCAAAAAAATATTAAAATAAGCAGAACCATTCAGGAAGGTATATTAAACGATCATCCATATACATTTGTATGTATTATAAATACAAATAAATAAAATACAGTACAATACGAATACATTTCAAGGACGAAACGTTCCTTTAAATTAGTAAAATACTTTGAATAATCTTTGATAAATTCAGAAATAATCTATAGAGCTCCCTATAGTACTAAAGTACTATACTATAGTACAAATAAAACTCACCTACAGGACTCCGAAGTATAGAATATATTTAAAAAAAACTCTATAATGTTATTTTATAGAGTCTTAGCCTACATGGAAATGCCAAAATCCATTATAATTCTCATTCAATCAATAGATTATTCTTCAGACCTTAGAGACTCCCACTCTACTTTGAAAACTTGTTTATCCAAGTTTATATTTCCCAGATATATTCTCCTTCATACCAGAGATTAATTGATTGATTCTGTTGGTCTATAGAATAACTTGTATCCCCCATTACTCTGCGATCTGTTCGATTAGTCCAATTACAAAACCAAAAACTCATTTAACAATAGCCAACATCACACCAGCCACAACCACATCACACCACAGGATAGAAAACTGACAACATATTTGCCCCATAAACAAGAACAACAACAGCCACAACGATATACCAAATCACCTTCCACAAACACCTTTTCATTTGCAAATCGAAAGCAAATTGCATGAGAGTATAAAGCCAGATAGAAAAAAATAACACTGAACTGAATGGAATGGAATGGAAAACCGAACAATTATGGAATGCATATTCGGATTTGTGTGTGTTATTTAGCATGGCTCGATTATGGCCCCATTTATCATAGCTGCTGCCTTTGAGTGTTAAATCATGTAAATTATGCCAAAACAATTTTCCAACTTTGGACCGCTATTTAAGTGGCAAAATTCCTAATGCACATTGCACTCACTCCTGCACTCCTGCACTCCACACTTTGCACTCTGCACTCTCTTCAGATGGACTGGGTAGTAGACCACAGAAACCAAAACCAGAAATTCCTCCACTGAAGCTCTCTCTCCCTCCCACTCTCTCTGTGTCTAGAAAATTGATTTTGAATGATATTTTAATAGAGCGATGGAGCGAAGACAACTGTCAGTCTGTCAGTCTGTCTGTCGGTCTGACTGCCGCAGGAGAATATTTCCTTGCGGCAGTGTGGCATAAATATCACTTTTGGTTTTCATATTTGCACGTCTTGCATTTTCCTTCCGCATAATTGAAGCATCAATTGGTTCTAAGCCAAAGCGAATGCCCAGACAAATCTTCAAGCTATTTTCAGTTTTAGTTTTAGTTTTGATTTGAGTTTCAGTTTCAGTTTGCAATGTGCTAGATATGATAGTTGCCTAATGACTTTTTATTGTTAGCACTCTCAAGTTTTGTGTTGTGGTTTCAATTAGCTCTAATATTTTATCCTTGAAAACTTTGGCATGCTCGAGTACTCTTAGATGTTGAAAGTTTTGATTTGATGTCCAACTAGTACAATATCCCCCACCCCACATGGTTTATGCAAATTAATGTTCCCACCCCTCTATCCAATGTATGTGAATGTTGTCTGTAGTATTTTGTGAACCCATTTATATCCTTTTTTATAAGCTAAGCATGACTAAGGGCTACCGCTTCTCTATCTCGTAGTTCGAAACAAATTTTCAGCTCAAAAAAGTCGTTACCAAAAAATATGCACCAAAGGAAAAAGAAAAGGAGTCAACATTTATTTGCATAAACCATTGGATATACTATATGTCTTGATATTTGATTTTGATTTTATGATATTTATATATACATTATATGCCTATCTCTAAACCATACTCTTTGTTTCGATTATAATATTGATTTGCTTTTATGGCCTTTTCGTTTCATGTTAACCCCCGATTCGATTTTCGGTTTTGACATTTACTATTTTGTGTTTCGTACCGCTAATTGCTGAACTAAATGCTCATAACCAAACAAAATGTGTGTGTTCTTTGGCTATGCAACAATCAACAACCAACAATCAATCAACAATCCACAATCAACATCCACATCAATCCAAATGAAATCCAAATCAAAAAATGCACACACAAAATACGTTCCTCCCATCTATGTAATTAGTACCAGGTGCACCGCCCCGTAATATCACCGCCCTAGCCAGCAGCTCGACGACGATCTCCCTTAGCTGGCTACCGCCGCCCGTCGAGCGCTCGAACGGTCGGATCATATACTATAAGGTGTTCTTCGTGGAGGTGGGCCGCGAAGACGATGAGGCCACCACACTGACCCTCAATATGACCAGCATCGTACTCGACGAACTGAAACGCTGGACCGAGTACAAGATCTGGGTGCTGGCCGGCACCTCTGTCGGCGACGGTCCGCGCTCCCATCCGATCATTTTGCGAACCCAAGAGGATGGTATGTATGCCCATGACAATCTTACCTATGGCGTAAGTCTTACCTAAATCGATTTATCCTTTATGTTTTCCATTCGTTTACTTTCTTAAGATTATTTTACAAGTTATGGTTTTATCCACTCTTTAGTTTAGTTGTAAATCTTTCGTTTTAATCGTTTCCCCGATCACATACCATACATGCCATACCATATTTATATTCAACCTCAGAACTAATCGAATTTTGTACAATTTTTGAATTTTGATATCGAGAGCATTCGCCCACAGGAGCAGCTAGCACTATGGAGATCGTTAACCGATATATATATATAGCGATATATCTATATACTATATCTTTTTTTCTATCAAAATTAACCCTTTTTTTCTTGTGTTTCAAACCATATATCCATATGGCTGTTGATCAATTTTTGAAAGCAGCAAAAAGTTTTTTGGTTTTATTTTAATAATATTTACTTTGTAGTTTCATGATATGATTTATTATCTTCCAAAGAAGATTCTTCAATCAAATTAAATCTATTCAGATTCAAAGATTCATCTGTTTTCTTTCTGTTGATATTAGCAGCATTTTGTTTCAAAGAGAATCCTAGAAAATGTTCATAGCATACTTCATAAATGTCCTGCTCCTACTTTGGGATCACTAGGGATCCGTTGATGATGAATTTTTGAATGTCTAGAGAACCAATTATTTCTTTAACCATTTCTCCTTTAATTTCTTGAACTTTTCCTACGTCTTTCGTTCCAGTATTTTGATTTTGTTGAACAAACCCGAAAGAAAATGAAAAACGTATACAAAATTTAATAATCATTGGCACAAATGAAATTGCATATTTTTTGGCGCAATTTTTGACTACTTTTTTGCACTTACTCTCTCTCTCTCTCACTCACTCACTATATCTCTCTCTATAAAAAGCAAACGAAACTTTTTAGAAGAACTCCTATATATATATTGTGTACTATATATACTATACTATATATGCAAGCAAAGATCGAACTATTTTTGTTATATTTAATTCTTGACTGGCAATCGTCTCGAGAAACGCAAGAAATTGCAAGCAAAAATCTTTGAATATTACACAAAAACCTTTAAAAACAATTATTTTTGAATATAATGGAATGCATCAAACTGTTTTGTGGTAATTTGTATAGCATCAAAAACAAAGCCATTGTAATCTACGATATTTTTTTTGTATTTTTGGAATTTTAATTTCAGTTTTTGTAAGCACCTCGTACATACTCGTTCGTACAGCACTCAAAACAAATACAAAATACACAACACAAATTTGATTTTAGTCTATTTGCATTCAATGTTTCATTAATTTATGCAATTATAAAAGTAAACTCGGGCCTAAACGGGAGCGCCTGTTGTGCATAATCATATAATTATTGGCCCCGAGGGCGCTAAAAATTCGCTTAAATTTTTCATCATTTCATTATACGAGTATTTGCCATCAGCAAATAGTGCGAAATGTTTTCGCTCTATTTATTTATGATTTTTTTATTCAAACAACTACACGTACCATCCATCCCCATATCCACACTCACAGCCACATGTGTATTTTTTTCCAGCATATTTACATGTACATATTTAATAGCGTTTACAAAAGCACGCTGGGTGTGTGTCTGTGTGCGTGTGCTGTATCATTTTTGAACACCCTATCTATTTGGTTTTTGGCACACAATTTTTGCACTTTTGTCGCCACGTGATGCAGCTGCTGCCGCTGCTGCTGCTTCCCCCTCGAAAGCAATGCCAAAGCCATCCAAAGTCCATGAAGCACGTTTTTTAATGGATTTTTGTGTTTTTTTTCGGTTTTTATTGCTATGCAAATACACAGCTGCACAGCAGAGCAGAGCCAGCAAGCGGTGGCGGTGGCGGTGGCGACGTCGACAAATCCTTAAATTGATTTCTGCACAAAATTAACCGATTTTTACCTTCGCATATATAATTTTTATATATGTATATATTTTATGTTGTTGACCGATTTTATTAAGTTTTATTTGCCATCACCTGCACGTTTGCACAGTTAACACATTTCCATACTATTTGCATTCGGTTTTATTTTCCCATTTCCCGCGCAACCAATCCCCTGTCCAGCCCCTTGAATTTGGAGTGTTTATCTATAGGGAAGTGCATCTTTAGAATCTTTAGGTCCAGAGGACCCTACTCTATCCCGGTATGCTTTATCGAAGAATATTTCCATTGTCCCAAGACCTGGCTGTTCTTTGCTCTATTTCAAATAGTAAGAATGGTTTTTATTATACCAGTTAACCTTTGAATATTGTTGGGAATATTTGTAGAAATTGTATGGAGCTTGTTTCATGGAAGCCCAAATGCTATACTCTTATAGCTCTTATTTATCGAATAATCGATTAAGCTGCTAGAAAATATTCGATTCGATATGAAAATATTCTTAGCATATTCCCATCAAGCAAATGTCTTTAAATTTCTGCTTGGAAGTATATACAATCTGTATAAAACTTCACTATCTATGAAGATCGCTTATGTAGATATCCCTCAGAAATACAGAGTAACTATAGACTTTGCATATTCTATATTTTCATATTTTTTCGATTCTAGTTTCAATAAACCATTAAAATCTCCACTGAAAAACCTCCCAAAGAGTAGATTTCCCAGCAAACAATTGAACCAAAGCCCCCTCCTAAAAATAATTAAATTATTCCATATGTTTCCTTCGCACTCAACAATCCCCCACCACATTCACTCCATCATCAATCAAGTTTAACTTTTGAAATCATCTTTAACCCTTGAGCACCACACCACCCACACTCACACAACGCTTAACCCTTCCATTATACCATAAACTGCTTGTTTAGCTGTTAATCTGCTTGTTCAACGAACGAAACGAAACGAAACAATTTTCTTTATAAAGTACCTACTCAATTTTTGTGTTTTAAGAACTACTTCAACATCAAAACCGGAAGTGGGTTCCACTCACTCCATTTTGTATTGGCTAAGCACCGTTAATTAAATGTACTTAGCTCTAAGCACCTTAGTGTACGTCGCACTCGCTAACTTTAATCCTATCTCGCTCTCACTGAGGCTATCTATCTCGCTCTCTCTCTCTAGTTACTATAGGTACAATAAGCTAAGCATTAAGCTCACATTTAAGCACTGATAAGCACTCTGTACACACACATGCTCATGCTCCAGCACTGGCACATACTTACAAAAATGCGAATGGGAATGAGAGTAAATTTTGCTGAAAAGGCTAGCAAATTTCATATAGTAGGGGCTATTCTGAGCACCAAAACCTAAGAAGAGCACTAAAAAAGCAAGAAAGCACCAACCAAAAACCAAGAATAACACTAAAAACGCACCAAACAAAATAAATGGCACTTAAAATCATAGAAAAAAACACTAATAACCAAGGAATCCCACTAAAAAAAACCAAGAAAAAGCACTAATAGGCAATCAACAAAAAAATCACTAAAAAGCAACTAAAGCACCAAAGCACCAGCAAAAAAAAGAAAAAGAAAGCACCAACGCACCTCACTTCTCGTGCCATTGAGTGGATCTGTGACTGACTGGATTTTTATTTTAATTGTACTCAATTTAGCATAACTAAAGGCTAGATGCCACATAACTAACTCGCCCCGAAAACCCGAAACACCGAAACCCCAACCCCAACCCCAACAAAAACCAAAAGCAAAACCAACCAATTCCCTCTGCAGGACCTCTATCATACACTCGTATAGCCAGCGGCTCACAAGCAGCAGCATGGCATAGCATCAGCTCCATATAGCATTAGAGGGTCAGCACATAAGTATGAAAGAGTATTTTATATTTTCTTTTTTATGACCAGTACCTGGGTATGCTGTGTTTGTGTAAAGATATGTTACAGGAAGAAGGAAGAGCTATGGTATATGCATGATTGGGATCAACAGAAGAGTTCTTGCCTTCGAGCTGGATTGCTGGACCTCTTAGTTTTCTTTCTAAAAATGATTAAAAACATTACTAGAGATACTCTGTGGCATCCACAATTTTGAAGATATATAACAATTTTTTTCCAGAGTAATAGCTAAGAAATTCCTGAAAATCCTTACAATCGGATCGAGTTGTCTACCCCAAATAATTATCTCTATAGCTGGGTATCCTCTAGTCTATAAGCCGAATCCTTCCTTTACTGCTTGTCCTTTTCTACTAATTTTTTTCGTGTCTGTTTCGTATGTTTGGAGCGTATATCGTTATGATGTGATGCGCTTGTTAGCTGCCACAGCACAAATGCAAATGCAAATGCGAATGCATTCCACCTGTCTAAAGCTGGGCACTTGCTTTTCATTCGCCCATCTCCATGTATTTCAGCCCCTCCAGTATCTCTGTCTCTGGCTCTGTCTCTGGCTCTGACTCTGACTCTCCATGCGAAATTCGTAAAGCAAGCAGATTCTCCTTTGTGCTCCCAGACACAGTCCCTCATAGACACACACACACACATGTCCTGCTCACGTATAGAACACCAAAAAAGTTGAAAAAGAAAAGTACAAAACTAGAAAAGAAGGAAAAGCTTTTGGGGGAACCGAAGATATGGATACCCTCACGGAAAGCACATCCTAGTTCGTTTAAGAATTTTTCTCGTAGCATGAAACTTGAAATTCCGAACTTCTTCTAAGGCTCTTTCCTATGGCAGCTACAGGACATATCTACAGGACAATCTTAACAGTTAGCATGTGGTGGAATATTATGGTTTAGAGTTTCATTCTGACAGAAAAACATCGTTTCATCTGTTGACGATCCATTTGATCCATCCAAAAACCTCACAGCATAGTACTCCCCCTTTGGAAAGTGTATAAAAATGAGCACCACCTCGGGCATTGGAAGCTTAGCACGCGCTCCTTGCTTCGTTTGTTCCATTCAGCACTAAAATAAAATATAAAATACATCTAAAAAAAAGATGAGGAATACAAAATAGAGAGAACACCTTCAACGGTAGCATTTTAATTATTTTACATTTTTTGTGTGTGTGCGGGAGTGCGCTCCATGTGTCTGTATCTGTACCTGTACCTGTATCTGTATGTAGGGGGGTGTCATCATGTGAATGGAGGCGAAAGTACAGTGAAGCACTCTGTGCAGTGTGACCCATTCCTTCGTCCTATATCCTCCTCCTCCCCCTCCCAGAAGCCATCTCTGTCGGAGCAGATGAGCAGCCAGAACACTAATGAAGCATAATTTAACATTCGCGTGGCCGTCAGTTGCAGTTTGAATAATTTGTATTATGTATTATGCATTTATTTAACATTTTTAATGAACCCACAACCAAAAGCCATGATTGAGGGCAAGGAACTGACGTCGGAGACGAGATTTGTTATACAAATAAATAATATAGGGTTTAATTGAACTTAAATTTGACTAAAAAACTAAAAGAAATCTCTAATAATATTGGAGAAGGATACAAAAACTCCCTCATGTATGCCAAAGCTATAAAAGAATTTTCTTAGAGATATTCTGGAGAAACTCCTTAAAAATACAAGCATTTTATATTTAAAACTCCTTCAACTTGAGAGTACAAGCGAATACTAAGTTAACATATAAAATAGGTATTTCTTGTAAGTTATATGTAAGAACAAATAAACAAACCTTATTGTGGTAAGTTATCTTCTCTCGCATAAGTCCTAAGTTGAGGTCTAAGTAATATTCTATTTCCACATAATTTTCCTTCAGAAAGAACCATCCATATTCAATGTTTTAAATCTGTACCGTATCAAAGCCGGGTGTGCCAACAAATATGTAGATTTTGTATCATGTTTTTCCATGTGTTCTGTCCCCCTCCCCACGTCTTCAGTTGTTCACCTTTCCGTTTCCGTTTCCGTTAACCATTTCCGTTTCTGTGGATTCTTCTGTAATTCTTCTGTAATTTTTGCACCAGTAAAAACCTTTTTGAAACTGTATACTGTAAACTAAAAACCAAATATTTTATATCTTTTTTCATATAAAAATTACCAAAAAAAAAATAAAAATAACTTTGCTTGGCCACTCGCACCTTGCACTCCACTTGCCTCTGTTTCGTGCACCTTTTTTTGAATGCAAATCAAAATGGAAAAACAATCACATACATCTATGAATCTTTTTGAAACTTTTTTGATGTGAATACGAAATTATTGCGATAATTTGATTTTTGAACGCAACCTTTAAATGGATGGTGGTTTATATTAAATAAATACAAAAAATACAAAACATTTTTAAAACTATTTAGAGAAAAAGAGTGAGTATTTTTAATGGTTGACTATGTATAATGTTTAAGAATGCCCAACCCATAGCAACTGATATCCTATATCTACCGTATATACCTACTATATATCTCTATATATCTATATATATATTTTTTTGAAACTGGTCCAGAAATGTTGACCTACAAAACTAAAGGAATCCCAAAAATCTCTTTTGTTTTTTGATATGTTTCTCTATTTCCGAACAAACTTTTTTGAAAAAAGAAAAACATGAAAACGAAGCCGAAAAAACATGCCGGCAAAGGATAATAATACATATAGCGAACATATACTTATATATCGAGTGTTTTTCTGTTTGATTTTCCTAATATATGTTTTCTGCATACACAAATACGAAGTACAATACCTTTTTGAATGCTTACATGTTTGTTTTTGCCAAGTGAATATCGAAGGGGGAAATCGACAATCGGATTTCCACCATTCCATTTTTTGTGTACATTTTTTTGACGTACCGATAAGTAATGGTCCATATCTATACTATAAATAAATAAATGCTATAGCCAGGTATAAACTGCACTTCTTAATCACACTTTTTGAGCACCCCCAGTACCGAAATATAACCCCCACCCCCCACCAATATGCCACCTACCACCCAAGTATATAGCACTTAAGCAGCACCTTTGGTTGTTTCCAGTTCCGTTATGATTTCCCTACCCAATCTCTGTTTTTCTCTCTCTGTCTGTGATGTGGTGATGAGACGTTGATGTTGGACCTAAAGTTCCTTCTGGCAGATACTTCTATACATATATATATCTATTTGCAATGCTCTTAGGATCTAAATACTTAGTGTTAGCTCTGCATAGTTCTCTAACTATTATATATATTACATATCTAGATCTAAGTAAGATATTCTTAAGATTTTTTGCCTTTATCTGGGGCATAAGCTAAGCTATCTTTACTTGATTGCCTCGAGCCCAGCCTTAACCCGAAATTGTGACTTCCTCGAGCTAATCTTTTGATTTTTCGTCGTCGTACATAGTGCCTGGTGATCCACAAGACGTGAAGGCCACGCCCCTGAACTCCACATCGGTGCATGTCAGCTGGAAGCCGCCCCTCGAAAAGGATCGCAATGGCATCATCCGTGGCTACCATATACATGCCCAGGAGCTGAGAGATGAGGTAGGTCGATGAAGGAAACTCCTCTGGCATTAGTTAACTCTCTTTATCTCTCTGTAGGGCAAGGGCTTCCTCAACGAACCCTTCAAGTTCGATGTGGTTGACACGCTGGAGTTCAATGTCACTGGCCTCCAGCCGGACACCAAGTACTCCATCCAAGTGGCGGCCCTCACGCGCAAGGGCGATGGCGATCGGAGTGCGGCGATTGTGGTGAAGACGCCCGGCGGCGTGCCCGTCCGTCCCACCGTGAGTCTGAAGATCATGGAGCGGGATCCCGTGGTGTCCATTGAGCTGGAGTGGGAGCGTCCGGCGCAGACGTACGGAGAGCTGCGCGGCTATCGATTGCGCTGGGGCGTCAAGGACCAGGCGCTGAAGGAGGAGATGCTGTCGGGGCCGCAGATGACGAAAAAGCGCTTCAACGACCTGGAACGGGGTGTGGAGTACGAGTTCCGGGTGGCGGGCAGCAATCACATCGGCATTGGCCAGGAGACGGTGAAGATATTCCAGACCCCTGAAGGCACACCCGGCGGACCGCCCTCGAACATCACGATACGCTTCCAGACGCCCGACGTGGTGTGCGTCACGTGGGATCCTCCCACGCGCGAGCACCGCAATGGCCTGATCACCCGCTACGACGTGCAGTTCCACAAGAAGATCGACCACGGCCTGGGCTCCGAGCGGAACATGACGCTGCGCAAGGCGGTGTACACGAATCTGGAGGAGAACACGGAGTACATCTTCCGGGTGAGGGCCTACACCAAGCAGGGAGCGGGGCCCTTCAGCGACAAACTGATCGTGGAGACGGAGCGTGACATGGGCAGGGCTCCCATGTCCGTGCAGGCCGAGGCCACGTCGGAACAGACGGCGGAGATCTGGTGGGAGCCAGTGCCGAGTCGCGGCAAGCTCCTGGGATACAAGATCTTCTACACGATGACCGCTGTCGAGGATCTGGATGACTGGCAGACGAAAACCGTGGGCCTGACGGAGTCGGCTGACCTGGTGAATCTCGAGAAGTTCGCCCAGTACGCGGTGGCCATTGCGGCCAGATTCAAGAACGGCCTGGGGCGCCTCAGCGAGAAGGTGACGGTGCGCATCAAGCCCGAGGATGTGCCTCTGAATCTGCGTGCCCACGATGTCAGCACCCACTCGATGACCCTCAGCTGGTCGCCGCCCATCCGCCTCACGCCCGTCAACTACAAGATCAGCTTCGATGCCATGAAGGTGTTTGTGGACTCGCAGGGCTTCTCGCAGACGCAGATCGTCCAGAAGCGTGAGATCATCCTCAAGCACTACGTGAAGACGCACACCATCAACGAACTGAGTCCCTTCACCACCTACAACGTCAACGTGAGCGCCATTCCCTCGGACTACTCCTACCGGCCGCCCACCAAGATCACAGTCACCACCCAGATGGCCGCCCCCCAGCCGATGGTCAAGCCGGACTTTTACGGCGTGGTTAATGGCGAGGAGATACTGGTGATCCTGCCACAGGCCTCGGAGGAATACGGCCCCATTTCGCACTACTATCTGGTGGTGGTGCCGGAGGACAAGTCCAATCTGCACAAGATACCCGATCAGTTCCTCACCGACGACCTGCTGCCGGGCCGCAACAAGCCGGAGCGTCCCAATGCCCCGTACATTGCGGCCAAGTTCCCGCAGCGATCGATACCCTTCACGTTCCATCTGGGATCGGGGGATGACTACCACAACTTCACGAACCGCAAGCTGGAGCGGGAGAAGCGCTATCGGATCTTTGTGCGGGCCGTGGTGGACACGCCGCAGAAGCATCTCTATACGTCCAGTCCCTTCTCCGAGTTCCTGTCGCTGGACATGCGCGAGGCGCCGCCAGGCGAGCGACCCCATCGACCCGATCCCAACTGGCCCTCGGAGCCGGAGGTGTCGGTGAATCGCAACAAGGATGAGCCGGAGATCCTGTGGGTGGTTCTGCCACTGATGGTCTCCACCTTCCTGGTCTCCACAGCCCTGATCGTGCTCTGCGTGGTGAAGCGTCGCCGCCAGCCGTGCAAGACCCCCGACCAGGCGGCCGTGACGCGACCTCTGATGGCCGCCGACCTGGGCGCCGGACCCACGCCCAGCGATCCCGTTGATATGCGGAGATTGAACTTCCAGACGCCCGGCATGATCTCCCACCCGCCCATTCCGATCTCGGAGTTTGCCAACCACATCGAGCGCCTCAAGTCCAACGACAATCAGAAGTTCTCGCAGGAGTACGAGAGCATTGAGCCCGGCCAGCAGTTCACGTGGGACAACTCGAATCTGGAGCACAACAAGTCGAAGAACCGGTATGCCAACGTCACCGCCTACGACCACTCGCGGGTGCAGCTGCCCCCCACGGAGGGCACACCCGGCTCGGACTACATCAATGCCAACTACTGCGACGGCTATCGGAAGCACAACGCCTACGTGGCCACCCAGGGACCGCTGCAGGAGACCTTCATTGACTTCTGGCGCATGTGCTGGGAGCTGAAGACGGCCACCATTGTGATGATGACGCGGCTGGAGGAGCGCACTCGCATCAAGTGCGACCAGTACTGGCCGACGCGCGGCACCGAGACCTACGGCCAGATCTTTGTGACCATCACGGAGACCCAGGAGCTGGCCACCTACAGCATCCGGACGTTCCAGCTGTGCCGCCAGGGATTCAACGATCGACGGGAGATCAAGCAGCTGCAGTTCACGGCCTGGCCCGATCATGGAGTACCCGATCATCCGGCTCCCTTCCTGCAGTTCCTGCGACGCTGTCGCGCCCTAACGCCACCGGAATCCGGGCCCGTGATCGTCCACTGTTCGGCGGGAGTGGGCCGCACTGGCTGCTACATTGTGATCGATTCGATGCTGGAGCGGATGAAGCACGAGAAGATCATCGACATCTACGGCCATGTGACGTGTCTGCGGGCCCAGCGAAACTACATGGTGCAGACGGAGGACCAGTACATCTTCATCCACGATGCCATCATTGAGGCCATCATCTGTGGCCTGACGGAGGTGCCGGCCCGCAACCTGCACACCCATCTGCAGAAGCTGCTGATCACGGAGCCGGGCGAGAGCATCTCGGGCATGGAAGTGGAGTTCAAGAAGCTGTCCAACGTGAAGATGGACTCGTCCAAGTTCGTAACCGCCAATCTGCCCAGCAACAAGCACAAGAATCGTCTGGTCCACATTCTCCCGTACGAATCGAGTCGCGTCTACCTAACACCCATCCATGGCATCGAGGGCAGCGACTACGTGAATGCCAGCTTCATCGATGGCTATCGCTATCGATCCGCTTACATTGCGGCCCAGGGACCAGTCCAGGATACGGCCGAGGACTTTTGGCGCATGCTCTGGGAGCACAACTCCACGATTGTGGTTATGCTGACGAAGCTCAAGGAAATGGGCAGGGTGAGCACTAGGTCCTTATCGCCTATCTAGCCTCCTTCTAATACTATCCCTTTCTGCAGGAGAAATGCTTCCAGTATTGGCCGCACGAGCGATCCGTGAGATATCAGTATTATGTTGTGGATCCCATTGCCGAGTACAATATGCCGCAGTACAAGTTGCGTGAATTCAAGGTGAGTTAGAGGACCAAGAGACATCCGAGATCATCACTAAAGCACTTCGCTTTTCAGGTAACGGATGCTCGGGATGGCTCCTCGCGCACTGTCCGCCAGTTCCAGTTCATCGATTGGCCAGAGCAGGGAGTGCCCAAGTCCGGCGATGGCTTCATCGATTTCATTGGCCAGGTGCACAAGACCAAGGAGCAGTTCGGCCAGGATGGACCCATAACCGTGCACTGTTCGGCGGGTGTGGGCCGCACGGGTGTGTTCATTACCCTCAGCATTGTGCTGGAGCGTATGCAGTACGAGGGAGTGCTGGATGTCTTCCAGACAGTGCGCATCCTACGCTCCCAGCGACCGGCCATGGTCCAAACCGAGGTGAGAAGCGAGATTTGGGAAAGCCCTGGGGCTGATGCTAATACATTATTTTATTCCCCAGGATCAATATCATTTCTGCTATCGCGCTGCTTTGGAGTATTTGGGCTCATTCGACAACTATGCAAACGGATAAGATTGGCGGGGGCATATCGAGGTGGGATAGGAGGTATAGGAGGAGGAGGAGGAGCAGGAGGAGCAGGAGCAAAAACCTTGTCAACTTTATGTTCGTTCGTTCGTGGCATATTTCTTTCGAACTCTACGCATAATACGCATTTACGATATACACGGATATCATAACTCTAAAGTATTATAGCCAGCTACTGCCCCCACACACATACTTACACTATACTTATACTTGCATTGTATATCTGTACGTGGATATGTTTTAGTTGATAAGCGCACCATCACTATCGCCATCGCCATCGCCATCCCGCGCCCCCACTCCATCCCAGGATATGTTTGCATTTGCATTTGCATTGGCAATTACGATTCGTTTGTATCGTGGCCTCCGGTGTCGGTCTTTAGCTGAGTTTTATTTCATTGGCAAATGTGAACTAAAAAAGACTGTTACACGTTTAATTATCAGTAATTTATATATCAACACACACGTATATATCCTATATACCCACAAAAAACACACACATATTGTGCATCAAGTTTTTGCTCGAACTAATCAAAGTAGTCAATCAACTTGTTGTTTGTGGCACCGTCGTTTATGGAGCGGAGCGGACGGACCACTGGAAATCGATACATATTTGAACTAAGGACTTGGTAGCTATTAATCTTACCGCCTAAATCGAACCGAATTGAATCTCGAGCCCCAGAATAAGAGTCGAAAATGTAGCTTGCCATTTTGAACGTAGCCGCGCGTACTCTACTCCAAGTGGAACTCCAAGAAGTGTGTGTGTGAACTGAACAACAAACAATCAATCAATCAAATACGAGACGAGTACTTCTACATATGTATATGTTAATCTGTTTTTATACCTAGGTTCTGCTCTGTATGCATTACATGTATTACAGATGACTCTAAACCAATACAAACTAAAACCCGTGCAATTAGTCAAAGGTCTTGCGTAGTGCATATTTTATAAGACAGCTAGTTTTTTACACTTAAGTTGAGATCTCCCCCGCAGACAGAAGATCAATGCAGATCGCTATTTTATAGTTTTATAGTTTTATAAACGGATGCTAGAACAGAAACACATACTTCCAGCTGAGCAGCTAATCGGAACTTCAACCTCATTCCCACAGACTTCTACTTAGTTCCCCCCGCCCCCAGATACATTCCTGTATATACCACACACAGTCGATACGCCCCCAAGCTAGCCATCTATGTATAATCTAGATCCTAAAGCTAAACAATTATGGTACCTAAAGTGTATGATGAAACGGCATAGATGATAATAATTATAATTATAATACGAGTAATATAATACCCCAGCCCAGCCCAGCGCAGGCAAGGGGAAAAGGGAAAATGGAATAGTAAGATAAATGTAGATATGTATTGTAGCATATATACTTTTTACGATAACATAACGCAGACGGAGAGATGATGATCATGATGATGATGATATTGTATTGGCACTAGCACATAAGAAGGTACTACATGATGATGTATATAACTGATAAGCTGTTTTGAAGATCGTTTGAATTCGGCCTCGTATTTATACACAAACATACATATAGTACATACATACATACATTATATGAAAAGACGTTAGCAAGCAAATGCATAAAAGCAACACTAAATTATTAGCTGAAAAATACACATGTTAAACAACAATAGTCATATATGTACACTAAAATATTTATATGAGATACAGATATTTGTTAAAAGGAAAAAGCAACACGTTGGCACGTTGCCCCACACGCCAGAGGAAGAGGAAGCAGAAGCAGAAGCAGAAGAAGGATCGTAGTAAATTTCGTCGGGGTATTGGCATAGTATGATATACAATGTAATGAGAGATAAATTAAACCTATAGCGATAGCGGCAGCAGCAATAGATGTCTAGAGAAAGGTAACCCTGCAATCGTATTAATACCATACACTATATAAATCAATTCAGAACGTACGAGTACATGTATTGTATATTACACAAATTTGTCAGCTTGTCAAATTTTGTTAAGATATAAATTGTTTGATATGTTTTACCAAAATAGACGGATATAAACAATTTTAAAGGTAACATAATACATATACATGCATACATCATAACGATTATATTGTACTAATCAAGCAAAGAGTAAGGAAACCATATTACGTTTAAAACTACCATATAAAAGATATATAATTTTCAAAAAAAAAACTGCTAAGCCCCATGGGCAGGAATAATACAAGATGAAATAAAAAGTGAAAAAGAACACCGCTCTCTGACTTTCTTTCGTTGGGGAATGGGGAATATCCTAGCCCTTATCCAAAAGCCGTGAATCGCGCAGGTCCTTTGTCAGAACTCGGCCCACAAATATCGGAGAAAAAAGTTCTGGAAAAAATATCCTTGATTCTTGGTCCTTGATAAGGACTCCTTCAGATCAAGGACTTTCTTCCAATCAAGGGAAGCCGTCGCACGTCCAGATCGGCCTACAAATAGCCGAGAAAACTATATATGCAAGGCTGAGGACTTTTGAGTCCTTATCCAAGGATTATGAATATTTTTCTGATCACTGAAAATCGTCGCACGTCCCGATAGGACATGAAATAACAGCGAAGACAACATTTATGTGATTTAAGGGAAATGTCCTTGATCCTTGGTCCCCATCAACCCATAGTTAGCGAAAAAAGAGAGATATTTTTAATCCTTGGTATCCTTCGTCCTTGAAAAGGACTCCATCAGATAAAGGACGTCATTCCAATCACAGGAAGCCGTCGCACGCCCAGATCGGTCAACAGATACCGGAGAAAACAGGTCTGGAAAAAATGTCCTTGGTCCTAGGTCCTTGATAAGGACTCTCTTAGATCAAGGATTTCATTCCAATCACAGGAAGCCGTCGCACGCCCAGATCGGCCCACAAATAACGGAGAAAACACGCCTGGAAAAATGTCCTTGGTCCTATGTCCTTGATAAGGACTCCATCAGATCAAGGATTTCATTCCGATCACGGGAAGCCGTCGCACGCCCAGATCGGCCCACAAATAGCGGAGAAAACAACAAAACAAAATGTGCACTGTTGTTGTTGTACATTTCGTGACAACAACAACAACATTTGTGGACAACAACAACTTTCAACTAGCGACCACAAGTTGGCCGAAAACCGAGAATTTCAGATCTGGGATACCAGGCGAACAGAAATCAGCAGCAAGCAACTCTCGAAAATTAAAAAAAAAGAAACTGGTGCATACTTTTGGGGGCAAAAAACCAGCGACCTTCTGCTGATTCTGTTCGCCTGGTATCCCAGCTCTGAAATTGCCAACTTTGCGCACACTGAATTCGAATTTTTCATTTGGCTATATCTCGGCTATTAATGGGCCGATCTGGGCGTGGCATACCTTTTCGTGATCAGGAGAGTCTTGACATCCGAGCCGAGACGATTTTCGGCAATTTCAGTGATGGTACCCAAAATGTTGTACCAAATGTTGATTTGAAAAACTCGACGGCTCGGATGTCCTTTTTTTGGTGCCAATCGACAGTCTCGATCCTTGCGATCCTGGAAAAGTAGGTCCTGCGCCGATCTGACCCTGTTTGGCCGAGATATAGCGCCTTGAAATAAATACTGGTATTTTCCTTTCGCTATATCTCGGCTATTAGTGGGCCGATCGGGGCGTGGCATGTCCTGTCGTGACCGATATCACCTGATATCCTCATCTCCGATAATGAATATTTAGAAAGAAAAACAATTGAACTCTGGTTTAGTTTTTATTAGTTTGAATGCCTTTTATTTATTGTTTCGTCAAGTCCTTCTTCCATACATACTAAACAACTTTGTTTTATTTCTGCGAGAACCAATGAAATCTGCAAACCTGTTCTCAGGATCAAGTGATATATAATCGTTAATTTTGTAGTACGTTTGGGGGTCGTCAAATACATGTTTGCTTAGTATTATTTACACAAAAATGTAGTGTTTATGGTATGCACTTATAGTCTGACGTTGAGTTAAGCAGCTTGAACTAGCGGAAAAAGAGGGAGGGGGAGGGGGAGGGGCAGGGAGGGATAATTAATCAATCTAAATATTTATGTTAGCTAAATGCGAAATTCAAAATCATCTTCATCCGACTTTAGTTTTGGTTTTGATTCTCAACTCGAGTTTTTTGGTACAGAAATTTAACTAATACAAGTAGATACATATGTATATATTTTAGCTAACCTATATTTGCTCTCAATCACTTACACACAAATCATTAAAACCTAATTCGAAAAGCTACAAATGATTTTCTCTTGGGGGCTGAACAAATTTAACAAACTTTAAATAAGGCCATAAGCAAGACTAGTTGCTCTCATTGGATCAACACAGAGAATACGTCTGACAAATATAGTTGGTTAAGTAGTGTGATATTCCGTTTGAATTGCTTTATAAAAAGTGAGGTTGCACTGCAGCTTAGTAGGAAATTGTTTGCTTATTTTTTTGGGGGGGTTATTCCTCTTACGACATACATATATTGGAAGCTGCAGGATATACCTTTTTGTATGTATTGTATGTATTTGTGGGGTTTAGATCTCCTTGTAAGTGGCTCAAATGCTATATAACTGAATGTCGCTCCCATAAGCTCAGATATATGATGTATCCTTTTATGTAGATAGTAGTAAAGCTTGGCTTGGTATCGATAGATAGAGTTCAAAAGGTTAACCAACTTGCTGCTGGTATTTATGATTTGATTGTGGGATTTACACGAATACGAATACGAATATGCTTTTTGTGGTGTTTCAGACAACAAGTGGAGGGCCCTACTGATATATGGAGATTCTGGCTATGCCATCGTACAGACACGCCCGCTAACTACTCGAAGATTAACTGAATATCTCGACTAACTAGGCGAGGGCACTACAACATCATGGCCCAAGATGGAATGACAGATTTTGGTGTGATTATATGTTGTTTAGATATTGGTTTGGATAAATTCTCTTGATTGAGATTGTAGTGCCCTCGATGAGAAATATGGATAGAGTTTAAAGAACAATGCATAGAAGCCGCTTGTAAGCCATCGAGGGAAGGAGCAACCTTCACATCCGGGTGCTCTCCAGGCCACACCCAAGGGCGTCGCTATATAATGAGGCGTGTGGAGGCGTCACGCTGCCACTTCTCCTGGGCCTGTTGCTGCTGCTACTGTTGCTGTTGCTGTTGCTGCTGCTGGCCTTTAATCAACTCGCTGGCGTGGTGCGTGTGAGCAGCTCATCATCATCCAGCTTGGCGAGAGCTGCCGGCGAGCCGACATCGATGGTGGTCACCCGATTGCCGCCATCGGCTGCGGAGGGCAGCTTGATGAACTCGCTGTCCGTGTGCACCGGCATGATGATGCAGACGAAGCTCTGGCCCGTCTGCGAGTCCCGCGGATGCAGCGTCACGGGATGGAACTTGTCAGTCTGGCCTTCGGTGTAGGTCTGCAGGCGCTGATAGATCTCCGGGTAGTGCTTGCGCAACAGCACTCCTCGGCGCGACAGAATGTCCAGGATGTTCGACAGAATCAGCTCCCGACTCCCAGGCACTGCACGCAGCCCGGGATTAAAGGTGAGTATGAGGATTTCAGTGCGTTCTGGCACGGCCACCACCGCCAGGGGCTGTTGCATGGCCTGCTGCTGTATCTCCAGCTCTGCCAGGACACTCTTGCAGAGCTTCAGCTTGGCACAGCGCGAGACCAGCTGCCGTTCCCAGCGCACGGGAGCCTGTCCCATGCCTGGCGCCTCGGAGACCACGCAGATGGCCACGTAGATCAGCATCTTCGACTCCGGCTTGTACTCCGTGCTGAGCTTCAGCAGTTCCGAATACAGCTCCAGGCCCATCTCGGCGGGCATCAGGTCCGGCCACCGCACGTAGGAGGCCTCTCCCATGCACTGGAATCCGTTCTTGATGAATCCCTCGGCGGCCTCGGCGCTGCGGAAGAGGACGCGCACCACGCCCCGTCCCTGGGAGATGCTACCTTTGCGGGCCAGCAGACTGAGGTGCCGCTGCGAGTCGAGATCGTCCTTGCAGGTGGCTAGCACCTGGCGGCACAGGTTGGAGGCACGCGAGTGCAGGCACGCCTTCCGATGCTTCTCCCAGTGGGCGCGCCGACACTCACGTGAACAGTATAGATGGGAACAATTGTGGCATGATTTGTACAGCTTCTTGGCATCGGCGGGCGAGGCACTCTGCTCGCATTTGGTGTTCCGGCAGCGGATCTGTAGTCCCGGCTCCCCATTGAGCTGGCTACCGCTTCCACAGCCCTTGTCCGCGTTCGCGGAGTCGCCCAACGAGACGCGCCTGCTCCCGCTGCTGGCATTTGTTTGCTGATGTGCTGCTGAAGCCCCTGCTCCTGCTCCTGCTCCTACACCTCCTGCTGATCCTGCTCCTGCTCCTGCTGCTGTTCCTACTCCAGCTGACTGCGACTGGGATTGGTTGTGGGACTGTGCTTGGGTCTGTGATGTCTGCTGCTGTTTCTTCTGGCTGGGGGCGTCTCCCTCGCTGCGGCGCCGCAGTCTTTGCTGTTCGGCAGCCGATAGCACCTCCAGCTGTTGGCGACTAGCTGAATCTCCCGCTGTAGAAGAGAGCAAACAGATGGAGGATTAGTCATTCAGTCCTTAGGATAACATCCTGGGATCACTCTATAGTTCAACAATAACAAACAACAAAGAGCATTCAATGGAGGTGGTCATCCAACATGCTGGAAGGAACGATATGGGGGCGTAGAATTGTTCATGTAGTTTCTTTTTCTCAGTGTAATTATGAATAAGTAGACGTTCAAGATGAATCGGTATATTGGTTATAGGAACTACACTAAAAATGAAATCAAATGGAATGTATGTAAATTAAACATTTCTTTAAAGAACATTAAGGATTATATTTTTATAGAAAAAGGAAACAAAGGAAGCTCCCAAAAATGAATGGGAAATGCAAGAAATTCCATATCATATGATATATGAAATTCCCATTAGATCCGTGGTTCATTCAGTGAGTAATCCTTTGCTCCATGGAATATAACGTTTATAAGGATTATATATTATAGTATTATATGCGAACAACAAACAAGAACGGAAGTAGTTTTTGCCTATACCCATATTTTCACTTTCTTTCTTTGACTTTATCTTTTGTTAAGTTTTTTTAGTTTTATTTGTGTAATGTTTTCTTTTCTTGGTTTTCTTTTATTTCTTGGGTTTATATTGGAACAAAAACTTACAGGTTCATACCTGTCGTCTGCGTGGGTGCCTTGTTATTCGCTTGTGTTCTGTTGTTGTTGTTCTGATGGCTGTTGCTGGACGAGGAGGCTGACGGGAGTCCTAGGAGCGAGGCAAGGACATCTTCTAGCGATGCGCTGCTCAAGGAGCGTTCGGGCGCTACTTTGACCAGTTTTTAATATATTTTGTTTCGTTTTGCATTTTCAATTTAAGTCACAAACGATATTGTGGCGTTTACATAATTTTATGGGGACAAAAAACGTATAAGAATACAAAAGAATGGAAATAATTGTTAGGCTTTTGTACGCAGTAAATGATGGTCTTACTAGCTAGAGATGTGATTGAGGATCTAAGGATCGCTTGACTGTGCTCAAAATTACACTGAGAAAATGTGTCGAGTGTTAAGAAGGTGTGAGAAACGAAACATTCATACAAACGTTGACTAGAAAATGAAACATAAATTAAACTAAAATAAAAAACAAAGGAAATTCAATATATAGATCAGTTTTTATTATATAGCCACCGTATAATGCAAGGGCTTGGCCAGATTGTATATCGTATATAAAGCACGTATCTAATAGTCTATACAAAATATGATATATAGTAGTTCCAATAGTTGTATAAAAGATATATCTTCGTTGCATAAATGATCATTTGTAAGAGTTTTATAGCACGCTTAGGTTTTAAAATTGCTTGTCAGCCTGTCAGCCTGTCTGTCTGCTGTTTATCGAAGAAGGATGAATTTGAAGGGTGAATTTATCTAGTTTTAAAAACCGAGCCTAAAATAGAAAATTCCAAAATGATATATGGGGGGGAAATTTCAATCGAAGTGACAATGGGAATGGGAATGGGTGGGTATTCATAGCAAAATTATCCAAAGATAAAAATGCTATGAACGATTGTGGTTTTAGCTGACAAAACTAATAGTTAAAATTATGATAATAATACAATAATTAATTGTAGACCATTGCTTTGTGTTTTATTTAAAAGTTAAACATAAAATTAGGGTATTAAATTTAATAAAATTATTAAACACTACGTTTGAGCAAATTGTGAATTTGTCAAAAATCGAAAAACCAAAGAACTGAAATTCCTTTGTTCAATTTACAGTCGATTAAGAAATGCACCCTACGATAATAAATGATTTTTAATTAAATATATCTATAAACAGACAAACAAATGTAGAAAATTGCATTTTCATCTGTGTGTGTGTGTGTGTTTGTGTGGGTGTCGGGGGGGAGGGGGGTGGCGTTACTCTACAGATATATTAGATATATGTATAATAGATATATTCTCAGATATTCTCATGTGGCTGCTTGCTCGTTTTCTGTTTCTTGTGTGCTCCAAAGACAGAATCAATAATTTGCGTGATTTGAAATGAAAAAAAACAAGAACTAAGCATCGCATCTGGAAACTACTTCTATGGGTTTGTATCTACGAGTAGTAGTGGGGGTGGGGGTAGTTCTCGGATAGTTCAGATGTCAGATATATATGGTGGACTCACCGCCACCGCCGCCGAGTCGGCTCAGTCCGTTCATGCGTAGTGGCGGCTGTCCAGCGGCTACCACCGACGACGAGGTGGCATCCAGATGGGGATAGTGCTGCTGCAGATAGAGCTGCTGCTGCTGGTATTGCTGGTACTGCTGGTACTGCTGCTGCTGCTGGGCTGTGGCGGGGGGGCTGCTGTCAATCACGGGTGTCTGCGGCGAGTCCAGTGGTCGGGTGCCCACAAAGCTGCTCTCAAGCCAGCACTTCCTATTCGAAAGATACAAAGACACTCGTTAGTGGGGGTCCCAGTACGGATTCTTTTACAATTAAAATGACAAAATCAATAAATGACATCACAAACGACTCCCTGCACTTGTGGCTGCCACAAAAGGGGGCAGGGACGGGGGACGGGGGGCGGGCAGTCCCGAACGAGTGTCACTAACCTCCGACAACCCTGCACAAATTGCGGCACTCGAAAAGTTTCGTGCGATTTGTTCTTTGGCTTTGCAGCCTTTTAGCTAATTGGAAACGCAACCGAAAAAGGATTGGAGTTTTCCTCGGAAAATATCCCTCGATTGCCCTCTTTCGACCCTCCTTTGAATTGTCTTTCCTTTTATATAATTTCTTTACTGGCACTTTTGCATCTGGCAATTTTCCGTCTCTGATGAAGCGAGCGACTGGCAGCAGACGTCGCACACGAATGAAAAGCGGATGCGGACAGAAATAGCCAAAGAGGGCCAAAGTGGGTGGCCCACGGGGTCGGCCTCAAATGTTGGGGTTGTCCTCTGCGATACACAAAAGACAGGACCACAGAAACAGAGAGAGACAGAGCGCGGCAGAGAGAGAGAGCGCACGCGAGACTCGCAGGAAAAGAGAGCAAATGTGGTGGTGGATGCTGCCGCTGCTCCTGGCGCCCATATGGCGGCCTGATTATGGAGACAATAAAGAAAAGTGAAATTCCAGATGCTCTGGAGATGATATGCAAAAGGGAATGTCTTAGCAAATCGGAAGATATGATATTGGAACTTTATAGAAGTGAAAATAGTTGGGATCTAGGGATTAAAGCAAAGAAATCATACTAAAAGAGATTGAAAATATAAATGTATACCCTAGAGATATCAGTGATTAAAGGTAACAAAATATAGGGGTTCTTGGTATATATAGGGCTTGAACTAAAGATAGATACAGAAAGCATAAGAGATTACTTTAAATTACGATTAATGTGAGTTGGAAAGAGATTTGTGTGATATCTAGGGAAGTGTCTTATTTGGAAAGATTATACGAATATCTTTCCAAGAAGTAAACCAAACATTAGGTAAGATCTGAAACCTATATACAAAATTAAATTCTAAAGTTGCTCCTTAGGGTAAACCATCCTTTGATAAGTTAAGTCTGGCATTCATCTTTATATATTCACAGAGGATCTGTTCTTCTATCTATTCTACCTATTAAGCAGCAATATGTAGGTTCTTCTTGCCATTCTCCTAGCTATAGCTCTCCTACCATTGCCTGGCAACCTTGTTCTCTTTTAAGAGAGGTTCCCTCAAATCCTTGGTGTTTTTCCAGGAAAATCTAGCACACCCTGTCTGGGGGATTTGCTCTACTTCAAAAGTCCTACTACTATTGATTTTCATAACGATTGGCGGGCCCTGCCGAGCGGATAAGAATGGAAAAGGGGGCGAAAGGGGGAAAGTGGGGAACTGCAACCGAATCGAAACGTGTACAAGTGGCCTCCGCTGATTGCAGTGGGGTGCCCGGTGGTGGCAGCGATGGAGAGGGAGGGAGGGGAGACCCCACCTGGTCTTTCCGATGACCTGCTCCTCTTCGGCGAACGTATTTATACTCAGGTATGCATACCGGACCATCAGTTGCAGGGCTGACATTTAAATTGCTTGGCAACGGACAGCCAGTGGCATATGAGAGGAGGAGCAGAAGGGACATGTCAGCAGTTGAGGAGAGTCTTTTTGTGTCGCTATATTAATGGCATCGGACCACATTTGAATGGCGTACACGAGAAGGGAGTCGGGGGAGGCATCCAAGAGGAGCATTCAGCCAAGCGGAGCCCTGACAACGTATGTGCCACAGAGTTCCGTAGTTCTCAATCAATCTCGCTGTGAATGGAACACGAGGCACAATACTCGAAAGATACATAAATGCAACTGATTCCGATTGCCACATGCCACATGGCACATGCCACAGATATGGCATATGACCTACTCTCTCGCTCTCTGTGGAGGCATTGTGTGTGCTTGGCAGGGAAATATTAATCAGATTTGTTAAGGAGAGCACTCGTAATTGAATTGCTGGGGGAAGAATCTATTGTCAGAATTAAAAAGGTAGGGAAAAGTTCCAGTGAAAGGAAAAGGAAAAGCATTCAAGGGAAGAAAAATACTACTTGGAATCGGAATAAGGCTACAATATGTCTCTGCTAAAATAAGTTTTCAAGGGAAAGCCACTCGAAGGGAAACATTCGACAGAAGGACATGACTTGAAGCTGCTTCTTGGCACAGGAATAAAGGAATATATGACATAGTTTCCGTATTTTTCCAACTTCAGTCCCTTTGAGAAAAGGAAAACGGCTTAGATACTCATCTAAGGCTATCATTTCATCATCTCTGAACATTTACTTGAAGGTATCTTGAGCATCAAAGAAGGGAAAGGCTTTCAAAGCCAAGAAGGCACTTAGAGCGCAGCACTTAAGGAAAGAGTTAAGAGTTTAATCTCCATCTTTAGAGCTAAAAAGCATCCATTTATCTACCTTCCTTCTGTTCCTTCCTGTAATCATTTTCACAAAGATTTCTCTCTCTAATTTTCCATCTTTTTCGCTTATTTTCCTGCATCTGTTTGACCTATTTCTCTTCTCCATTTTGGCCTGGCTCCAAAAGCCCCCCGAGACAGAGAAGTTTTTGTGCATTTGCTGGAAGCGAGGAAAGTTGTTTTAGTGCTCTTTTTTTAGTGGTTTTAGTAGCTAGCATTAGGGGACACACACACCGATAAACACGTAAATAGTAGATGGTACCAGTACTAGTAGTTCCTGGGGGTTAGTCACGGATATTAGCCACATGGAGGAGTAGGAGCCGCACCTTTGCGGGGGCATCTTACCTCTGACAAGGCCAGCGCTTTCTCGCCTTTCTATTCAGTTTTTGTCAATATTTTTTTGGTGGTGCTGCTGAACGGTGGTGGTGTTGGTGGTGGTGGTTGTGGTGGTGCTGAAGACTTTTACAGGTAGCTACGCGTTGTGTGTGGTTTTTGAAAGAAGAAAATTATAAATGGGAACATCGAAATGGCTTCGAATCGAAGGTGAGGTGTGGCTGGAGCTACGATGGGTGAATGGTTGGCAGATGGGTTCGTGGGTGGGCAACAGCTACACACTGGGCGGGGTGGAGGGTGGCAGATGGGATGGAGCAACAGATGGATACGACAGGTGGATGGATGGTGCCACAACATCGACAAGACAGCAACAAGGAAGCTTTCTAGGTTTCTATTTTGGCTCTGACTTTCGCTTTAGCTCTGAGCAAAGGGAGCAACGGACTGGCGACCGCTGCCTACCTCGAATTCGGACTGGCGGATCGGCTGCGATTCTGCTGCTGCTGCTGCTGCTGCTGCTGGGAGAGCTGCTGGTCGTTCACGTAGTGCACAATCGCCGAGGTGACCTCCTTGATGGAGCTCTGGATCTCTGGCGTGACAGCCTGCAGAGTGCGTCCACCATTGGGCGCCGCCGATGTGGGGGATGGGGTTGTGCGTTGTGCCAGCAGAGAGCTGGCGAGACTGCAACCGAAAGAGAGAGAGACCAAGATTAGTTATCAGGGATCCAGAGGGGTGTGCCCCATCCACTCACCGTTCGTGTGGCGTCCGCTGGGACAGCTTCTCCGTGCTGCGCCATCCGAGATACGGCTGGCGGTAGGAGTTCCTCAGGACGCTGCTGCTGTTGCTGGCCACCGACATGAAGCTGCTGTTGATGGGCGCCCCGCGGGCGAAGCTGCCCCGCTGCGAGACGCTCGGCGAGGTCTGTGTGGAGTTCAGATGCGAGGTGGACCACCGTGTGGCCCCCACTCCGGCCTGCTGGCCCTGATGCCCATGATGGCCATGATGGCCATGTGCCGGGCCCCCTGCCGCCGAGCCGCCGCCGACACTGCTGCTCTGGCCGCCATGGTGGCTGTGCGCCGAGGGACTCAACAGCAGAGGACTGCGATCGGAGCGCTGCGAGTGCGAGCCGAGCGAACTGAGCGAGGTCGTCTTCGAGTTGAGTCCCTGCCAGCGGCCCGAGTCCTGGGTGCGCTTACGCGTGAAATTGCCCGGCCGATAGCCGCCGCCAGAGGTCGACGTGCCCCCTGAAGCGGCACCTTCCGGCGCCTGTGCGGCATTCTGATTGTAGGCGCGGAACCAGTCGGGTATATTCAGACGCTGCAGCGAGGCCTGGACGCGCAGCTGATGCTCACTCAGGGCGGCCGGATTGTGATCGTGCGATTTCTGTAGCTCATTCTCAGGGGGCTGTAAATAGCGGGAAAAAGAAGGGGGAAACATGAGTATATGCCATGGATATTTATATCTTAAAATAATATTGATTGAAGATATTTCTCGCAAAAGAAAACCATTAAAAAACACATCCCCAGTCCTGTCACTCGAAAAATCCCACAAAAGATTAGTTTTCCACACGGAGGGGGTGGGATGTGGGGGAGCTGTGCCCCAGACCTAACCCAATGTTCCATTTACCTTGTGCCTAATACGCAGTCATCGGGACCAAGCACAGCTCCATGCCACATGCCACATAACCCAGAAATGTCATGGAGAAACTTTTCTCTGGCTCTCTGCTGGTTTTTATGCATTTTCATTGTTGTTCCCACAGGGGGGGGGAGTGCAGGGCAAACGTCTGTTCTAATGCCAAGCTTTTCTTTTATATATGAGCCGCAAGAAAAACTTTTCTTTACAGCCGCCCGACTGACACAATTGAATGGCAAACAGCCCACCCACCGACCCACCAAACAACCAACCGACAAGCAAACAAACAAACAAACAAACAAACAAACAAAATAAAACTGAAAGTTTTACCCCCGAGAATTCTGGACGGAAGTTGGCCACCGATGACTCATCATAGCTGAGAGACACGGGGGAAGTGTGCCCCAAAAATATGGCAGCTTATATCATCGCCAGTGTCGGCTTATGCCAAAACAAACAATAACTCCTATAATTTATGGATAAGTCTTGGAGTAATCCAAAAAGTTTACAAGAATCGTACGAGGATGCGCTGGGAGGTGGCATGGGATTGTCTACGGGAAAGTGTCGATGGAGGACCTGTTGATACGTTTTTTTTTGGGGAGGGTTTTGGGCATTGAATAATACTCAAAAGGGAAGAACTTCAAAAGAAATTGATTCCGTTTAGATAAATTTAGCATCTAAAAAGTTTCTTAAAAGCTAAAAATCGAAGGAACATTTCCCAAGAGACGGAAGCCCTTACAATCCCAAGAAAATAATTACAGAATTTCCAGAGCACTCAGAGAAATTTTATTTAAGAAATAAAATACCTCCAGGGTCTCTTCCATAAGTTTCCAATATTTCTAAACAAAAGACTTTCTTTCCAAGAAAGCCTTACCCATATTTAAGTCGAGTTTCCTCACATTTCCGAGACATTAAGCAGACCTTAAGTAGACTTTAACCTTCTGCTAACTGGAACCACAGACCTTTTCTCTGTGTTTTCATCGCCTCTCTGTGGAGGAACGCCTCCTCCTTAATAAAGGATTTCAAGAGCATTGCAAAAACCTTAAGACTGCAGCCCAAGTGCAAACAATGCCCCGCAAAGCCCCCTCCCTACCAAAAGCCCCCCTCTTGAGCGGCAAAGTGTGCCAACATTTTGCCTTGGCTGTAGCTTTGGCTTCTGTCTTCGGGCCTCAGCAGAAGGCAAAGGACAAACGAGAGACAAAAGTTAATCACAGTCGTCAGTGGCACTCGAGGGAGGTGGGCGCGGAGTAGGTGGCAACAACAGGGGCGGGGCAGGTGGCAGTATCAGGTGTGTGTGTGTGTGTGTGTGAGTGGGCGGCAGCGTCTAAGCTGCCAGAGCCAGGTGGCATCATGGCTTGGCATGGCATGCCGGCAGCTACAACGACAACGACGTCGTTGACAATTGTTTTGCCTCCGCCCCTCCGTCTCCGCCACCGTCACCGTCACCGGCACAGCGACTGCGACTGCGGCTGTTGTTGCGGCTTGTTGCAAGCAGCTGCTGCAATTGAATATTCTCAGAAGCGACGTCAATGGAGGTGGAGGCGGAGGCAGAGCTGGAGGCGGAGGCTGAGAGTCACAGCGTCAGAGGCTGTGACAGTGTCATCTCCCGATTTGGGTCATATTTCGTTTTGGCAGCTGATTGTGACGTGTTCACCTCCCCCCCAGCTCTAAAGATGGGAGAAAAGCTTTGGGGTCGAAGCATTTAATACCCATTGAAGGTTAAGAGTTGCCATGAGAGATATGTACATCTGTGATTTATAATCCGCTGATTTAAAGCAATAAAGAAACAAATCAATCTACAGTTTTAAGATCCCCCAAAGAATTTTGTTTCCATACCAAAATATTTCATTTAGTCGGAGGCTCTAATAAATGGAAAAAATACTGTGATTAACTATAGAAAATTGTGCTTAAATTCTGTATTAAATGAGAGATGATTTCTCTATGATCTCTATAATACCCCATTCCAGACGCATCCCAAAAGCCTTAAAGAGCAACTAGTGACGAAAGCTACCCTCTGTAAAATGTGGAAAACTGTGGCCCCCTTCCTTCGTTCCTTGGGAAACCCTCTGCAAATCCCAATATCCTCTGCAGAGGCTATATCCTCGAAATCTTTAAGGTTTTGTAGGTTTCACTTTCATTTACCTGATCGTATTGCAGCATTATATGGCTGACAGCATACAATTGATTCAAGTTTTGTTATTCCTTTGATTGATAATTTTGAAAGATAATAAGGAGAGTAAAACACACGATTTCTATGAGAAAATTTGACAGGTGGGATAGGAGTTTGATAGGAAAATCCAAGGAAACTCCAAGGCAAAAGCAAGGCAAAAAGCAAAAGGTGCGAAAGTAAAAAGAAAGCCCTAAAAAGAAAAACTCAATTAGCATACGCACACAAACACAAGACGGCAAACACACACACACACACACACACAGGACCTTCCTTCTAGAAGAGGAAGTCAATAAACACAAACACACACATATACAGAGAGAAGGAGGGAACGAGAAAGAGAGTAAAGTAAGAGAGAGGGAGAGGCAGAGGGAGAGGCAGAGGCAGAGGCAGAGAGGGAAGTGCAAGTCACACCCAAAAAGGAAAAAAAGGACTGCCCCTCCGCCGCAATGGGAGTATACATAAATATTTGATGAAAATAACTTTTTGGCACTAATTTATTTTTAATGCAGCGACCAGAGTCCCCTCTATAAATAGGAGAGTATCCATCACAGTATGCTGTGTGACCTTAAAAAAAAAGGAAACAGACGGAGAGGGGGGTGCGGGGTTAGGCAAGGGAGGATAAAGGGGAAGAAAAGGGAATAGGGCAACAAGAAAAAGAGGAACGAACACGCACCAAAAAACGAATAACGGCACAGGGCGCGCGCATCAATTCAGATTTTGATTGTACAAAAGCAATAGTAGAGGGAGAGAGGGGAAACAGCGGGGGGGTTTACGGGAGGGGAATATACGCCAGAGGGAATGGCATAAAGTGGGCACGCAGATATAAGGGGAAGAGGAAGAGGATGAGAGAGAGAGAGGGAGAGAGAGAGCACCCCTGAACGAGGAAGGGACACCAATTTTCTAGGGCTTCATCCTCTTCTTCTTTCTCCGATTTTGCACACATTTTCTTTTGAGCTGCGAAAATTAATTAATCAAATTTGGCTTTTACTTGGGCAAACATGGCGCGCGCGACATGCAACACCAACAACAACAAAAGCACTGCTGCTGGTACTGCCACACACACACACACAGACACACTGACACACAGACACACGCGAGGAGCGCAGCAGGAGGCACACTACGACGTGCCGTTGCCCATTTCCGGCGCACAAAAGTATGCTTCGCTTTTGGACTTGTGATAGATACTGCGGCGGGCGTCCAATCGTTGCTGCAACCAGGAAGCGCCACACGCCACACGCCACGGCAGCAGCAGCAGAAGCAGCAGCAGCAGCGCAAGTTTATGGCAGCTTTTTATGCGCATGTCCGTCCTGTCCCCCAGAGCCGAGAAAGCTCTCTTTTGCCCCTTTGCTTTTATGGCACCACAGGATGCAGCTAGCAGGCGGGACGCCCTGTGCGACGGCTGCCTACACCCTGTGCTGAAAGCCAAAACAAAGGCGCAACAGGCAGTGGCAGCCACTGTGGACAGAGAGGGCAAGGGGCATCTACAGGGTGGGGGGCCATCTCCAGGAGGGGCTAGGGGTGGGAGCAAGAGGCGCCACTTGGTCTATCTATTTTTAGACACAAGATGGAAAAACACTTGGAAAAAGCAGAAGAGGAGCGGCTTTAGGGGGGGGCCAGGGAATCCCTTGGAACATCAACGACAGGGCAGATTATCTCCCAGACGGATGGGGTCCACATGATGGGAGACAATCATGTCACTGGGTCGTCGCCGCCCAACAACAACCACGGGAAACGGAAAGTCCCAACGCCCGGGGGGCAGGCAGTGATTTAATGGGGATAGATGGGAGTGATGTGCCCGTACAGTCGGAACGGAAGGCAGTGTTGATGCTATGAAAGATTTACAATAGGACTTACACAAGTAACCGATTGAGTTCTGAGTAGAATATTGCTATCACCAGTAAGCATGTACTGAACAGAAAAGTAATCACTTTAAAGATAACCGTTCTTGGAAATGAATGTACAAATATTAGGTGTTGACTTTGCAATCAGCCAAAAATTATTGATTGATACGAAAGATCAATACTAGAAGGAGCTATAAAAGCCTCAATTCAGTGGCGTTCTACAGTCAGTTGTCAGCGGTTAATAATGCAGTCAATGTGGATCTACTACTGCTTGCTGGTGTTTTTCCTTTGCAAGAGCAGCACAGGATTTTCAGACGATCCAGTGGTAAAGTGTCGAGTGCATTTAAAAGATGGGGGAAACCAGAAATGGTAAACAGAAACCTACTTTCAGAGTGTCCTTAATGGAACGGAGAGTAGAGATGTTGGCGGAACGGGTTTTGAGGATCCCTATAGCAGATGTCCCACTGATCCCAGGGCCCATGGTGTATATACTGTAATCCTCCCGAACCTGGAACCCTTCCAAGTCTTCTGCGACACAAAGATCGCGGGCCCTGGCTGGACTGTGATCGCTCGTCGAACAGACGGACGACTCAACTTCTACAACGACTGGGCAGAGTACAAAAGGGGATTTGGGAACATCTCAGGCGAGTTTTTCATAGGATTGGATAAACTCCATGCCATAACAAAGTCACAGCGCCAAGAGCTGTACGTACACCTCGAGGATTTCAACGGGAACACGCGCTTCGCCCGATATGACGACTTCTACATCGAAAGTGAAGCTGCCTTTTATCGGATGTCAAGGTTGGGAGGATATGTAGGAGATGCTGGTGATTCGATGAGAGTAAACGAGAACAAGAATTTTACCACCTACGACAAGGACAACGATAACAGGCCGAATGGCAACTGTGCTGTGAACCAAATGTCTCCCTGGTGGCACGACAGTTGTACCCTAACGTGAGTACATTTATATTTTTTCTTTTAATTACTACTTGCAATCTCATCATTTCAGTCAGCCGTTCGGCATGTATTTGAGGGGTGACTTGCAGGTCACGATTTATAAGGGAATATATTGGTACACTTGGGGCGGATTTACCTATTCATATAAAGGAATGCAAATGATGGTTCGTCCAAGCTAAACATTTTTTAAGAGAATCAAAATATAATTGCAATTGTATTTCTGAATTCCTGTAATGTAAATCTATTCTAAAATAGAATCTTTCTCTTTCTATATTCTGTATTATTCATTCTGTCTTTGATCAATTTCCTCATAAATATATTCAATTCTGTATCGCACTCAGAAAGCTTGCATAGTATTACAACTTAAAGAACTGACATTTGGAAAAATCTATGAAAATATATCAACAAGCAAATTTTCGCACCAATTTAACGTCCGTAACGCAGGATTGGCCCATATTCATGAATTTTATTCGTCTGAATTTTCTGTCCTTCTGTTCAAGTTCAAACTTCAAAGTCTCTGAAAGTTCCACTAAAAATCTCTTTTCAATTTCAATTATTTTCCCAGTTTTTAATTATTTAAATGTTTTACAAACAAAATCTAAGGCTAGGGCTAAGGCTATGATAAACTATAAGGATAAAGCTGATTTCTGATAGCGAAATCACAATCACAAGGTCAGGTAGCGAAGGGCCTTGTCCAGGAATCGCTCCTCGGCGGAGCCCTCGCTGCAGGCAATGGCACGTCGGGATTTGGTGGACAGCTGGGAGTACTGGCGCTTGATGGTTTCGTTGAGCAGCCGATCGCAGCGCTCCTTCTGCTCCAGATCCTCGGCGGAGGGCGCCTTCACGTACTCCCGCTTGAGGACCATGCTGATGATGCGGGAGCGAGTGGATCGGTGCTTGGGCTGGGTGATCACCTGCGAGCGTGGACGCAGTGGGGGCGGCGATGAGGAGACGGCGCCATAGATGCCAGACTCTGAGGATCCGGAGTTGGTGCTGGAGAGTCCGCCGCAGGAGCAATAGGTCACACTGCTCCTTGGCGAATGGGCAGCACTGCCGTAGGCCTCGTCGTCGCAGGAGTAATAGTCGGGCAGCATGTGGCTGCCTTTGTGGGCAGCGGGCACTGCCTCGGACACCGCATAGGGCAGGCACTTGGCCTCCATGTACATCAGTGGCTCATCGATGGCCTCCTCCGCACTGGGCGTGGGACTCACACACCGCTCATCCTCCAGCTCGGCGATGCGCTCCTGCTGCAGCTTCTGTTGGCGCCTCCGCTGGCGGCGCTCATGTCGCTCCTTCTCCAGGCGGGAAATGGTCTCCAGGCTCTCGATGAATAGGTTCAGGTCTCGCTGGCCAAAGCGTCCTGCATCCAGGGTGAAGGTCGTCGTGGAGGTCGACGTCTTCTCGCTGAGGCTCAGGAATTGCGTGGAAATGTAGGTGGCGGCCATGGTTGGTACTGGTTCGAGTGATATTCGAGGTGTTGTAGCTTTGCTGTTTGCTGTGCAACTGATGATGGATGCTCCTTTCGCAGCGGTTTATATTCGGCTGCAGGTAGGGGATTCTCCTGCTTGACCTGTGACCCACCCAATCCAACCCACATACCACAGGTAGGTAGGAGGCAGAAGGCAGGAGGCAAGGTTCCGATGATGGGGCAGTGTCATTTGGGTATTTCCTTGATTGCTTTTTAATTTCTGGCATTTCCCCTAATCCACACACGTGTTCTGCCTGTTCTGTTCTGTTCTGTGACCGCCTTTATAAGGTCGTTTTACCATATGACAGGCAGGCAGGCAGGCAACCTCCATAAAATGCACAACCCGAACAATCCACAATCCACAATCCAATCCAGTCCTCCTTCTCCTTCGCCTCCTCCTTGGCCTGTGGGCCTCCTTGTGCTGGGACATCCGTCTGGTTTTGACACCTGGTCATGCATATTGTATAAATACTTCGATGGGAATGCCATATTGCCTTCTCCCTTAAATCAATACTCGGAACAATTTGCAGCACTCTGCCACTCGTCCCACTTTGTGCTGAAAGTCTGAATCTGAATCCGAATGTAATTTCCATTTCCATGGGCACTCTACTGATGACACGAACCGAGGAAAATGCGAGGAGAGGGCGAATCAATATAAAACAGCACAAGTTTATGCAGGAATTAGAGAGGAGGAATCTCAGGAATAAGTAGATATATAGCATGGATCTATCTAGTTGCTGAAGGTCCCACGAGAAGGGAGTCTAGAAATACTCAAATAAAATGCAAAATGCTATGGAATGCTATTGGGATATGGATATATCATAGAAACTGCTCAATATATAGAGATTTTTAAGTGTTTCAGTAGTTCGAATGGGATTAGGAGCCATGGGATACGATAAATACTTTTTTTAAGGGTTTTAAGTTACTTCAAGTTCGCAAAATATGGAAAACATATAAAATTCTTTAAATTGGATAAGAATGTTTATAAATGTAAGATTTATCAGTGTTCAATATCTCACAGCAGGTCCAGTGGTCTAAATATTTTGATGAAAAAGGAATAAACAATTCTTAAATATACGAAAACATCCCTTTAGCACCCCAAAACATCTCAAGATCTTAAAGATCTGATACGAATACATAAAAGTGTTTTTTTTCTACCAAAACAAATATTCAAACACCTGCAGACAGTCAATCTTTGACATGGTCTGGGGATTGCTTAAATCTATGGCTAAAACCGAAGCGTTTTCGATCTCTAAAACTTCTCAAGATCTTCAGATTTACAAGTACCCTGATCTAAGAGCAAGCCAAAGGATAACCCAAAACAGGTACGCTATGATCTAAGGATCAATAAGTTTATTTGCTTAACCTGAAACGTTAGAAGCCCAAGGATAAATCCTCCTCCGTCTGTACACAAATCTCCTTCACGTTACCGAACCTTAGAGGACTTCTTCCTGGTTGATCTTAGCTCATGACAATCTCCTACTAATCTGGCGCTAATCCAAAGAACACAACCAATATTCCACTCCAAAATCAATAATTTCGTAATATTTTTTGCACTCAAAAATGAATCCATATTTAGGGTTCTTCCAACCCAATCATTAATCTTTCAAACTGATTGATTTAGTGAGCTAAAAATGCATTTGCCAAAGAGTTATTTAAGCTGGCTTTTCATTTATTTTCCAAAAGAGTAATTTCACAGCCAGACGACGAAGAGTCATTTAGATACGAGTATCTATATCTACGAGTGCCATACATATTGTATCTTTTTGTAATCGTTATACAGTCGCGACTGAAGGAATTACATTAGCCGCAGGGAGTGAGAGACCAAGAGACCATGAGACCTTCTCCCATGTGGAAGTCAAGGGCTGGCATGGCTCTGTGGCTCTGTGGCTCTGGGATGGCTGACTGGGTGATGGCATGGCCTTTGTCTAGACTTTCTCTAGGGCGAGACATTGTCGCCAGTTGGCAAATAATTCCACTAAAAATAATGACGTTTGCGCGCTGACAAAATCTCGTAGGAAGAAGGTCGGTTCAGTCTTTTGTTTGTCCAAGGGGCATGCAAATGGCGTGGCAGTGTGACAGCTGCTGCACTTTCAAGCTCGAAGTGGAGTAGGGGGGGAGGAGCAAATCCATTGAACTTCCAATTAAGCACGTTCCAGGCGATCCCTTCTCCGAAGAAAAGTTCTCAAAGAGAGGGGCACTTAACCCCTTGTTGGCTTTTTTTATGAGCCACAAATTGTTTTTCTTTTTCGGTTGCCACTTGACACAAATTTAATTAATTAATTGCCTTGAAAATAACATAAAATAAAATAAAAGCCACACTTGAAAACCCGACGGTCGCTTGTTCGAAATAATTTGATTTACTTACGATACAAAGTATTTTCGAGTGTCTTTTTTTGTTGGATTGAAACACGATATACGATACTCGAAACGGGTTTAAGTGGATAAGGGGTACATACCTGCAATGAGAAAAGGGTAAAAAGTGGAACAAATTAGTTAAATTGCTTTTCAAATGCGTTGCAAGTATTTTTATGGCTAGCAGCGAGGGAAATGAAAATACTGCTGCTGCACCCAGAAGCAGGAGCAGCAGCGGCAGCGGAAATATCAATTTACAAGAAAACACACACAGTACTCGTACTTGTACTCGTCCACATAAAATGCCAATTGGCAAATGACAAGACGACCGCCCTGTGGGGGTAGGAGGGGGTTAAGATGCGTCGTAGGAGTGGGTTAAGCAGTGGACACCACGCCCTGCCCTCCCCATCCAATCAAGCAAACAAATCTTCAATTGCTTCAAGAAAAAAGAAGAAACAAGTAGATGGTGCTTCCATTTTCGGGAAACGATGCAGGGAATACCCTGGAAAGTATGCCCATCATTATACGATACCTACTCTCATGCGATAGTTAAGAACCCTTGTTTAGAACCCTATGATACAACAAATGCCAATGTTTTATCGAAACATATTAAAGAACAGAGAAGTTATGACTACCAAAGATTCTTTTATTCCGATTTTTATAAAAGAAGAATTCTTCTAAAATATCTCTCGTCGTCCGATATTTTTCTCATATCGGTGCGAGTGAGCCAGGGATTGGCGCGCGATCGAAGCGACTGCTCTGGGGGCTTATCCCCTATTCTATAAACATTATTAAATATAAAAATAATGATGCTTCCTATGATTATAATTAAAAATTAACCATATTTAACCCAGTACACCTGCCTTTCGGTGTTTGCATAGAAGCTATATGATATGGCAGGCCCATTCTGATTTTGTCCACTAATAAACAATAGGAATAAACCTCTGATCGAAATAATATTATGGCAGTTTGGTGCCAAATTATCTCTCCAAGAAGGGTTAAAGATATAAATCCTTATTGTGGATCTATTTGTTCTCTCTCTCCAACAAATTCTTCTCAATCTTTCCTTGGATCTCTTAGCTCTCTCTCATTTTTACCCACCCAAACTCCTCTCTGCCTCTGTAACCCCCCCTGAAAGCCACACCCCTGTGTCCATTCCAAAGAGTCAACAAATAACGATCCTCTCCCTTTTTTCAGCTCCGCAATAATTCGGTCACCCCAACAAATGAAAACAAAAGTTGCCGCCACCGCCGCCGGCTGCTGCTGCTGCTGGTTGCGTGCCTCCGATCGGATCTGGCCTCCGTTCTGGGTTCTGGATGTGATCTTTTCTCTATTTATAGAACCATTGTAATAACTCCATCAGCATTTCAGTGGCGCGAGGAGAACGATCGTTCGCCCTGGAAGCAGTGCTCGGGGATTGGGGACTGGGGACTGGCCAGCATAAAAACTTCAAACAGATGTCAAGCGGCCGCTCGTCATGTAATTATTATTAATGTGCCATCCGCTGCAGCTACACCACCACCACCACCACCACCCCCCCTCTACACCTAATATCAATGGAGAGTCGCCTCTCTGATCTCATCTATGAAAAATGTGGGCTGTGGGTCTCTTCTGTTTTACATTACGCGTACAAAATGATTGCCAGAGATTCTTTCACTTGCTGGGTCACTGAACTCTCGCACATACATTCCTCTTTTCTCCCCCTTTCTCTGATTCTCTGTTTGCAAATTCCTACTACGGGTATACGAGAATATATCGTGGTGGCCCCATGAATGACGGGGCTTTGATGATAAATGGCACATGGCAGCCACTCGTATTCGTAGTCGTAGTCGTATTCGCACTCGTACTCGTATTCGTATTCGTAGTATATCGAATATCGCACACTCAAGCTCTACTCTGGCGACCTTTTATGGCTTTCTTTCCAGCGAATTCTCTTTCTCTCTGGCTGTCTCTTTAGAGAATTGCCTGCACTGCTTGAAAATTGCACTTGAGGCTTGCCCGTCCCCCCCACGCAAAAAAACAATCTACAGAAAATAATGGGGCGGAGGCGGAGGCGTTTGAGAATGCGTGCAAAAATCTTGAAAATTAAATTGGAATTAAAGTGTGATTGAAGATGAAATTTGGTTGGGGAGATTAGGAAGAGAATTAGGTTGAAACAGAAAGAAGTTTCTAAAGATTCTACTAAGAATAATTCTAAAAAAAATCGTAATTAAAGGAAAGACAAAGAATTTAGCTTCTAAAATATTATAAATCTAAGAGCTTAGTTTCCTTCTTAATTTTTAGCAAATATTTTAGAAAATAGCTATTTTTAGCAATCTTTTAAATCAGAATTTCTAAAAGGTAATATAAACGATCTCGAATTGAGCAGATAAAGACTCTCAGTTGAGGAAATCGCAACAGAATGGATATCTTCAAAGTATTCCTTACTTAAGTTGGGTTCTTTGCTCAATTTTTGACTCGATTTCAAGTAAATTTCTAGAAAATAAATTCCCAGCGATTCCCAGAACATCTTCTCTGTGATTCCGAGCCGTATTTCTCCGAGTGTCTCTCATTGTTAAGTAATTCCCTCCGCTTCCACGCAATCCACCAAAAAGCGCGTGTTTCTCTGGCATTTCCCCCTGGGGGGGGGGCCTTTGGCTTTGAGGCAACGAATTGTCATTCCTATTCCGTTTAGTTATCAGGGGAGCTCTTACGGGGGTATTGTTCCGTAACATATACTATATAACCTAATGGAAATTGAACATAATATGAATCACATGGCGCCGCCACACGCCGCACATGACCCAAAGAGAACGTATAGTACGTGACGCAGAGCAAGGAAATGGGGAAAATTGAGAATCAAAATACAAATTGAATTTGTATTTAAATTAAATAAGAAATAGACAAGTATCTGCATTGCCTTCTGCTGCTGCTGCTGCTGCTGCTGCTCTTTGTTTCTTGTGGGCATTGGGCCAAGTGAAATGAAAACTGCTGCACAATTAACTTTTCAGCAGGGAAACAATTTGTGGCATGCGGCAGACGGCAGATAAACGACAAGATCTCTCTCTCTCTCTCGCTCGCTTGGGGCCACTCGGTCAGTGGGAGTTCGTAGCACCTTAACATTTTCCCATTTATCGCCCAAAGGAAAAACTATGTCGCCAATCGCTGACTCAGTGACTGAGTTGGGAAAAGGTGACGCTGTTGGAGAGGGAAAAGTGCGTCTTTACATAATTCTCAATGGGGCATTTGGCAATTGGAATTAATTGCCTTAAGCTCTGGGTCTGTGGGGTCTGTGGCTGGGGTCTGGGGCTGGTGCTGGTGCTGGGGCGTTAATCAAGCCTAATTGCTGACATCATCCCTGGCATCCCGAGCAGCGTTAAGGCCAGTGGAGTGTCGTCGTGTCTCAATGTTCACTTATGAAACGAGGGTTGCTTGGGGAGTTCTTTAGCCAGAAGATCCCGAGAAGTTCGGGTAAGAATTGGTAGGCCAAGATTTGTCAGAGGAAGGGAGGATCTAGGGAGTCCAGAAATTATTTATCTACTTTGGGAAGAATAGAACGCTAGGAAAATGGATTACCACAGCAGAGAAATTCCTTTAAATATTCGAATATTCAAAGAAACTTTTTAGAACATAGAACATACGATTCCAGCAAATCTGTCTATAATTCTGGAATTTTTCCAAAGAAATTGTAGGGGAAAAATGGAAACTTAAATTCTTCCAAAGAATGATCAGTACTTTCGTGACAGAAATACCCTAGACATAAAGAAATATCGAAAAAACCAGGATTGTAGTAATTCTGGTAGATGGGGAAAGAAGTAGCAGGTGAAAAATGCAAATATTTGGTTGAGGAATATGGAATAAATTAAAATAATTTTTAAGCAATGGATCATATTGTTTAATATTTACAAGAATATTTCAATCATAACTTTTTAGTGACTAGTGCATTAAGAATAATTTTTTACTTGTGGCACTAGGAATAAATCAAAATATAATTAAATGAACTATTATTCTTTCTTAGAAGAGGATCCATGATTACAGAAATTCTGCTCCAACCCCTAAAGAAAACCTTTACACTATCATCATTCAAAGAATCTTTTATCCCATTACCATTCATACATTTCTCAATTGTTTTTCTCATAAAACTAAGAAATTATCTGCTACTACAGAACACAAAGAAATACTATACTCTATCCCCAGTCATTCAAGTTCCTCCAACTTTCCTAACATACGTAATCTACAGCAAGTTCTCCAAGAAACCCTCGCCTATAATCCCCTCATCATATATCATCATCATCATCTTGGCCTACCCTAGTCGATCGAGTCATTGCGTAAGCGTAAGCGCAATCGTCTGACTCAATAGATATCATATAACGCCAAAAGTAGCGACTGGAATTTCAATAAATAAACAATAAACGAGTTCTATTACAATAAAAATAAAAACACAAAAAACACATGCAATTTGCACAAAGTCAACAGAAATCGAGTTTCACAGCTGAATCGTCTCCGTCTGGGTTATCTCTCATTTGTTCATTCCACCAGTGATATATACTATATATCTATATATATACGTATATGTACAATGTACGATCGCAGTAGTTCTGTCAAAGTCAGCAGAAGGTTTGCCAGTCGCTCGAGGTTCGAGTTTTATAAAAATAAATATGCAATAATTTGCCTCGAGAGCAAAAACAACACAATATTTCTATGATTATTCGTGTTCCAGTGATTGAAAGATGTCATCAATCATTCAGAGGCCGCAATAGAGAAAGGGACAAAGAGAGAGAGAGAGAGCTCTGAAACGAGTATAATTTATAAATGACCTTGAACATTCTGATGGATATATAAAGCATTTCGTTCCGGCTGTCCGCTTACCTTAATTTCAGTCACAAAAAAAAAACCTAAATAGAATACAAAATACTGAATAGTAGAGCGGATACATATATCAAGCAATTTCAGCAATTGAGCGAATGAATCAGCTTTGATAAGGCATTGGGTCAATCTCTCTCTGTACTCTGTACGAATGTGGGCCACAAACCCATAGAAATCGCAACTCTGGAGGTCGCTCGAGCAACGATCGTACAGATAGCAGGAGACACTTAAATGCATATAGGTTCTAGACACTATGGTAGACCTCGTAGAGCTGCGCCTGTTCTGGTTTCTAATTAAAAAACAGCAAAAGTTGAAGTGTTCTTGGAATGATTTGGTTGAATAAATATTTAATCTTTAAAAAAAATACAATATAGAAATACGTTTTTTACTGTTCTCGGAATGATCTGTAAGCTGTAATCTTAATGGAAAATAGATTATTATTTCTAAAACAGATCATCTGTGCTTTGAATGATACTCTTTATGGTTTAATTATTGTAAATTGTATTTGTAATCAATAAAAATATACTTGAATTAATAATTCTTTAAATATGTTTCTTTAAAAAACATCTCTAACCTTCAATCATTGTCTTTAAATAACTAATTTGCAATAATTCCAGGAATCAATTGAAGAAAAGTGCCCTCTCTGTGGAAACTCTTGTGCAAATTCTACAATAAATCACGGAACTCAAACATTTTCCACTCGGATCCATAGAGAGGTAATTCTTGCTTGAGGGCAAGTTATTTACCTGTAGATGAAATACAGGTTGATAGGCTCATAGCTCGCGTGGCATTCACATTTTGCAACCCCCATCTCGAGGCACCAGGTGAACCCTAACCTAACCCTGGTCAACCCTTCTTCTTGCACAGCAATTTGTTTTGCTGCAAGCACAAAACTTTGCGCCTCACTGCGTTCCGTTCATATTCATTCGTTCGGTGGCATGGAAGGGAACGAGCAGCTGCCCCTGGAGCCAGGGTGCCACTGCCACACCACTGCCAGTGCCAGTGCCACTGTCGTTGTGGTCACCCTCTACCCGGGGGTCAGTGACTCCTCCGCTTTCTGTTGTTGATGGATTGACACTGCCACAACTGTTGCCTAGTGCCCCCCGCCTTCTGTTTCCATGGAAGTGACCCTCGTCGTGGGGGCAACTCTTTGCCAAAAATGAAGCCGCTGGGCGGGAAAAGCGGATATGAAAATCGCTTTAGAACGGGTTTCGGTTGGGGAAAAACTATGGCATGCCAGTCTCTTGCATAATTATGTTTATGGGCTACGGGAATAGTGCAGTTCTGTGCCGCTTCCTGTTGCTGCTGCTGCAATTAGGCAAACATGTCAGGTAATTATGGGCATGGGGCCATGGGGCATGGGCAAAAAAGGCAATCAGACAGACAGGCAGACAGGCAGACTGCCAGACGGAGAGGCAAATGGGGATGTCTGGAGGCGTTGTCGTGTGAAGTGGCATCGAGAGGCTCTCCCCAGATTGGCTTGATGACAAGCCACAAAAACGAATCGAATGTTGGGGCACCAAATGGGGCATAGAACTCCAAACTCAAACTCAAATTCAAGTAGCGCTCTTCACTTTGGAAAATTATAAGGTTCTGCCACTTGGAAAACTGTAAATGTAATGGGCTTTTCCCTCCCAAAGAAAACACACGTGCCAAGCATTTATCAAACGCATTTCACGCCTGCCTGAATCGAGGAGCGTACGACTAATGAGGGATCCCCGGGGAGGGCTTGGGCTATCTCTACGCACAATCCATCCAAGTGGAACAATACGATATATGTATATATATACTCGTATTCGTATAATTCACTGATGAATCAGCTGTCGTCCGCCGTTGAACTCCAACACATTCCACATGCGCGGCCCTGACCTTTTTCTCTTAATTGTTTTGGAATGTCAGAGGAGGAGGAGGAGGAGGAGGGGCGGGCAGTCGCCTGCTGCCTGCTCTCTGGATGGATGCGATAATGCTTTCGGCATTCAGTTAGTTCTCTCTCTGTTTCGGGTCTCATTTGCATGTGTCCCCCGACAGAAACACACAAAAACAGACCCTAAGGAAATTTGTGTAAATGAAATGTTTTGGGACCACTATACTCGTGGACCATGTGGCATGCGGCATGTGGCTTGTGGCAGAGGGAATGCTCTTTCCACAAATGAAACAGAACAACAATTCAGTGGAGATGTGTTTGATGCCCCTTTTCCACAACATTCATCGAATAAACGTATATCATTGGTTCCATGTACAAATTTCCCATAAATAAAAGGACACCATATCGAGTAAAACAAACAGCTAGAATCTCTGCATGTTCTTCTATAGAAAATACCTTTGAAATTCACTTCAAGAAATCTTTTTCCCGTGTGAGATTTTTTATATTTACTCTCCCATCACTCAAGGCATAAAAAACGCCTATTTTTCATTTAGAAAAGGTGTTGAAAGGTGCCTGATGCCATGAGAGATCGCACCCTTTAATGAAACTTGAGACTTAGAGTGCACCAGCGATCCCCTCCTTCCATACTCCCTGAAGGCCTCTACCTCCATTCCGAGGACAATCCATTTATGGTATGTCCTTCAACCATTTTCCAGGGGAATAGAAAAGAGCAAGCAAAAGTGGAAATTCTCTACACACACAAATCGCAGCGAATACTTCAGCCCCCAAAACTATTCTCCCGCATATGCATGATGCATTTTACATAACCGGCACATAACCATTCCCAAAACCACAGACCAGTGCCTCCTCCCTCCACACTCTCTCCTGGGTCGCTCTTCCATGTGGCATGTGGCACATGTTGAAGGTAAAACGAGAATGTTTCTACTGCCGCTGCTGCTGGCATCAACGTCAGAGAGACCCACCGAGCATGGGCATCTTCTGAGAGTGGAAGATGTGTGGCGCACATTAAAATGTGATTTATTTGAAAATGCCAAAACGGGGAAACTATTTTTGGAATGCAACCAAGAGTACAGGAAAAGCAGGGGAAAGCGGGGGAAAGAGGAAACGGGGAGAGGCATGTATATAGTGAGCGGAAAAAGGAAGTGCGCTTTATTTGTTTGCCGGTTCTGCTTTGAGGGTGTTCTCTCGAGTCTTTAGTTCTGCTCTCTCTCTCTCTCTCTCTCTCTCTCTCTCTCTCTCTGAGCCCCGAGGCAGGTGTGCATTATCGTATCGCACGGGGGGGCGGGGGGAAACAGAGCAAACCAGAACGACAGCTGACACTCTGCTCTTCTCTTTTTGGGTATTTGTTGGTCGGTTTTCGGTTCTCTTGTTCTCTGGTTGTCTGTTCATTTTCCAATTAGCATTCGGGTTTGCCATGAAAATCGTTAACTTAATTTGCAGGCCATTGCCATAGGCCCCCCCCCCCCCACACACACACACACAGACATACACACACACACATATTGTTGAGGTATTTTGCATGGAATAGAATGTCGCATGTCCCCTCTATCGGTTCTCTCTGTTCAGTCCTATCTTCTGTTTGAGGTCTCACAAATTCGTACGAAAATTCGCAGTCTGGAAGGTGTCTGTGGCATGTGGGTTGTACTTGTACTACTTTTTGGATTGCCTGCCTAGGCGTATGTGACCCACAAACTGTTACGAAAACTGTTATGAAACGGCTGTTCCACATTATCGTGTATTCCACTCCATGTAGGTGGCAAGCGAACACTTTAGGATCGGTGGAAGCAAAAGGTAGAAGCACTTTGAAGTGGGTCTGTTCTCTTCTGCTTAAAGAGATCTTCAGAGATTTCTCTCTTCTGTTTGAAGAGTTCTCCCATCTGTTCCTATAGATCCCTTTTGTTAGATCTTTACAGAGAGATTTCTCTTCCGGAACTGCATCTAATGAATCCTATAGTTGGGTTTTATTCTGTCATACCCTTATTTATAGACAGTGTCGTGCATCTTATCTGTGGGATAATTAGTTTGACATTGACTCGATTGCGAAATTAGTGTTATATGACTGTTATATACAACTGTAGATAGTATAACAGCTGATGCAAGCTTATTTGGTATGTTATAAAAATGATAAAAACTAATAATTGGTCTTCAGAGCTATTAAAAACCAAATACAATTTTCAGTCGGCTTCATGGCTTGATATAGTGTTATACACTATTCTGTTATACTGTTATATAAACTGTTATACACGCAGAAATTATTCTTGGAATGTATGACAAGTGAAACTATTCCACGAATTGCTATCCTCTTATAATAAGTGTTATAAAACTGTTATATGAATCAAATTTTCTTCACATTTAAACACTTTTTAACCAGAATAATTAATACATATACTTCTTTATGCTTTTTCCAATCAAAAACCACCGTCTGATAGCTGAAACCATCCTTAAAATCATTCTCCATGGTGTTTTACTGTCATAAAAACTGTTATACTCACTCAAAAAACCATCTCCTTTCATGCCTTTCATTCACAATCTTTCAAGTCTTTCAGCCCCGTCTAAGCCTGCATTTAAACGGTTTAAAAGTTCACCAACATTGCAGGCAGCAGGCAGCAGGCACCAGGCCAAATTAAGCACACATCCAACATCCAGCCATAGTCTCCGGCGACTGTCTCTCCCTCTCTCTTTCTCTCTCTATCTCTCCCTCTCGTGGCTCGCCGTCGTCGCTCCTTTTGGCCACCACTTCAGCTTTCATTCAGCTTCCAGGCAGTTGCCTTTTAAGGCCACTAGCTTCAGCAGAGGAGGCGTACAAGCCAGCACCCAACCGCCCACCCGCCCTACACGCTACACGCTACAGTTCGCGACATAATAAAGTCCTTTAACCTTTTGCTCGAGATTTCCCCTAGTTTTTTTTCTCTTTTCCATCATCTTTCTGCTAGGAACTTCCGCATTCACTGAATGATGGGTTTATGTAAGGCTAAGCCCTGAAAGGCACTCAAAAAGGTGGGGGGTTCCAGGGGTGGCTGATAGAATGCACATTTTATATTTCATGGATGGAAATTTAATTTAAAACTCAAATTAAATGCCACACATTCGATTGGTTTTCAAAAGGGGTGCCAGGGCGGTGAAAATGCAGTCTGTAAATATAATTAGTGGGGAAAGCCAAATGCATAGGACGGACTGTGGGCGATAGGAAATTATTGTAGAACCAGACTCGTCTCACATAATCATGACAGTAATTGGACTTTGGTGCTGGCATGGCCATTGTTGTCGCCCATGCATAAATTAGTCAGCATTCAGCGGGGGCAGAGGGGGAGTCTGAATCATGTTCTATGAGTATCTGCTATATGTATCTGTATCTTTTATATTATACGAAAAACACAGCTGCCGGGCCACGCAATAATTTCCACAACAAAAATAGAAAAATAAAGGAATCGGCATCCGAATCGACTCTGAAGATTAGGGCGCGGCCAGCGCTAGCCACTTGGCGAATAAATATCCAAAATATTCCAAAATTCCTATAAACAAAAACTCGAAACTCGTGCGCTTTAAATTCCAATATATTTTCGGGCTTTTTGTATGTTTTTGGTTCGGTTTTCGGGTGTTTCGGTTCGTTTATTTTTGGAATGAATATCGCAAGTTCATTTTGCACACAAAAACATTTTGCAAATGCCACAAAAACACTCTCTACTTGTCCGAATAATTAACGGCTTGTGAAAAATTGCACTGGCTACTAAGTGTAAAAATGGCTTTTGAAATCCATCGTAAAGAAGGAAAACAGAGAAGAAAAGAAAAAGCGTAAACAACAGACAATCGGTGGGGGATTTGCTTTATATAATTCTGAATCTGAATCTGATGATTTCTGATGAGTCAAGTCAATCCACAAAGAGAGGGAACCCATGTGACCAGATAAATACCAGGCTAAATGGCAATTTGTAGGCGTTAAATGATATTAAATCAGCAAATAAATCAAGTCATAATATTTGCATATTTTCTTGGAGTCTGAGAGATTTTGGATGATGTGTTTATAGATAGCCACAAAAATCTGCTTAGTCTCATCGAATCGAAATGGCCAAAAGCAATAGATAAAGTGCCTCTCATTTCACGTATATCCAAAACAGATTCGAGCGATCGAGGGGCGGAACCCACCACCAGAACCAGCCCCAGCCCCAGCCCCAGACCAGAGTGATTTCTGAGCGGAAAGCCGCCTATAAACAAGTTCCCGGCGAAGGCCAAACACTCGACGCAGAATATTTGGACAGAGGGGCGGACGGACACGCCCGATGGACAGTAAATCGAGTACTAAACAAGGCTGATGGCACCGAGGTGTGCCACAAAAGTTATTCCAAATCAAAATATCATCTAATTTCCAATGACCAAAGGGCGCTTTCCGCGTTCAGACAAATTTTAGGGAAATTAAACGGAAAACAAGACGATAATTTGCGACAATTAGAGCTTAATTCTATGCAATTTTTCTTAATCCCTCACCACGTACAACGCCCATCCACCCACTCACAAACACACCCCCACTGGTCTTCGTTCTGGAAAAAAACAAATAATGCCTGTTTACGCAAGGAAACCCGTGAGGGAAAAACCCAAAAGAAAAACGAAAAACGGAAAATTACACGCTGCGAAAAACAAATGCAAAACGAAATTAAAAGAGTGTGAAAAATAAATTGTGATTGTGGCGCAAATCCGAAAATGAAATAAAAATCAAGCGGCTCTAAACAAAAGAAAACCGCGAAATGGACTTTAAATTAATTAAATTTCCTGCTCCCCCGAGCAGTCGCCAGGGCAATGTTGCGAGAGGCGAGTGTGTCTGTAAAGTGGAGCAAACCAGAGGCGATATTGCGAGAGGCGAGTGTGGGGGGCGGCAAGTATTGCGAGAGGCCAGTGTGGCAGGGCAAAACGTCTCACAATCACACACAATATTGCGTGAAGCGAGTGTCTGCCTGTCTTTAATGGAAGACAAAATTCCGTTTTAATTTGAATAAATTACAGTCGCGTCATGGACAATGGAAAAAATGCCTGAGCAATGATCTCAGAGCCCCGGACAAACCAGCAACCTAGCAATCCAGCAACCCAGCAATCCAGCAATCCGACAATCCACTAAATGCCCAAGTATTTTAATTAATTTACCGTGCCTGGGACTTTGAGACTACCATTAGAAAGCGGTTACAAAGTATTTTTCGTACCAAATATTTCACAATTTGACTTTTTCCGCAAGCAGGTTGCATTTTCCAGGTATTTTTTCCTGTAGACAATTTTCTTTGACAACTGTGAAGAGAGTAGGGGACAAAGAAGAGGAGGTGCGGGGGTAGGTCCAATCGTTCAAGCAAAACAAATTGCTACAAATATGGCAAAGAAATTGTTTAGGCGGTTCCTCAAAAACAGTCCATCTATAGAGATAAGCCAAAGGAAAACAGGTAAAACCACGAAAAACATCGAAACTGCCACAGAGTGTAAATCAAAGAGAGCGCTTAAGCATAAGAGAGTTGTAATAGCAGCAGCAGCAGCAGAAGAGAGCGATCTAACAGAATTGGGCTCTCTCACATTACCTGTGTAATGTTAACAGCTCGTGGGCAGCGCTCATTTGAGAACTCTGTTAAGGGCACATTAGTAACAGAAACAGAAGTAACAGAAGCGCACTCTCTTTTCTAGTGATCCACGCTTTGCTCGCTTCTATGTAAATTTGCAGCAAGAGAGCAAAGTATGGACAGCTGAAATAACAGAATAACAATCAGAGAATGCTTCTGACCAAGGTGTATTTGTATAAGGTTAGGCAGGTGAGGCTGTTAAAAGATCGTGCGTAAGTGCGCATTGGCAATCCGCCGCACCCTTTCTTCATGTACTTTGAGCTGGAGTGATAGAGAAGAAGCTCTGCATTCTACTGCAGTAGATCAAGCAATTAGTTCTGTTAAGTAAACTTCTCTGTAATTGCATTTTGGCACACCTCCAAGCGGCCCCCACCCAAGTATTCCATATTCTTTCGCCTTCACCTTCTTTCGCCTCTACCTTCAGCATTTACAACGTCGTCGGGCCATAAACTGAATGAGAATCCAGAATTCCAACAACAAATATTGGAGGAGCACAGGGAAAACAAATCCAAGCGCACAAAAAACAATTGAAGGAAAGCACCGTTTGCTTAAAGCACATTAGAAACTAATTTGGAGAGCGAGTGGGTAAAGGGAGACGGAGAGGGAGGAAGAAGCACCGCTAGCTTGAACTTTAGTGTCTGTGTTAGTAATGTCGCCGGCTGTCATCGGTGTTCGGTGTTCGGCGTCTCTTATCAGCGAAACATGAAATTGTACAAGAAAAGATAAGCAAATAAATAGAGACGTAGTTTGTTTGGTTTACGCTTCTATTGTTGTTGTTGTTGCCTTTACTTATGCTTTCTTTTTGTTTTAGTTAGCGACCGAATATGGTCTGGAGTGGGAGGAGGAGTGACCAAAAGGAATGCGGGTATGGACTATGGGCTACCCTATGGAGACACCATAGAAAGCTTCTTCATGGCACGTGTTACATATTTCTTTCCCAAACAAATATACCCTGTACCATCTCTAGTACGAGTACCGTCTTTTAAGCTCTTGTCCACAGCAAGTGGCACACTTTACCCTCCTCCCTCCCTCCCAGAGACACAGACAGACAGGAGAGGGATTACCAACAGGGAGACGCACACACAGAACACACACAATCTGCTCTTCTCCGGGACTCTCTTGCTTATCGGAAGAGCAGACATCGGATTTGTTTACATTACATGTGAAAATAATGAAAAATTTAATTAAAGTTTATTTTGTTGTATGCCGGGGGGCACACCCCCATCTCCACCATCTCCATCATCATTTCTTCTCGTTGGCTCTGCTTTCTTTTTCTCGCACTGGATCCCGTAATTATTTTTTGTAGTATTATTATTCACATGACAACTGTCGGGCGCAGCAGCGACAAATTTCCGCAAGAGCAGGCAGCAGGCAGCAGACAGAGCTCGGAGCAAACTCCATTTTCATGGGATCGAAATAGTTTTTGGATTTGAGCGGAAATCACGGCGAAAGTTTTGGCATTAAGTGGGAGAGACAGACGTAGGAGGGAGACCAAGACCAAGTCCAAGACCAACTCGAATCCGAATTCGAATGAAAACCAAGAAGAGAAGCGGCACAGACGAAAAAAGAAAAAGAAGGCGCAGCTTAATAGTTTTTCTGTTTCTGTTTTACAGGGCAAGGCAGACGAGGGAGCAGAGCAGACACGAAAAAAGTGGGAGAGGTGCATAATAAAAGTTCAGCTTAGACGACATTCAGGTGCCCTTCTGGAAAACACTAGATTTCCAGTAGATATCATAATTCACATAAATATAATCCACTTCACCATTGTATCCCTTTCTCCAAAACTTTTACTTTTTTTTTAAATCTTTCTCTATTTAAAGTTTCAACCTTTGGAGGCCCCAGAAAGTTTTTTGTTTATTATATGACATTATTAATTATATTTATTAATCACGATCAGGCGATTTCTACAAAAAAATATCCGAGTACGTGAGTGGAAAAGCTAAACGAAAAGCTCAACATAGATGTATATCTTACATAAAAAAAATGCCAGCAGACATGGGCCAGGCCATCATAAAAACCACAAAAAATATTTCCCAATTTTATATATTTAGTCAACAACAAAAAAATATAATTAAATTTGAGAAAATTTCCAAGGTATACAAAAAAATATATATAATTAAATTGTACACTTTTTCCTATATATTAAATATCGCATCATAAATCAGAAAATTATTTCTTCTTTTCGGGAAAAATGTTTTAGAATGGAAATAAATTTTGTATAATCAAAAATCATCAAACACAAGAAAGGATGGAGAGATTCAGGGGCCAAGGTCTGTGATAAATTTGTAGATCTATCATCTCTCTCAAGGCTAAGCCAAACTTTAAATTGAAACTATAACTAAACCGCAGACTCCTCACCCACAAAAAGTGTTCCCCACAAGTCGCTTTCAGCCCAAAACCGCTCTCTAAGCCATGATGTTAATGGGTCAGAGTCGAGCAAAAAAGTGCCAAGTAAACATCGAGTTAATTGGGTCTCCCGCCCATCGCCCATCGCCCTTCGCCCTTCCGACTATCCGCAAAAGTAAAAGAAACCCAACCAAAGCCAACTTTTGACCAAAACTGTAGGGCTTTTTCCTCTAGTTATTAAACAAAAACCATCGCCCCATCAACCCAATGCCCCAACGCCCATCGCTCCATCGACTCAATTAACGTAATGAGAGAGAAAAACAGGCAGAAAAAACGTGAGAGCCCCAGAAAACAAAGGCCATCTGGAAGCGTAAGGGCGTGGTGGGGCAGGGACACACGACTCGGGGCATTCACACACACACACAAACACACACACATAACGAAAACTAAGGTCAAGTGGTCATTGTCTCTGTGGCAAGCAGCAGCAGCATCGCCGGGGCATCATCGCGCAAGTAATTTGTAGGAGCCATAAAAAACGCACCGAGCACCCAAGAAAATTGAGGAAAATGTGAGGCTGCTTTGAGGCTGAGAGGCGAGAAAATCCACATCAGTCATTGATTTATGCCCAAGGATTATGGAGGCAGGGAGGAGGGAATGTAATGTGTCGCCTAATAAATCAAAAATAAAGAATAACATCACGAGAGTACAGGCCTGGTGCCGCTTTAAGCCTCAGTCAGTGCTAAGCCGCTTAGACGGGGCCACCCGCAGGGCTGAAAGGATAATGGATATAGGAATTCTGATGATGATAGAGCACAGGGTACGAGTATCCTTCCTTCTATTTGGGGTCACAGAATCAGAAGAAAACGGAAAGAAAGAAGAGCGTCAGCGAGTATTAAAGTTGTCACAGTTCATTGAGCATTCCGGTGACGGGGGTGTTGGGCCCAGCAACCAAATCAATTAACATCCATAATGTCCCCCGCCCCCCCCCAAAAAAGACAAGATCAAAGTCGCCCATTGTCGCCGTTCGAGCGGAAACGGGAGCACACTTTGGGAGCAGCGGCAGTTCTTCAAGAGAAAGATTGCATCGTTTGCATAATTTTTCGTGCCTCTTCACAGAGAAAAAAATACGAGAAAAGAGACAAAGAAAAACAGAAAAACAGAAAGGAAAACACACAGTCACAGTCACAGTCGCTATAATCGGGGGCAAAAATAAACGAAAGGAATAGGCAACGAATTGGAAGTGCTCTTAAAGGAATGCAAATTCAATGGTATTCAAATTTCAGAGTGGAAGTAGTTGGGGTTTAAGGACAAGCTTTAAATGAAAGACCTCTAAGTTCTGATTGATTTTCCTCAGATTAAAGACATATATTCTTCCATAAGAAAAAGAGGGATATCCGCAAACAAACTAAAGTGAAAATTGATATAAAAATACCCCATTCCAATCGGAATAAATTCCTAAACAAATACTTATCTAATCAAAGCTCTTAACTTTTACCGATTTGAGCCATTAACCGATTTAAAAAAAAAACAAACAATCAAACCTAAGTTGGAATTGGTTTTGTTTTGCTTTTAGAAGACATTATCTAATCAAAAGAACTTGGACTAATAATAATAATAAACATATAGGGTTATTCCTCTAATATTCTTCATTTTTTAAATAGATATTCATAAATTGAAACATAATCTATATAATTTGTAATAACAAAACACTTCTTTCAGCTGATAAACCCCTTCAAAACAAAAGACTTCCCCAACCCCAAAGATGGGAGCGGCATGCCCCAAATACCACTAAGGGATGATAATGCTGCTGCTGCTGCTTCTGGCTGGAATGCTAGACAAAAGGCATCAAAACTGCGAATCCGAATAGGAAATAGTTTGCCACCCTCTAAAAACAGAAAAGGGAGAGCCAGCCAGGGGGTGTGGCAGTGGGTGCGGGTGTGGGTGTGGGATTGTGGTACTCACCAAAACATTCCTTTGATTCTCTTTATCCAACAGAAACTCCATGCTCTTGTGCGGTCTCCTCACGGATGCAATCTGCACACCGCCGGCAGCTGGCGAGGACTTGATATGGTGCCCGTTGACCACCACATCCCCATCGAGCAGGTCATCATCCGCATCCACATCGTAGGCGGCACTGGTCACATTCAGACGCTTCACCAGATACCGCTTGTGGGGCTGGCTCAGGGGATTGCAGGTGATGTCCATCAGGGAGCGCGTTTTGCCCGAGATGACCGTCTCGTGGGTGTCCAGATTCGTCTCAATCAGACCCATTTTACCGGAACCGGAACCATCCTCATCCAGTACGGGGGACACTTGCACGGGCACGGCAGTGACCATTGTGGGCCGCATTCCGGCACCGCCGCCGGAGCCGGCTCCCAGCTGATTGAACATTTGCGTCTTTTGGGCAACGGTGGCCCGCGAGGGCGACTCGGTGTCCCGCATCCTCGCCGCTTGCATGCCCGCCGACAACTGGTCCGCAAACTCGCGATACTGTTCCCGTTCGGCGCTCAGCAAGGCCTCCGAGGCATAGGCATGGGCATGGGCAGCACTTGCTGGCGCTGGCACTGGCACCGTTGGCGGAGGCGCATGCGTCAGTCTGGGCGGCTGTTTGGGCAACGGCGGCTTGCCGGTTACCACCTTCTGCAGTGTGGATGTCTTGGCCAGTGTCGAACCACTGTGCACACTCGCGGTGCTCGCCTCAGAGGCGTTGCTGTCGTCCAGCGTCTGCACATTGGCCGAGGCACTCCGTGGCGGCTTCAGGGGTATGTGTATGAAGTCCGCCGACTTTCCATTGCTCTGTTGCTTGGAGGCCTTCACGGGCGCCGCCTTGGTCAGCGGTGGCTTCTGTTCGAGCTGCTGCTGCTGCTGTTGCTTCTTTTTGCGCCTCAGGGAGAAGCGCAGGCCGTTGGCGAATCGGGAGAGGAAGCTCTTGGAGCTCGGGTGCTTGTCGTCTGTTTTGCCCGGCGACTTTCCACCCTTTTGTTGGGTGGGCGACTCCAGTGTACCACTGGCGGCGGGTGCCATTTGGCGACGATCCTCGCGCTCGTGCGGCGGCTCCTCCTCGTCGTAGCGCTGCAGCAGCTGCTGGGAGGCGTAGAGTATGTGGTGGGCGCGGTTGGTGGGCGGTTCACTGAGGATCGGCAGATGGAGGCTCAGGGGACGCTGAGGGGGCGCGGTGTCACGACTGGCGGAGAATGGCAAAGAGTGCGATGGCGATGGCGAGGGTGAGGTCGATGTCGATAACGGTGTCGATTGCGATGGTTGCGCGACGGCGCGTGGTTCGAGAATGAATGCAGTGCTTGAAACGGGCTCGTGTCGGGGCTCCGAATCGGGTTCGGCTGCGCCAGCGCCAGCACCAGCGGCTGCGGCTGCGATGTTTGCGATGTTTTCGTTGTTGTCATCGCTCTCTTCGGCATCGCTCTCTGCCCTGGCGATCGTTGCTAGACTCTCTTCGCCTGTTGCTCGCTCTTCTGCTGTTGCCCGCTCTTCCAGCACGATACTCACTTCGACCACCACACTCTCTTCCGGTTGCGTTTCTCTTCTCTGCTGCTCTTGGTTGTAGCGCGCCGCTATGTTCTCGTTCTCTTTGGTGTTGTGCATTACAGTGGCGTCCACATTGTCCATTAGCTCATCATCGTCATCGGAGTGGCCGGGAGTGTCGCTGCCGAGTCCTGGATCCTCCTGTGGCTCCTCCGAGGACTGCTCCTGCCAGCAGTACTTGCTGACCACCGGACAGAAGCTCACCTCCTTGCTGAACGAGTTCCTGGAGCCCGCTGGCAGCAGAATACCCAAAGGCTTGGGCTGATTCGCCGATTGCGGCAGCTGGTGCATCGATGTGTGGGCACTGCTCACGTAGATGTCGTCCTCCGTCTCCCCGTTGCTGTTGTCGAAGGCCGAGAGATTGGGCGTGCTGCTGACGAGGCTCTTCTGCTTGGCCGCCGCCGCCTGCGACTGGAAGCGTCTCTTGGGCAGCGCCCTGGGCGGCGGCACCTTCGTGGGACTCACCTCCTGGGCATCGAAATTGCACTGCTCCAGGGACTGGGCATAGGAGGTGCGCAGATTTGTGGGATCCTGATCGAAGGTCTTGCCGAAACTCGAAAAACTCAACACAGCCGCGGGCGGCAGGTTGGGTCTCTGTGTGGGCGTGGGCGTGGACGTGGGCGTAAGCGTGGGCTGGGCCTCTCCACTGACTTTTTTCTGGCGTGGAGGGGGTTTCCTGATGGTCAGCTGGACATGCTGCACCTGTGGCGGTTCCTCTGCCTCCAATTTGTGGGTGGAATCCACCTGATCCTCCGCTGCTGCTGATACTGGTCTGTCATTCAGGATGGACACGTTCTTGTCGTAGATCTTGCTCAGTTCATCCAACAGGAAGTTGCCCTTGCAGATGATCTGCTCGTAGTCCCCGCCGGAGAGACTGCTTCGATTGGACATCTCCAAGGGTTGACTTCTCCTATCAGACATGTCCAGCGGTTGGCTGTGATCCAAGGGTTGACTGTGTTCCAAGGGCTCTTCTGTGGGCTGACTTCTCTTCGAGTTCCTCTGCAGATCTCCCGCCTCTGGCTGGGTATCCGTGTAATCCAAGAGCGTTAGGTTCTGATAGCTGGCGTTCATGTAACCCGCGCCGGTGGATGCCGCCGCAGCAGAGGATGGAGCACCTGCGCCCAGTCCTCTCTTGCCCACGTTCCAGCTGCAGCTCCTGCGAATCCTTGGCAGCTGGCAAAAGTCCAGGAAGAAGTCGTCGCGACGCTCTTCCTCCTCCAAGTCGTATTCCTCGCTAGAGCTATTGCCGCCGCTGCTGTTGCTCTGGCAGTTCCGTGGCGCTGGACGATTGTGGCGCGTACGCGTTCGGCGTCGCCCCAGTTGCTGCAGCTCGTTGGGCAGGGACGTGGCCCCAAGGACGGGGGAGCAGTCTGCGGAGGAGGAGGAGCTGCTGCTGCTGCCGCGGCTACTCCGACTGCAGCGTGGATTTCCGCTGCTGGCCAGCACGTAGCCGTGTATATCGTTTTCCGCTGGGAAACACTTGGGCGACGTAGACGTAGACGACGACGACGACAACGACAACGACAACGACGACGGATCGATGGCGGCGTTGATGTGGCTGTGGCGGTGGCGACTGGTGGCGGACGTTGGCGATGACGATGAACCTCGCGGCTCGCGTATGTCGGGCAAACTGTTGCGCAGCCAAGTGAACGAGGCGGCGGACGACGATGAGGCTGCCGATGATCCGCTGGGCGAAGCCAGTGGCGAGGGCAGTGGCGATGGCGACGCCGATGCCGATGGCGATGATGATGCTGATGATGCTCTCTCCGTGCTGCTATTAATAGACCCCGTCGGAGAGAGAGGCATGGGCATGGCTGCTTCTGCTGCTGGCGCAGTAGCCTCCGTCGTAGTCTGCTCTATTTTCGTCTGACACAAATCATGTCCGCCATTGGAGTTTTTGGAATGTGGCACGACGGTTGCCGACTCCTCCAGCAGCAGCTCCTCCTCCTCCTCGCACAGCTTGTCGAAATTCTTTGGTATGGATTTAGATTTCTCGCGCCGCAATGTGCTTGGCTCACAGTAGCCGGAATCCTCCGATAGATTCTCCGCCGAATTCAGGGGTATACGCCGTGCGGCACCACCATCCTGCTTGCCACTCGCCGCTCCGCTGCCTTGGCAGGAGCTCAGGAGACTGTGGCCGCTGCTGTCGCTCGACGAGCTGGTGCTCGACTCGGAATCCGATTTGATTTCAGCCTGGAGGAGGTTCTTGGCAAACAGTTCCCGCTGCTGCTCTTCAAAGTTCAGTTTGTTGAGCTCGAAGTAGGTCTGATGCAGTCGCCCATCGCTGGACTCGTAGCGCTTCATCAGCGACAGGGAGCTGGCTGATCCCCGCCTGCTCTCGGGATTGCTGTCGCTGGCACTGGCTCCACCCATCTCGCAGTTGAAGAGCGAGGGCGAACTGTTGCCCAGGCTGTTCATGCTCTGGTGCTGTTCCTGCAGCGTCAGCTGCCGCTCCAGCGACTCAAATTGCACCAGAGAGGAGCTGCGCGACAGCGAGTGAAACGAATCATTGTCGGAGTAATAATCATCAAAGATCCCGCCACGACGACTGCCTGTGCTGCTCCTCTGGCCCTGACTGCCATAGCTATCCCGGGCACAGGCCTCCAGGGCCAGGAATCTCTCCAGACTGTTGTGCGATTCGGCATCATAGCGACGATGCAGTCGCATCTGCACACCATCCTCCAGACTGTGCGGCTGTTCGGGCTCCTGGCAGCGTCTGGGCCGCTTGGGCGGGCAGGCAAAGTCTCTTTCCGAAATGGCATCGATATCTGGAAAGAGTTTCAATTGATTATTTCGGTTCGAAATTAGTTTTTTAAAGATTTTGCTTACCTTTTGTCACTTCGATGCGTATTACGGAACCCGTTTCGGACTCTGTGGAGCTCCAGAAGCCACCGCCACCGCAATGGCCAGTGGAGCCACGATGCTGCTGCTGCTGCTGCTCGTGATAGCCATTCCAACTGTTTTGTGCATGCTCCTCATCCTCGCTGGTCTCCTCCATGATGGGCTCCAGCATTTGCCGGGAATTCGACAAGTAAATGGCATCTGAAAGATACAGAAAAAAGATAAGTTAATTGTCTCTGCTCTCTGCTTTCTTAGTGCCCACTTAGCATCAGTGCCTGCCATTTGCGCATCTTCATGGGTGGAAGAACCATCTCCAGCTGTGACTACAACAAAACTAAAACCGAGAAACCAAGCGACAATCTGTCAGAGTGCCACAAAAGAGGCACAAGACTCTCGCAGTTCCTATCCCTGTGCCCTATCCCTGCCACTGCCTTCTGCCACTGCCACTGCCTTCTGCCACTGCATCTGTCTGTCATCCAATTCCATTTAGCTGCAACTCTCGATCTTATCTGCTCTACTGCGGCATTATTCATGCCGCTTAATTATGCAATTTATTAATAAAGTCGCATAATGGCAGGGCATTCAGTGCAGACGGACCCCAGGCGGCTGACCCAAAGGCAGAGATGCCACTGCCCCTCCCCTCTCCTCACCTCCCCTACTTACCTTGCTGCTCGAAGCTGTTGCCGAAACTGTTGCCCAAACTGTTCCATGTTGTGGGTGCATTGCTCAGATAGCCAGCCAGATCGAGATGCTCCATTTTCTCCGAGGGTTTTCTTCAGTGTTTTTTTGGCAAGTCTTTTTAGCACTCAAGTCTTGGTCAATTTCAATACGTTGCTTAAAGATATATCTATCGTTTGATGCAATGCTTTAGCTTTAGTTCTTTCTAGTTGCAAGTATCACATCGGTTCGGGTCTTCTATGCTGTAGCTTCTGCTTCTCTCGTTCGTCAGTTTCTCTTCAGTGAATGTGAATGCGAATGTGAATCGGAGTGTGAGTTTGGGTGTGAGTGCATCTGGATCGTTGTTTTAGAGCACCTTCCATTGCCATTCCATTCGTGTTGCCTTTGCAGTTGCTTTGCTTTTTGCTGTCTCTGCAATTCGGTGGCAGCATTCGGAGTACAGAATTTTGTTCTATTTTCGATAAGCGAAAACGATATCTGTACGAAAACAGAGAAGAGACAAAGGGGTGGAAAGGGGGAGAAATACGTTAGTTCAATTGTTTGCGATAAGAATTGAGAGTCATATGTATGTAGGTATGGGTATATGAGCTAAATAATATAAGTTGGGTTAACAATAGCCCCTTTAAATATTGTTAATTCTATTCTGAGATATTTGGGATCTTTTTGAATTACTTTCAGAGCTGTATTGTATTCATAACAGACTAAAAATACACCCAAAATTCATAATTCCCACTAATTAAAGTTTTTAGAACACTTTAGCACACTTAAATCTTGAAATCTGAACTAAATGCATAATTTAGACACATTTGTAAAATTTGTATACACACTTAAAAGGATATTAGAATTTTCAAAACGTTTTAAATATAAAAAAATGTTCGATTTAGGCTTTTTAAACTTTTTTAGCACACTTTAACACAGCTATAGCTACAAATAGGAGCAAAACACATTATTTAAACATATTTCTAAAGTTTTCATACGCCTTTGGAAGGATATTAAAGTTTCTAAATGCTTCATTATCATCGAAATTGGAATGTTTTAAATTATTTATAACTTATTTGGAGCATACATAACCTGAAATCTGGGCTAAAAACATCACTTAGATGCATTACTGTAGATTTCAGGCACCCTTTTAACACTCAAAATACCCCTAATTATCCTATTTAGACATCAAACTTCTCAACAACTCGAATATTGACTAATTGGACCCCTACATGGCGTTCTAAAACATTAGTGGTCATTAATTATCTAATTTGAAAGTATTTAGAGCTTTGAAACCTCGTACTAAATGTTTTTCCAAAGACCTAAATAGCTTAGTAGCTCTCCCATTGATCCAAGTGCATTTTTGGACCAATAACTTTTTATCTAGCTCTAAAATATATTTATTGCTCCAAAACATCGGTGCTCATTAATTGCCTTTTAAACTTCGCACTAAATGATTTTCCTCAAGTTCTAATAGATTTTTCCATCCACTTAATGGCTTCTACTCAATCTCCCATCGATGCAAGTGCGTCAATGGAATAAGAACTATTTTCGAATTGTGCTTTAATGCAAGGGATACTCTACTCAATCGATTCGACAGCCCAATCTCCTGCCCCGTCCTCCTGCCATTGCAGTGGCAGCATATCATGGTCGGGCATTGGATTTCAATTGAAATGTTTCTTTAAAGAAATTGGTTGTTTTTTTTTTGCTGCTGCTGCTACTGCTGCCTTTTCAGCCGTTTTCGGCTTGGATTGTGTTGTGAAACGTGTGTGTGTGTTTCCAATCTGTTTATAAATATCCACTGAAGTTTACATAGCGGAATTGTGAAATAAATACGTGTACGGGTACACACACGGATGCCCCAGTGACGTTAGCGCAAATATTTGTTGTGTTCTGCTGTGCCCCATCCCTCTCCCTGTTTACATTTGGCGCATCATTTAAGCTCCCAGACTCCAGACGTGGCCCCCCGCCCTTTATGACATTGAAATGGGGAATCGGAATCGATGCAGAATCTGGGTTATCAGCATTTATACTACAGAATAATCAGCCAGAGGAATCTGTAAATTGTAAAACTGCAACTGGAGGCAATATGTGTGCAAAACAATTTCAGATTTTTGCAATATTTTCCTACGAGTACTGTTGTTGCACCACTCGAAGGCGGTTGGTTCGCCTACTGAATCGCCATGCAGCTGGCCGGGGTGTTCCGGGGAGCTATTTTTGATTTATTTTTATAATTTCTGCCATGTGCACGAGTACATACTTTTACAGAAATGCTTATTAGCATTTGATTGGGGGCAGGGAGGCTGCAATTAAAGACACCCACATGGCCGGCTCTAGGGGCGGTGCATTATCCAACGTTGCACAGGTGCAACTTATAGGGTAAATGCCACTCTCCAGGTTTTCCATGTTTTCCATTTATCCAAAGGCGGGAGAGTCATGAATCTCGAAAGAAATGTGTGGGTGAGGCGTACTTAAGTGTGATTAAAGGTTGCTGCAACTTTTATTTATAGATTTAACTTCTTAAAAGGTAATGAAAACGTACTATTTTTTTTATTGGGGAGAGTTTGCTCGAAAGATCAATTAGATCTTTAGAAAAACCTCTGAATACAAGTGTTTTAAACCTCCTAAGGCAGAATAATCATTTAGACCGCTGGGAAACCCATTTAGGACAGAACTTAACAGCTGTGAGTATCTTTAAAATATATTACTATTACACTGCTGTTGTACAAGACCCATAAAGAGGATTACGAGTCACCAACAGTTTTAAACACTTTTAGATCCCATTTTAAGTACGTTCGAATACCTCAAATACGTTCCAAACTAATTTAATACACAAAAATACGTACATAGAAGATCTAAACTCCTTTAGATCACCAATTTAGTTGCCTAAGCAGTTAAAAATATGTTCTAAACTAATTCAGTCCATTAAGTTTCAAATTCCTAAATAATAGTTAGTACACACATATAATAGACCTCTTATATACCTTTTTAGATCAACAAATTTGTGGTCTAAATATAAAAAACACGTTCTAAATTCATTTAGTACACATATAAAGAACATTATCATAGCTTTTTTCATAATTCAAGACAAAATCAAACACTAGATGATTATGTTATGCCAAAACTAGTGCCTTCGCACATTCATTGCTTTGATCTATATCTGATTAATAGGTCAAAACACATTTAGCACACATATTTAGCACCCCCTACGTAAACATTTCCATTGGCCCAATCAGAGAGCGGAAACCCACTGACGACCACAACAGCTGAATGTTTTCATCTAACACTTTAGCACCAGTTTAGAACGCATTCATTTTTCTCCATTCTGCTTCCCTTTGAGGAAACAGTTTTCACTTTCTTCGCGCCACTTTCCCCCACGCGTCATGGCTGTGTCATAGCTGTCGGGTATGTGCAAGAAATATCACTCTAATTAATCATGCAGATGAGATGCTACCATATTTAGATGTTTTGGCATGTAAACAAAAACTTTGACAGCTGTCCAAGAAAAACAACAGAAGAAAGGGGTGTCATCAGAAAAGGCAGCAGAGGAAGAGTGCCTTAAGAGCGTGACATCAATCATTTATCTGGTCAGCTTATCGCCCAAGACTATGCCCTCGTGTCTACATGGAGTGCTCATACAGAGATAGAGATATATGGAGTACCTATACTGCGAGATATACCAGACAAGAGCAAACGAATATGTTTTTTTTTTCTGGTTTAGTACATGCTCTAGTAGATTCTGCAAACAAACAAAAATTAATTGTAAAATATATGTATACCCACCGATAAGATACGGGGGGGACTACAATGTTGCCATTGGAAAATCACTGACAAATCGACTGACAAGACACCCTGTATGTGGTGGCACACAGATAAATATAAATCGGAAGTTGTTTGCTTTGGGGCTTTGCTCAACGCATCCATCAAAAGGTGGAACGACTAAGCCCCCTACACATTGGAGGTGAACTTTGGAGCCTGCAAAAAGAAACATGAATAAAAGCAAGAGCCAGGCATGGTCTACGGTTGTGATATACCCTCGAAGATTGGACATGATATAAGGTGTGCTAGAACTTTGAACATCGATAGAATAAGAGAGGCACTTGTCACGATAAATAGTGTGCTATATATTTTAGTAGATCGTCAGATCAAGAGAGACTTTTGGCATGACATCAGGTGAGTTATGCCTTCGAAGATCGGCAGTACCTGCCTCTCATGATCCTATCCATTCCAGCATGTTATTTACCGCTTTTCTTGCACCTTTCCAGCGTCATGCAGCAGTGCCCCTCGGTCGATGTAGCTTTTCTGCCAAATATAGCTTCTGCTTAGTGCCGCTTGAGTCATTTCATGGTCCAATCATTGCACTTCAACGTCCTAACAAGATCTTCTATACCTTCAGAGATCTATAACTAGAACGATAGAAACTCTCTTCCCCATGTCATAAGGTGTGCTCTACCTTCACAGATCTGTAGAATGAAAGACACTCTACTCTTCTCAGGGCTTTGATCAATTGAAACATTGTCACTTGTGCCAACATACAAGTCATTCACATTTCGCTTCGAATAAAAAAAAGCGACTAGAGAGATAAACAAAAAACCAAAAAAAAAACCAAAAAAAGTTCACATGCCAACGTTAAACGAAATGCGTCACATTTCAGACTCCTCTATAAATAAAATGCTTAAAAAACCCAAACCAAAAAGAAGACCTCAACCACCGCACACAACAGTCGGCTACGCTCCGATAGAAGGGCATGCAGGCCAGGAGAGACTGTTCTTAGAAAAGCATAAATTATTTTATAAGATAGGTAAAAAACTACGCAGACAGAGAGAGAGAGAGAGAGAGAGAGAGTGAGCGAGAGATCATTGCGGAAATCTCGGGGTGGAAAACTATGGGATGGGGCCGTAGCCATCTGGCTTTCTTGGCCCGTACCAAGCCGCCGTTGATCTTACGAGTAATTGCAAAAGTTCCACGAGTTCATGTGCCCCGTGCCGCCTGCCTCCCCCCTTCCCCCCCCCCCCCCCCCTCATCTGCCTCAAAAATATGCAGTTATAAATTGTTTTATTTTGCCCCTCTTTTCCGTATCGCCTGCGCTGGCCAAAGATCGGCCTCTTAGCCGCATGGCCACGCATTGTACGATAATTTTTACACACAGATCCCCAAACCGAACCGATCCTCTGTTTATTTTGGTTTCGTTTCGGGTTTTGTTCAATTTCTTGCCCGTTGGGCTTTTCGTTTCGGCCTTTCATAAACACAACACAGCAGAAACAAAAAAAAAAGCTCAAATGAAATATTGGATATATGTACGGAAAACGCTTGCTTTTGGGCTGTTCGATGAGTCATTCCGTTGTACAATTGCATATCCGATAAGCTCTACGTTGCGATATTCTTCGTAATATGCCTAAATAGGCAAGTAAATATACATATGTATGTATCTACTATATGTAAACATGGAGGGTCTTTAGGTGGAATTAGCACATTTAGCACACAGCATTTACAAAAGGTTTTGGTGCAAAATACACCTTGAGTAAGGTGGAAATTCCATTTGTTTATGTTAAAAAGAGCAAGGGAAATGCTGATTTTGCAAATATACATAATCTTTTGAGTGGTATTTTGTGGTTCACATACATATGTTTTTAGTACATGTATGGGAAAGATTGCAATTGATTTAGAGAATTAAAAATATCTTTTTTATATATTAATCCCTTTATTCCTAAGTAGTAATAGTAGAGAAGGTGCTTCAATAACCAGAAATAGGTTTTGTTTGTATTATAAAAATTATAAATAAGTTTTATTTTTTATTTTTATTTTTAAAATTGCTAAGTGTATTTTAATTCTTTATTTATTTGTATAGTTAAAAGAATAAAATAAAAATTAATTATTGATTTTTATTATGAAAATTAAAATTAAAACATATTTCATATTTGTATAATAAAAATCAATAATTAGTATTTATTTCTTGATTTTTATTATAGGAAATTATACCTCTTACGATCGCTGATTGAAACATATTCAATGAATTTATTTCAATTTAAAATGAAATTTTTAACGAAAATGCACCTCAAAAATTTCAATTGATATTACCAATTCTTAAAAATGATATCCTAAACTCTTTTAGTACAGTTCACATTTATTCTTATTTATACTTCCAAGTGATTTCAATGGAAATACTTTCTTCAGACTTTCAGACGTCATTTCCTATAAAGAATATTCGATTTAGATCACGTAGACCATGCTTGAAAAAATCTTTTTACAGCATTAATCTTTGGTATTCTTATAATACACATGGATATATGTATATTCTTCTACAAAATTCTACAATATTTCTTCATTAAAACTAAAAAATCAATCAATTTTAAGCCCTATATTCCACGTTTTTTTGGTACAAGAACACACCATTTAGATCACGTAGCTAAAGCCTCCATAAAATCATTTTACCACCCACATCCCTAGCACTCTCTTACCACATACTATATCTATATATATCTATTGAAGCGAATCGAATAGAAATCCATTTTTTTTTTGCAGTTCGCTGCCAGTTGAAAGAATCTTATCTTTTGCGGGGCGTGTAAACAAATGTTTACATTTCTTAATTACCCATTTGCAGGCCGCACCCTTCTGGGGAACCTTCGATGGTAGGACCCCCGATCTCTGCTCACCTGTGGTCGTTGAGAAACTGCTCGTTCGTTTGTTGTAATCCCTTAAACGGTGTGCTAAAAACCGAAAACGTTTTTAACACCAAGGCACTAACTGAATTTCGTATTTAGCTCAATGTGCAATTACAGCCAAGAGGTAAATGTCGTATGTATGAATATATATATGTATATATTTTATATAGGGTATGGTTATCGTGGAGTGCACACAAAAACACACTGAAAAATGGTATAATATTGTAGTAAACCAAAATATAATAATCGTGCGGTGCCGCGGCCGAGTGTGATAAGGCGGAAAAAAAACCCAAAACAGCGGCACGTCGTCGTCGTATGGCTATCGCCGGAAACTAGAGAGTCGTCCGCTACGCTGCGCGGTGCCTCGTACTAACGGGGTTCTGTAATCTTGTTGCCAATTTTTCTGTGCTCTGTGTTCTGTGTGCTTCGTGCTTTTTAGTACATGTGCTAACGGGCGACTGTTTAAGCGGTAAATGTGCTAAAAGTAAGCGCGCGCGCGACACACCAACGAACCACTCAATCGACCGCACCGCCCCGACCGACCGACCGACCGCAGCAGCGTCTGGGGTACGTTTGAGTACTAGCAAAAACACAAAAACACACACACACACACACACAAAAAGACTCCGACTCAGAGACTCATTCGGGAGGAGGCGTCAGCGATACTCGGCGACACACGATCATAATTCTTTTGTTTCTGATTTTATTTACAATTTTTTCATATTTTTCAACGCAGCGCTGGCCGACGGCAGCGTCGGCAGCGATTGCAGTCGCGAATCGCCCATAAATCCCACGAACCATAAATAAATATAAATTTTCGAAAATGGGAAGTTGGCGCGTAATCCCCGCATCATTTTTTCAATGATCTCTTACCACATTTGAAGAGCTGTCTGGTTACGCCCCACCATTCCACCATGCCACGCCAAACTGACAAACCAAACTGATCGTTCCGTGTCCATCGGATTTGTTTGCATAAAACACCAAGGAAAACATTTTCGACAACAATCGGTTCTGGTCTGGTCAGCGATAAGACCTTATCGCTTACAATGTCACTGGCTTAAGGTTTCTTTTGGGCCCATTATCTGGAGAAGGCCCATTGGACATTGTGACGAATGCAATCACAGATAAACGGGGGGTCTAGGCCAACAATATAAAGGGTCTGAAGAGTGCACCCTGTGCAAGAGGAATTCAACAAAGGATACAAGTTTTTCCAAGATGAATAATTTGTGGAAAAAAGCTTTGGAATCTATTACACCTGGTACTCCGTTTCTTTATATAGAAACTTGATCTGCTTTTGCAAAATCGCGTGGCTTTAGCATTACCAGGTGTTCAAATAACCAAACGACATAAAGGTGGTTTCTACGTGTTTTGTTCATTCTGTCTAGACTAATGATCCGATTCCAATGCGATGAGTGGTATCCAGTGGATATGATCATTCTGCATTTTCGGTTTATTATTTTTGTTTTTAAAAGTTTGGAGCCACGAAAATTCTTCTTTCTATCTTATACGCTTTGAGAACCGGATATAATACCCAATGAAGATTGAAAAGAGGCTTGTCGTAGAGCCTATGATTATTATTATAATCAAAAGAAAAGTTATAATTTTAACTGTAGATAATCCTGAAATAAAGAGACTGCTAAAACCCCAAATAAAACCCTAAATGATCTCCAACGAATGGCTTTCGAAGTGCACCTTCAGATCCACACGCTCTCTAAGCCCCTCGTAAGCTTCGTTTAGTCTCCGATCCTAACTTCACGCCAATCCTCCAGTCCCCAAGTGAACTCAAAACTGTTCACACCTTTCGCTGCTGGCTCCATCATGTAACTCGCACCGAATTCATTTTACATTTTCGTTACGTTTTTTCCTCTTGGCATTATATATTTTTTGTTTTTTTTTTGCGCCAACGAGTCAAAGTTGAAAGTGTAATAAACTTGCGTGTGAAACGCACCAAATTCGAACAAAAGGCAACCCATTCGCTTGGGTCTGGGTCTGGGGTCTGGGGTCTGGTCTGTTTTTTGCACACCACTCCAGATGTCTAATTGACTTTCACTTTCCATCCACTCTGTGACTCAGAGCGACGAATGGATGAATCTCCATTTGATTCGCGGTTAACTACAGTCAGCCTCAGCCACGAACAACAGAGCACAGATTTTCAGATTCATTAACATTCAGTTTTCGCAAAAGTCTGAGAGACTGTGAGAGATTGGGGGCTGAGGAGACGCTAGTCTGCAATTGCAATCACAATCGCATCGCAATCGCAATAGACTTTTAGATTTAGTGGGAAACCAAAAACTCCTACAAACAGCAAAAACAATAAAATAAATAACTCCGGGTTTTCGGCTATATTACGACTAGAAGATACCTAGTAGTGGGTAAACAATAATTTAAGAGAGATTTATCAGGCATTTAGTTTACAGAATATGATCTATCATTGAGAAGAAAAGGTATGGAAATTCTTCCAATGAGAATTTTGATAAAAATGGAGACTATTCTACCAAATTAAGAAGCTATTTTCCATTATAATTAATGGAATTACTTAAATCTTATGATTTTGTGCAGAGCGGTTGATAATAGCTGTACATATTGCCTTTGATTACATGGAAAGACCAACTTTGAAATTGTAGACAGTCTAAAGATTGACTCCTCCGACGATCCCTAACAAAAATATACATAAACATTTATTTGAAGGGAAACCCTTACTTCTGCCAGTACACTCCTCTACTCTTCAATTACTGGGTACCAAAAACTCTTAACACAATTGTATAAACATACATTTTGGTGGGTCTTTCTTCACTTTTTTTTGGTGGTGTCTCTGTGGGGCATCGTTTGCGAAATTCGTGAATTGCTATAACCACAATTCTCAGTCTCAATCTCTGTCTCTGTCTCAGAGGCACACTGTGTGCAAAAGGTTGTTCCCTACAATTTTCCCAACTTTCAACAATGGGTGGCGGGTGGGGGGTTACCGCAGCCGCAGCCGTGGCGTCGAGCAGGAAGTAACCGCAAAAAGTGAATGCCATGAAAAAATGTCTGGCAATCCTACAACTTACGACTTAGGTGGGTCTCTCAATGCACATTAATTGATCTGTAGTCTCGAGTTTTTGTTTCTTTCTTTATTTTCCATTGGCCACGCGCCACGCCTACTGTTTCACTTTTGTTTCGTTTTTGTTTATGCAAATTTTTAAGCTTTTTCTGTAGTTTTTCTTGTTGCTTTTGTTGCTCATTATAATTCATATTTTTCTGATTTTCTGCTCTAATGAAATGTTTTGTTGGGAAGCCGCCGCGCCGTTGCAGCAACCTTGTGGCGGAATTGCACTAGACAAACCATATTTTTTTAAGGTATTAGAGAATGGAATTAATTATGGAATGGTTTGCTGATTTCTTTTTGGTTTTGCTAATGATCAAGGCTTAGATTTCTGGGGCTCACTGTTGGGGTCTAGGAGAAAGGAAATGATTCTGGAATGGTTTGCTGACTTTTTTAAAGGTTTTATTTATGTTTAAGATTCAGATCTATAGACAAGACTGTTGAGATCTTGTGTAATTATCTTCCTGATAATTTTAGCAATGGTTTAATATTTCATTGTTGTTATTATTATGATTTATTATTAATTAATCTACCATTTACAGAGAAACTCCCACAGAAGATAGCTAAATCGCACTCTCCTTATCTTCCTCAATTTGGTTGCTTAGTGTAATATTTTTCTCTTGGTTATGGTCTAATAATTTTCTAACAATCTTAAATTTTTGCATTTTCAAACTTGTGTAATTATGTTTTGATTCCTGTTTTATCGGCTGAGCGAGCCGCTTTGCGAAAAGTGTGCCAATCCACTTCCAAATACATTCCAGTATATGTACATATTTCTCGCAGTGTATGTGGTGACATTTGAGACAGAGAGAGAGAGAGAGAGAGAAATATATAGAGATCCCGACGAAACGCTAAATCACTTGAGCAAACATCAACAAAAGTTCGTGGGAAAACCGCAAAACTTGTTGCCAGAGATTCGAATCGATTGTCGCGCTCGATTGGTGTTTATAAAGTCACTCGAACTCAAATGTTGTCGTAGTCGTTGTCATTATGCAAAAATTCCAATTTCGCAGTCGATCTATAAGCACATTGTGTTATACGTACACCTATATATGTATTTGTGGCTATAAGTCATCGTTCTGTATGGCTTTGTTTTATATATTTCTGCCAGAGAACGAGTTTTAATGCGTTCTAATAAAAGGTTTGGAAAGATTTTACAAGTTGAAGGTGGGAGCGTTATGGTTTTACAGGTGCTAATCGATTATGGGAGGTTTAGATGGAAGAAATGACATAATATCCATAAAATCAATCATTTTAACTTTTTTGTAGGTTAGGAATGTTGGAAGAGCATGAACTTATAGGTTAGAAATGATGGAATGGAACACTCCACACGTTTAAAAGATCGACTCAGTATTTTAAAAATATGAATCTGTTTGTAAAACGTAGAACCTGGAAAAATGATTAAAAGTAAAACATAAAAGAAAATGGAATAGCTTTGTACAGAGTGTTCTTCGAGGTCTGTAATGGAATGAAACTATAATCCCATGTTTATTTAAATGTCTGTGCGATTCTACACTATTTTTTGAGGACAGGAATATCCGTGTTTATATCGATTCCCTCCTAAAACACATTTTTCGAAACTGAAATGGAGAACAAGGCTGTTTTTTGATTTTTTATAAACATTTATAAAGAATTTCACATGTTTTCGGGAAGCTGTTTGTCAATAATTCTTAAGAATATATTTTTACAGACCCAGACTGAAGGCCTTGTGGATATGACTTTCAATTGTAACTTGAGATTTATATTAGTCTCAAATTTTATAAAATAAAGTAAAATTAAAATTATTTAAAGTTCCCTCACCTTTTTCTCTTCATTCCAAAGTCTCATTTCAAATTCTAAATATACTTTAATAATTTCCCATAATTTATAAATAGAAATTTCTTCATGTGATCCCACCGTTTCCAACCCATTTACGATGCATGCAATTTGCATTACAAAATATGTATATGGAAAAAAGCAATTAAATTCGAGTAAAAAAATACGACTTGGAGAACCGCAGCAGCAAAATGCAGAAGCGTCTCGAAGAGGGCGTGTGGAAAGGTAGTAAAACCGGCAAAAAAAAAAGAAGAAAAAAACCAACAACGTATCTTTGTATCTTTTATTGCGACACACTGCAAGAGTGACTCGAGAGACGACTCGATTTGAGTGTGTGCCAAATTCGCAGGGAAGTGGCACAACAGCCAGAAAAAAAAGATGATTGAAAACGGGAATGAGAGATAGAATGACGCGTCTGCATTCAAGATGAGAGCTGGACACGCCTCAGCGCATGCGCAGCAGCAGCAGAAGCAGCAGCAGCAGCACCGGCAACCCAACAAAGTGCCACTTAAGAATACACTCAAACTCGTACTCGTGTCCCAGCAAATGAATGAATGAATGGCCGACAGTCAGGCAAACTGGCAATTCCAGATGATAAGACGAGTTAGACAGACATACAGAAAGATATACGTAGGAGAGCCATCCACATTCAGAGGGAATGACGAAAGTAGGTGGGCGTTTAATCAACGGCTTCAGACGGCATGGGAGGGATTGTGGATTGTGGAATCGAAATGGGGGATTCAGTGGCATGCGGGAAGGGAACGAGGGCTCTCAGGAACGTGGGTGCAGCTCTCTGGGCAGCGATCATTGGTACGTGTCCCGGTTGCACAAATCAAACGAAATCTCTCTCTCTCGCTGCCACAGACCGTAAATTAAGCTCAAACTTTGATTTGAATTTTTATTTCTCGCTGCCTCTCTCTCGGACCCATTCTTGGGGTCTCTTTCTGTGGTCTCTAGATGGGAGTTTTTCTTTTCTGCTTTTAGGTGGCAGCGTGTTTTGTGGGAACAAGGTCATACGAAAATGCTTTTTGGAAATTAAGTTGTTGTCAACTTCTTTGGGTAGAAAATGTGACAACAGCCGGAGACGAGACCGACCTTCCAAAGTGTTTAGCGGTTGTGCTGGGAAGCAGGCAACAGAGAAATGGCTTTGTCTAAGAAAAGAACGCGGAAACTGTTCAACTGTTAGTCGATTAGGCAGCAAAAGATCCGGAAATTAGGCTAGATTTTAACCCAAAAACAGAGAGAGGTTCTAGAATCATTAGGAGGAGTACAAAACTTGGAGGTACTGAAGCAGGTCTTCAGATCGAATGGATCTGTAGAATGAAACATCATATTTAAGCCTAGAAATATTTTTGAAATACAAATATAACATCTCTATATTATTTGAAAAATGTTTGCGTCGTCATCCGAGCTTTCATTCATATCGTCGCAAGCGAGCGAAGCGAGTGAGCTGGGGTTGGCTCACGAGTGAAGCTAGTGTGCAGTTCCCTTCAAGGAGAAATCTTAAATCACTTAATTACAGGGCAGTAATAGCATATATATTCCTCAAAGATTATCTGGCAGATCATCTACAAAAATACACAAATATCTTTGAGTTCTTCTTTCCACAATTTAATTATTCAATAATAGTCCACAATCTATCCAATAATTAAGTCTAAGAATAACACTTAATGGGATAGTAAACAACAAAGATATATATCTCCGAAAAAGTAGAAAGTTTTGGTTCAAGAAAAACCCAAGAAAGATACATGAAGAAGCATAAAATAAATATAAATAGAATACACAACAAAAACGATTAAGACCAAGGGATTAAAATACATTTTACTGCGCAATTTCCCAATGATCGTTGAACCATAAAAAATTGATAATATTCGTAATGAATATATCTAAGCAACAAAGCTGAATACAGTCCCCATATCTTTAGCACTTAATAATTGTCTCGAATTTCAATCAAGAGATTCCACAAATCTCATGCTCGTGCCATTCAAAGCTACGTGATGCCGCTCATAAATTCATATCGCAAATATTTGAGTGAAATTGTTAGAAATTAACCATCAAATTGTTAGATAAACACAGCCAAAAAAAATACAAAATAAAACCCAAACAAAAACGCTAAATAGCCCAAACATAAAGTGTTGTGTGTGTTTTATTTATGGGGCAACAAAAAATGAGCAGAAATTACATAAATTATGCAAATTGAGGCCAAGATAGTCCCCAAAAGAGGAAGCTTAACAAAACAGAAAGAAAGAAATCGGATCGTGTTCGAAGACAAGCAACACCTACACCCACAGAGATTCCCCTCAAAGACAGAGCCAGAGCCAGGGCCAGAGCCAGGTGTCAAAACTGGAGACTGTGACACAAGCCGAGAGAAATACTCAAATCATTTCGATTCGATGCGGCCGAGAAGGAGCCGCCGCCGAGTCATTTGTATACATTGCCACCTCTTGAATGGGTGAAAGTCTGTCTCTGCCACACAATCACAAACACAATCACAGTCCCAAGACCCCACTCAATCAAATGCATTATAATTGCCAGCAAATTAACAAAATGATTTTGCAATTGATTGAAGAGACAGAGAGACACACCACCGCCCCGACCCGCCCCATGATGGGATTTTGTAAAAGTGTGGCCAATCCCAGAGCGGAAGTTTCCCAAATATATTTAACACATTTCAAAAGAACCGCTCGCATTGGTTGAATGAACTCTCCAGCCAACATCTAGCCCCGGCACTCCAAAAACTAATCAAATCTTAACCAAAAACCATTACCACAGACTTCGGTTCGGGCCAAGTTCTTCTGCTCTTCGTTTCGACTGAAATCGAGACTTTAATGGTCCGAAAATTAGTTGGCATTACATTTGTGGTTCAGATCGTGGATTGTGGCTAACCAAAATCGATCTTGGGGTAATTTTTGCAATTGGTTGGAATTTTTAGTTGGTTTTTAGTTTGGTTGATATTAAAGCAAAAGCAAAAGGAATATTGGAAAATTGTGGTTATACTTTTAACTGAAGTATTGATCTACTTTTTAGCTAATTACAAGAAATGATTCCAGATCATATTTAATTACAAATATTCCCAACTAGTGTTTGGGTGTCTTTATTGTATTTATGAATATTTTATAAGTTTTTCTGAAGTTCTTCTAGATCATATTTAATCTTTCTAAGCAAAATGGGATGCTTTCGAAGAATTTATTTAGTTTTAACAGTGTTTCAGGTCATAATTCATTATCTTAATGCCTAAAAAAGGGCTTCACATAGGAATAAAGAACTTTAATAATAATTATTTAGGTTCACATTGAAATATAGAATATTTCTGAGTGTTAGTAGTTAAAAATTTGCATCTATCAGATATTCATAGAATCTTCCTAATTGAATCGTTGTACAGCTGTATCTTTAAATGAAGTATGGTAGAACATATTCCAGTTTTGTTATAAAATATAAGAAATAACAGGGAATCAACATCTTTCGCATCATTGCGCCCGTATGTACCCCAGGGGAATAGGGGTATTCCAATTATATACCCTTAAAATATAATGAATATTTAAACCTCATCTCTGTGTATTCCATCAATCGCAGCAGGGACTCAAAACCAGCCATAAATCTTCCCAAAGTCTGTGCTCAAATCAGAATAAATAAGTTAATGAAATTCCCTTTCCAATTCGCCAAACTAAAATAATTTTCATTCTTAAAGTCCTCACGTGGAATTACTAGTAATTCCATTTATGAATTCCCTTTCCAATTCCCAAGCTCATTTCCATTCTTAAAGGCAAAGGTATGTACAATGTACATTCCTTCACTCTCTTAGCCCGGATCTGCCCGGAGAAGCCTTCAACAATTGTTTTGTGTTTCTCAATCGGAGTAGAGTAGACTTCGCGATGAAATGCAATGCAATGGAAACCAGTTTCGTTTCAATTCAGTTTCTCAAGACATAGTTAAGCTGTTGGCCTGTCTGTTGGCCTGCTGGGCTGTGTGTTGCCTTATAGCATGCAAATCGGTGGCATTATTAGTCATTATGCGGCGGCTGGGGCTGCCTCGAGAGAGTGTGTGTGTCTGTGTGTGTGTGTTTGCCAAAAGCTGCCACAAGAGCCGGTTCGGCCTTCACGCTGTCCCGCGAGAGAGGTGCGGCATGGAGTGGAGAGTGAAGTGGAGTGGACCGAATCGGTTTAGTTCAAGCGGCGGCCCAAATTTGGGGCGTTGAAAATGCTGTAGTATTTCAATTGGTTTTCCATTTGAAAAAGTATTTTCGCTACGTTGGAAAATGTTAATTAAGGCCCAAATCGGGGACAATAATATGCAAAAAGGTAAGGAGAACACGGGCCTGTAAAGGCCATGATTTGAAGGGTGGAATAATTACCATAAAAAAAAATTTCTATCTGCAAAGTCACACTTTCATGTCAGGGAAAAACAATCTAGTACTCGTGTATCTGGCACAGCATGAAGGTTCTTGGAGTACACTTCCTCTCCCATCTCAGCAAAATGCTGACCCACTTGATCGCAGCAATCAATCGATGATCTTGGAGGAAGAACCAATGCCCCGGGCTCTATGGGATTCGAAATGGAATTATGGAATAGGATAGCGATGGTTTCTTTTGGCCCAGTCATCGCCTGGCCTTTGGCCAAAAAGAGCTACGATATTAAATACATTTTGTAATTCTCTCTTCTACTTCTATACGCGTTGACCTGAATCATGACAGAGGCAAGGCACGCACGATCCAAAGAGCTCTTCGAGAGAGCTCTGGCCTGTAGAAAGTGTCGCCCGCCCGCCCGAAAGTGCTGCCACTCCACTCTCTTTTTCCCGCTGACATTTCTTGGCGGGGCAGAGGCTTAATGAACTTTCTGGGGCTTGGCTTTACAATTGATAAACCATCTTAAAGCCCCCATGGAAGCCTCAACTTTGACATACTCGTACGCCAAAGTGCGGCCAGCAGCAGTTCATTGAAAGGCCACAAACGGGCAGAAAAAAATATATATAACATTTTAATGGCTTTCTGCTTGAGGCTAAAGTCTGAAAGAATATCTATGTATCTAGCAGATACATATATGTATGTATGTGTATATTTTTCCTAACTGCCGGTTAGGAAATTCTAATTAAAATGTTCAAGCTCTGCTCTGGTGGAATCTTCTCACATCTATGAGTGTTCTTCTGATGGGTTTTAAAAGTCCATTGTTCGCAGGCAGAGGGTATTGCGGATGGGAATGGGCATACGAATGATGAAAAATATATACAATATATAAAAACTAAAAGGAAACCATGTGGAAAGTTAATCTAACAATTATCCAATTAACATTTAACCATCTCGAGTGACAATTCAATGAACCAGGCACACACAATTATTATTTATTTATTAAACATTAAATATGAACAAGTTCAAATAAATTAAAGAAAAACTACCTGCTGTAAAAGCCACATTTATAAACTACCAACGGGACCTGTCCAACAGCCAACAGCCTCAAATTATGGCAATCGCAGGATTAGCTAATAAACCATTTTGAAGATCATTTTGAAGACGGGCAGTCTGGGTCTCTGGAAAGCCCAAAAAGGCCAAGACAACTTCCATCAATATGAAAACATGAATACAAAAAGCAAACCAGAAAAAATCGATATTTTGGGAAGATCTACCAGGGGATACCCTGTACTTGGAGGCAAACAATAAAGAAAATATACAAAAGTATACAAACTCTCAAAGAAATTGTCACTAGATCGTTGGATAAAAAAGAGTAAAATATTGGAATAATATACTACATATTCTTTGGGTAATATATATACTAAAATAGTGTTTTTTGTTGGAAAGATAGATAAAATCTATAGAAATAACTCTGGTAAAGTGAAGCTTCATATCTGAAAGATTGTGGCTGTCACAATATTTTCTGTCTGTTATTTAAGCCATTCCTTTCGCCTCAAAAATCCAGCTAATCTTTGTAGCCCATTCTAATGGGTATTAAAACCACTCTAGAGAGGTAGCTGACACTTTGATGTGTGGACCCAAAGTGCTGGCCAGCGACGAGTAGGCCTGCCCCGCGTCCGCTACCACAAAAGTCAGTCCAACAGTATGGCCAAGACACGGGTGATTTATGGGCACGTCTCCGTGGTCCGTGGCTCTATTCATCCAAGAATGTGTAATGTACGAGAGAATACATGTTTGGGGGTACAACAAAAACAAAAACAAAAAAAAAAACAGGAGAAACAGCAGCAGTAGAGAGATATTGATGCGGCCACAACCATTTCGGCTGAGTTCAACGCCGTCCCGTCCCGTCCCCTCCCCGCACATTCGGAGTCTCTTTGGAGTTTTGTTCACGCTTCGTGGGTATCTGCCGGTGTCGATGGTGGCGGTGCTGCTGCTGTTTGCTGCGGCTCCGCTGCAATTGCAATTTGCAACATGCAACAGATCCTAAAACAATGCACAGCACACACAACACACAGCAAACCACGCACCAGCACCAGCACCACCACCAGCACCACCGACCGACCGGCTGCATTGCCAATCAAAATTGTTAACATATTGTGCACAAAAAAAAAGAAAGAGGAAAATGAGAAAAACAACTCAACAACTCAGCGGCTGGGTACAACATTTACATGGATTGTGTTTTAGACAAATAACAATGGAATGGGCCCTGCATTAGGCTACACTGTGAGAAATAATCATTTGAGAAGCCAAGTAATTGTGGGGCAATTTCAAGGGAAAAATAAGGGTTTTCTGGCTTTGAAAAGAGATTAAAATCAAAAGGAGATTTAATTTATATGCAGGATTATAAGCCACTAATTATGGAGAAATTGTTAGGGAAAAGAGGAGAAAAATTCCTCCGAATGAATCATTTTAAACACATGCCAAAACCCGAGACAGGTATCACGTACACCCATAATTATGACGCGTAGCGTAGCAACAGGCCTCTTTTCTTGGATGTTTTCGGTTACCCCCAAACGACAGCAGCTGCAGCATGCCACATGGCTCCTCGATGGTCGATGCTCGATGCTGTGGCAGGTTCAATCAACTCTCGCCCGAGAGAACGAGCCAGGTAGATAGAGAGAGAGAGTACCGCACCATGTGCCTTAATGGCCTTGGCTTACGCCTGGGCCAACACAATCGAATTAGCTTGGCTAAGCGGTTTGACGCGCCCCATGGATGATCTAATCGTCATACACTTAGCACTTAATTGTGGCTTCTCCTCCGCCGACGACGACGACGACAGCGCCGCTGAATGCGACTGCCACTGCCACTGCGAATGCGGCGATGATAAATCACAGTCACAAAACAGCAAAGCACAACCACATCAAATAATTTTCATATCTAAAGCTAAGCACGAAATGATTGTACTCTTAAAACCTCAACTGAATCATCGGAGGGGGATCATCTAAGGCGGAAATAATGCACTTCCGAGATGGTTTTTCATCGAATGGTATGCCATTTTTCATTAAGGGAAAAGATACTAAAATAAAGATCTTCAAAGCATGGGAGTACCCTTTAAAAGTCTTCCTTTTTATTCTATTTAGGTATCCCAAAAGTTCAAGATTAAATAAAGTATTATGAAGGCGGAAATGATACTTCAGGAATCATTTTGGAAATGATATTGCAGTTCAAAGTCTACTGTATCCTGAATAGGAATATTCAAATCAAAAGAAAAGTGCTCTTTTAAAGAAATATTCTATATTCCTTTGAAGAAAACTAAAGTACACATCGTACAGAATCACAGAGCGGATAATCGAGGTTTCACAGATGACTTCAAGCCTCATTGAATCATATGAGGGAATGATTCAAGTCAGAGATAAATGCTATTTCAAAGCTTTGTTCTACATTTCGCTCAAGTTCTAACCGAATTGAATCACAGAGTAGATAATTTATGGTTTAGAAAATCTGATTTAATTTATAATTTTGATAAACTGTACTTTAAACCCCACTGAATCATTAGAGGATACAATCTATGGCCTTGACATAACCTTTCTAATACTTATTTTGAGACACAAAAATATTCATAATACTGAATCATCACAAGAGATAATCTAAAGCCAAAACAATGCAGTAAAAAGCTTCTCTTACGAAATACCATTCCATATTCCATTGAAATTTAAACCCAAAATGAATCATGCCAAACCTTAAACCATATTTTATATAATTATATGCATAGCTGTAATATAATTCCCATCTGGTACTCACTTATTTAGCGTTATAGACTGAGGTATAACGTAAAAAATATTCCAATTGTCGGCTGAAGATAATCCACATAGAATGATTCCAAAGAATGCATGCAGTAGAGATAGAAGATGGGCAGAAGATACACAGAGACAAAGATGGACAGAGAGATACTGGTGCTGGACCTGATATCAAGAGAGAGACAGAGAGTGCAGCAGCTGCAGCAGCGGCTATGGTTGCACGATCTTCTGGTTATAACTTTTTGCAAGGCATTTTCCGATTTCTGCACGCTTGTTTATCTTTATTTTTGTGGTTGTTGTTTTATTTAACCCGCTTAGCGTTTAGTGTATTATTATTGAAAAGAAAACAACTTTTTCTGCCTAGGCAAGCACTTTTTTCTATAAAGTATAGCACACTGAAAGCCACTTTTTTTTGTGATGTTTTTTCTGTTGTGTTTTGCTGAGGAAGAGACCGCAGCGTAGCCCGAAACGAACGCGCATTAAGCTGGAGATGGTTGGTATTTCTACAATACTACAATACAGTACATGTATGTCTGTGTGTATGTACAACTGTTAACTGTGGGCCCCGGGTATTGGCCAAAAGAGTGAGAGAGAGAGAGCGCGCTGCGCGATCTCCGCTTGTTGGTCTGGCAGTGGCGACGTTCAAAAAGTGACTGAACAAAGCGCAACGAAGCTGCAAACGTGTCTTAAACATGGGAAACTAGCCGCCGCGAGCGGCGAGAGAGCGGCAGCGGCAGGGAGAGCAGAGCGCGTTCCAAGCCGGAGTAAAAGCCAAGCCTAGAATGAAAGACACAAAGAAACTGGTTAGGCTGCCTTCTGGCTGGCTTCTGCAGACCCGGCACAATTCTTGGCCAAAAGAAGCCCCCCAAAAGGAAGCTCTGCCCCCCTCCACACTTTTGCCAAGGTTAATAACATTGTTGTGGGCTTCTGCTGCAGCCGAGATCGGTGAAAGAAGAGATGTATGTACACAACTAAAGGGAACTATAAATCTGCAACTCCTTACCTGTCTGCCGCGGGCACCCTCAGGCATCTCAGTCTCCGTCTGTCTCTGGGCTTGAGCGACTTCCTCAACGAAAATAGAAACGAGTTTTCCCTCGAGGAACTCTGGGGAGCCATGCCCCGCCGTTTGTGGTTATGCAAAAACGAAGACAAATGTTCCCACTGCGACGAAAGTGGGCGGCACAGCAGGCATTCGAGTGAGACTCGAACTCCAGTGGGGAGCAGCGTCCGGCACATAGCCAAAACTCCTGTTAGCTGCTGCTAGCACAAACGGGTCCCCGTAACGTCCCATCCCATCCCGTCCAGCAGCAGTTGGATCCATTCGAGTGGTCCGCGCTCTGTTGACCGCATTATTGGATGTCTGCCGAAGAGGTAATTTGCAGTGAGAGACGAGACGGACAACTGGAAAGGCTTGTTATAAATAGTTTCGTACCTCAACTATGCCAAGGCGCTACAGTCTCTGCTAATTGCTGTCGAAGCATGGTCATGGACGAGAGCAACAAGTGCCGTGGCGGCCTGCCTGGCCTGGCTCCAATTGCCTGTTGCCGGCTCCGATTTCGCTACCGCGTTTAAATTTGTGTGCAATTTGCGATACCAGCAATTGCAGGGGCTGCTATGACAAGCATTTGACCACTTGAACACCTCCATTACGTTAATAACTATTGTTGAAAGCAATAAAAACAATTTATTAAAGCAAACTCCACAAAAAAGGGAATATGCAAGGTGGATTTCCTAGTATCGATAGAAGATTGCATCCAATTATCGATTTGTTGCCGCCAAACTTCCAACAGATAAGGACAACTTTAAACAATGTATTTTACAGTTTTATCTCTAGCAGATAACCAATAGAATATATTTGAAAATTAAATCAAAAATATAAATCAAGTTTAATAGGTAAAAAATGGCATAACACTTACCATAGTTCAAATACGATACCTGTATCGGCGCCCGTTTGCATTTATCGATACATCCGTCGAGGCCATTTTGTACAGTTATCCAACACTTGCCGCTAGAGTTGCCAGCCAAAGACTGAAAAAGAGAAATATTTTTCCACGTATTAAAACAATTGTACATTTATTTATAAATAGAACCAAAGTTAATAAGTTAGAAAGTTGTAAAATAGTGAAAGTGCAAGTTCAGTTGCCCTGCCATGCCCATGTCGTGCCGAGTGCTCCAGTACCATCCCTAGCACTGACTGCAGCACGCACCACACCGCCTAAAACGAAACCCAACCTGCGCCGACCACCGTCACCCAGGAGCCGGAAAAGAGCTATGCCTTGCTGGTATTATGACAAAAAGGAATTGCGAGAGAGAACACCGTCAATCCTGGATGGCATCACGTACGAGAACGAGCGGCGCTACCGCAAGGAGGGCGCCCGCTTCATCATGGAGTGCGGCACGAAGATGGGACTCGGCCACAACACGATGGCCACCGGAGTGGTGTACTTCCATCGGTTCTACATGTTCCACTCGTTCAGGAGCTTTCCACGCTACGTCACCGCCTGCTGTTGCCTCTTCTTCGCCGGCAAGGTGGAGGAGACGCCCAAGAAGTGTCGCGACATCATCAAGACCGCCCGCGGCATCCTCAACGATAACTATTTCTACTCGTTCGGGGAGGATCCCAAGGAGGAGGTAATGACACTGGAACGAATTCTGCTGCAGACCATCAAGTTCGACTTGCAGGTGGAGCATCCATACACGTTTCTCCTCAAGTACGCCAAGTGCATCAAGGGCGACCAGCAGAAGCTACAGAAGATGGTCCAAATGGCATGGAATTTCGTCAACGACTCCCTCAGCACGGTCGTCTGTCTGCAGTGGGAGCCGGAGATCATAGCCGTTGCGCTCATCCATCTGGCCAGCAAACTGAGCAAGTTCACGGTCCAGGACTGGGAGGGCCGGCAGCCGCAGCACCAGCGCTGGTGGGACATGTTCGTGTCGGACGTGACGATGGATATACTGGAGGATATATGCCACCAGGTGTTGGATCTCTACCAGCCCACCCAGAAGGAGGCCCAGCTACCCAACAGTCCGCCCCAGAAGCCCCCCAGTCGCGCCGACAGTCCCACAATTGTGAAGCCCATGAATCCCAGCGGAGGAGGAGCCCAGCAGCAACAGCCGCCGCCGCCGCTGCCCGCAAACAGCAGCAGTGGCAATGGCAACCATTTGGACCTCAACAACATACAGAGCATCAAATCGCTGGCCAGTGCAGTGCCCTCCGCCCTCATCAGCAACAACGATGCACTGCCAGTGGTGCAGCAGCAGCAGCAGCAGGCGCCGCTGTCGGGACCAACGCCGCCTGGAGGAGGCGGAGGACAGGCCAACTATCACATGTACCATGCGCCACCGCCACCTCCGCCACCCGTAGTGCCTATGCCGCAGTATGCAGCGGCAGCATGGAATGTCCAACAGCCGCCGCCCACGCACTATAATGCTGCCGTGGCACCGCCACCGCCAATGCCCCCGAATATGGGGGCACCGGGTGGTCCAGGCGGTGGCTATTACAATGCAGGCGGACGGCAGCCGCAGCAGCGATACCAATAGACACACAAACAAAGCAGTAAGCAGTGGGGGCAGGAGCAAGCGGTTTGCAAATACAGATTATACATATTAATAATTAATAAAGCGTAATTTTATTAAAAACATAAACATTCTCACCGTTTTACATCAAATCGGAGCCGAGTCGAGTCAGGACGTGGGTGGAGTAGAGTGGAGTGGAGCAGTAGGAGGGACTGGAGTGGAGTCCTGTCCTGTCTTCTAATATCTGGATGATCCTCTGTTCTCTCCTTTCGAGGCTGTGTATGTAGTGCATGCTGTGGCGTGTGTCTGTCTGAGATTTACTTTCCTACTTAGAGTTTATTCAGATTTCTTTTGTTTCCTTTCTTTTGTTTTTGTTTTCGTTTTCGTTTTGTTTGTTTTTTCTGTATACAAGCTAAGCTATGTACGAGTTATACATAATGATGTATGTATGTATTATTGTATATATATATTATATATGTATATGCATATGTGGGTGATATACGTTTAGTGGGCGTGTGGCATATACATAGATAATGGGCGGGGGGGCGGTAGTATTGTAGATATTGCAAAACTCGGTTAACGATTAAATTGTTTTTCGGTTACACCCATTCTTTTTTTTTTTCTTTTTGTTTTTTTAAGTACACACTAAACACGGGAGGGGACTGAATTCTTACTTGCTCTTCAAGGATTTTACCTCAATTGGAATTTCAAACATAAAACGCGGCTAAGCATACAATTTTCATTTCATTTTTTAGTGTGTGTTTTCGTGTTTCTTGTTTCTGTCTGCGGGTGAATGTGCGTTTTGCTTGGATCCTTCGTCTAACATTTGCGCGTTAATGTGAGCTCTCCATTTTCGTAATACTGCGGTATCATCAGAAACTCGGGCAGGGAACGCCGCGTCGCCGAAGTTGAGGTCGAAGAGGCGGCAGCGGTGGCTGCGGCCAGCGAGGATGCAGCTGCCTGGCGCACAATTTGACCGATTTTTCCTAGATTTTACAAGGATATTAGTTGACTGAAGCTCTTAAAGCGTTATTTATGTTTACCCAGCACATTGGCGCGATGGAAACGCGCATCCAATTGCCGCAAAACGGAGAGATCTCGATGGCGTGCCCAGGCGTCCAATATATCCGCCACCTTAACGGGCACCAAAGCCGTGGCTTCCCCTTCATTTGTCTAAGAATAAATGTTGCAGGATAATACATAATCTTTCTTTGGACTGGTGTATCCCTACCCTTTTAAATTGCACATGCAGCTGCTGCTGGGTGGCCAGTTCGATCAGCTGCTTGAGCTTGCGATGGTTGCACTGCCGCTTGGAGGCCTGCAGCAGCAGCTGCTTGAGATTCCCGCCACTACTGACTGGTGGCTTCGATAGCTGTTCAAAGTACGTGTGCAGCAGGGATTTGTCGTAGGAAATTTGTAGCTTGTCCAGCGCCTGCACCAGATGCTCCTCATCGCACAGTTGTCCTGTGGACAGACGCGCCACCAGCGGCTCAGTCGAAAAGCTTTGCTTGAGCAGCTGCAAAAACAGAAAGCATTTAAGCAATCCTTAGAAAGGAGTCCCTGCCTCCACCCTAGGGCAGCACCCTCACCTGCACGCCGCCAAAATTATTATCACACGAAATAAACCTTTGGTTATAGGCGGGACCCAGACTGGGACCGGCACCGGCTGCCCCGCTATGCCAGCCGGCAAACAGGCCGCCAGCCTCATCAAAGTAACCCGGCGATCCGCTGCGACATCGTGTCTGCTCCGCCCGGGTGTAGAGGGAGAGACTGCTGCCCCTGTTGCTGCCCACCCGGCGACGGCACTTCGGGCAGGTGCTCATATCGAGGGCCTTGCCAATGGTGTTGGCCAGAAACTCCTTCTCCAGACAGTCCAGGCAGTTCTCCTCGTTGCCGCTCGTCAAGTCAAAGTGTGCCATGGACGAGGATGAGGCGGCCATGGCCACCACGGCCGCTGCAGCCACCAGCATGGGAGCCACCGTGTCCGCCCCCTGCAGTGGCAGCTGCTGGCAGGAGGACGCGGAGGTGGCTCGAAAGTCCGTGCAGCTGTAGCAGCGCTCATCGAAGCTGGCCGAGGGCTGGGATCGGCGCGACTTCGAGGACGAGCTGCTCTTGGACATCACCGACGAGGAGTTGGACAGTCGCTTGGGCTTGGCGCCCGTCAGCTTCGGTTCGGGATGATCGCTGGGCACGCTGGTGCTCCGACTGAAGCTGGAGCCGGTGTACAGTGTGCTGGGCAGGGATTGGGCCAGTGCTGTGTCCGCCAGCTGTCCGCCCCCATGTGGCTGACCGCCCTCCTCCTCGGTGCCGCCAATCAATTCATCCAAGTCCATGTCCACGCCACTGCCAGTGCCGTCCTTGATCTGGTCCAGATTGAGACTGATCCGGGCAAACTTTTTGTTGAGACGCTGCTTCTGCTGCTGCAGGGCATCCTCCTGGGGGAAATCATCGATGGGCGAGCTGTACAGCTGCCTGCCCTGCGTGGGCGTGACCATGCCCATGCCGCTCATCTGACTGTAATCGCGCTGCATCAGCAGCAGATTGGCCTGCGGCAGGGCACCGAGATCCTGGGCACCGCTGGCAAACTCCAGCTCGGAGGAGGGATCCGGTTCGAAGTCCATTTCCAGAAACTCGGTTTCATCATCGGCCCCGAGCAGATCTGGCAGTCCGACGGGCAGGCCAAAGTCGAGATGGTGTCGCCCGCCGCGTCCCATGGCAGCGGCATCCATCGAGAGGTCGAAGTCAGCGCCATCGCCGCGATAGGCGTACACACAGTCGTCCGAATTGAGGGATATCTCCTCGGCCTCCACATCGTCGTCGTCGAGCAGGATGAGATCGTCGCCGTAGAAGTTGTCGCTGGCGTAGCTCAGATTTTCCGTGGAATTGTTCATGGAGGTGCGGCTGGAGCTGAGGCCTCCGCCGCCTCCACCAAATGCCGCATCGGTGGGCGATAAGGCAGCGGCGGCAGCTGCCATTCCATAGCCGGTCACATCCAGATCCAACGCGCAGTAGGCGGCCGCCGCGCCTCCTATCTGTGTGTGGGAGGGGAGAGGGGGGAAAAACGCCACTGAAAATTGCATATACACGACGAAGTGAGAGCGAGAGTGCACTTGCCTTATCACCGACGACGCCTCCGCTGCCGACGCCCTCGGCTTCAAGAGCCGCCACAGCCGCTGCCGCTGCAGCGCAGTCTCCTGTCCCCACGGCGCCACCACCACCCCCCTCGTCATCAGCGCCTATGGCAGTGGCTGCGGCTGGTGTTGTTGGTGCCTGTTTTTGTTTCGTGCCCATTGTCGCCCCTCCTGTCGCACAATCGATTTGTCTGAGGAGTTTTTGATGCTCGTCCGGCACATCGGAAGTCGTGTACTTGTTCACGGCACTGCTGTATTCGACAAGACTGTTGTTGTTGTTAAGATTTAAACGCCAATTCAATTTATTTATTTCACGAAAATCCATTCCATCTAAAGTCTAGGGATGGCAGCCAACTATCGATTGCGTATCGAGACCGCATCAGCGATTAGTTCTACACGATATATGCAATTGGGGAATATGTATTTATCGTTGTACACTGTTTTTGAAATTAGTTTGCTAGCTAAACATACGGCACATTCTGCCAGCGTAACTGAGTTTTAGATGTAACTTTCTTAGAAATATGAGTCGCAACACTTTCGTTGGCGTACTTTTTACAGAAAAAACTAGTGAAAATTCATTCGAGTAAGTTAATATGATTAAAAATGCAAAGAGGTAAACAAGTTTCTGAGATTTCTCGAATTTTACGTTGTCGACATTGCAAAGAAGTCAAATCAAATAAATTCAAAATTCAAAGTATATCGATTTCCCGTCAGTGCTATCGCCAACAGGCCACCCACGCAAACGGAGGAAAATCATCGATAGCCAACCATCGATAGCGCAAGCAGCGCTTCTGCTGACGCTGTCGCTGTCGCTGCTTCTGCTCCACTGCTCCAACAATCACTGGCGTTTTGCTCTACCAAGAGAGAGAAAGGCTTTCCCCGCTTTCCACGGCCAGCTGCGGTTGCAACGCCAACAACAACGACCCAAACACGCTGTGGCCTGTGTGCATAAGACCTGACCAGAGAACGGATTGAGAGCAGGGCAGTGTTCGAATAAATGTGATCTGTGAATAATCATATGAAAGTGTCATGAGAAAGTATAGCTCGTAAACGGAAATAATATACTGCTCAAAATTGAACTGTTTAACGGGGGCGAGATCCACCCACAAAATATACGGAATACGGATAAGTGCAATAAGTGAAAATTGATTTTTAACCAGTGTCAAGTGCGAATCGAGGACCACAAGAACAACAACAAGATGGTGCAGAAATTCCAATCCCCCGTTCGGGTCTACAAATATCCCTTTGAGCTGGTGATGAAGGTGTGTATCTTTTTTGCAGCAGCAGCAGTAGCAGAACCAGTCGTGTAGGCGTGTCTCTTCCGTATCGCCCTCCCCCCCACACCCGCCACTACTGCTCTGCTCTGCTCCATAGACATGTTTGTTTTATTTATAATTTTCGTGAATAATGCTGGTTACAACACATTTATAATTATGCGAACAGCAGCTGTTGATTGATTTTCACTCGGAAGCGCAATCTTTCGTGCACTCGGATTTCCCTTGCAGAAGATAAATAAAATTAACCTTGGACAGCCATAATTTCCCCCACTCTGGCTCAGCTCAGAGAGGGGCGCTCTCTGTCTAGCTATCTCACTCTATCTCTATCTGTGATGGTGCTCTCTCTGTCCGTCTGTAGTTTCATGAATGGGAAATCGCTCTCATAACAAAAGATGAGATGGATGCTGTTGGTTAACTGAGAGGGTGGCAGGCGGAGAGGAAAGGATAGCTTTGGTGGCCGCAGCTTTAGATACTCTCACAGATTGTTTATTTACAAAAACCTAGAATATTTGTGAGGAAACACATGAAACTGCAGATTGTTTAAAAAAGAATGCCCAAGGCACCGTTTCAGACAGAATTTCAGGAAATTTCTTCTCTTTGTTACAAAACAGCTGCTAGAAATAATAATACCCTCTCAGAGAGTGTAATGTTAGCAGAGGAAGCCACTATCCCATTGAAATATGAGGAGCACAGCGGGATAGAGAGACACAGAGAGAGAGAGAGATTGGGCTCTTGTTCGTGTTTTGCATTCGCAAAAAGATCCGTCTTTTCTCTCACACAATGGGACAAAACCGACAATTGAGACAGGAAATAAGCGATTATGGCCCATTTGTACAATAACAATCAGTGAAAATGAGACACCAAAAAAGCACAAAAAACTATATACATTTGTGTGTGTGTGTGTGTGTGTGTGTGTGTGTGTGTGGAGGTTATAACACTGATAACAGTACTGCTGTCAAATACAGATACAAGTGTCTATTGTACAGTGGGCACTCGATAGGGAATTCGTAAAACAGTTTTGGGGTGCACAACTCTTAGGTGTTTGTGTTTCCCAGTAAAATTATGGATATTTCAGTGCTTTGATTGATTTTTTCCATAGCTTCTATCTTCTTTCCTTCTATCGAGTGTTTACTGTATTAATTTGCGCACAAACATATTCCATCAAACTGGCTTATTTTCCTGATAAAATCCCACCGAAACCATTGCCAAGCACCAAATAATTTATGACGCATTATATACTCAATATTCATTATCTAGAACTTATCATAGGAAAAAACCCCCCCTCTCTTTAGTTATTATTGTACCCAACAGATGGCGCAACTATGCTATTATCAGTATTTATGAAGAAAAAATACAAACATATTAATATTTTCTGTAGTTGGCGGGTCCAAAAGTCCAGAGCATAATGTCATTGACTCGAAACATAGATAAATGCCACTGTACATATGTATGTACATATGTATATGCCATTTAGCCTCGCGAGTAAAGAAAAAACTAATTGGCTTAACAGTAAATAATCGCATTATACTATCTATCTGTCTATCTAACTATCTGTCTGTCCCATCTATCACCCACTGAACGAGTGGTCACGTTTTCAAATGCCTGAAAGGTGCCTGCCCCCTGTCTGCCAGTCTGGGAGGCAGAGGATGTGGGTACTCAGGGCATTACGAGTGTTTGTCTGATTGGACAGTTTTTTTTTTTTGAGCATTATATTCATCAGAGACAACACACTGGGGAGTGAACCCATTCATGATATGAGCTAAATTATAGTTTAAATTGTTTGGTGGCGCAATAAACGTAATAAGCATTGCAAATTCCTCTTTGGTAACTGGCACGAGGCAATACCAAGGCTGGGCATTGGATATCTCCTCACCAGAGCCAGCAGAACTTTCAAATTAAGTAAAGAAATATCGGGTGTCAAAGCTGAATCAGTTGGGGGGCAAAAGCAAAAGTCGTTGGTATCCAATTTCCAGAAAAGTCGATTACACTTTTCAATCAGCAATGGAAAAAGGTTTTGGAACGGAAAAGGGGCTACAAATGTGTCATTGGAAATAGTTTTACAATTTAAAGATTTATAGATGTACAGATTTATTACTCTGAAACTAGCAATCTGTAATCCGCAATTATACGATAGCTGTCTCCTAGAAAATGTCTATAATCAATTATAAACAACTAGTTATTTTTTACAAGTTTACATCATTGCAACTCCAACGAACAGAAAGTGTAATTTATATTATGGCATTAAGGACGTAATATCCACTTGGCTCAAATGCATTTTGTGACGGTAGATCAAGGTCATCATCAATTTACATTTATTTGTTTTGCTCGGAGCGACGACACCGAACAGCTCTCCGAGAGTCTCGCGAATTTGCTTCGCTTCGAGTCGAGTCTCGGCTCTCAGGGCACCCCCCTGTAGACGGGGCCCGTATACGTCACATGTGCCAAGTGAATTTGCACACTTTCTATATATAGTAGAAGCCCCGATGAAAAAAGCGAAAACAAAAGCAGAACCCGTGCCACTGACACTCACTCCCCACTCACTCCCCACTCACTGCCTACTCCCCATTCCCCACTGACTTCTGCCTCTCCCTCTGGTTGTTTTTTGATTCACTGTAAAAGTCGTGCAACGAACCGACAAAGTTTTTAATGGCCAATTAGCATACACCATGACTCTACGGATAGAAGGACAACTCATCCATCCGTTGGGCAGGACCAAAAGAAGAAGGGATTGTGTGTGTGTGTGTGGGCTGTTTGGACTCTCTAAATCGACCATAAATCTGTCAAAGGCTGAGACGCCGAGACCTTTTGGCCCCCATTCAGAGGTCGTAAATCATTGCTCATGTGGCTGTTCACACGTTCCCGCCCACTATATAATTCAGCCACCGATGGGCGGGGGCAAACGGGAGCCAACAAGTTGTCCTGGGCCTACGTTTTTCCCAGACAAACAGGACAATCTGCCTTGAACTTTTTAATTATTAAACAAGTTCGGCTTAATTACGAACAGTGTGCGGCAGGGCCTGTCCTTTCAGAGAAAAATGTCGGCCTTCGAGTGCATCTTAAAGGACACGCGACCATGGATGGGTGGACGGGTGGCCTTGGGTGGCCCCACTGGGGAGAGCAAGTCGGGTGCTGCTTCCCCATTTGTACAGCTTGAAGTTCTTTCTGTTCTGCATAATTTGTTAACTTTTATTGGGGCATGCCGCTGGGGTATGGTATGTTTTTTTCAAAAATCAATGAGGTGGGTCCTAACTTCTGGCATGGCATGGCATGGCCTGGCATGGCATTCCGTGTGAGAATTAACAGCAGCGCCGCATTTGGTAATTATAATAAATTGCACACACACACACACACACACAAAGGAATGTCTAAGGAATGGAGAATTCGTACAATATTCAAAAGGAAATTTTGTTGTTGTGCAATAAGTACTTTATTTCGATTTTTTCAAGTACTATCGGCAGACAATGATCTAATGAGAATTCCAGTGGCGAAAATTATCTTTCACAATGCGAGAAAATTCGTTAAGAGCTTCCAAGTATCTTAACAATGAGAGAAAATTTGATAGAATTTCCAACTGAAAGAAAACATTCTCACAATTAGGGGGGGAACACTTTCCATAGAAAGTTATTCTCGGAGATTCAATAGATTTATGGATAAAAGAAACTTTTCTCTATGGAAATTTTCTGCTCTGAAACGTAGTTCTAGAATCTAGATATTCATATTTTATTTATTTCTTATTCTTAGAAATAGAAAATTATTCTGGAAGAAAATCGGAATGCAATTGGCACGATTTCAAAAGATCTGTAGATAAAAGAGACCTTTCTCAATGGAAATTCGGTTTCTCTGGCTCTGAAATATAGTTCCATAAATGCATATTTTATTTGTTTCTCATTCTCACAATTAGGGAGGTTGTACTTTTAAAAGAAAATTAGTCTGGGAGAAAATTGAGATGTAATCTGTAGATAAAATAGACTTTTCTCAATGGAAATTGGGCTTATCTGGCTCGGAAAATATATATTTTATTTATTTCTTTTTCTCAACAAAGAGAAAATTATTCTGGATGAAAATTGTGTAGACCTGTAGATAAATGAGACTTTTCGCAATGGAAATTCGTCTGGTTTTAATTTTTCTTCCATTTGTTACTCAATTTTATTGCTTTAAATAATATTTTATTTAGTTTTTTTATTGAATATTATTTAAAGATATAAAATAGTATTTACTGGTTTAAACGAGGGGGAACGTTGTGAGCCGCGTCTACCGCCGCGGCTCTACTTTATACCCGGTACTCAGTCAGTATATATGTATGTGAGCTTGTAATAAATTACATTATTACATGTTCGCAAAAGGGATAAATTTAGTTTTAGCCAAAATAGACAAAAAAAATTAAGTCAACCTTTTCGGAGATTTATATATATTATTTCCATTTTTGTTTACATACGTTTTTTACATCTGTCTTTTCTACATGTCTAAATCTACTTCCTACATATACATACACGGCTGTGTGCGAGAGAGAGAGGGAATGAGTCTGCGCTTGGAAGGCCACTGAAATTTCATTTGTTCCTTCTGACTATATTTATGATCCGATCTGATCCAGATTCAATACTCTGATAGATATGGTAATTTTCTATGATTCTGCGTTTTTGGTTTTCCCGTATCTTCAAAATTGTAGATGTTCATCTTTTGTGGGGGCGGAAGGGGGCGTGGCCAAATTTTGAAATACACTTGTACTGACGTGATATCACAGGAGCATGGATAGAGAGTTTGGTTGCTCTAGCTCTTATAGTCTCTGAGATCTAGACGCTCATCTGGACGAATGGGCACAGCGCCCAACCCTGTGTGTGAGAGAGAGCGAGAGGGAACGATGCATTTCGAAATGGTTTTCTTCATTGTGGCTATGTTTATGAGTCGATCTGATCCAGATTCAACACTCTGATAGATATTGTCATTCTCTACGATTCTGCGTTTTTAGTTTTCTCGTATCTTTAAAATTGTGCATGCCACAGATTTTCGTCCTTTGAGTGGGCGGAAGGGTGCGGGGCGAAATTTTAAAATACACTTGTAACAGTTCGATAGGACAGGAGTCTGGATACAAAATTGTGTTCCTCTAGCTTTTATAGTCTTTGAGCTATAGGCGCTAATGAAGACGGACAGACGGACGGACGGACGGACAGACAGACATAGCTATATCGACTCGGCTATTGATGCTGATCAAGAATATATATACTTTATGGGGTCGGAAACGCTTCCTTTTGGGTGTTACACACATTAATTTTTATGCACAAATCTAATATACCCCTTTACTCTTCGAGTACCGGGTATAAAAAGCACTTTCTGGTCTCCTATTTTTCGCCCAGTGTAGCTGGTAGATGGCCGTGTGGGGAATGCGGCGTAGTTTGCTCATTTGTTTATGCCACCCGACGGGAGATAAAGCTGAAGAAGCTCTCGTTTGTGGGGAGGGCCATAAATAAATCTAGGCCAAAAGCAGCACGAACCGCGGATGCTCTAACTCTAATTAGAGCAACTAAAAATAGTTGAAAGCATGTGCGGAACGTGCTCATACTCTGAAGTCTTCAAGCATGAAATTATGACATATTTCAATCGAAAATAAATGGAAAATATTAAAGGTAAACCTGAGGCAAGAGTATACCAAAAATAGCATTTTTTTGTGTGTGTGTGGAAAATTTTGGCAAATATTTTGCAAATGTTTTGTGTACGAAAGAGAGAGAGGGGGGGAGAGGCAGGGGGCCAAAATCCTAGCCAAGTTCATGTTCAGAAATTGGCCAACGTTCAAGGCCGATTGGCATTGTGCCCTAAGCCCAACAGAATGGCCATCAAAAGGCACCCGAAAACCCTAAAAAAAAAATCTCAATGGCTTCACACTCGTCTCATCTCATCTGAACGTTTCCCAATCTATATGTTTATTTGTAGGCCTATGAGCGACGCTTCCCCAAATGCCCACAGATGCCCATTGTCCTTGACTGCGACATCGTCAAGGATGAGGTGCTGGAGAATGGGGCCAAGAGGAAGACCAGCCGTCGCTGCAAGCTGGCTGTGGACGCCCCCTACATCTTCAAGAAGCTGATTGGCGTCGATTTCGTGTACTTCCTGCAGCACAACTATCTGGACATGGCCAACCGGACGCTGAGCATCGAGGCGGTCAACGAGAGCTTCTCCTCGCGCATCGAGATCTTCGAGCGGTGTCGCTACTACGCCCATCCGGACAATGCCGAATGGACGTGCTTCGATCAGACCGCCACGCTGGACATTAAGAACTTCTTTGGCTTCGAGCATTCCATGGAGAAGATGGGCATGAAGCAGTACACACAGACGACGCTCAAGGGCAAGGAGATCATCGAGTATTTCATCAGTCAACTGGAGGCGGAAGGCGTCACACATGTGGAGCGTTGGGTGCCGCCCCTGGACGCCCCCAAGTCCCCGACACCGGAACAGCTACAGCAACAGAATCAGAATCACGATATCCTGCTGGATGGCGACTTCATAGCCCGCAATCTGGGCCAGCTCTCACCGATGCAGGAGTCCAAGCTGCTGGAGCTGAGAAAAATGCTCGATGGTGTCGATGATCTGGAGCGTGTGCCCAGTTATCAGACCATCCTGCGTTTCTTGTCAGCCAGGGACTGGCACGTGAGCCAGGCCTTTGCCATGCTCTGCGATTCGCTGCACTGGCGCAAAGAGCATCGCATTGATTCGCTGCTCGAGGAGTACGCCAAGCCGTCGGTGGTGGTGGAGCACTTTCCAGGCGGCTGGCATCATCACGACAAGGATGGCAGACCCATCTATATACTGCGATTGGGTCACATGGATGTCAAGGGTTTGCTCAAGAGTCTGGGCATGGAGGGGCTTCTGCGATTGGTATGTTAGGCATCTCCAATTAATCTCTGGTTACCCTGCTCTAATCTGTCTGCCAACAGGCCCTGCACATCTGCGAGGAGGGCATACAGAAGATCAACGAATCCGCTGAGCGACTGGATAAACCCGTCTTGAATTGGTCTCTGCTGGTGGACCTGGAGGGCCTGTCCATGCGCCATTTGTGGCGTCCTGGCATCAAGGCCTTGCTGTACATCATCGAGACGGTTGAGCGCAATTATCCAGAGACCATGGGACGTGTGCTGGTGGTGCGAGCGCCTCGAGTGTTCCCCATTGCCTGGACCATTGTGAGCGCTTTCATAGGTGAGTGGCGAGGGGGGGGGGATTTACGTTTCCACTAGACAGTGTCTTATAATCGTTTCCTGCCACACACACACGCACACAGATGAGCACACACGCTCAAAGTTCCTGTTCTATGGCCCCGATTGTGCACACATGAAGGACGGTCTGGCCCAGTACATTGACGAGGAGATAGTACCCGATTTTCTGGGCGGACCTTGCAAGGTAAAGCCCTGACATGCATATATGTATTTGTAGTTTGCAGTTTGTTCGGGAACGGCAGTGTAGATACAAGTATATTTGATTCGTTATTTATACTTTTTTTGTGGTTTTTTTTTCGTAAACATTTATTCGCCTCTCTCGCGGCTCTGCGGTCTGCGGCTGCAGCCTGTGTCGCATGTCTGGGAGCAAGTCAGTCAGAGATACTTTACGCATTGTTATTTAGCTAAATGCGATTGTGTAAGCAGCTCCTTCTCCATAGAAAATCTATACTCTCTCTTTTTCTCGTTGCGCTCTCTGCGATATGTCATGTGTCATGTCATCCCAGTATATATAGTCCTTTGTTTATCGTTCGTTTTACACTCTTTGTTACACACTTTGTGTCCTTTGTTGTCTTTTGTGCTTTTGTGCGAACTGTGCGCCGCTCTGCCGCTCTGCTGCTTGGCATTCGACATCCGCAAACCATGTCCCCATGTCCTGTCTCTCACCTGAAACTGTCTATAGAGATACGCTTACTTCTAGCCAGAGATAGATCTACCTTTTGGCCACTGTATAGTTCTATAAATAAAACGTTTTGGTTGTGTGCTTCCCAGACCATGATACACGAGGGAGGACTGGTGCCGAAGACCCTCTACAAGGCCAACTCCCTGGAGGATCATGATGATGATGTGACCATTGTTTCGTCTGGCAATGCCAGTGCCGAGGCTGCCCTGGCTCCGATGGCTCCTGTGGCCCCTATGAAGCGCCTGTCGGCCAACCATCAGCATGACCATCACAATCTGTACAAGAGCGTGGAGCTGAAAGCCGGCTTTAGCCACGAGCTGCTCATCCGGAACGAGGATCCCAAGAGCGTGCTGACCTGGGACTTTGATGTGATGCGCAACGATTTGCACTTTACCCTGTATCGCGTCACCCAAGAGCTCCCCGAGAAGAATGGTATAAGAAAATGCACTACACTGGCCATTTGAAGGAGTTTTCATTGTTTCTCTCTCTCCCTTAGACGATGCTGTTTCCTACTTTGATCTGCAGGACTTTGTGGAGGGCGTCAACTACTTCCGGGAGGAGCCCACCCTCGTCTGCCGCCACAAGGAGAGTGTGCAGGGCTCGCATGTGATGCACCACAACGACAGCTATCTGATGCACTGGTTCAGTCCGTCGGGGGCACAGCTGAACCTCTTCTACGAGGTCCTTAGCTCTGTCAACTACAAGGGCTCGATGACCAGCCTGCAGTCGGCCTTCTCCTCTAACTCGTCGGCGACCAGCTCGGTGCAGAGTCGATGATATGAGACGAATGGTGAGGGTGCCAGGGGTGCAGCTGCTGCTGCACGACCTTCACCGCTCGAGGAGCCCCTGGAGGCGGCGGACCTGCTGTCAGGGACGTTGATGGAGAAGAGCCTCAATCTGTACGACACGCCGGATATATTCTTTTAAACGGACAGGACTCCACAACACACCACACCACACGACAGCTGCAATCTCTTCTATAGTTTAGTTTTAATTTAATCTTTAGTTAATATAGCAAAATGTTTAGTTTCGGTTTTTAAATTATATTTAGCACAATGTTTTAGCAACCGCAAACGATTCTATATACGAATATAATCACACGAATATCTCAATACTTGATTAGAGTAAGCCAAACAAACAAAAAACAAAAAAACAAAAAGAAAAGCTGAAGAAATGATGTGACTCTCATACGTACGGTTGTAGCCCGAGAATGGAAATTTTAAAACAAATATCACACACACACGATGCCACATTCATTTCGCAAGAATCAATTCGTCAATTAGTATATATTTTAGCAAGTATACACATATATATATATATTATATTTGGCAGCTTAAATGCAATTTAAACTTAGAGATTACGTAAATATTTTGGTAGGAGCAGCAGCTGCCGCTGCCGCTGCAGCTGCCTTTTATAATGCTTTTTATATCAAATGCAAAGTGCAAGTGAAATTATGAGATTTACAAATGAAACAAAAATCTATCTAATCAATGACTACGACTACGTGTTACCTAAATAGTTTAATTCTTGACAAAAATCGTACCGTTTAGAGGATTTCAGAAATGATTTTAAATAGCGTACACAACACAGAACTTGAGTACAACAATATATACATACATACATACATACGTAGATACTGAAAATTTTAATTTGTGCTCCAAATTTGCTGCAAACGAAATCTATATTTACGACCTAAGGAACATGATAATCACTAAACGTAAACGTAAACGTAAACCAATAACAAATTAACAAATAGAAATTTATTGAACGCCAAGAAACGCAAGACCGATAGACCGCGCATTGCATGTTAACTAAGTGTAAGTTGTAAAAGTAATAATAATTATGGCATCAAATAAAAACCGATTAGATCAATTAAAAGTGCATTTATCAAATTGCTGTGGCGTCGGTTGTCGGCTGTCGGTGATAAATTTGCTGGGAAAGCAAACAGCTGGAGCCCTAATGGGCTCAAACGAGGGTTTCTAGTTCTAAATTGAGTAAGTATAATTTAGCAAGGAGCATTTTTCCGACTTCAAGGATCCGCCATAATTGGATTGCTGCAAAATATATTAGTTTCGGGAAATACAAACTAAAACGCTTTCAGTTTATTAAAAAAAAATAACCATTTAAAATTGGAACATTATTTAATGAAGAATTTAACTATGGACAAATCGAATTTATGCACTGCATTCAATGAATCAGATACGATCGAAACACTAGTTGGCCTCCTTGACTTGCAATCCTGGCTTTTTCCTTATCCTGTACCTTTGTTAAGAAAATATTTTAATTCTTTTATTTCTCGTGGCCCATTGTGTTATTTCGTTAGATTCAACTACATTCTCGAAAATTTCGTATTGTTCGGTCCAAAGCAGAAATAAAATAAATGGTCTTAGCTTCAGGCTTCATAAAATAAATACTTTTCTCAATATTATCTAACTACTTGGCCAATTATTATTTATTACCGATTATAAAAACCCTTAAAAATTGAAACAGTAAAATAAAATTAATGGTTGGAGCTCCAGTCTTCCCTAAGAAAAATCTTTTGCTTTTCATAATATTATCTAATTACTTACCCAATTATTATTTAATTGTTCTACGTTTATAGTCAGCCAGCACCTTATTCGGTGCCAAACAGGCGCCATATCTTTTACCTGAAATATACATAAGTATTATGTCTAGAATCTAGTTGGATAGCTTGTGTTAGGGCTTGTTACTTTGCTTTTTAAGTCAAATATGAATAGTATCCGTATTCATAATACACATATCCACATACAGAATAACATTATTTTTATTTAACATTTATTTTTACCAAAACACTAGAAAAACGAAACGATACAAGTTCGGATTTGGACAATTGATTCTTTTTTCCTGCATTGAATTGATTGGTGAGTGCTTTTAGTTTTCCCTGCTTAAAGTTATACGTAGCTTATCTATTTGTTTCAGAGTTTCAGATGGAATGCCACAAGTCCATCCTAGTCCGTCTACCTATACATACATATTTACGAAGTCGAATGAGTGTTCCGCTCCACATGCAAGTCACATAGCATTTTATTCGTATCATAGTAATAGGGAATTTGTTTGGGACCTGACTCTGGTATATATCCATATACTGCAGTCGTGCAGATGAGCCATCATTCGGGTCCACGCCCATCTCCAAGCGAATCAACAATCTTCATTTGAACTACTATGATGGGAACAGCTCCAGTTGCAGTTTTCTTCGGCAGGAAGAACAGATGTTCAAATCATGACTTGGGTATGTTTACTCTCACTTATCGCAACCCAAGACAATATAACTAGTATATTACTTTTCCATATGCTTTAGGTGCACTATTGAAATACATATAATAAATAATGAAGAAATGTTTTATCAAAAATCAAAAGAAACTTCACAAGTGTTTTTTTAATACCAACTCCAGATAATCGCAATCAATTTCATAAAAATTGAACACTAATCTATCAGGCAGGGCAAAAAAATAAAAATAAAATAAAAGCACCCTCACTCAAGCCCCCACTCAAACCAAATTTGAATACGCGCCAATATCTGTGGATGTAATGCAACACTGTAACAACAAATATCGATATCTTCCCCCTTTCTCTTCTCTTCGATCTGATAACAATTTTAATTTATGATTTTGTTAAAATAAACTACAAGCCAGCTACGCTGCCCGGCCGCACAACAAGTGGGCAACAAAGTGGATGTGGAATTTGGGCCTCAACCATGTTTTGGGATCTCTTATCTTATCCACCGCTGATGCAAGCCTTGAAGAGGTTTCTAGCCGGCCCGGCCCGGCCCGGACAACTGGCCATGAATGGCGGATAAGCTTGTTAAATCTAATCGCTGGCTGACCACTTTTCTTCGAATTTTTCCAATAATAGCTCGGCATTTGTTAATTTTCAAACAGTTCCACCAGAGCCGTGACCGTTAGCACATCCCACAACAGACTGACCTAAAGAAAGAGATAGCGATAGACATGGTTGCAATCAAGTGAGTGCCGTTGCATATATGTATATCTACATGTATATCGATATACACATTCAACAATTGCAATGGCCAGCGCCGCCGTCAACCAGATAAATGAGATTTTAACTTCATTATCGGACTATTACAGCGAAGCGGATAATGGCCAGCAGGCGGGGAACCTCCTCGACGACAAGAAGATCTTTCCAGAGTTCCGCAGCGGCCCCTTGGACGCCTACAGGCAGAAGGCGAGCTTCTGCTACAAGCGGATGAATGTGATCCTAGAGGGCGAAGAGCACATTCGACTGAAGGTAAACGACATTTTAATTACATTGTAATTGCCCCGCCCAGCATTAAGTGTGGAGCAATCGCTTCTGTGGTGCGGGTACAAAGTTCAATTTCTACGCGTGTTGGGTGCTATCTGCGGCGAAAGTGCACTTAAACCACCATCTAATCTTACGGAAGACTTCTTATCTGCGTCGTTGACTAATCGAACTTACACCCCCCACCCACGGCACAGCACAAGGTATGGCAATGGATGGAGCAGCACCCCGACTACCAAAGGGAGCCGGAGGTGGCCACATTGGAGCGCACACGGGAGTTGGCCAACAAGCGGCAGCATCTGCTCTGGGAGCAGCATTTCTTTGGCGTGAATGAGGTAAGGACACGTCATATATGCGACATTGAAGGTTTTTCATGTTTCATTCCCTTTTAGTATTTGGGAACACCTCATCTTCTGCTGGCCTTTGGCCAGGCCATCTTCAGCTATGACTTCAGCACCTCCGTGAAGTTTGGCCTCTCCAATGGCATGTTCCCCAGCACCCTGGTGTCCAATGGTTCGGGACGCTTGGGCAAATACATTGCCAAGATCTCTGATAATAGGATTTTGGGCGCCTACGCCCTCACAGAGTTCTCGCACGGCACCAATGCATTAGGCATGCGCACCCGTGCCACCTATGATCTGAAGACCAAGGAGTTTATCATCCACACACCCGATTTCGAGGCATCCAAGTGCTGGGTGGGCAATCTCGGCAAGACCTGCACCCATGCCATTGTATATGCGCAGCTGTTTGTGCCCGATGACAAGCATCAGGGACTGCAGGCCTTCCTGGTGCCCATTCGCGATGAGCGCACGCTGCTGCCCTTCCCGGGCGTCACGGTGGGCGACATGGGCGAGAAGATCGGCCTGAATGGCATTGACAATGGGTAGGTGCCTCCAAATAGGGTCTTGACAGAAGGATTACAATGATATTTCTTTGTAGATTTGTGAGCTTCAATCAGTATCGCATTCCCAAGGCGAACCTCTTGTCCAAAACGGGCGACATTGATGCCCAGGGCAACTACAACAGTCCCATCAAGGACGAGCGCAAGCGACTGGGTGCCTCGCTGGGCGCCCTCTCCCAGGGACGCGTCAACATCACAGCCATCACGTATGTGGCCTTGAGCAAGGCCGTCTCCATTGCCACCCGCTATGGGGCAAGCCGCAGGCAGTTCGGACCCAACAACAGTCAGACGGAGTGGCCCGTGATTGAGTATCAGTCGCAGCAGTACCGCCTGATTCCCCATTTGGCCACCACAATCGCCCTGCGTGTGGCCACGCTGTGGATTGGCAAGGAGAACGTGGACATGACCATGAAGGGCTTCACTGGCGAGGACACGTCCAAGGCGGGCATGGAAATCCATGCCATTTCGTCGGCCCTCAAGCCAGTGGCCACTTGGGCTGCCCGCGATGGCATCCAGGAGTGTCGCGAGGCCTGCGGCGGACATGGCTACCTCAAGGCCTCTGGTCTGGGTGATCTGAGGAACGACAATGACGCCAATTGCACATACGAGGGCGAGAACAATACGCTCATCCAGCAGGCCTCCAATTGGCTGGTCAGTCTGCGACGCAGCAATGCCGATTTCAAGGCTGTGTCGCCGCTGGAAACGGTGTCCTTCCTGAGCGACATTGATGGCATTCTGCAGACCAAGGCAGAGGAGCGCACACCGGCCCAGGCATTGGATGCCAACAGTGAGTGGAACGACTGTTAAAAATCGACTGTGTTCATGGATTAATCTTTCTCCTTTTTAAGATCTGCTGAAGGCCCTTAACTGGCTCACCGCCTGGCAGCTGGAAGCCACTGTCAAGCGTGCCGAGCAACTGCAGCGCGAGGGCAAGGACGCCTTCGAGACTCGCAACAACATTCAGGTCTTTGCCGCCCAGAAACTTTCCATCATCTATGGGGAGGTGAGTGTCCAGGGAACTGACCTTTGGCATGAGCATAATCTGACCTGCCTTGTAACCCCTTTCAGCGCACCATCTACTATGTGTTCTACAAGTTTGTGAACAGTCTGCCCGCCTCTGCCGAAAAGCAGGTGCTGCAGCAGCTGCTCTCGTTCTATGGCGCCCATTTGGTCACCAAGTATTCGTCGATATTCTATCAGGGCGGCTATTTCCGCGATAGCCCACACATTGAGCTCTACCAGCAGGGCATTCTGCAGCTTCTGCCAGTGCTGAAGGATGAGTCTATTGCACTGATCGATGCCATTGCACCCACAGACTTTATTCTCAATTCGCCGCTGGGCATGAGTGATGGCAATGTAAGAGACTAGAATCCTTATTCTGCCATATCTTCCATGCTAAAGTTTTCTTTCTATCCTCTCAGATCTATCAGCATCTGCAGAAGACAATTGTGTCCACTCCTGGTGTCTTTGAGCGTCCCGAATGGTGGCGCGATGTCACCTACAAGGATTACCTGAAGCGCGCAAAGTTGTAAAGGATTCTAGGCTTCTCTCCTCTTAAAACCATTCACAAAAGTGCAATAATAAGTTACTTAAGTTTGACGATGATTTTTTGATCGCTAAGCGATGTTAATTACATTATAAAATACGTTCCACAATTATAGCAAATACTTTATGACACAAAAAGAACAAAATAGAACACTTATAAACCATTTGGAGGTTGATTCCATTCGAAAAACGATTGATTTATGTAGGTTTAGATTTTTAAATTTTTAAAGAAGAGTCAGGGAACGAAATTCTTTTGTTTTCTATCCCCAAACAATTTTTACACGGAAAACATTCGAATCGAACTGGCTTTTGAACCAAAAATATAAGAAAAAAACCTGAAGATGACCTACAAAAATCCTGTACTATTGAAATTTCAATCGTACCGCATCTTTATATTATATTTTCTGGTTGTACCGCCTCGTAATTGGGTTTACTCAATAAATATCCGCCCACAAATGACATATTTAGTGTCTTTAATCGATTCAGCTGCTAGATTTTGTAGGACTACCCATCCACAGCTCAAGAACTATTCACAAGAACACCCCCATCTGTTGAAACACAGACAAAATAATTCTCAAAGAAAAACCATTAGTATAAAATCTGTTTCTTGGGATATGTCATATTTACACGTTGTCCAGGAACCACTCGGTATGCCCCTGAACGCCACAAATGTTTTTGGGCTTATACAAATACAAATGGCTACTTAATCGATAGAGCACTACTGATTGGTTTGTTTGTGCATTGATTTGCATATTCTGTCGCAGCAGATTGTTATTGTTATTTTTTTTTGGTTAGTTCTTTAAGCTTAAATACGATCACAGTCTGACAAAAGCGGAATTGTTTAGCTAATTAAAAATATACAGAAATATAAATAACTGAAAGAATTTTCTAAGAAATTGGTGGGGTCCCATCGGGTGTCAGGGCAGGAATCCGGAGCCGGAGAACTCGTAGAACTCCGGTATTGAGGCGCTCTGAGCGGCAATGTGTGGAGACCGCATCTGGGCCAGCTGCTCGCCCGCCTCGCTCTCCGTTTGGATGAGCATGGGTATCTGTTGGGGCAGATCGCTAGTGGCCCACAAATACAGATCCAGCGTCTTTTCCGTGCAGTCCGCAATGAAACGCACAAAGGGGCGTATGTCTCCCTCATTGGCCAGCTTCAGGAAGTGATAGTACTTGCTGCGCTGCTGTTTGGGAATGATAACGGGCGGATAGCCAGCCCTCATCAGCAGGGTGTTCATCAGGAGACGCGAGGTGCGTCCATTGCCATCGATAAAGGGGTGAATGTGCACCAACTTGTAGTGGGCATAGGCAGCATAGCTAAGAGCGAAACATATCATTGAGTACATCCATAAATTGAGAGATATCTGCCACTCACTTTACGGGATGCAGGGAGCTGCTGTGCTCGGAGTTCAGCCACCGCTCGAAGCGTTGCATTAGCAGGGCCAGATCCCCAGGACCGGGCGGCACATGGCCACCCACATAGACCTGATTTCGTCTGAATTCTCCGCCCTCAATGGGATCCACATGCCCCAAGACGCGACGATGCAGCTCCAGGATGTCCTTGATGGTTATTTCCAATCTTGAAAAGACAATTTCCATTGGGAAATGTTCTCGAAAATGCATTTAGGGTCTTACTTTTGCACCAGGCTCGCATTGATGTACTTCATGGCCAGATCCATGCCCAGGATTTCGTTGTGCTCATCGATGGACTTGCCGTCGACGGCCATGCGAGTCTCCAGAATGGATCGCGTCTGGGCCAGGGTCATGGTGTTGCCCTCAATGCCCACCGAGTGGTAGATGTGCTGGAAGTAGGCCTCCTTCTTGGCGCGACGCAGAGCAGAGCTGGACTCGTGGATGGCCGAAAGGGCGTCCCTTTTCGAGTCCAGGGATTGCAGGCGGCGCTCATCCAGCGTTTGCACCACCTCTGCCGTACGCTGGCGATTGGCCAGCGCCTCCGAGTTGCTGGGACAGATGGTCAGGGCTTGAAAGTAGTACTGATCCGCCAGCACGATGTTGCGTTGATTGTGCTCCAAGAACTCGCCATAGCGGAGCAGCACCTCCGGATGCTTGGGCGCCAGGGCCAGGGCATGCTCGAACAATCGCGAGGCCTTGTCATCCTTGCCCGACAGGTGCATGTCCTGGGCGAGGCGTAACGCCCCCAAGGCCTCCTTGATGTTGGTCTGCTCCGCCTCCGAATAGCTCGAGCCAACGCTGTCGCTGATGCTCTTGTCGTAGAACTCCTTGAAGGCGTTCAGCTCCTCCACCGAGTACACGGCAAACTCGTCCCTCGTCTGCAGATAGTGGGCGTTGGGCAGATGATGCAATTGGCGCAGCCGCCAGCTGGATGATGTCAATGCGTGAAAGGAGAAAGCAGCAAAGCTCCCCGCAATGAAGAACAAAGCAAATCGATAGATCTGAACGCGTTTGGATGTTCTGGCCTGTTGGAGCTGCTGCTGCTGCTGCTGCTCCTTGACCTTCTCTGGCGGTGGACAGGTGGTGGCTTCCGCTTCCGCGTTCACTTTCTCGCTGGCATGAACGATGGCCATGCCCATGGTGCGTTCTGGTCTATGACAGTTTATGTTTTACCCGTATTTTGGCTACGTTGCACAGCAGGTACATTTTCAACTAATTCTCACTAATTCAGAGGCGTGTTTTAGTCAATTATTGCCACAAGTTTCTAGCGAAAACCAAACACCACGTACTTTGTGCTTCTTCTTCCTTTTGTCTCTATCGTTATTTTATTTTTTACATATTCGATTTGGTGTTATAAGCTGGCTGGGACCCTCAGCACCAAACAAATCATTTTAACAGATACACGAATCCATTTTCTACCAGACTGGCTAATTTTTAAGCAATCAAATTATTTTAAAATAGGTTTAAACAAAATAGGGCTAGATTTCTACATCACATCTACGTGGACTACAGGGTGTGTTGGCACAATAAGGTGAGTCCATTAAGCGATATTTCTAGCAATATTTGATCAGCGTTAATCGATAAACTTACAAGGTGTGTGCGCTAGAGAGGGACGTTACTAAAATAGTGTTTTCCAACACTAACTACAATAGATGGCGCTTACATCTTATTTTGAATTTGAACTTGAAAAAAATAATCATTTGCCCAAAAACCGGATATTGGCTAATTATTAATTTTTTGCTCAGCTTTTTGTTGTTTACATTTTTCCTAAGAATTCCCTGAGTGTCTGCTCTCAGCTTATGAGTAACACTCGTCATTTACTGAATTAAAATAATTGTTGTTGTTTTATTTATAAATCTTCTGATTTTTATAGAACGCATTGTGACATGGTGTCACAAGCAATATCTCACGCAGGCACCTCGTCGAGCCAAACATAATGTGGTCGGTCCATGATTTATGAGTTTGGGTGAGATTTGAAAGTTTGTATCTTTTATTTGGTCAAAGAGCACTTGAAATTCTATAGTCTATAGGGGATTCCTAGCAAAGAAACCCAAAAGAAACGAAAGAAAATAAAGAAAGAATGCTGCAGGGCACTATAACGACCTATGGGATACCTGTTAGGGAGATTTATTTTGTGGGTTCTAAGAAGAGTGAGGGAAAGAAGCGGCTTTATTTGCTATCTTTCATGCAATCTACATAGATGATTTTTGGCAAAAAGGTAGATTCAAATTCCATGAAAAAAATACCCTAAATATTGTATAAACATCTTGTGGTTGAATGCTAATTAGTCCAGTTCTAAGTGGCAGCCAGGATGCTAAAAAACAAACCTTCTCCGGTTTAACCCCTTGCGGTTTTTCAAATCCAATTGAAATGTCAGCTGGCCGGCCTCCAAGGTCACTTTTGGATTTGCATATTTCTTGTCTAATTGTTTTGAATCACTCACAGAGCCCAAACACCCAAACACACACTCGTTGAGCACTCACCCACGCAGAACCACCCTCCTCCCCACGGAATCTGTCATGTAATATAGCTCTGAGAATCTCAGCTGCAGTGCCTGGTAGCTGTCTCATGAGATCACGCATATATATTCATTATTATATTCAGTCGTATATTGATCTATTGCCCGTTCGGAGTGCAAACAAAATTAAGCCAGCCAGCCCAGACAGCCACCGGCTTGTGATTCATTTAGTGCTCATAATATGAGGTCATTATTACGATCTAATGCGATTCGCTGCCATTCATAAACCGGACCGGCTTTCCGTTTGGGCCATGACGTAGCAAATGGATGTTTCTTTGTGGTATATATTTTCGGTTTGTGTTTGGGAAATGCCCAAAGAGCAAGCAAGTTCGTAAGAGAATCTCTCCAAGATTCTCCAATGCTCTGCGCTCGAGATCTCCCTCGCTCGTTCTCTCTCTCTATCTGTGAGAGATTTTTCCAATAAAAGATTCAATGCTGGCCGCTCGGCTGTCAGTTGCGGCAGCGCCACGAGGCGCAACGGTTGTTCCTATTTCGAATAAAAAACACGACTAAACATAACGGTAAAGCTATATAGATTGAGTGAAAGTACAGTGAAGTGTCCTGTGAAACGAAATCCCAGACATAACCGTTGAAAAGTGAGTAGAAAACGAAAACTCTTTGAATAATCAACCAAAAAAACACTCAAAAAATAAAGAAGAAAAAAAAACCTGGCATATAATTGAAAATAAAAATAAAATATAATTTATAAATAAACCAGAGACAGCAGACAGAGCCGCCTGCATTGGCGTTCCAGAAATAAAAATTTGGGCATGAAAAATGCATGTGTGTGACACCATTTGAAAAAGAAGGAAAAATGTGTGTTTGGTTTTGTCAAAGGAAAAACATTTCCTTTTCTTACAAGAGGAAATAGATTTTTTGTGGTTTTTTTTTTTTTTTTTTTGACACGTTGCCATGTCCATGTCCATGGGTATTCATTATCACCAAAGACCGGATGGAAAGGGAATTGGGGGCCACCAAAGGTCACCGAAACAAATAAGAACCAAATTGAGTAGCATATTCCATACGATCCATACGATCCGGCATCGAATAGTATGCCTTATATTATCGCCTGATTAACCTTTCTGACGACCCATGGACCGCGATAGTGCCCGGTGCTCTGATCTAGATTCCACTTCCACTCACTGGCGGTGGCCTTATCGGCAGCCCAAAAAATATATTATGTACTTTATTACTTGGGCCCTCCAGAAAGGCAATTTTGATTTCAGTTTTTTTTCTGCCAAGGCCTGGCATATTTACAATTATTTTATGAATGACACAGATTTTTTTGTTCTTCTTATATTTTGTTCTCGCAGGTTTTCCGGTATGAGAGCTCTGGGTGTGTGTGCCCTGCTCTTGGCCTTGGCCAGCAGTCACGGCTTTGATGGATATTCCAGGTCCAGCTACAGCTCCCGTCAGTCGTCATCCTTCGGGGGCGGACAGACCTCCCAGTCCTCGTATGTGCAGTCTTCGCCTCAGTTGAGCAGCTGGGCCTATGCCCACTATAACGATGTGCGCGAACTGGCCAACCATTTGAAGCAGGAGTACAATGCCTTGTCTCAGGGCAGCAGCAATAGCCTGGGCTATGCGGGATCCTGGAGTGGTAAGCCGTTTAAAGCCCTTCAAGGACCCCCTTCTATAACCCTCTTCTTGCCCAGCCTCCATTCTGGATCTCTGCGGCAAGAGTGCTGGCCAATTGGATGCCTTGAGCTCTCAGATAGGCCAGCAGCTGGTGGCGGACATGCGACAGGGCAGCCTCAGCTATGCCACCATTTCGCAGCCCAATTTCTTCGAGTCCAAGGCCGCCGAGCTCCTGGAGCGTTTCTCCAGCCACGCAAGCGGCAATCTGCAGCAGAGCCTGGACTTGAGCTCCTTCCAGCCCGTGGATCTGAGTGGCTTTGACGAGGTCAAGAACTATGCCTATCCCGCCGAGGTCAAGGTCATCGATGGCAAGACCTATGTGGTGCACAGGAACTGCACGGAGGCCACCAAGCTGACCGGCAACTATGGCGCAAATGCGGCCCAAATGAATCAGGGCTTCTTCACGCAGTCGCAGGGATCGATCCCAGTGGGCGGCAGCACCACTACCACCACCACCACCACGCGGAAGAAGACCATCCACGATTGGGTGCGCGAGAACATGGAACCCACGGTCATGAACTACAACTCGGTGGTGAATGTGGACGGCGGACTGGCCCTGCCCAGTGCCTACCCTCCCATCAGCTCCCCTGGCTCCAGCTCCACTGTGGTGATTCGTCGCTTCAACAAGACCATCACCACCCATCCCGATGGCACCAGCTCTGTGGGTGGCTCCGAGTCGCAGCAGCGCTGGCAGGACGGCAAACTGGTCCTGGACGAACAGCGTCCCTTCGGGCAGTCTTCGGTGCCACGCGACGAGCAGTGGAAGCGGGAGGAGCGCGAACGCTTCTTCTGGTATCTGACCACGCCCCAGCGGCTGGAGGATTGGCAGCACCAGCAGGAGGATCGCCTGTTGGGCGTGGCCCAGCGCTATCAGATCACCTTGCCCATGCTGGAGGAGTTCCACCGCAGGGAACTGTCCCGCTATCAGGCGCTTTTGGGCCAGTACCAGTCGCAGGTGCAGGATGCCAGCGCCTGGCAGCGGCAGGAGCGGAGTCGCCTGGACTGGCTGATACACCAGAATGGTTTCTCCTCGCAGGACATCGATCGCTGGCAGCAGGAGAACGGCAGGAAGCTGTCGCAGCTCGCCCAGCAGCATGGCGTCAGTCAGGATCAGCTGCAGCAATGGCAGCGCCAGGAACTGCAGCGTCTCTACGTGCACTTTGACAAGGTAAACCAATCTCTGGGCCCCCAGGTGCCCCAAGGACCCGCTCAGACCTATCCCACCTCCAGTTCCCTGACCGAGGACAACACCAAGGAGCAGGAGCGTCTGGACGAGCTGATTCGTCAGCACAATGCCACCATCGCCGCCCTGCAGAGCTCCATTTGGAACGATCAGCAGCGGTTGAAGGATCTGTCGATCAAGTACCAGGGCGACATGCAGAACCAGACCCAGTGGCTGCGCGGCGAGGTGGCCCGCATCGGGGACCTCATCAAGGAGCAGAACGAACAGGTGTCCAAGATCTCCGCCTGGCAGAGCTCGGAGCGGTCGCGTCTCGAGAGCATTCTCCGCCAGCATCAGGGCTCGGTGGCCGATCTGCAGCAGCAGATGATCCGGGATCGCAACTACATCCAGAATCTGGCCACCAAATACCGCGTGAGCGTCGACGAGCTCGAGAAGTGGCAGCGGGAGGAGCTGCAGCGTCTCCAGGTGCGCGGACAGCAGCAGCTGGAGGAGCACATCAAGGACTGGCAGATCAGCGTCAGCTTGAATCTGCGCGACATTGTGGGACAGAACCAGCTGACCATCGAGGAGTTCCAGAACTCGATCATCAACGACCGCTCCAGGCTGGAGGAAATGGCGCGCATGTACAAGGTGAAGGTCGAGGAGATCGAGGGCTGGATCAAGAGCGAGCTGAAGAAGTTCCAATCGGAGGGTCTGCTCAAGGAGGTCGAACAGGAGCTGGTCCTCTGGCAGCAGAAGGAGCGCGAGCGCCTGCAGCAGCTGGTCCAGCACAACTCCCTGACCGTCGAGCAGCTGGAGGCCAAGATCAAGAGCGATCAGACGCACTTCTTCGAGCTGGCCAACACCTATCAGGTGCGCGTGGAGGACATCCAGGAGTGGCTGAAGAAGGAGCTGCTGCGCCTGCAGAGCGAGGGCCTGGTCAAGGCCGAGGCCCTCAAGGACTGGCAGCAGGTCGAGCGCGTGGAGATCGCCAAATTGGTCCAGCAGAACAAGTATTCCCTGGAGGACTTCGAGCGCAAGCTCCTGGCCGATCGTGCCCGCCTGCAGGACCTGTCCAGCACCTACAATGTCCAGGTGTCCGAGATCGAGAAGTGGATCCAGGCGGAGGGCGATCGCCTTCAGCGCGAGGGTCGTCTGAGGATGGAAACGGAGCTCAATCACTGGCAGAAGATCGAGCGTCAGCGTCTGCTGGATCTGATCAACAAGAACGACCTGTCCATCGATGAGATAGAGACCAAGATCAGCCGCGATCAGACCCATCTGTATAGCCTGGCCCAGCAGCATCAGGTGCGCGTGGAGGAGATCGAACAGTGGATCAAGCAGCAGATCCAGAAGCTCCAGGACGAGGGTCTCATCGAGATGCAGCGCCTCAAGAACTGGCAGCTGGAGTGGCGCGGAAACCTCACCAACATGGTGCAGGATCGCGACTTCACCGTCGAGGAGTTCCACAAGTGGCTGCTGAAGGATCGCGCCCAGCTGCAGAGCCTGGCCATGCAGCACAACGTGCAGATCGAGGAGATCGAACAGTTCGTGAAGAAGGAGGAGCAGCGCTTCATTGGCATGGGTCTGTTGAAGCCCAGCGAGAAGCTCACCAACTGGCAGGAGGTGGAGCGTCTCCACCTGAAGAATCTCGCCCAGCAGCAGTACAAGTCCACCGAACAGCTGGAGGCTCGACTGCGCCAGGATCGCGAGCTGCTGGAACGCCTGGCGCGCCAGTACAGCGTCCAGGTGGAGGAGATCGAGCTCTGGATGAAGCAGGAGCTGGCGCGCATGCGCGACGAGGGTCAACTGCAGATCGACAACCTCACGTCCTGGCAGCTGGCGGAACGCGAGCGCCTCGAGGCCCTGATCAGCCAGAATAAGCAATGGAGCGCCGAGGAGCTGAAGGCAGAGCTGGAAAAGGATCGCGAGCACATGCAGACGATGGCCTTCCAGTACCACACGTCCGTGGAGGAGATTGAACGTTGGGTCCAAACGGAGATTGAGCGCCTGAAGCAGCAGGGAAAACTGAACATTGAACAGCTCTCAGCCTGGCAAAGGACCGAGCAGCAGAGGATCCTGTCGCTGCTGCAACAGCACTCGAACATTACCCTGGAGCAGTTCCAGGCCAAGGTAAAGACGGTCTTTCTGCTCTGAAAATCATAGTCCTTAATTTGGAAATTATTTTTGTATCCTTTCAGGTGCAAAACGATCGTCGTTTCCTGATCAAGCTGGCCGAACAGCATCACGTGAGTGTTGTGGAGGTGGAGACCTATGTGAAGCAGGTCATCGAGGATCTGCACAAGAAAGGACAATTCGAGATGGAGCAGCTGCAGAACTGGCAGCTGGTGGAACGCGATTACATCAAGAATTTGATTGCCGAATACAAGAACGGTCTCTCCACCGCCGAGTACGAGCAGAAGCTGCTGGCCGATCGGGCCCATCTCAACCAGCTGGCGGATCAGTACCGCCTCAGTGTGGAGCAGATCGAGCAGTGGATGATCTCCGAGCTGAAGCGTCTGCGGGGCAACACCGAGTCCTCGCTGAAGAGCCTCAGTGCCTGGCAGGTCTCCGAGCTGGAGCGCCTGCAGAACCTCGTCAAACAGCAGAACCATCTGACCTATGTGGAATTCGAAATGGAACTGAATCAGGAGCGAGAGCGCCTCCAGAAGCTGGCCAATCAGTACTCCGTGAATGTGGTGGAGATTGAGGAGTGGCTGCGCCAGCAGCTGGTCAATCTGAAGACCACGGGCCAGGGCAAGGTGGAGAACCTCACCAAATGGCAGGCCTTGGAGCAGCAGCGACTCATCGAGCTTCTGCTGAAGAAGCAGCAGGAGCTGCCCTACGAGGACGTGGAACGGGAGCTGACCAAGGACCATGCCCGGCTCGAGAGCCTCTCGCAAACCCATCACGTGAGCATCGACCAGGTGGAGCAGTGGTCCCGCGAGGAGCTGAAGCGTCTGCAGAGCTCTGGCCTGGTCCAGTTCGAGCAGCAGACCCAGTGGCAGCAGCAGATCAGCAATGGCTTCAACGACTGGCTGCAGCAGCAGCGGAACGGCGCCAGCTACCAGGAGTTTGTGGACTTCCTGAAGCGGGACAAGCAGCGCATGGAGGGCATTGCCAGCGACTACCATGTGACGGTCGAGCAGGTGGAGAAGTGGGTCCAAAAGGAGGCGGCACGTCTCTCTCTCATTGGAGTCATTGATCGGCCACAGAACAACGTCAAGTACGAGGAGATTGTCAACATCTGGGAGGATCAGCCCTCGTGGAAGAGCGACCTGCTGTCGCGTCTGAGGAGCGTCACCAAGTGGCGCCCCATGACCCGGCAGGAGTTCGAGAGCTATCTCATCCGCAACAAGGCCGTGCACGAGCAGCTGGCCCGCCAGTACCACGTGACCGTCGAGGACATCCATCTCTGGCTGGAGAACAGTGCCCGCAAGGAGGGTCTCATCACAGTGCCCGTCGTCCTGGAGCAATGGCAGATCCAGGAGCAGCAGCACATCCAGGATCTGATCAACCAGCAGCAGCGCAAGCAGCGAAAGTGGACCATCGAGGAGCTGGAGCTGCGCCTGAACAACGACCAGAAGCACCAGCAGGAGGCCAGCCAGCAGTACCGCGTGACCATCGAGGAGCTCAAGGCCTGGTACAAGGATGAGCTGAAACGATTGTTGGATCAGAGAAAGATCGATCGCGGCTCGGCGCTGTCCTGGCAGAGCCGAGAGCTGGAGCGGATCTACCTGCAGGCCGTGAACAAGCCGGACATCGGCCGACAGGCCCTGGAGACTTTGCTGCTGAGGGATGTCCATGTCTTGGCCCCCCAATACCAGATCTCAGTGGAGACACTGCGCCTCTTCATCCATGACAAGCTGAGTCGCTTCGCGGACATGGGCCTGACCACGGACACCGCTCGACAGGTGAACAACTGGCACGAGCAGGAGCGCACGCGCCTGAGGGAGGTGGCCGGCAAGCTGGTGATCACCGAACAGGAGCTGCTCGAGTTCATTTCGCACGACGACAACTTCCAGAACCAGTTGGCGCAGGTCTACCAGGTGGGTCTGGGTCAGCTGGCCCCCGTCCAGAGGATAATCGTTGGCAACTTCGGCAAGGAGCAGCTGCTGGAGCACCGCCAGCTGAATCCTCTGACCAACTGGCAGCGTCGCGAGAGGGACCGCCTATACGAGTTCATTCGCACCCAGAACATGACCCAGACCCAGCTGAAGAGCTGGCAGAACCAGGACACCAAGCTGCTGCAGGACTTCGCCACCAAGTACGAGATCTCCGTGCAGGAGCTCAAGGAGTGGCAGAAGCTGGAGCTGGAGCGCATCCAGAAGGTGGCCTACTACTACGGCATGACGCAGAGCGATCTGCAGCAGTTCCGCGAGGGCGAGCTCCGCTGGCTGACGTACGTCAACCACCGCAAGCTGATGTCCGCCTCGGAGGCCCAGAACTGGGAGAAGACCCACAAGTGGACGCTGGGCAGGCTGCAGAGCAGGTACGGCAAGTTTGGCCAGGAGCTGGTCATCTGGCGGCGTGTCCTGTATCTGCTCAGTCAGGGTCTGATCGATCTGCCTGCCGGCGGCAGTGCAGATGGCGGATATGTCGTGGATCCGGGCAGCACCAATGCCACCCATGTGTATAGGCCCATCTTCTCGAAGGATCGCGGCGATCAGCCACCACACACGTACGAGGAGTCCTACGACGAGACAGACGAGCCCGGCCTCGAGGGCGAGACGAGAACGCCACGTCCCTTCCCACGTCCATCCCCCATAGTGTCCACGCCCCCGCCCCCGTTGCCCTACAGTCGCGGCTCATCGCCCAGCGGCGGCTACGAGTACAGTCGCCGGGACTACACGTTCAATGTGCCCGTTGGAGGCGCCTCTGCCTCGGCTAGTGGCGGCCCCACTGGCTCTTCGGCCACGGCCAGCGCCAGCTTGGGCAAATGGAGTCGTGCCGCCGGCGAGGAGCCCCAGGTCGAGGACTTGGGTCAGCAGCAGCAGGTGGAGCTGGGCTGGAACGAGGGACAGCAACAGCAGGTGGAGGACACCGACTGGAATGCCAAATACGAGGCGGGGCATCAGCAGTCCCAGAATCTCGAGGACTTTGGCCAGCAGCAGCAGCAGCTGCAAGTGGAGGATCTGAGCGGCCTGGGGGGAGGCTATGGGGGCCACACCCCCTCGAGCGGACAGCTGCATCAGCAGCCCGCAAAGGTGAGTTTTCCCAACAAGATTTCCTTCAAGACAACCCTCTAATAGTAATCCATTTCTTTTGCTTAGGAACTGGAAGTGGAGGCCACCGCTGAGCCCTCGTTCTGGGATAAGCTCAAGAGCAAGATCGGTTAGAGAGTCCTATAGGAAAAGCACCAACTGCCATTTATCGAATATTTAGTTACGAATTGTTAAAAGCGAAACCCAAACCCAAAAAAAAACAAACACTTTATATATTTTCTACAAATGTTTCTTTAATATTTAGTTTATAAATAAACAAATGAGATTTTTGAAAGGTCACACTTGTGCCGCCCCAAACAAATAAAACATTATTACTAAACATACTTCTTGTTGCTCCCATAACTATCTTTCTCTATAAGGATTTTCTGTTCTCCCATAACTATCTTTCGCTATAGTCTCTCTCTATAAGGACGTAATTTTCTTTGTATTTTGTTCGTTTTCATTAATAAACTTTGAAAATATATAATAGGCTTTTTGCTGGTTTGATTGTTGATTTCTCTCTCTGCAAAATATATCAGTTTTTAAAGCGGGAATATATAAACGATATACTCTATAATCTATGTATTCTATATAGGAAATTTGAGTTTTTTCTGTGCTGCTAATCTTGCGGTTACGATATGCTTGAAGAAGGCTTTAATGGTCGCATTTTCTTGGAGAAGTTTTCATGGTTTCTGGGAGGAGTTAATCTCCGTTCGATCTGCTTAGGCTAGGCACTTAATTGCTTTTGAATCATCTGATACAGTACACGCTCGATAAAGTCGAGAAAAAATATGTTTTTGGAAAGAAATAATCTTTAAATATGTACCTAATCCTGCATACCCATCGTTTCAATGTGAATTTGTGTGATAAACTATCAACATTTTAGTGGATACAAATTTCAATATTTACGTCGGAATTTTCTATATAACGAATTTAATTCCATAACATTGAAATTTCGTTAAATTTACAGTAAGTTTTGATCTCCCTATAACCTCTCATTTTTGTTTCCTTATAGCGAATATTTCTTTACTACCAATTTTTTTGCGTCCACACCTCGAATGCTCTTGAGCTTTCGATCTCCCTATAACGAATTGTTTTCCGATTATCTTAATTGTTTTCTACCGAAAAAAAATTAAAAATGCAACCAAAAATTACTCATTATTTTAAAGCCAAAATAAACTTTAAAATAATAAATTTTTTACGAATTCTATATTACGAATATTTTTTATAACGAATTTTTTGTTCAATTATTTTGATTGTGATTTCCTGTGTGATTTATTTGAGGAATTGCTGAACTATAACCAACTAAAAATTACTAATTATTTTAGAGCCAAAATAAAGTTAAAAAATAATTTATATTTACGAACTCTAAATAACGAATTATGCGTATAACGAATTATTTGTTGCTCCCCTTGAGATTCGGCCATTTGAAAGTTCGACTGTATTTCTTTTTAACTTGAAATTAAAGATTTATGAAATTTCAAGAGAATTTGATTGATCTATCTGCGAACGGAAATTATAATTAGAAATACTGCAAATCTCTGGTTCGAATTTGACAAAAAAATGACAAAAAAAAAAAGATCTAATAAGCCTTTGAAATGCCTTCTTCCAAGTACTTTTATCGAGCGCGCACTGTACCGTGTTGTATGGAATCTAGTGTTAACGATCGTTATCTCTGCTATATAGTAAATCGATTATTCTATTGCAATATACTACACTCCTCAAAGGCTCCTGCTTCGTCTGGTCTTGTACACCCCTTTTTACAGCTCTTAGAATACCCTTATGTACATCATCCACTCCACTCTCCCCTCGGAATCAACTTATGGAAGCCTCCAGCTCGGAGCCGCCTCCAAAATGCGTGGCCCTGAACTGCAGACCCTCCGTTACCTCCCCAACAGCAGCGCCCATGCTCAGGCCATCTCCCGTTTCCTGGAGCACGTGATGCTTCAGTTGCTCGATTTGGTGCAGCAATTTGAGCGTCTCTTCGTCCAGGTTGTCGTCTTCCTGGCGCAGCTGCAGCTGCTGTTCCCGCTCCTCGTCCACATCCCACTCGAGGGACTCCGGCGTGGAGATGTGCGACCACGAGTTCTGTGTGGAGGAACAGCAGGAGGTGCGCGTGAGGGAGCCGCCATGCCGATGATGGCTGCCCAGCCGGGGATGTCGAGGAGCTGCTCCATGGCGTCCATGGCTGGCGGCAGCCATCGCAAGCTGGTCCAGGGAGGCGTAACGCGGCTGTTTGGCCGCCATCGGTGGGGTGTTCTCTGCTGCCGGCTGTTCCTTTTGCTCCTTCTGCTCCTGCTGGTAGTTCCGCAGCTGCGAGTACTCGTGTTCCCACTCCAGATCTAGCGAAGAGCTGGCCCTCGAGCTGGCCATCCGCTGGTAGTTGCCAAGCATCTCGGTCTCCTTGCTGGGCGTTGCCTGGGCGTTGAGCAGCTTGAAGACATCCAGATTCTGCAGCTGTATATCCGATATTGCACTGCATGAAAGGGGATTATATTGGAGGTTCGGGTTACGACTCGGATATCCACGCACCTGTCATTCTGCAGCTTGGCATAGCTCGGCTGCTGCTCCCAGTATTTGTCCAGGAACTGGGGGCATTGCTGCTTCCTCTTGAACTTCAGAATGCGATAGACAAGGCCGCGTCGCTGCTGGCTGCCCCCCCCACTCGCAATGAGCTCTGTCTCTGGCTCCTGCTCGGCCTCCTGGTCGGTGGCCAGCCTAGCCCTGGCCCTGGGCCTGGGCCTGCGGCGACGCCTGAAAGTGGCAAAATGCAAATGGTATTTTCAGTGCATACGTTGTTGCACCTTCTGTGGTCTTCAATGTGGTTCGGTTTCTTGTTGGTTCGTTTTTGTTTGGGGTATATTGGTTTTAGGTTCGAATTGGCAGTGTTGGATGGTGTTCAAGAGTGCTGGATAGTGTTGGATAGCTTACAATCACAGCTGTTTTCAATTACCAATTTGTTGGTTTTGTTATTTCTTTTGAAACAACTTCTATAACCCTTAGAATAATAGTTATTCTGTCTAAGAATCCAATTACTTCTCAATTTTCGCATACATGTCCACAGATCCACCACTCCTTGTGCTCCACTGGAAGCATTATAGGGTAAAGTTCACGTCCGCTTGATTTGATTAACTTGTGGCTTTTGTTTCCCTTGTTTATGTGTGACCAACAACCAACCCCCACTTAATGGTGCAATACACTCCATATATCCGTGGAAGCCCGTCGTTGCCGTCGTCGTCGTCGTCGTCTGTGGCATTATTTGTGGCAACATGCAGGCCCTCGAGCATTGCATACTTTCAGGCTGTTGACCCTTCCAACATTGAACGGAGAGCTCGCCGCTCCAGAGTCCGGACAAAGTGGACCCCACTCGCCAATTATGTTTGCTTATGCAATTCGGTCGACCAGGAGGTGGGTCTCGGACATCTAGCGTGTGCCGTTTAATGGAGCAATCTACCGCTAATTAGTCAACCCTCCTCCAACCCCTCCCCTGCCAACCATCCCTCTTTGGGGTAGTGCTTAAGCTCGTATTGATTGGACCCGCGCTTATTGGATTTGGCGAATGCTTTTTGCGCGCGCCACAAAGTCAACGGAAATTAAATTTTAATTAACTGCTGTCCCCCGCCCTCCCGCTCTCCCCGGGGATACGATATCTCTTACCAAAGCCAGCTGTTGGCAGCTGCCGCTGCCGTCACACAGGAGGAGGACGAGGCCGTCGAGGAGGAGGAAGACGATGCCGTGGATGTGCTGGTGCTGGTGGCGGCTGTGACGCAGCTGCCAAGGCATGAACCCATGCTCCAGGGCTCCAGGGCAGGTGCGTAAAAGTAGGCCACACCACAGCACAGCACAGAGAGCGGCACCCAGCACCCCTTTGCACCGTCCTTTGTTGGCTTTCACTTTATTGTTGCTTCCGCTGTTAATTGGTGGTGCCTCATGATGCGGCTGCCTCCTTCCGCTTGCCTTGCTTCAGGTCAAGGCCTATTTGTAGTTCTTAGCCGTTGGTTTTTTCGGCTATTGTTTTGACTCTTGAAAAGCGTTTTTCAATGCAACTTCGCGTCTACACACACACACACACACAAGCACACAAAGAGAGCCATACAACGCGTAACTGTTTTGCATGTGCCCGTTAGTCGACGTCACTGGGTGACGCACCCCGCGTCCATGGCGATACCAAGCGACATTTGTGGGGGCGCACACGGAACCAAGCGACAAAATGTTACTGTTTTCCCTCGGCAGCTGGGCAGCTGGGCAGCTGACGGCGGCGGGGATGTTGGGGGCGACGTTTTTTGACAATCAGCTGATTCCCATGCTCTCTCTCTCGCTCTCTCTCTCTCTCCGGTTTTGCTTTTTGAGTTTTTCAAAGTTCAATTGAACTTGGAAAGTTATTGGGTTGTAAGCTTTCGGATAAAAGCTCCATACTGCGTGGGGTTAAGTAATAACGGTATATTTTAAGAGTGCATAGTTAACAGGAGTCTGTTACAGTAACTATGTTAGCATTAGGCTTGGAGGGGTACATATTGCGCTCTTGCAATGTTAAATACAACATTAAGCTAAGAGCATTAGCTAAGCTAACATGCTAGTCATAGCATTGCCTTTGGCATAACATTGAGCTGTTAAAGGCTAAGAGAATTATCCATCTAACAGCCACATGTTACCTCTACCCCTTTGAAGTCTTGAATGTTAACTTCGATTCAAAGAATGTTATGCAGTCCTTGTCGAATTCGCTTGCAGCACCAACATAACAGAATATTTGGATTTTATAGATCACGTAAAAGATGAGGACAATTTTATTTTCGTCCAGCTTAAGGCGAAGTATCTATAGTTGGTCTTAATGGTTAGTGGTAATTTGCAGTTACTTCGCAATCAGAAGTTAAATATATAAATAAATAAAATTTATTTTCGTAAAAGCTAAGGAATATGAGAGTTGTAGGTACAGATAAAATACTCAAAACTTTTTTAGAGCTACTATAGTAGAGAAAGGATTGGAAAAGAGTCGTTGAAATGATACGAACCTTTAGAAAATTATAGATGAATGATACATATGAAAATAACGAGATAATATAGGCAAAATAGAAATGTAGATCTATATAATATTTATATACCGATAATATAATAATAAAATAATATACATAATAATAACATAATATAATAATAATATAATATATGTATGTAGGTTAGGGTTAAGGTTAACCAAACCTAATATATTTCAAAGACCTTTAAACCATAGGAATTACAGATGGACTACACAAAAATGTTCTTTAGGGTTAGATTGATGGGAGAAGTGTTCTTCCATTAAATATAATTGAGAAGTTTTTATTTTTTTAAGTGGATTCTTCCATTATATTTACAGAAGCTCTCATTTAAATTGATGTAAATTTGTAGTCTCAATTAAATTTTTCAAGTGAAAACTATGAATTAACAAACAATTTACATATGTACACATATTTTTATTAGGAACTCAATATTAAGACTTCTATTTTATTCCCTTGAAATTATCAAACCACTCAGGGCTTACACAGGCTTTCCCCTTTCCGAATATCAAATTGGTTTTTTAAGTAAAGACAAAGCACTCACCAAAGGAAAAACTCTTCCAAGAACTGCCCAAAAATTTCCGACTTTGTGTTAATCCCAGCAACTTAATCATTTTCCCTCTCTTCCAAAAGCACTTTAGTCTTACAGATGCTTTCCCCTTTTGTGTTTGGGATGATCTTTAACTGTTCTCACACATTCATCTCACATGATGAACATAAAACCCGTCAGAGAACATTTCACGCATTTGTTCCAAACATTAAAAGTGCTGTAAGCATTTTCTTTGGACAGAGTAACACAGCTGTTAGCAGCAGCATATGGATGTGGCTGTGCCTGTGCCTGTTAAATGCCGCTGTAAACAGATGTAAATGTAACATAAATCACGGCCCAACCGCAACATTTGTTTATCTTTTTAACAGGCGGCTGGAGCCGAAGCGACTGCCAGACGAGCAAAGACGACAGCCACCCTTCGGATGCTGTTTGTCTCGTCTCGGCTACTTGACGGGCCCGCTCGTTCATGTTCCATCGTGTCGCATCGTGTCTCAGTGCCAAATATACCGTTGCGAGCGGAAGTCGTGTTCCGTTCAGGTCGCATATTCTCCATCGAATCGCTGTGCGGTTACCGTTAGCAGTTCTTTCGGCGTATTTACGCGACTTTTGTCGTGGGAGTAGTTGCTTGAAATAATATTATCTCTGATCCATTAATAATTACAAAATTGTGGTTTTAATCAACGATTGTGCGCGAGTGTTTATTTTGATTGGCCATGCCACCAATATTGTTGTTGCAACGTTGCTCGAGTTGTTGATTTTCGTGTGTTGGGGTAAGCGTCGCGTCTTACCGGCTCGCGGCTGTGGCGTCTCTGGGTCTGCTAATTAAATTATGTTGCAAATAAAAAAATGAAGACAGCAGCAAACGGCATAGCGGGAAACATGCAAAAGCGTTGTTCTTCTGTCGTCTCGCTGGTCTATTTATAAATTGATTTGCTGATTCCTTCTGACAATTCGACCCCAGATGGTATATTCCACAGCTGCAGCCAGAGCCCTGCACACGACCAGACATTCTGCTGCTGCCTCTCCTGCTCCTGCTGCTGCTCCTGCTACGGTGAGTGAGTTATTAGCGCAAATAATGGGGAGATTCGCACACAGGGGATAGGATAGAAGGAGTGAAGATTAAGCGGAAAGGGAGACTGGATTCACAGAACACATATTAGATTCATTGGCAAACACCCCTCGAATTTATATACTATTCATGATCCTGGGTTCAATAACCAGAGTCCAAAGATCACAAAACATATGGTTCAGGCATTAAGAATTCATCTATGAATCCATTTAGATGGGGTTTTTTTATTGCATTTTTAAAGAGCTCTCCCTAGATTTCCACAAATAGCAAAATATTGTGGAGTCTATAGTCAAAAAAATACAGAAACTCATACAGATCGGATGAGAATTAAGTTGGAAATTTAAAAATTAAAAATAAATTAAAAAAAAAAAATAGATTAAATAAATAAATAAATAAATAAATTAAATAAATATTATGGATATTTTTAAATTACCAATTTCCAATTCTTTTTTCTCTTCTAAAATCAAAGTTTTGCCAAGAATGGAGTTCTATAAGAACTGAGAACGTAGCTCTCTATCGTTGCTTAATCGATTAAAAAGCGATCACCATCGATTGCATTACAGTCAATAGATCAATCGCACTGAAAGCTTAGATAATAATCGATCACTACTTAAATTGTTAGATATATCGAAGCTGTGCTGGTCATCGATAATATTCTCTCCCGATTAACAAACGATCACTGACTGCCTGGCAAACATTAGACCAATCCAAGAGCTGTCGATGGCATCGATAATAAACCCCCTAACAAGTATTTGTAACAACTAAAACAGCATTTCCCGCCCTCGCCCTTCTGTCACTAATGGTAACGTTACGGCCAGCTGCTCTCAATCTCATTCGCACTAGCAACTAGCCCACCCGCAACCCACTGCTATGGCCTTGCCGCCCGCCTTGAGTTATTAAACACTTTTGCTGTCTTGCATTGTTGGTTTATGCGGGTGCACGCCCAAGCCCCCACCCCCCTTCCCCTTCCCCTTCCCCAACCCCTTCCCAGAAGAAGCTGCAAATGTTGCCTTTTGTGCTTTGGCTTCATTTCTTCAGTTGTTTATGCGCGGCGCTTCCACTGCCGAGGAGGCGGAGGAGGAGGAGGAGTAGTGGTAGAAGTGGGATTCCAGGAGCAGAAACTGCAGCTCCATCGAGCTAACCGTTGAGCAGCTCTCTGTCCGGTCCATCTACTTACCTCCGACCCCCACCCCCGAAGTTCCCGACTCTACCGTACTCTTTGTTGAATCCAGCGAATTAACCTCTTTGGGTAAAGTTTTCCACAGTCTGCAGAACTATTCGCATGAAAAATCACGCTGCTCAGGCATTGAAGGAAACTTTCTTCATGTACACACCGTACTATGCCGTTATATATATGTATGTATATTTATGGAGCTGCGATATATATCTAGGTATAGGTATATATTCAACAATAGCATTTACGCTTTACGCTTAACGCTGGAATGCCCAACGTGTTAAATGCAGTAAGAAATTGCCTGGTTGTCAATGAGGTAGCTCTCTTTAATGGCCATTTTCCCCAGGTGGAAATGCGTGGCATGGCGTGGAGAATGCTGTCCTGAAATACATTGATTTTAAAGAGCTTAAAAGTCGCTTTTACAGGTATGGACAGGTAAAGTGTTACGGATATACTGGATTAAGTTTTAATTAAAGGTAGCAAGAAAATCAATCTGTAAAATATACTGAATGGCATATACGAGAAATTATTACAGTATGGATTATGGCTCTTTCAGGAGAATGTATTTTCCAAAAGGAATCCCAAAAACTGTGTAGTGGAAAAGGCAAAAGGAAAACCTGAATGCCATTAAATTCTTTGTTTCAATCTCAGTGGTATTCCGTGTTAAAATATTTTGTAAATAATAATCTTGCAGACAGACTCTGATTATGAATTAAATGACAAATCATTTTCTGTCTGTTCCGCCTTATTTTACTCATACTTTGTCTGGGGAAATTCCACTAGCAGCTGTTTATGTTTTCCTGCACTTTTTCCTCTGTTCATTGGAGATCCTTGGCGCCTTGATGTCTAACAGAGCTGCAGATGCAGCTGCAGCTGCTGAATGTCCTTTTATTAAGACCTCAGCGCCTGGACATTGACATGGATATGGCCGCCGGGGAGACGGAGCAACTGTTGATTTACATCAACACTCTTTTGCATAATTCCCGATTCGCTTATTGCCATTTTCCCAGGGCGTTGAGTGGCAGCAGAAGATATATACAAGGCACTAACAAACGTTGGGTATTTAGCATATTTTATGCTCATTAAGTGCATCATTCCCCCGGAGTCCCTAAATGGCCAACAGAAGAAGATTCGCATGAAAATTAAGCAGGAAATTCCCCGTTTCCCGTCGGGTTTTTCTTTTTTTTTTTTTACCCATTCTTACAGCTGTTTCATTGATGGCGATCAATTCTGTTGGCTGTGATTTAAGTGCGCGTAAATCTCTGCGGTGAAAATTGTTCCATTCCTACATCTTTCATTTCCCCCAACCATTTCCACAGAGCACTCGCACTCGTACTCCTACTCGTACTCGTACTCGTCCTTTCGCCCATCCTCGCTCGGTTTGTTGCCATTATTTGCATTTCATTTTTGCGTGTGGCGAGAGAAAATGTAAATTGATTTATTATGCACAAGCGAATGAATGCTTCGTGGGAGACTCGGCGACGACTCCAGGAGTGGGAGTCGTTGTCGGAGCAGGAATCAGAGGAGCAGTATTACAGCCAGGACAGACAGGAAAGGAGTCGTTGGAGGAGCACCCGGAGGAGGATACAGCGCACTCGTGCGTGCATTTCTGTTTTTTTTTTCTGTTTTGTACTCATCAGGAAAAGCAGGAGGTTGCAGGAGACTGCAAAAAGGTACCCACCAACTGGCACTGGCACGGCACTGGCCCACGGCACACGGAACCATCCTGACTGCCTGCGGGGCTTAAACATCGCTATTAATATTGATTTAAATGAACGAAAACCGTCAGGATGAGACCGTTGCAGAGTCAAGATATTGCCCATTACCCGCCCTCTCTCCCCCCCCCTGCACACGAAAAAAATAGTAGGTACAATCGGAGTTGAAAAAAAAAATAGAAATTGAAATAAAACAAACATTACTCACTGTCGCTGCGAATCAAAGCTCCGGCGGCAGTGTTGACTTTTCGCTATTAGCCAGATTGCAAAAATCAAACGCTTTAAGAGCGGAACAGCCAAAAACTAGTGGCGACTGATGTAGGTTTAGTTTTGGAAGTGTGGAAAATGTGAATACCCTTTATGGGACTGTGGGAATACTGTTAGAACAAAGGGTAAAATAGTGGATATATCTACTTACCAATTGATGGATCACTAGAGCTGTGAATGTTCCACTCAACAGCTGAAATAGAAGAGAACACAAAGGTTAACTTAACTTTGCGAAAATCTTAGGATAATAATGTAAATAAAATCGGTATATATTATATAAAAAAGTTTGAGATGTCGCCCGATATTTTACTGCATAGCGAGTGAGCCTGGATAAATATCCCTAATAAAATATTAAAAAATTAATAAACTTTAGAAATATCTTATGATAATAATATAAACCATAGAAGTAACCCTCCACCTTTTTCACATCTGTAATGCAAAGTCCATTAGTAATTTCAGAATATAATGAAGAATATAATCGAGGGTACGATCTGTTGAGATCTCAAACATTATTTAATGTAAATAATACTGAAAAAATGTATATCATCAGTAAAAATGAATTCTAGAAATTAAAAAGCAGAAAATGTTTTGGACTCGAACTGAATATTTTGATAGCAGAATGAATAATGGTGAATGAATAATGATATCTACATACATATGTTAATACTGATGTAGACTCCAAATTATTCGATGAAGCACAATTAACCTTCTGCCAAATGCAAATACCAGAGTAGGAGTACGTTTCAGATTTTCCAAATAAAAATTACGCAAAAATATCGCAAGATTTCCACTCTAGCGGCAGGGCAGCAAACGGCACCGCGACATCAACATTCCTTATTTTCGCGGAAAGCAGAAAACTTTTCCAGTCAAACCGCAAAGTATGCACCGCAACGCGATGGCGGGAGGGAGGGGAGGGAGTTACACAGAGAGGTGAGACGGGATGCCAGTGAGGGGGAGGAAGGAAACAAAACAAAATTGGAATGCTCCTACCCGCCATAATAACTTTTGGCAATAATACAAAAAGCATTTTTTTGCTTTACTTTTTTTTTCTAGTTTTTGCATGCGAAAAAACACATAGAGGCTGTGTGGGGGGGGGGGGGGGGAGTTGTTTTTGGGAGTACCTCTAGTTGTGTGGGGGTGTGTCTGGCGTGGCAGGGAAGGGGAGCGGAGCGGAGGGGCCTTGTTCCAAATCGTTGGGGCGTGAAAAAAAAGGAGAAATATTGTGAAATATGCATAGACATGGAGAGAGTTGTGGGAGCTACAGCTGCAGCCAGTACTTCAGCTAATAGAGATGCCAAACACTCGGAAGCAAATCCTTTTAGAGTGATCCTTTAGAGCAAGGCCAAAAAGTCGCGCGGGGAACCCCCTTTAAGTGGCCGCAAAACGAGGAAATCAATTAACTTCACAAATGGATTTCAATAACTTTGACTGAGCGAACGGCAAATCCACAACAGCTGGCCCCGAAGGAAGCATTTCTAATTGAAATGCATTCATATTGCCATAGAACGAAGGAGATTGAAGGAGATTGAAGGAGATGGGGATAGAGAGCAGGAGATGGTGCCGATCCCAGAGCCGGTGATAGACTCCAAACGGATGCGGAGATGGGGGGCGCCCGGGAGTGTAAAACAACAGCTGACAGAGCAAATTGCTTTGCGCTTATGACACGGCCAGGATGACTGCAAGGCAAACAGAGAGGAAAAAGAATCTACATACATGCAGCCACAGATAACCACAGAAGGAGGATGCTGCCCCTGATGATGATGACAGCACACTGAGCGAAAAACAGGGAACGTAGAAACTTGAAAGATATTTTTAATATATTTTTGTAATGCAACCAAACCGAAGTGTAATGATTTTGGGATAGACTGTGGATAGTTTTTCGTGCTACAAACATTAAGCGTATGTGTGGGTAGGTTAGAGGGTCCTTTTCCTTTGTATTTATGTGCTTTTTGTGTGTGTCTGTGTACTGTCTGTTTCTTTGAGGTCCTTAAAACTAGACATCTTCACGATCCTCCTCCTGATGTTCGGGCAGGGCCACAGGCGAAGGCCACACCAGTGGCGGCAGCCGGATAAACTTCAGAGTAAAGTCGTCAAACAGTTTGCGTGCCAGATAAAGAAACGGTGCATCGATATTGACATTTGTCTTGACCGATATTTGGCTAAAAATGTTTTCCACGGGGTTGGGAAAACAGCGAAAAAAGAATTCCGGTTTCACCTCCACATCCTTTTCAGCCTTCAGATCAGCTTTGCTTCCACAGACTGTTATCGGAATGCCTGGACACAGTTTTTTCAACATTCGAAAGTGATTGTGGAAATTGCCGAAGGTGTCTCCCGCGCCCACATCCGACATGAAGATCGCGCAATGGCTGTCCTTGTAGAAATCATCTGTATAGCACTCCAGCTCCTCATCCTCAATGCCCCAGTCCCAGACATCGAATCGAATGGGTCCGTGAGTCGTGCTGAAAATCAGCGTGTCTATATTGGTGGCATCCCGGTCCGTGTGGACATACTCCTTTCTGAATTCTCCAGTTATGTGGCGTCTCAAGAACGTGGTCTTGCCGCAGTGTCTATCGCCCATGAGAATGCACTTGAAAGTTGGCCCAGCCATGGTTGCAGGGCAGTCCTGAGTAGTGTATTATTTTACAGAGTATTTTATTCAAATCCGAATCCTTATCCTGTATGAGCAGCAATAACAACTTTACGGCTAAGGCCTGCTGTGTGGCCGAGACAAATATGTGCTCGAGTTGGGAATTCTCAGTGGCAGAATTCTCATACTTCGAGTCGGCTTTTCGTATATCGTTATATCGAACTAGAGATATGGAATGAACTCATTGAATTCTCAATGTTAGATCGATGTATCGGTGAATTTTTACCGAGCGTTTTATTCGCTATATTGTGGAAGCCTTCAAGTTTTTTCATCAGTTTGAGACGTCTTTTTTTTCAGTGATATGTTTGGCTATCGAGTCTCCATCTGCCCATAAGCGGTTTACTCCAGGCTGGGAATGGGGGAGGAAGTGGGGTATCGGTTTTTCATACTGTTCTCTGTCTGGGCCACGTTTAATGGAGTATCTGATTAGGTTTTAATTAAGACGATGGGGACCTGAGGCATGAGATATCAATTGTGGCTTGAGTTGCAATTCAATGGGGGCTCTTGAGCGAAAGCCAGTTAATTGTTAAATTAAAGCTTAAGTAAATTAATTGCTTCTGCAATTGTGGAATACAGATTGGAACGTGGTTATTGGAACATTCCATTGTACAGTGCGTTTAATGTGTGTAAAACAGGAAGGGGCATATGGCATTTATTAATCTGCGTTTCGATTTCATCCCAAAACTGTTTGTGTCTATTTTTTTCTGCTGCCCAAATGAGCGACTACTCCCCGAAAGGGGGGGCGAGGTTTGTCCTTTTTTTCTGCTGCGTTTTTATGACTTGACCGCCATATCTCTCCTCTCCTCTCCTCTCTCTTTTCTTTCTTTCTTTTGGTTCCGTTCCGTTCTGTTGTGTTGTTTTGTGTGGTGTTTTATGCTTTCTCATAGAATTTATTTTTAATCCGCTTACGTCAGGCGAAATTCAATCAAGAATTTGCACAGCATTTCCCCCTCATACCCGCACCCGCACCCCTACCCACACCCATACCCATACTGGGAACTGTCTGCTGTCGTCTGGGGCGTCGTCTGTGTCGGGGGTTCGGTTATCAAATAAATCAGCAGAGTCTGCCTTTAAATACATATAAATCTATAAGCAAATTGGGCCATGCTTCCCTTTAAATTTATATTTATTTCAGTCTGTGATTAATGATGGCATTTCATTTTCATAATTTCTCCCTTACATTTCAGGAAAACAAGCCATGCAAAAAGGCCCCGTCGTATACCAATTAAATGTGCAGCATTTTAAAAAATAATAAAAACATAAACAGCATTAAACAATCAACTAACAAAAACTGTGCAGCGATTTCCATTTAAGAAAAAAATTGTGAACAAATAAAAATGATACAAAAAAATAGCATTGCCGTGGCACTAATTAATTAAAACCGTTTTCTTGCATAATTAATAAGGCAAACAAAGCGTTGAAACAACAAAGTGTAATCCATACCGTTTAACCAACATGTTTAATCACTTTGCAACAGTTCTAATGAATCTCGTGGTGCTCCTCGGCTGTCTATGGGCCACAACGATGGCCTTGAGCACCGATACGGGCAGCGAGGGAAACGGCGTCAGCGCTGGCGGTTCTACCCTCAATAATGGTGAGTGTTTCTATAGAATAAAATATACTACAACTCATTTGAGAGCTGATTGTTCAGAAGACACGTAGAAATATATCAATTAAACATATCGGCCCTGCCAGCTTCAAGTTAAGTTGGCGGCGCCTCATCGACCATCTCTAGTATTTGGTATTATACAGCACTGTAAACTAAACGTCAAAAATTCTAAAGGCTCAGACTTTTTCTTAAATTTTCTCCAATTATAATTTTACGAAAGAATTTGTGTGGTAAGTGAAATTTGGATTCGCATTTGCATCAACTACACTGTAAAAAAATAGTACACTACGCAGGCCAGCCCTGTAACCATGGATGTGCCAACTTACAAGTGCATTCTCATGGGCGATAAACGCTGTGGCAAGACCACGTTCTTGAGACGCCATCTAAGTGGGGAATTTAAGGAGGAGTATCTCCCCACGGGCACGAACTCCACCAACATAGACACTCTGACCTTCAGCACATCTCGCGGACCCATCCGGTTCGACGTGTGGGACTGGGGCAAGGAGGATGACGTTCTCGAACGCTATCCAGATGATTTCTACAAGGACAGCCAGTGCGCGATCTTGATGTCCGATATGTGCTATCTGGAGACCTTTTTGAATGTCGAAAAGTACAATAACACGTTGAGTGAATTCTGTCCAGGCATTCCAATAGCCATCTGTGGCAACAAGTCTGATATGACGGCTGATAAGGATGACAAAGCGACTTATGAATTCTTCAGGTGCTTTTTACCCTACCGCAATTATAGCGAAATATCGGTCAAGACGAAGCTCAATATTGATGGACCGTTTCTTTATCTGGCACGCAAACTGTTTGACGACTTCACTCTGGAGTTCATCCGGCTGCCATCACTGGAGCTGCCTTCGCCTGTGGCTTTGACCTCTGCCAAGCCCGATCTTAAAGATGTCTAGTTCTAAGTAATTCAAAGAAACAGACAGTACACAGAGACACACAAAAAGCACAGAAATACAAAGGAAGCGGAAATGGCATTCCTCTCTATCCTCTATATTTGTAACACTTAAAACTATCCATATTCCATCTGCGGATCCACAGTCTATCCCAAAATCATTAAACATCTGTTTGGTTGCATTACAAAACAATACTGAGAATATTTCTGACAAATATATGCCCCTTTCCGGAGATAGTTTGTTCATAAATGTATCGATTTTATTTATGGATAAATACGGGAATTCCCCTGCAAAGATATTCGCAAATTGTTCTGCAAAGCCATTACGTTTCTGATTTCGGACATTGCTGGACAAATGTGTCCGGCGGCATATTATATTTAATTATTCATTTAATTGCATTACAATCATGGCCAGCACGTGCATGGAATGCTGGCCAGAAAGAATGTATGTAATGTATGTATGAAAAAAAAAAAATGTAAATCACTTGTTATTTAACATGTTGCATGACATTCCGGCGGTGTGGCAGAATGGGGCAAGCGGGCCACAGCCCGTGGACACTGGAACTAACTAAATTAATGGCTGCTCGCTGCTCTGTGTGGGGAGGAGGAGGAGGAGCGCTGACAGCGCCGAGGCAATTAAAATGTGACATGGGAATGGATTTGGATATGTGGATCTGGCTCTGGATATGTTTGATATGTGGCTGGCGGACTCTGAATCCGAAACGTACGTGTATTACAAATGCATAACTAGATGATGAGGGTTTTCAAGCGGTACATTACCAGAGATTAACAATAAAGAACTATGATTCCGTATGGCTCGTTCCGTTTGTACGAGTAAATCAGCTAAATACTCTTTAAATACCCCACAAATCGCAGGCCTTTTTCCAGGCCAATTAACATCGCTGTAATCTGCTTAGTCTCGAACTAAATTGGGCAAAGTTGATTATGCTTTAATGATCCTCATTTAAAATTCGATTGAATGAATTATGTCTGATTGATGGCGGGAGTAGAGTGGAGTGCCTTCAAGTGCTTAATTGGCGAGGCGTAATAATAATCCGGTTTGGCATAGAATGAAAAAGAGTAGAATTCAGGGAAAATTCAAACATAATTTTGTGGTTTTCCAGTGAATAAATTTGATGTGGAAAACACATGTAGTTATCTCTCATTAAATACAGCTCAAGTATACGTATTTTAATGAGGCTTATGCTGGCTTACACTGAAGGAAATAGTTCTTGATTTGGTAATAGAATATAGGGCATCACTTGAAAGTTATGGGACCAAGTTCTTGCCATTTTCCTTTCTTTTCCTCTGTGCACACACCATTTACACATTTTACATGCGATAAAATAAACCAATTTAATAATTGAATGCATAAAATTTGCGTAGGTTCTTGCCTGCTTTACAGGACACACAATCCTGTCGGGCAGTGTCCGGGCCAACAGAGCTCTGGTGGTACCTAAAAGTCATCAAAGTCTCATGACAAATTCATTTAGTTTGTTATACGACCGAAAAAAACACACAGAAAAAAATCATATTGCCACTGACCGCAAACACGCACACAAGCGAACATAGAAACGCACACATCTATTGACACGTCCCCCCACACTCATATACATATACGCCCCCCCACACACGCACACAAAGGCATTTACAGTTTTTTGCTGCCTACTTAGCGGGGCAAATATTTGTTTTACGAGACAAGAGAATAAGAGAGAGCGATGGAGAAAGGTGTAGGAGGTGGAGAGACATCGGAAAGACGAATGCCTGGCCAAGTATGCGAAAAAGAAGGTGAGGAAGTGCTGCTGTGAGCTCTCTCCCAAGCAGCGTCGATCGAAAAGATTTCTTAGCTTAAGCCGTACACTGACAAAAAAATTGCACGTTAAAAAATAACACATTCATATTTAAATTAAATTTTCGGTTTTTAAATAAAAAAAATAGCTAAAAGTTAAATACAATTTATTTTAATTCAAACTTACATTTATTAAAAATGTTTTTAATACGACCCATATTTAAACTAAATATAAAAAACTTTTCAATAAATATTACAATTTGATTATGAAATATATTTAATTTAAATATGAACTATATAACTATATATATTTATATATTTAAAATATGAAATATTTTTATTTTAAATGTGAAATACATTTATTTTAAACCTGAAGTATATTCATATACAACTTATTTTAAATATATAAATTTTTTTAAATATTTTTTTTTATATTAAATATTTCTTTTTAAATGTTAAATATATATTTTTTTAGATATTAAATATATTTAGATCAAATATTTGCATATTAACGGAAAAATGTAGGTGAAAACATTTCCATTTAGAAATGTACACTCTCGGTGCAAATATGGCATACAAATTAAAATATAAGTGTAAATATTCGATTGACAGGGAAAACCATTATTGAAGCCTCACCTTCCATTTAATCCACCTTGTGCCCTGCGAAGCATTAACTTAACCCTTGGCATGTCACTTGTCTCCCACCAAACAAGCCCCACCCCCCTCACCGAGTCCCCCCTCATTAGCATTATTATCCCTCCCAACATCCCACATTCAGCGCCTGTGCTTTCTGCCGCCCAAGCAAATGAGAATTTCATTAACGTTATTAATATTTTCATTGTTAAGTATTTTGCGTATCTCTCCTCCGCTTGCCGGGCCCCAGTCCCCCCCAGGCCCCTCCCCCCAAATGCCATCGCTCTCTGTCTCTGTCTCTTTCTCTGGAATAATAACTTTATTATGACGCCCTGCCGCTGCCGCTGCTGCGGCTGCTGCTACTGTTGTTGTTGCCGCTTTTGTTGTTGGGAGGTTTTTACATTTTTCATGGCTTAATAATTGCTCATTTCACTTGCAGCTGCCTTTTGTTTGCCTTTTATTATTATATTTGTTCTTCTTGTTGTTAACAATTATGAGGCCACTTAAATAAATTTTATTGCTGTCAGGCGTTATTTGCACCACAGAGCCTGGCCCTTCCGCCTGCCCCCTGCCCTCGTCTTGCTTGGCTCCTCTCTAGCTCCATCAGAGGTCTCTTTTCGGTGCCACAAAACAAATTGACAATTATTCTTGGACCCTATACCCTCCGTCCTTCGACTCGGTCGCAGTTAACCAGGAAAATGACAAACGAGCGAACCGAAAACTTTTCCCTGCCCATTTATTAGCTTGGCAAAGTTTTTAGTCTTGGTGCGATTTTGATTTAGCTTCGGGCGAGGAGCAGATCAACTCGAGGAATCATTTCTGGGGTATGGCACTGGAGGGAGCGATAAATATTGCGGGGAGTATCCTAATTATGTTTGTGGCAAGCAGTCACAATATTTATGTCCAAGTGAAGGCAGGAGTTAAACGTCTTAATCAAGGTGGTTCATATTGGATACACCCAGAGAAAAAGCACTGAAAATCGAAATGTTACACTTCGATTAAAAAAGTTATACCACTTTATTTTCACTGCTAGTGAAATTGTAAAAAGAAAGTATTTGCAATAGCATTACTGACAGATTTAATCGAAATATCTTTTTATTTCTTATACATAGCTCAGCGAGTGAGCCAGGGGTTGGAACACGAGCGAAACGAGTGTTCAGATTGCTTTCCCCTATTCATATTTAAAATAAATGTAATTTAAAATTTAGATTAAATATATTTTCTATAAATTTTATATACTATTTTAATTTTAAAGTATTTTAAATTTAGATGAAATATTTTTTTTATTATTATATTATATCAATCTATATTTTTTAATTTTTTTTTTTAAAGTAATCATTTTGGATAGTTTTTAAAATTCATTATTATGGATAATTATTAATAATATTTATTATGGGTATTTATTATCGCCAATGATTATCCGTAAAACTTAAAATTGAATAAAATTTTGTGATTTTTAAAATAAAGCTCATAATGATAGATAGATAGATAGATAGATAGATATGTATTAAAAACAGAGTGAATTCTATTTAACTTCACCAATTTGGTACTTAAAACCCGAATATTTATTTTAAATATTGATGTGTTTCTTTTACAATGTAATTTTTCTCTGAGTGTATATGTTGGGTGCTGAGACTATAGATCATACCTCTCGTAATGCAAAAAAAGACAAATGTAAGAATGATTTATATATCAATTTAGATCAAATCATAAACGGGACCATCCATCCATCAGCTATTCCCATGATACGCTTCCACCCCCTTTAACGCTTTGCCACCCCATTGAATGGTCTACTAATTGGATGCATCCTCGTGCAGGACATGCCGCCAGGACATACGCTCTAACGAGCTTCATTTGTAGCGTGTAGCGTATGTCTACTGTGTTTTTGAGGGAAGGGGACGACAAAAAAATAAGACTCCTGTCAACTGAATTTCATATGCAAATCCTTTCCTGCGACTATCGCTACCTGATAATCTCCTTGATTTATGCGACTGCACACGGACGAGGTGGAGAGAAAGAGAGAGAGAGAGAGAGAGCAGCATATGGGGGTCCTTGCAGCAAATCCCAATCCCTAAATCCTAACCGAAGAAGAAATGGGTTTCCCATATCCTTAGGATTATGGGCACCACTCGGGGCAACATCATTAATCTCGGGACTCCCCATGACGCCCGACGCCCATGCGGGATGTGGCTCTGACGGGCCGCCACGGCCGGTGCCGCCCTTCTGGACTCTGGACATTGGCCTCGGCCATGGCCTGACCTTCGCCATAATAACTCAATGCTGTTGCTGGTGTTGCTGTTGCTTTTGCTGCCCGTTGGGCCACAGAAGACACGGACACGGACACGTGCTAATTGCTAATCAAGGCAGATAAGCACGGGCATGCCCCCACAGCGACGACCACGCCCCATATGCCCATACCCGCCCGCATTCATCCGTTTGCCCATTAAGCGATGAAGCGAAGCGCAAAATCATTTTATTTTTATTGCCTTGAATCCCCCGTTTATAGTAAATCAGGAAGGGAATGTCCTTTAAAAGGCCATGCGATCTTATCGAAGAATGGAGAGTGCTATCATCAAATTCCATGTCTGTTAGGTATGATCCTTTCCGATCAGGGGAATATTAGATTGAATTAAATTAAACAACGATTTTGAAGGATTATTCGTATGGGCAATTAATTAAGTTAGGTATTTATTTGTGTGTGTATTTTGTTTTATTTCTTATATTTTTGCAATGCAACCAAACAAATGTATCCTGATTTTGGGATAAAGTTTGTTTTAAGTTTCAAAAATATGAAGCATATTTGTGGGTAGCTAAGAGGGCAATCATTTCCCTATTTATCTCTTATAATAATCCATGGTTACTGAATGAATAGAATATGGTTCTGAGTGGAGTATTTTACGGAGTAAAAATTTGTTTATTTGCTAATTAAAATTGCACGTGACCCAAAAATTATTTCGTAAAATTTAAGAGGTAAGAAGTTTGAGAAATGTGCTGGATTGAATGGCAGATGAAGATGCTATCGAATTCCAAAGAATTATTTGGGGACCGTCACACACATAACTTCGGAGGATTAGCCTACTTTGAGGAATCTATTTTTAAGAAATATCTAAACCATCCCTCACGAACCATTAAAGGGTATTTATCAGAGCAGATTAACGAAGAATTTTTTCCCACCCCGCTCCACTGATTGCATTAGGGATTGTGGTCGGTCTTCTACTTTCGGCTGACAAATGATCTTCTGCTTTTATGGAAATATGTAACACGTTGTGTGATGGTTGGTTGCTGCTTTATCTGTCATCTGGCCTTATAATGGGCTTTCCCCCATACCCTTACCATTTCCTACCCCTCACAGGGCACCTCTATCTCTGGCTAAGTATTTCCCCTGCCTTGTTATGCGAGTAGTTTCCACAATCACTTGACTCTGAGTCATTTCTTGAGTTTCCTTGGGTTGACTTTGACTTGGGGTTTCCTTCCTTCTTTTTTTCACACGTCAACAAATGTCGCACACAAGTGTGGGGCAGGGCCTTTCCTTTGTTTAAATGTGACATTACATAATGATACTTAACACTCAACCAACCTCTTGAGCGGACGCGGGGACGTTGTTCAATGGCTTTTTATGGGGGTTTTCCACAATTTTTGCTGGGGGAAAACACTTTTCGAGTGTGTGCGCTCGTTTGTTGCTGTGATTGTGTGTGTGTGTGTGTCGCCACTTAAATACCAAATTAAGTGTAATTTTTATTGTCCTGAACAGCACACAGACATGCCCACAAATACACCCTGAATATACACTGAGAAAAAGAAGGAATGGCCCTCTAAACCGAAGGGTTTTTTATTCAGATTCTCAGACTCCTACATAAATATTAAAAATACTAGTATTAAATATTTATAATATTTTTCTGAGTGTATATAGCACAAACACACACACAAATCCACAGCTATAACATTTGACAAATTTGATTTTTCCTGACTGACAATCTTGACTTCCCTTTCCACTTTTTTCCAACTTTGGCTTTTCCTTGGCGTCCCATCATCGCTGTCGTTTAGTTTTTGTTGTTTTGTAATTGTTTATGTAATGTCATGCACACACATACATATATACATATCTGAACAGGCAAGAGAGCAAAAGAGAGCCACATGAAGTGAGCAAAAGTGAGCGACAGAGCTGCAAGAAAGAGACAGAGCGGCAGGGACGTCGTCGTCTGGCTGTGAGTTAAATCATTTGGCTGCCGCTTAATGAAGTTAAGTGCAGAGGATATGAAGGATATGAAGGATCTGCCACATGATGGCTAGCATCTGCAAGCATCAGCAAGGAAGCTGCGTGACGGAGCGAGGCGCCAACAGAGCGCTAGACGAGATTGAATCAGAACGTTTTATGACCCACTGACTGTTTTCCTTCCAAAATGAAGGTGACGAAAGCCGAGCAAAAGGAACATTAATATGACAGTAAAGATTTATGGATCCAAGGATTACGCATACATATGCAACAGCAGCGAAACTAGGGATGAACTATGTCAGGGCTAATAAAATATTATTGGTACAAATAAAACTACCCAAAACTTGCCAAAAATGTAAAAAAAAAACTGAATTATCGTAGAAATTAAAATTGGAAATAAGTATAAGAAAAAAAATAATTACAAATAAAAAACCAAAAATATTCACTTTAAATTTTATAATAAAACGAGGGGGAACGTTATGAGCCGCGTCTGCGCCGCGGCTCTACTTTATACCCGGTACTCAGTCAGTATATATGTATGTGAGCTTGTTGTAATTTATTACATGTTCGCAAAAGGAAAAAATTTAATTTTAGCCAAAAAAAAAACAATTTAAGTCGAACCTTTTCGGAGATTTTGATCTATTAGATGTTTCCATATTTGTTTACATACATTTTTTACATCTGCCATTTCTACATGTTTTTATCTACTTCCTACATATACATACACGGCTGTGTGCGAGAGAGAGAGGGAATCATTCTGCGCTTGGGAGGCCACTGAAATTTCATTTGTTCCTTCTGACTATATTTATTATCCGATCTGATCCAAATTCAATACTCTGATAGATATAGTCATTTTCTATGATTCTGCGTTTTTGGTTTTCCCGTATTTTCAAATTTGTAGATTTTCATCTTTTGTGGGGGCGGAAGGGGGCGTGGCCAAATTTTAAAACAAACTCGTCTCGGTTTGATATCACAGGAGCTTGGATAGAAAGTTTGGTGGTTCTAGCTCTTATAGTCTCTGAGAACTAGGCGTCAAAAAATTCGATCAGGCATAGCGCCTACCCCTGTGTGTGAGAGAGAGCGAGAGGGAACGATGCATTTCGAAATGGTTTTCTTCATTGTGGCTATATTTATGGGTCGATCTGATCCAAATTCAACATTCTGATAGATATTGTCATTCTCTACGATTCTGCGTTTTTAGTTTTCTCGTATCTTTAAAATTGTGCATTCCACAGATTTTCGTCCTTGGAGTGGGCGGAAGGGGGCGGGGCGAAATTTTGAAATACACTTGTAACAGTGCGATAGGACAGGAGTCTGGATACAAAATAGTGTTCCTCTAGCTTTTATGGTCTTTGAGCTATAGGCGCTAATGAAGACGGACAGACGGACAGACGGACGGACAGACAGACATAGCTATATCGACTCGGCTATTGATGCTGATCAAGAATATATATACTTTATGGGGTCGGAAACGCTTCCTTCTGGGTGTTACACACATTAATTTTTTGCACAAATCTAATATACCCCTTTACTCTTCGAGTACCGGGTATAAAAATCAATCACGATTAGGAAAATTTTTAGAAAAAAAAATCAAACAAAATATTGAATCATGGGTTTATCTAACTTGCAGACACATTATGCCATCTTTTGTTTCCCAGCTAAAAAAAAAATGTAGTGGTTTACGATTTTCACCGCCGAAAGAGGCTGGGAAAACCTAATGTTAAAGATACTTCCTTTAGAGTGGCAAAATAGCTACGAAAATAGTTTAAAAAATTTCAAAATGTGTTTTTTATCTTCGTGGAGAATATTAAAAAAAAAAGAAGAATAAAACCACTTTCCACGATTACTAAAGGCAGCCTTCGTATAAGATTAAAATATTTTTGAAACTAGTTCCTCACAAATAATTAAACCTTGTAGAACTGGGATAGAAGACCAAGTAAGTAAATAAATAAATACAAATTACAAACAAAATACATTCTTCTATAATATTGCATATTCTTCTATAATCTGTGATAACTCATGGGTCTCCTGGTAAACAAAACCTTCCTCTATAGGGAATACGATCTATTTAGCATTTACCTACGTGCCAAATAATGTACGTTGCATTCCAGTAATTGGAAAACTCAACCATTTACATTTCAAAAGACCTTGAAAATCTTGTCCACACTTGACCGATTTCACGCAGTCTGGCTTGCTTCTCGGCAATGACCGATATTTACGTGTATTTAAATTATTTACATTAGAAAACCCTTTGCCTCCTTCCCCACACATTCGTCTAGATGACTTGGTTAATGAGTTTCTAACTTAATGACCATTTTGCAATTTTGTTGGGAGAACCTTGCCCCCGGAGCCTCACTCCATATACCTGGGGCATCAAGGCATCATTTGGTTAATTAACAGGCCACTTGGCCGTCGTGCCACCGTGCCACCGTGCCACCGTGCTGTTGCCACTGTTACTGGCAGTGGCACCGTCTCCATCGTCGTCCCCTCTCAACCGCCACTGCACCGCACTGATGATTGCCGTTTGCTCACTTGCATGGTGTTGTGTTTCTGTAGCAAAGGCATTTTTCTTGGAAAATGTTGTATAAGCAGCCGCCGCGCCTGCCTGCCAGCCTGCCAAACACACAGCTAGATCTCAGTCAGGGGGGGGGCTATGGCCTTGTCGCTAGACCTTTCGCCACCGCAACCGCTGATTTTAATTAAATTAACAACACGAATTGTCAAACGCAGCAGCCAAACAGCCAAACAGCCAACAGCCAGCACCAGGGAATGTCAGTCAGTGCCCCAGCAACAGCAGCAGCGGCAGCAGCAGCAGAGCCGCTGAAAAGAAGGTGAACTCTGAAGCAGAAGTTTTTTTTGGTGGGGGGGATGGAAGGAGGAGGAAGAACACAAACAACACAAACCTTATTAAAAACGTGTCAGAAACATTTTCATAAATATTTCAGGTGCAACTTTTTTCAGCCGTGCGCCGCTTGTCAAAGTGCCAAAACCAAAGTGTCAAACTGTTGGCGGAAAAGGCCACGAAATCAATAAGCTGTTTCGGAGTTTTTCCTCTTTCCTGTGCTGTCGATGCAAGGCGAGGGTCCGGTCCGGCCCGGTCCGGTCCATTCTTACCAAAAGTTCAATAAAGAAGCAACAAGTTTGTAGATAAATGAATGGCGAATAAAAATGCAAATTCAGATTCAATGCAAAAGTCAACAAAAGTCTGGGTCTTTGGGAAATAAATGAATATTTATGGTACAGAAAAGAAAAGGGAAAAGGGGTAAGGCGTATTAAATTTAAGGACAGATTGGGGATGATTTTTTGGAGATTTAAATGAACATAAATTGGAAGAAAAAATAAATAATTATAGAATTAAACCAGAAAACATTTCTTGTCCTAAGAATCTTCGCTCAAACATTTCCTTCAATAAAAGTAAAAGAATATCATCCGAAATCGGTCAGGAAATAGCCTTTTTTGTAACCGGAACATGTGGGAAACGAATCCCAATAAAAATCCCCCAACTGCAAATGAAAATTGGTAACCAAAATGGAATGTGTTTTGTCCCCTTTTTTCTTCACTGGAAGGGGGATACCCTCTAATAAAATCAAAATAACACACGATATCAATAAGTGAGGCAAATAAAATCAATTGCTACGATGCCATAACACATCACGCCCCCCCCCCCCCAAGCCCCCCATTGGAGCCGCAGATAAAGGCCCAACCAAGTCATCCTCCCGCCCCCGTTGCATTGTGCGTTTTCCGAAAGTTTTCCCAGGGGGCGACTCGTTTCCTTTTGTTTTGTCTGCGTTGGCGGAAAACTTCAGAACCCTTCAGCATGGCAGTTGTACGAGTATTTTCTTCTGCTGGTGCGCGACTTGGGATAAACAAAGCCATAATTCAAGCAACGTTCTGCCCTGAAGCGAGCTGCCTGCCCTGCCCTGCCCTGGCCTGGACTGGCCTGGACCCGGCCCCCACTTTGCGACTTGCATAAACAAATTGTGCGCCCAGTGTACGTTCATGTACCATGGGGGAATCCCCCCCAGATTCCAGGCTCATCCTCTGCGGCCTGAGCTCGTCAAGCTTCAGCGTAAACATGATAGATTTATAGTTGGATCTGCTGCTGTGGTCGGTGGCGACATTGCAGTGGGCAACGTGTGGCATACTTAATGTGGGGGCCGCCACTGCCGCTGCCGCTGCTGCTGCTGCTCCTTAAGCTTATCGCCAGCTCGTAAACACATGGAAGGATGGACCCTATGGATCCATGGGCTTGCAATCCGATGTGAGACTCGTCGTCCTTCGCTTGTGGCTTGTGTGTGAGTGTGTGGGGGGGCGGGGTGGATTTTCCTTAGCACTTGACTTTGTTTTCGTCAATAAATTTTCAGACAAGTTTTTTTCCTTTTCCTATTTTCTTGTCGTTTTTTTCTTTTCTGTCCGTCGGCTGCCATTGCCAGCAGCCCAGCAGCCGGAAAAACCGCATGCCGGGCGCCTGTTGGCATGCCACAGTTTTCTGGTTTTCCTCCGGTTTCTTTTTTTCCTCCTTTTCCATGACGCCCAATGCCTGATGCCCGACGCCCGACGCCCGTCGACTGGCAGGCAAATGTTCTCTCTGTGCAAATTTGTGTGTTTAAATGGCGTGTTAACATTTAAATGTTATTTTTACGCCTAATAAAATGTTGGCTCTATAAAATAAAGGCACAACAATAAAATAAAAGTTCTCGAAATGTTTTGCGAGCGTTTCGGAAAATTGAAAGAGAGATTTGTGGCGGTGTGGAAAAGTCAGTTAACAAGAAGGATTTTCTCCATACCAAAGTGCGGTTTTTAACTGGAGAATCGGCTGTATCGTTCATGGATTTGCGGGATTAATCATTAATACATTATTAATGAATAAAATTGAATATTATTGCGAAACAATTGCAGGCTTATTTATGTAAATGTTTCCTTTGGGCACATATCGATTGCCGTTACCACAGAGAATAATATTTATTATGGAATAATATTGGTAATGAAACGATTTTTAATTGAATTATGTAAATACAGGAACTTTGTGACTTGATTCTGTTAATATTTGCATGAGGCGATAAATGAAAATCAAGGAAAAGTACTGTGATATGGACAATTGTAAAGATATGTGCCTCTATACCTATATATGCCACGCAGCTGGCAGTACAGCATCTCCTCTGCAGCTGTACCGCACTTATGGGTAGGCGACACCGTATAATATCGAAGGAGCCTTCTCCGAGGACCTCGACAGGCTGTCCCTTACCTAACCTACAAAAAATCAAAGAAATATCACAGCAGGAAGGTGGACTTTCAAGTTCTTCTATAAAGACTGAGCAAGCACTTAAGGGTAACTTTGGATACAGGATTCTCTTAAAGAACATTCCTTACTATCATCTTCAAGACCTGCAACAGCTGTAGTTCTTATAATACGGCTAATTCCAGAAGTTCAGTAACCCCAAAACATCCCTATCGAAAACAGAAATGAATAGTTCTAATAAAAATGCAGAAATTACCAAGAAATGAGCATTGTTCCTGGGACTAGGCATCGATCTACTTGGTCAACGACTGTGTATTTTGTTATTGGATTCTTGGGACCGAAACAGCTTTTCTCTGCCTCAAGCTTTATATTGGTAATTGCATATGGAATATTTGGGTACCTTAAACATCCTCTTCTTCTAATTAGTTTCTTAAATCGATTATTCACTAAAACATAACCAAAACAGGAAACCAAAATAATAAATTTGTTTGTTTAATTTGTTTTTCCATTGGAGTTTTTCAGTCTAAGAAAAATCTGCGAAAATCAGCCTGTGTTTTATTTGTTAACCTTTTTTCTGGCTCCCATTTATGGCTGCTCAGGAATGTACGGGAAGGACATTCTTCTTTCGGGGCTGGGCCCAAAGCTTTGCTTTGTTTTACTGCTTATGCAAATTGCCCTGGCTAATTTCGTAGCAAATCCCTTCACTCTGTCGACCGCTTAGAGGAGAGAACCTTTTCCACCGGCCACCCCCCTCTACCATTACCATTTCCCATTTCCATTTCCATTTCCCCTTTAGCTTGTACCACTTTCCATGCCAGACTTGCCGCTGGGCCTGCACTGTGGCTTTTTCTAGTCCGATTTTCCTTTTGATTTCACACGCAGTCAGCGGAGGGGCGGGGCGGGTGCGGGAGGACCAGCAGAAAAGAAAGGAAACTTCTTCGGTTTTATTCTTTCTTTCGTATTTTATTTTTTTTTTTGGGAGGGAACTTTATTTTCGCTTAATTCGCTTGAATGAGTTGGGCGTTTGTGTGCTGTTATTTGTTTGTACGCTTTTATTGTTTTAAGATATATGTAGATATATTTTTGTTGGTTTCACTGAGATTTGGTTTTGGGGTTTTCTGTTTTTCTCTCTCTCTATCTGGGATAAATCTTGGGACTTAGTTTTGGGTATCGCTTGCAAGATTTAAGGAGCAGAAATATATAATTTTAGGGATATTTACAAATATATATGTAGCTGTTGGCAGGGTTTTCCATGGGATTTTTTAATAGTTTATGTCTCATTCTGTTGGAGAATAAATCATAATCTTATAGCTACCAAAAAACCATCGATCTTTGAGGGTTCTCCCCTAGAAATGGGCTTCTGTCTAGATTTCTTTGACTTTTTGTTGTTTTATTTTGATGAATGTTTCTTTAATTTCGCCCAAAAATATTCACAAATAAAATATGATTTAAAGTGGGGCATGCGGGTGCCCTCTGCGTGCCAAACAACATTTTTTGCTTGTGGGTGGGTTGATTTTTTTTTGTGGGTTTGTGTGCCATGTTGTAATACTCTCTAGCGCTGTGGAAGCACGCCCCGGTGCCGCTTAAAGGACTCAGGACTTGCGACTCGACTCGACGCCAAGGTCTTTTATCAAAGCGAAAGTTGTTGCACAGTTGCATGGCCAACACACACACACACACATACACACAAACATACACAAATACCCACACAAATACAGACCGAAACTCATGGCATAGAGATTCCCTCTCACTCGCTTGCTTGCGGGTCAATTATCGCGCTTTGCATGCCACGAACAGTTGTCGTCCATCCTCCCGATCCGCACCGCTCCGCCCCGCTCCGCCCCGCTCTCCTTCTCCCAAGCTGCACCTGCCACTGGCTGCTGTTGCCACTGGCTGCCATTGCCACTGCAGCAGCTTTTCGCTTGGGATACAAAAAATAAAGCAGAACAGCACCGAAAGCCAAACAAATTTGTGCAGCTTGAAGTTGCCCCATTGAGTTGGCCTTGTGTCTGTTTTGTGTTTGTCCCTCCTGTCCCTCCAGTCCCTCCGATCTGTCTGTCTGTTTTTGCAGCCTGCGGCTAGCCATTGCTATGGAAACTTTTTGGCTTCAACGCTAATTAGGCATTACGTATACGCCTCGTCCGCTCCTTGTACGGCGTGTATGCTCCTTGCATCGAGCATCTTCAAGCTCATCCCGCACTAAATTGCGCTAATCATAAGGCACGCACTCCCCCCGGCCTGCCCCTGCGCCTGCCCAGCACTACAACTTCCACAACTGTTGTACAACTATCCCATGCCGCACACACACACACACACGCTCGCCTCTGTGCAATGTGGCTCTCTGTGCGGCTGTGTGTGGCCTTTGTGCAATGGTTTGTTTCAAGTGCCTGCCTTCCATGTAAATTATGCCACCAAGAGGCAAGTGCAACAGTAGCAGCAGCAGCAGCAGCAACAACAATAACAATAACAACACTCCAAGAATTGTGGCAACGTGCACTCAGCATCATTTAGTGGCACGCCTCCACATTTGCCCCATGGCATTAGCGGCGACTCCCCATATTGTTGTTCCCTTGGTGGAAGGGTATTACAATTCTGAAGCGATGGTTGAGAGGTTGAGATGTGATCAGGTCCTTCCTGATAGATTGCAAGATTGTTCAGTTCAGCAGAGCTTCGCGTAATGCAGCAGAGCCTCTCGGTCGATTATTGCGTATCCGCGAAGCGGCTTTTGTGTCCTTTGGGCCACTTTCTGGGGCCTCTATGTTGCAATAGAGCATGTAAAAATTATATTTTTTGTTCCTATGTCCATCCGCCTCTCTGTTTAATTTTATAAAAAAATTTACCCCATTTTGGAATATCTTTTCTACGAATCTGTTACCTACGAACCCTTCCGCAAAGTCTGAACTGATGGATCACTATTCTATATAGCTACGAGAGGAAAAATCGTTGGATTTCTTTATCAAAAACTTTTTTATTCCTGAATATACTGTACATAATACTACTATACATATACTTAATGGATAACTCTTCAAAAAGTTATTTAAATGATTTAAATTAAATCAGATCATTATAATATAATATATATATATATATAAATACCCTCAAGAGTATCCAAACTTCCTGCAACCAAAACCTACTCTCTGCCTCAAATGCAGCATTCTGTTGGCGTTCTGTAGCATGCCACCAAGTGACTAAGCCTTGAGAGCGATTGTGGGTGAGAGCGATTGTTGATGGCGCACTGAAGTGAACGCCTGAATGAAGCTCTGTCTAGGAAAACTCCCTTGCGATGAAAATTGTTTATCCCCAAAACGTTTAGCAAGCATTTAATGCAAGAAAAAGCATAACAATTCGAATTACACATTTCCCCAGAATGAATTATTAAAAAACCAAAGACTTTTAGTCATCTATTATTGTATAAATTTTCCATGTTTATGCCAAAAAGCATTTCTCAGCAGAAAATACGTGTACTTGATTTATGCAAAGAGAGCGCAAGAGATGGAGAGAGAGGGAGAGAGAGGTAGAGAGCATGTGTGAGAAAATATTTGTTTAAAAAAGTGCATAGGAAATTGTAGAAAGAAATACACAGAGAAAACCAAACATTATTGTTGGGAGAAAATGGCCTTAGGGTGCCACCAAGAGAGTTGCTGCATAAACAAAATAAATGAAATAGTCAAACAGAAATGCTGCAAAAATACACAAATGCCATGAGAGAATGGAACGCCATAGATATCCAAAGATATGTTCGTATTCGTATTCGTACATATATTTCTTACATCCATCGATATGCAAAAAGCTTATGATAATGCCTTTGTGTAAAATGGCCAAGAGTGTTAATGGGAATGCCGTTTGCCAACAAAAATTGCAAAGCCATGAGTGGGCGACCCCAGGATCAGGTCGTGGCCGAGGCCGAGCCATCGAAACCTCAGAAAGAAAAATACAGCCTGAAAAATACGGCTTCAAAATGATGTATGCAAAAATAACAAAAGACCAAAAACATGCAGAATAAAGACAGATATACAGACAGACAGACGGACGGACAGTCCAGAGGGAGAACTATTTTTCTTTGCCGGGGCAGTGTTCGGGCGAGAGGAGTTCCAGAAGTTGGGAAAGTAAAACAGTAACAGGAACTGAGTTTAGTATTTCTTCGAGTAATGAACAAGCAAAAAATACGAATATAGTTTTACACAAAGGAAAAATGGCATATTAAAAATAAAAACTATATTTAAATTAAATATTTGATTTTTAAATAGAATAATAATAATATAAATTTCAATACAATTTTGTTTAAACATAAATGAATTATTTAATATTTAAAATATAAAACAAAACATAAAATATTCAATTTGTAGAAAATATATTTAATACAAATCGGAAAATATTTAATTTCAATATGAAATAAATTTATTTTCAAAATTAAATATTTTTAAAATAATAATTAATAAAACATGAAATATTTTCAAAATGTTTTTAAATATTTAAAAAATATGATATATTTTTAAAATAAATATTTTCTTATTAATGGCAAAATGTAAAAGAAAATTCTTTTTAAAAATTTAAATAGTATAAATTTTTAAATCTAAGTAAAAATAATACAATTTTAGCCCTTTTGTTTCTCTGAGAAATGCGTATTTCCCCCATAATTTTCTTTCTTTTCATGGGAATATGATTATTCTTTTTCTTTTATTTTCATCTTTTCCTTGGTTATTTTTGTGTGCAACTTTTCAATCACTCCTCTGTGCCGTGTGCCGCGTGCCCTCTGCCCCATCTTTGCTCATATGGCGTTATGCATAAGTAATATCATGTTAGTGTCAATAGTTGTCAACGAAACGTAGTTGACAGGACCCCCCGCCCCAGCCCCAGCCCCAGCTCCCAGCTCCCAGTTCCAGCAGATTGTCGCCTTCGTGCGCAGTTCGTTATCGTCCTTTTTGGCTGCGGCGGTGGCGTCACCTTCCTTTATTCTTCCTTTGAGGGGCAGGCAGAGCAGCAGGCCCGTCGCCAAATGGCCCACATATGTACGCTCTTATTCCGTATTATTTCAGACAGGCGGCATTAGATCTTTTTTTCTTTTTCTGTTTGCCCCGCAGCTAAATAGGGGGGTAGCAGGACCAGCTCGTTAGTTTTGCTCTTGGCATTTCGATTCGAATTCGTTTCCGGGGCCAGGCAGGGCCTTGTTAGTGGGGCATCAGCATCAGCAGCAGCATCGCAACGCACTCAAGTGTCCAGATCCAGATCTGAGAGAAGCAGCCCCCGAGGCAGCCGGGGGGGTCGGTCGGTCGGTCGGTCGGTCGGTCGGTCGGTCGGTCGGTCGCATATGTTACTTTATTGGCATTCAATTTGAGTTATCGCTATTTTTTCCTGTTCATATGCGCTGGTTCTTCCCTTCGGCCTCTCCTATCCCTCTGTGCCTGTTTGCCGTGTCCGTTCTATTTTCTTTTTTCGGGTGAAAATGAATTTTCCACTTCTCACACACACACACACACACATCCTTGCCGCCATTGTGCTTTGCAGCAGCAGCAGCATCCATTGAATGCAAGCAACCACCAGGGCCTGAGATTTCATCGACAGTTTACGTTTGGGGCACGTTCGTGGCAAGAACAGGGAGGGCTTGGGGGCTTGGGGGGCAGAAGAGCAGGCGGCAGAGGCACCGAAATATATAATCACATTTTATTCCCAACTTTTATTTCACTTTATTTGATTTGATTCCATTGCCATTTTTAGTTTGGATTTTCCTACAAGTTTTCCTCTATTTTCCCTTAGCAGCTTGTTTGCTTGTGTTGTTACCCTCCCCTCTCCCATGAAAGTTTGCCCCCCACAAACACACATAAAGGCCACAGATATACTGTGCTGGAAAGTTCAAAGTTTATTTCTATTGATTGGCCTTCGGAGGTCATTTGGGTATTCGAAACCGAGAACCTTACATCAGCCGAAAAACCCAGTAAATCATTTTGGCTAAATTTTGATTGATACGAGTTTCAAGTTGAATTTAATTAAAAATGTCTACTTGTATGTCTATGGCCTTTGCCATTCCGTATACGGATAATAGTTGTTGAGGGATGATGCATGGATGATGGATAATTTGCGTATCAAACTTTGGCAAATGGTTTAAGTGCCAGCAAATATTTCTGTAACTTCATTTTGGAATATTCCGAGGATACTCTGATGAATTCCCCAACTCTTTTGTCATTTCTAATGCCTACCGAAAATTGATTTGAATTCATCGAAGCATATTCCCATATGCCCCTCCTCTCTGCTTCGTCTTGCTTCGATTTCTGTCGTGTCATTAACATGCAGCATTATTTGCAGGCACAAGCCCCGGAAGAGTTTACTTAACCAAAGTGCTGCCCGCCTGTCGGCCTGTCTAGAAGGGAGTCCTCTGTCTGTTTCTATTAATTATAGACGGACTGCCTGCCCTCCAAAGTTTAAGACAGAACTCTGGTCTGTATGCTTTCCCCCTGGGGGCTGTAAACAAATACTTGAATGCCACGCGCCAGTCATTAAATTTTGCGATTCCGTGGCAAGTACTTCACGGCTTTTGAAGTTTTTACCGGCAGTTCCAGGGGGTTTTTTTTGGGGTTGCAAGTACCAAGTGGAAGCAGGTGGCAGGTGGCCAAAGGTGAATGTTTAGGTGTTGCATTTTCCACCCTTCCTTTAATATGCACACATATGTAGCGGCTGCCTGGCTTGCCCAAAAACTTGCGCCGTTTCGCCTAATGAGTATATGTACTTTCTAATTAATCTGGAATCTTCAAATGTTTTTATTGCGGAAATTGGCAATTACTAGGTTGGATGGAGCTGCGAGTTCTTGGAGTTCTTGGGGAGATCCCACCATACTTTTCCCTGGCATTGATACAGAGAAGATCCCTATGAAATCGGAATGGAAATGCAACGCGGCAGACAGAGCCTCTGGTCCTTTTCAGTCTCCAGAACCTCTATCCCAGGTTTCATCGCATGGAGGCCTCACTCCATTGTCACACTCTGCAATGCTGCACCTGCTGCGCACTGCGTTGTCCTGGCTGTCACAGGACTGGTTCTAATGCCATTTGGGCCCCGTAATTATTATCGAGTACACACAGGTCAATCGAGTGAGTGGAGTGGAGTGGACTGGAGTGTGTTCGCTGCGGCACAAAGTGCATAATTAAGAGGATGCTTCTTTGAGCAGCTACAGCTGCGACTCCTGGTAGCTCACTTGTTTATTGTGGCCAATGTCCATGTTGAAGCGTCATGCGGTGGTCCTTCACTTGGTGCTATAGCTCCTATAGCTTCTCCTTCTCTTGATGCTTGGCCTTCTCCAGGTGCTGCTGCTGCTGCTATCCTCCATCTCCTGGTGATGCTCTCGTTCTGATGCTTCTGATGGCTCTGCTCCTGTTCTGACTCTTGGTTAATAAAGCAGCACTTAGTGCCTCAATGGAGGCCAATGGCAGAGCAGGGGCAGAGCCATTCCTCGTTACGCATCTCCTTCTCCATCCTCCTTTGAATGTGTGGCGGCTACTTAAAGTTTTCCCCATATGTGTGTGGGGTAGTCGTGTCTGGCTGTATGGGTGATATTTGTGCGTGTCTGTGTGTGTGTGTGTGTGTTGTGGCTGCGATGCAGTTATGCGCATTTCCGCCTGAGTAGCTTCTGACTTTGCTTTTGCTTACATATACTCCTGCATGCCAGGCAGGAGGGCAGGCACTTACACATACAGGCACCGTACTCCACTGCCTACCCACCTATATGTTCATTTGTGGGCGGGGAGGACACAGCGAGGGCTGTGACAAGAGTTTGGTGTAAGAGTGATGGAAAATACGTCAAAAAAATGTGAAATATCCATGAAAATGGATATAAAAGAGAGCATAGCCGTTGGCTTGAACATTCTTCCTATCAGAATAGCAAAAATTTTAATGAAAATTTAACAAAAAAAGTAAGAAATTGCCTTACGATTGAGAAATATTTAAATCAGAATATTTAATTATTTTCAAAAAATGTAAAATTATATTTTTAATTTCTAAGTAGCTAAAAAACAATGAAAATGGGGATAAAAGAGAGCAATTTTACTTCGATTAAGCATTCTACAAGGAATGAAAGTATTTATTATCGTTGCTAAATTTATAAAACCTAAATAGCAAGGGAAATTTATAAGAAAGCCAAGGGACTAAATTAAATTTTTCCTTATTTCTGGTATAAAATATCTAAAAAAAACTGTTTCTATTTATGGAAAATGACTAAGTTCTATAGAAACCAATGACAAATGGCAATAAAACCCTAATAAGAATATAATTCGAAATATTTGCTGCAATGCTGTATTTTCGATAATCATTTATTGTCATATTGATACCCCATACCCCTGAGGCAACTCCTAGCCCCCATAAACTCTTGTTGCAACCCACTTGCATATGCAATTGCCTCGTACTCGTACATAAACAACAAGAGTGACAACAGTGCAAGGGGGAGGACAAGGAGGATAAACAAGGACACACGGACACACACACAGAGACACCCATGTCACTCATTCGCTCATTCACTCAGTCGAAACTGTCAATGCTCGTTTCAATCTTTGTATTTTGTGCTTTTGCCTGCAATTGGCAGCCCTGGCAAGGGCAGCATTACATTTGCTTGATTGAACTTCGCCTCCCGCCAACCACCACCTCCAGCCACGTGGAGTCGTCCCAGCTTCCAGCTACTTGCCTGGCAGTCTGGCACTCAGGCACTCTGGCAGTCCACTCCCGTTCCCGGAACAGTTGACAGTCGAAAAATGCTGGGGCTAACCTTACGGACTTTGGCCATAAAACTTCAATAGAGACGAGAGAGAAGGCCAGACGAGACCTACAGCGGAGCGCAGACCATGGAAAAGAGCCAAAGGCAGGAGTCAAGCAGGAGAGACCCGATACTACGGTTACCGTTACCTATAACTGCAGTCTGCGGAGCGTACATGTCTCTAAATGCATAAACACCACACACAAACCCTGACCCACATTCCCGACCCTGCCCCACAGTCACTGTGTGTGTGTGTGTGTGTGTGTGTGGGGGTGTGTGTGGGGGTGTAAGCTTCCAGTTACAGTCGCAGTCACAGTTCTGTTTCAGTTTCTGTGGCAGCTGCAGTTACAGTTCCAGTTAGGAGTCCCCTTTTTTGTGGCATTCTTTATGGCGGGTGCAATTTAAAGTGCACTCTTCATCAGCGTTGAAGGGGTGGGGGGGTGAAAAGTAAATTTGGAAAATATATATTTGCTTTATGTTCTCTCGCCGCTCTCGTTGCTCTCACTGGCTGTTCCTTCGAGCCATCACTTAATCTGCCAACTTGATATAACAATGAAGCAAAATAGCAAAAGACGGATAAGTAGATCAACAATGAGATGGCGAGAGAGTATGGTATAGAGAGTGGCACATAGAGTTGGGGCAAAATAAATATATAGTATTCCAGAAGGAGCAAAGCGGAGGTTCCTACAGTTGGCATTGGAATGGAGGAGATTTGGTATAGAGAAAAGAATGATCGGGCTGGAAATAATGGTAACTCTGGGTCAGGGAATGGCAGGTTTCGATCAGTTATTCCCGAAAGAATACGATCTAATGTGAATCGGATAAAATCCAGTTTATACACCCAGAGCAAAAAGTACTGAAATTGTAATATTACATTTTAGATTTATAATTAATTTATATTAATATTAATAATATAATAATAATGAATTATTTGATTTAAATATATTCCATTATTCAATTAAATATTTTCATTTTTTGACATTTTTTACAAGTTCTCAGCATTTATTTTTATTTATTTATTTTGTTTATTTATTTATTTATTTATTTTTAAATTTTATTGATTTAAATATATTTAAAATTTAAACTTAATGTATTTAATATTTAAATTAAATATTTTAATTTTTAGAAATTTATAAAATTTTTAAATTAACGTTTGCTTAGCATATTTATTTATTTAAAAGTTTTTTTTTATATTTAAATTAAATAAGAGCCACAAAAAATAACTTTTTTAATACATTTATGTTTAAATAATTAATTTATTATGTTGCTATATAAAAATCGAATATTTAATTTAAATATGAGTGTGTTCGTTTTTACCATGCGGTTTTTATCTGACTCTATGGGAAACATATGATTTTTGGAGGATAAGCGAAAGATGATGAATTAATCATTAAGAGACAGCTTAAAGAATGAGTTATTGGAAGGACAACCAAATACAACGATCCCTACTTGTATAAAAAAATATCTTTGTGATCTCCCATCTGAACTGTAAGTTCTAATAGATCCTTTCGGTATTCCTTTACTCCAAATTCTTCGAATTTATTTTGTCACAGTAAAATTATTAGCTGCCTCTTTTGGCTGCTTCTTCAATTTTCAACTGGAGATTTTCATATAGTGGCCCCAAAGTAGAGCATTCGTTTCAGTTTGTGAAGCGTATAGCTGTCGGGGCCAATTGACTGTGACGGCCGCAAACAGAGACAAAGAGAGAGGGAGAGGGAGAGAAACAGAGACACGGCCAGGAAGAGAAGGGGGAAATTGTAGTTTGTTGGGAGTTAGGGCAGTGGGGGATAGAGGGATAGAGGGATGGTGGGGTGGTGGGCATGGGGCAGATAGTTCTGTTTTCCATGGAAAACTTTTGCCCAGCCAGTCTCACATTTCACTGTGGACTGTCGTCAGTCGTCGCTCGGTCGACTGTTGTTCTTTCTAAGCATATCAATTAGGTTTGGCGTTGGCTTTTGGCTGTGGCTTTCGCTTCGGCTTCTCCCTGGATAGTTGGCTCATCATTTGCATCCAAATTACCCTATCTCATGGCTTGCTCTCGCTCCCCCCCACTGAGGAGTAGCAGGAGCAGGAGCAGGAGAAGGGCTGAAAGTCCGCTTTGGGGAAGCGGCAAAGTTTACAACTTTAAGCCAAATCACAGTATGAGAAAACAATTGTGAAACGCACAAAAGCCTGAAATGTTTCCAGCAAAAAAGAAACCGAAAAGGAAAGGAAATTGTTTCCAAAAATAAAACAAAAGTTTAACTCTTTTAAATTCATTTAAACGCTTTTAGCGCTTTTCACGCCCCTGACCAGGAGAGCTGCTGCTGGTCCTCCACCTCCACCTCCTGGCTCCAGTCGTCGTCGCCTTTATAGACGTCCTGGCAAAGCGCGGCAAAGTTTTGTTTCGGCTTTGTTAACAAAAGGCAACAAAAAAAAAAGCAACACAAAAAAATGGACGGCGACGATGGAAAAAAAGTGGCAAAGTTTTTCCTCAAAGGCACAGCACAGTGGAAAAGCAGGATAATGCTAGCTGCAGCTCCAGCTCCAGCCCGAGCGAGTGGCGTAAAGCGGCAAAGCGTTATAGATGCCCTGCACAAAGGGTTTCAGATGGTCCGCCTATAAATAGAATTATGTCTATTTGTTCAGTTGATCAGTTTATTGCCGGTTTCATATTTGAGTGCCTCTTTACAGCTATCTATTGAATTTCTAGCTAAATTGACTCGCTTTGTAACACTGGTTAGGGTTGGCTAGGAACTTTGCAGAAAGGTGGCAACGCTGTTGAAAATTAAGCGAGACAGGAACGAGTAAGAAAACTTTTCATAGAGCATTTTGGCTTTCATGTAAATATAATTACTAACATTTTTCAATTGATAATTTCGCGTCCGCTTTTCTAAATAAACACGCTGCCCAACACTAATTAGTATTGGTCACAAACTTCCTAAAAAGGTGGCAGCGCTGCTGAAAATTAAGCGAATCAGCAATGGTTTATAAGATATTTCCTATAAATATAATTACCTTAATTTTCTCAGTGGATAAATTTGGGGCACGTTTACTCACGTTTTTACTTAATTTCTTATTAAATTTACACGCTTTCTAGCACTTATTAGTGTTGGTTAAAGCCTTTAATGAGCTGGCAATGCTGTGGAATGAAATTAATGTACATTTCCCATCATTTCTTTACAAAAACGTTTGAGTTTAACTGCCGTTTAAATTTGAACAGGCATTAAATCACTGACATGCCATAAATATCTAAGAAATGTCTCAAATTTCCCCTCCCATCGAGTCTCTAAAGATAGAATGCCTTAACCTTGAGGGCATTGTTTGGTATCAAAATGCCGACCGCCATTCAGGCGAATGCGTAGCGCATGCCAATTGTGCAATTGTTGGAAAATTTCCTCTGCTATTCTTTACTTTTTCCTGGCTAAAAACTTGTACGTTGAGCTGGCTCTCGTATTTCCTACACTTTTTTCCATTTTGTTGTGCCCTGCTTCCTGGGACTGCTGGGCTTTTGGGCCCAGTGCTGTCTTGCCAGGAATAGGTGTTTGGCAATCATGAAGTTGCGGCGTCGGCAGCCAAGTTTCAATCTATGGGATTGTGTTTGTGTGTGTGTGTGGGCTCCCACTCCACGGCCATTAGTCGCTTTGATCAAATATTTAAAGCTAATGAACAAGGTTGGAAAAAAAACGAGAAGGATGGGAGAAATCGAAACTAAACTCGAATGCTGGGAAAAAGGCCAGGCAAAGAGTTCAATCAACCTGACAAATTTCAATCAAGCTGTGGCAAAAAAGTGGCACACAGCACTCTCTCGACTCTTGACTCTCGTGTTTTCAGGTAGCCATCCCACATCCCATGCCATGCCATGTCACAGTAGAGATCCCCAAGCCGAGTCACGCCACAGTACAATTAGGATGCCGTTGAAGTTTTGTCAATGAATGGAAAGCGTCTGCAACTTTTATTTAACTTGTGAGCAGAGAGGTTACAGGTCACACAGGCAGATACACATCGGACTATAGGACTCCAGAGCTTGGTCAACACACAATTGCCCCACGTAGACGGGAAACGGAAGGAAGAGTAGAGGCTGACTCTGCACTCACGTGCACTCACACACACGCACACGCACACATTTATATGACTACATATTTACAGCAAAAACTTGTTATGCTCTATCGGGGGCTTAAAGGGTATATTCAATTGGTGGATGGTTTTAAAATGATTTCAAATATTCAATAAAGTATAGAATACAAGCAGGAGATAAGTGCTGCTCATTAGCAAGTGCTACCAACCAGCCAGTGCTGCCAATCAGCAGGTATGTGAATGTTCGTTAACAATACTGCTTCATTGTGGTGTTGGTCAGTGAATAAATGATTTTAAAATAAAAGGAAATGCTTAAGAAATACTTTTCATAGAGTTATCTCTATCTTATAAAGATGTTTGATGCTTAAATTTCTTAGAATTAATTTAGAACATTCACCATTCCCCATTCTCTTCTTCTTAGACTACCAGTTGGCTTTACCTTTTTTTGCCAGCACTTGCCCTTGTCATGGGCCCTAACTTAAATTGGCTCTGGCTTGTGGGTTAACCACAGCTGCTGTGTGGTCTGGTGCCGGACTCAGGCCTGCCACAACATTTCTCTCGGTGCACAGCCCATGCGATAAGAGCCAGAGCAGCAACGGGTTCAGCCTCGTTCAGTTTGCAGCTTCGTTCATTCATCAGCTGTCAGTGAAGCGGCATATCACGCCCCGTGCTTCACCGACTGACCCCGGACGAAGCCTCTGTGTCTCCCCCTATGTGCTGCTAATCAGTCGGTTCGATTCGATGTTTACACTTGCGATTGAGACTGAGAGGGAGAGGCTAGGCGGCCCACGATGACTATTCCACGATGAGCAGATGCCTCAATCAGTTGACCAACCCAAGCCCTATTGAGAAGATGTTCGAGTGCTCGTTGATGCTGTGTCTGTGCCTCGCGTGGGCGGTGGCTGCAGTGGCTGCTGTGGATCCAGTTTTGCCACTTAATGCCAAGGACTTTCAGCTGGACTTTCTGCGTGAACTGGCCGACCAGGCCGAACAGCGGGCAGAGATGAGTCTCAATGATTTTCTGTCCCAGCTGGAGGGGAATCCACGATACAACAACTACTCAGCGGATTTGAGTGCTACGAGAGCCACTACGAAGCTGCAACCGAAGGTGACGCTCATCAAGCAGCTAATCGATGCCCATCATCATCCGGACACGAATCTGGAGCACACCTCTGTCCTGAGGAATATTGTGTTTCTGAATCGCCTGAGATCCATGCTCAGGGCAGCCAGGGAGTCCAGTGCCCAGGAGATACGACAGCTGCGCTTGCATCGTCTGTGCCAGCAGTTCGATCGTCCAGTTCCCGAGCAAAGGCATCGCCTGATCAATGATCGAACGGTGGGGGCTGCCCTGGAGCAGCTGAATCTGACGAAGATTGAGGGGAACACCACCAGCATAGATCTCAATCGGTTTGGGGAGCAGCTCTACGAACGCGTGAAGCTCTCGGGCGCCGAGATCATCGACAACTATCTGCTGATCCTCCACGGACTCCTGAAGGACATCATAGAGGGCGAGCATGCGGATCTGGCCGACAGCACCCCGAAGCTGGACAACATGCTGCAGCAGTTGGACGGAATGCTGGCCACGCGGGACTTCTTCGAGAAGCGTCAGAAGGTGTATGCCTATCTGGAGCGTCAACTGACCACCGACTACGAGCAGCTCAGGGAGTCGGCCAGCACCGAGTACCATCTCACGGAGAAGCTGCTGGAGCAACTGAAAGCCAAGGGTCTGGATCTGTTTGTCATCTTTCTGTTTAGCAATTTTGAATTCCTCGAACAGGTGCACGAACAGTGGTCGCTGCTGCTGCCCCAGACGCCCAGTCTGCTGTACGACGATACGTCGCGACAGCTGTACGATCTGCAGCAGCTGTACGAGATCTTCAAGCTGGACACCGAGAGCGAGGCCAAGTACGATGCCTATGCGGCGGCTCTGCGACGACTGCACGAGCGGACGGTGGAGCAGGGACAAAGGAATCGCCATATCTTTGAGCTGCTCTGCAATGCGGCACAGAATGTGGGCAGTGTCACCTTCAACATGATCAAGGCCAAGTGTCAGGAGTTGCCCTAGAAAGCACTACTGTTGGTCTAGGATTAGATTGCAAGATTATCTCTTAATAAAGTTGTATTTTTGAGGAAAAACAATCTGGGAAATCGCTTAAGCGGAAGCAGGGATTGAAGGAGCCAGGCTCTTTGATGCCTCAAGATGTCTCTGCTGATGGTGCTGGAAGGAAGTTTCTCCGTGCCACAACTTAATTATATTTTGCAATCCGTTGTTGCATCTGGCAGCTTTTAATATCCGTTGGGTAGCTGCATCTCTCAGCATCTTGCATCTTGCGTCTTGCATCCTGCATCTGTCGCATCGGATGTCGTTTAAATGGCCTCCCATCTGCTCCTGCATCCACTCCAGATTTCCTCCACTTTGGGTCTGAGGCTTCCATTGCCGCATTATGCTGATGTTGCCGTTGCCGTTGTCCCGTTGTTGCCACTAGTTTGTTTGTTGTTGTTGTTGTTGCTTATCTGATGCGATGGTCTCTCCCATGGAATCCCAGTCCTGGGGGGGGGGGGACTGCCAAACTAATGACTGCTGCTGCCACTGTCGTTGGCCAAAGCCAGCTAATTAATTGTCGTCGTTGCAGGTGATTAGAACTTAAATGAGTTGCCGTTGCATCACGGAGCAGGCAGCAACAGCAGCAAACGGAAGCAGGGCATCCGGGATGGACAGGACCAGGACCCGGCCATCAAGCGAGAAACGAGCCAACAAGGATAACGATCCCGAAAACCAAAAACCCATAATGATGGTCCAAACTGTGTGTAGCTGACAGCCATGGCTTTTACATGCCTCTAGCCCAGGGCTCTGTCGCCTCTCGCCTGTCGCCTGTCGCCTGTCTGGCAGCTGACATTTCATCCCGAGTATTGACCAAACAAAATGATTCTGATTTCGGATTTTGGATTTCGGATTGGCGGGACTTTGTGGGGAAATGCAATATGTCTGTCAGAAGTGTCATAAGTGCAGCAAGAGCGGTTTTTGTTGCACATATTTGTGAAATATTTTCGGTATTTTAAATAAGAGATATGTGCGACTACAAAGGGCATAAGTAAATGCAATTACAGGATTAATATAAAATGTTTAGACACACGAATAGAAGGTAAAAGTATCGGTTGAATTTTAATTACAAAATACACGAAAAACCAGAATTACGAAGGCAAATTTCATCTAAATAAATAAATGTAAAGGAAATGCATATATTACGGCCACATGGAATACGCCAAAATTAATATTTTATTTATAATATTTTAAAAATATGTTTTATTTTTAATTTTTATTGAAAAAATAAAAAATAATAATTAAATAAATGTATTTTTAATAACAATAAAAAATAACACTTATTTTTTATTTTTTTCAATACAAAATAAAAATATCAGTCATTTTCCTTTTTTTCCATTTAAATTGGGAAATCATTTTTAGATTGCTTTTTTTATTTTAAAATTATTGGCATTGTTCTAAAATTTATAACAGAGTTCGAAACAGAGTTCAAACCACAAAAAGCGTTCTCTGAGCCACAAACTATAGCAAATTCCCTTCTTGGTAAGCGCCTACTTATAGAAACGAATCTGTGGAACAAAATATACGCCTTTTGGGGTCTCCAATGAAACATTTTGAAACAAAAGCATTACCAAAACGAAATTAATAATGGTCTAACCGTGCTTTAAGAATTGATCTGCTCAATCGGCACTTTAAACAGCGCTCAAGGGCTTACCCCCACCAGCAAGCAGCAGCCCATAAAAATATATTGAGGGCAATGCAAAGGCAGCCCGTGTGTCCCATGGCCGTGCCCCTTCTCATGGCTGCCCTGCCGCCGCACCCCCGCACAATTCCAATAGCACCGGAGAGCTGCCAAGCTGCCAACCGTTTGCACAACATTTATCACCTTTAATGCACCAGCACAACACAGTGGGTCCCATCCCTCTGGTGGGGTGGAAGCGGATGGAGCCCGAGTGGCGCCCATCCTCGAAACAAAGGCAATATAACAGAACAGGCCAACGTTTACAAACGATACAAAAGCAGGAGCAGCAGCAGCAGCAGGAGCAGCGGCGAGCAGGAAAAGCAACAACAATGCAGCGAAATGCAATTTCACACTAGGCTAAACCGAATGCCAAACCGGACCTGGGACCCCGTACCCCAGACCTTGCATGGAGATCTCTCGGTACACCCTGCATCAAAAAGGAAAAGGGCTCGAAAAAGGCGTAAGGCATAAAATTTAATTATGATTTATGGCTTTGGCAGACCTCTCTGGCCGTATCTGAAACTCAAAGCATTTAATGTCTAAACCGAATTTAACCTTGTACATACATATGTACATATATTCCCCTTGGATCTAATCAGATATGATGCCACTCAAAAGTCCTGCACATACTCGCACTATATTCTATTGACAGATCTGTTTGTGCTGCTGTCAAAACCTAGAAAGGGGGCTTGCCTTTATTGCTGTTAATTTTTAAGTATTCCCATAAATCTTTGTGCCCGAAATAGGAACTATAAAACTCAACAGACACTCCATGGAAATGTGCGTTCTATTTATAGGGACAAAATATAGGGGGAACAAAACTAATTGAGTGACTGCCTTAATTACTTTTTCTAATCCCGACACACACACATTTCCCCCTCTCTTTTTTCCAGTCATCAGCGAAGATCCCGAATTCACAGATGTCATTGAGAATATCACTGTACCCGCGGGGCGTAATGTCAAATTGGCCTGTTCGGTCAAGAACCTGGGCTCCTACAAGGTGAGTACTCGTATTTGTGTATTTATTACCGAAATCATAATTAAACTCTGCTTCCACTCTGGTAGGGAGGCCAAGACTTATTGGTTTTGGCATCCAAATATACAATTGATTGGTTCTTGGGAATACAGTAGAATTAGGAGGGAATGAACTTGAAACAAAAATAGATATTGATATATACAGTGATGGAAAAAATAAAAGAAGCGGCATATCCTTTTCGTATTTTTCAAAATTTTGTTCCGTGAAAAAATTTATTTTTCAAGTTTCATAATTTAAATTGAATGTCTATACAATAACGCATTAAAATATAACAAAATTAAAATTTACAAGAAATTTAAACTGAAAAAAATAGTCTTTTAATATTTTTCGCCTGGAAAAAATAATAGAAAATAATAAACATCTTAATATTTGGTTGTGACATTCAAATGTGAATGCAAATGTTGTTTCTATTATTATTTCCATCACTGTAAATATAAATACAATATAAAATATTAATTATCATAACAAAATATTAAGAATAATATAAAATAATAATATTGAGAAATGGATCTCTATCTTAACATATATATAAAATGAGCAATATTTAAAAATAAAACCAAAAATGCTGGCCATATTCTTTGGACATTCAGTTATCATTTTTATTTATTTAAATAAATATTTTCTTGTGATATTACTATTTTATTAATAATATGTAGTCCAAGTGTTCGAAAATATATAATTTTTTAAATTTCAAATGCACTTTTAACCCAGTTTTGACAATTGTTTCCCTGCAGCTTCTCTCGCACACCTCAGACCCATTCTTTAGTCTTATGGAGAAGTGTTTCCTTGCCATTTTATGAGTACTGTAGTTGATACTGTAGTATATGCCTATGCTGCACATATATATACGCATTTCCACAAACTTTAGTCGCCTCGAGGAGCATTTGCAAGTGATGCAGGACAGAAGGACAAGAACAAACAAGTCCAAAGCTCTCGCTCTCTGCACTCTCTGTGGGAGATGACTAGCAACAGGCGCCCTCTTGTTGACTCTGACTCTCTCACTCACTCTCTCTCTCCCTCTCTCTCTGTCTCTGTCTCTGTCTCCACGAACAAGTTCTGTCATGTTTGCCTTTTGCTTGGGCTAAAACAAAGTTGGTCAACGAAGGAGAATGGGGCAAAAACAGCTCGAGAATTTTCGTCTTCGTCTTTAATGAAGTAATTTGTGAGTCCCGGGGACCGAAATTCAAGTTGGACCAAAAATTAATGGTTTTCCGGCATTCAAGGCACGGACTGAAGCGAGCAGAGAGAGGAGAGTGGATAAGCAGACAGGGAGAGGAAGAGGGAAAGCGAGAAAGATGGATGGAGATAGACTGGTCACTGGCTCATCGGCACTGCTCAATATTCATTGTCTGGTGCATACTTTTAGGCTGCGCTTGATATGCATAGCAGTCAGTCTGCTATCTCTTTCCTACCTCTTTATATCTGTGTGTGTGTGTGTGTGTGTTTGTCTGTGTCTGTGTGAGTGTCGGCAATTTAAATTTGCATCCAATTGAATTTCCATAATGTGCGTGCGACCGAAACGTGCATAAATTTCATTTTGACACGATGTTCCTTGACTCTCTCTCTCCCTGTCTCTACTTTTTGCTGTTTCCATCTCTCTTCCCCCTTCGCAGGCTGCCTCTCTCTCTTCTTTCTGGCTCCCTGGCCGCATGTTATGTGGTGCTCGTAATAATTTTTATGACCCTTAAGTTTGGCATGCCCCAAAACCCCTCAGATCCCAGCCAAGAGCCTCCCCTCTGAACCATTCATTCATTCATCTCTCGCTCGCTCTCTCTCTCTGTCTCTGTTTCTGTCTATATATCCTTCCCATCCTGCCCTACCATATTGGCCTCAGGTAAGCTTAAAAGTTAACCAGAAACAAAAACAACAAATGGGGGAACCCGCTCGTAGCTGCAATAAAACGTGACTTTGCATGCAAAATAGTTGCGTAGCCGACGGTTAAGACCAACCTATTACTCCTCCTGCTCCTACATCCTGCTCCTGCTGCTGCTCCTCGTGCTCATGCTCATCTCCATCATCTGCGCTAACAGCCTGGTTACTTGGAATTGATTTTTATAGACCAGGTACAGAGGGGTATGACAACTTGGCTAGAGCACTCGTCACACCGCTGGAGTGGATTTGGAGACATTATCTTCACAAGAGATTTCGAAATTTCCACATGGAAATCTGCAGAAACAAAAACTCAAATTGTGTCTCTAGAGATGTTGATAAATATATTCAGGAACGATATGGGATTTATAATATTTAGCTTGGGAATGCTAATCGAATCTTCATGTAAAAACCATGCAACGAAAATAATGATTATTATGTATTACAATACATTACAATAGCCACACAGAAGAATTAAATATACCAACAGACTGCTCTAAGGATAATCTATGATTATCCATAAAAACTAGAATTTAATTATTATTGCGTGATTTTTAAAACATAAATTATAATGATTACGTTCCCTGGTAAAAACTACTCGTCTGTCGATGCTCTACTGAAATGTCTTATAAATAGTTTCCGTAAGGTTTTACATAAGGATGAGTAAATCAATAAATAAATAAATACAAATAAGTAAATAAATATTGATAAAATATTATTAAAAATAATTTCCTTTAAATTTTGGGTATTTTTGTAAAAAATTGAGATATAATTAAAGACATAAATCAATTCAGGAACTATTGTATTCTAAAAATTTTCCTTCATCTTCCAAGTTCCATTACAAATTCAATATAAAAACTAATCATATTAATGGAAAAAAAAATGATGAAAAACTTAAAATTTGCTTTAAAATAGTTTTAAAATATTTTAAGCGTAAAAGAATTATTGTATAAACGGTAGAGCTTAAGCGAAAAATAATGCTCTTGAAAACCATTTATTAAACCTTTCTTTTTTTTTGGGTACTACAAATACCCCTTTCTCTCGCTTCTCGTCTCCACCCCTGAAAGAGCATACCCACTTCGTCCGTACGCTATTTAATTTCTTTCTGTTTTCTGTGGTTTTTTTGTGCTCCTTTTTCGTCTGTGCAAATATTTGAGCTGCGTGTAAATTAACTCGCGTAGTGCTGCGACGCTCCTTTTAACACGTTTACGCTTAAATTGTTAATATTAAGCGAGACGCTTTTCATTTGCCAGGAGCTCTACGCCCCACTCCCCACTCCCTGCCCCCATCGCCCCATCACCAACACAAATTTCATACCCGGCCAAGACCCACCCGAAGACTGGGGGCCTGTGTCTTTGTTTGTATTTCAATTTTCAACGCCTACACAAACAGTCGAGACGGAGACTCACACATAAACACACACACAGACACAGATGCGAGCACAAACACATACACAATCACTCGGATACACTTGCACAGGCCTTGGGGAGAGAATAGTTTCGGGGGCCGAGGCTATTGATACCCTGAAAGATACAGATTGGTTCTGTATCTGTAAATATTTAATAGTAATTCGATTTGATTACAACAATTTTACTGCTTGTTGTTGAGTTTTAGTTGGAATATATGCAGAAACTTACAAGTTTTCCCATAAAAACATGCATTTGGAGCGATATTTTGTATGGCAACTATAAGATATAACATTCTTCCGATTGTTGCCAATCCAACGCCAATAATTCAACGGGAACAAACTGTATAAATACTTCACAAAATGGCAGTCAAATATCTTTATAGCTAAAGGCTTCTGATACGGAAGCTACCCCAGAAAATAGATACAAATCCCACTTGAAAACCGTAATACCCTCCTCTTCGATTGTAGTACAATAACGTCAGGAGCATGAGCATAAGTTTCGTTTGTTTATGTTGGTGTTTGTACTGCTTGTGCCCCCGGCCCCGGCCCCCACTCCCCCACCACCGCCGCACCATAGAAAAGCATAAACATTTTCAGGCATAATAAAGTGTGTTTATTTTTGCTTCGGCTAAAAGTTTTTTCTAGTTTGTTTTCCTTTTCAGTTTTTGTTTAAAATTTTATGACTTCATTTAGTGTTTTTGGTACGGGCAGGAACAGGACAGGACAGGACTCTCTATGGGAAGGAAAGGGGAATGGCCCAGATAGAGAGAAGAGTTGTGCCATTACGCAAATTGCAAATTGGCCATTCTGTCTGTCGTCTGCTATCGACTGGGGCCATCAGCATATGGCCAGAGCGAAGAGTGAAGGCCATGAAAATGAAGATAAATACGAGTACGAGCGGATTTCAAGCAGCCCGAAATGGAAAAACTACTTGTACTGGTCGGGAAACCGGGAAACAGACGGGACTCTTCTGAAGAGATGTGACACATGTGCGAGAAGGCTAAACTTTTAGGGGGAGAAGCCACCTATGAAGGGGTAGGATAGGGGTAAAAATCAGCATCCGCTACAAAAATGACACATAGCTTAAGCTACTGCAATCCCCAGCAATATATTCATTAGGAATGCCATCCTCTTCCACCAAGGACCTCTACATCTTCCACTTAGGCACATCCTGCCACCATTTTGACCACCATTCTGTCGCTTCTCGCAGTGCATGTAACTCAAATTAGCCAAAAACTTTAAAATTGAGCCTCAAGGGCTGTTCCCACACTAATGATAATCCAGGAGCAGCAGCAGCAGCAGGACCTTTGCCATTTCCCCACAGCCCATAAATGGACTTAAATATGCGTAAAATTTTAATAGCAGCAGCTGCTGGGTGCTGGGTGCTGGCTGCTGGGTGCTACTGCTGGGGAAAAGCCTATTAAAAAGTCACACCGTCACAGAAGCCAGAGCTCAACTTTGCCTTGACTTTCGCTGACATTTTGCTCGGCCACAAAACCCCAAAATATAATTTGGCCAAAGGCCACACCCACACACACACACACACACAGAGCACACCCACTTTTGTTGGCCATACATGGCGCCTAATTAATTTCATTCAAATGGCCTCAAAAAATACAAAAAAAAACTAACCAAAATTTGTAAAATTAAAATGGCCACGTTAGGGGTTTGGGAGGGCTTTTCGCCTTAAAGCCAAAGTGTGAAGAAAGCGCTTAAGTGCAGCATTTTCCGACTGCATTTTTATTGATTTTCATTGACTATACCTAGCCGTCTCTCCGCCTCTGATGGATGGAAATGCATTAATTTTCCATGCTATAGTATATGGAAAGCTGACTTTTAATATGCCAAAGAGTAGACGCCCGCCCCCCAAAATGTAAAATAAGCAGTCGCCTTACTTTGTGTCCGGGCCCGGGTCCGCTTCCGGGTCTGCTGCACGTTTTCATTGCAGACATTGAAAAATTAACAGATATCTGTCTTTGTTTGTCCTGACACTATCGAGGCTGACTGGCTGGCTGTCTGGCGAGAGGATTCTCCGTGATAGTGGGATCCTTTGGGGTATTCTATTAGCTTTGCTTATCTCCCTCTCCAACGACTGCGCTGTCTCTCCGTTTTTTGGAATTTATCATTGAAATGGCATCGACACAAAACACATCTTCTCGCTGCTCCCTGCCCGCTCTGTCTGCCTCGCGTTTAGCACGTCTTAGTCAATGGAAATGGATGCTTAAATTTGCATAAATTGATTGTTGTTTTCCCACCCCAATGACAACAAAAAAAAAAGGGAAAACTATTGCATAATTTGGGGGCGAGAAATATTCCACCAATGACGCACGCAGGAGGCTCAAAGTTTCTGGTGTTCTGGTTTTTTTTGTCGGTGTCGCAACATCTGCCTTGTCACATGTGGCACGGCAGAGAGGACAAAGTTTTGACCGGCAACGGCAACGGCATCGTTAATCCTTCATAAGAATTGATGATGATGGGCCCCCGAAAAGTTTTGGCCAATAAAAGCGATGACACTTTGTCATCAGCTGAACTAATGAATGGGGCATTTGATGAGACACACGTATCCATATCCGGTATCCTGTAGCCTGTAGCCATAGGAGCCACAGTAGAACCTAAAGAGGGGGATAAATCAATCACAAATATGGAACAGATCAGACTGGAATATTCCCTATATATATGTACATTATTCATTCAAATCGATAAACAATTTCTTTTGGCTTTTCTTTTTCTTTTTTGCAGGTGGCGTGGATGCACTTTGAGCAATCGGCCATCCTCACCGTACACAATCATGTGATAACGCGTAATCCGAGGATTAGTGTTACCCATGATAAGCATGACAAGCATCGCACCTGGTTCCTGCACATCAACAATGTCCAGGAGGAGGATAAGGGCCGATACATGTGCCAGATCAATACGGTGACGGCCAAGACCCAATACGGCTTTGTCAAAGTTGTTGGTAAGTCGAACGGCGCTGACATTGAGTCCTCGTTGCCTTTGCATGTCGTTTGCATATTTCATTTCATTTGTCCAAAAACTGCTACAAGGAATTAGTTAGTCGTTTGGCAAGTCTCTCTCCTCTGCAGACACCTTATGGAGCCCAAATTCAAGCCCATAAAAGTATGCTTTAAAAAATGCTCTGCTATCGCTATTGGGGAAAACCCAAACCCAAACCCAGCCCCAAATGCAAAAGCAGATCTCAGCATGTATTCCCCTGCATGTCTCCTGGCTGTTGTTGTCTTTTCTCCCCCATCTGACAACTGCATTTGTGTGTGTGTGTGTGTATGGGTATTGGTCCAGTGTTGACCATGGGTGGTGCTTCATGGTGTTCCATGACCAAAAGTAAACTCGTCTCCTGTCCCCCCAGGACGCATTTTTGCCAGCTGCGAGAACAGAAATCATTTATGGCTGGGCTTTTGGGTCGAGCGAGAGAGAGAGAGAGAGAGAGAGAGAGATAGACTGACTGACATTCAAATGGAGTTTTGGGCCTTCAGAGTAGATAAATATTTAGCTGGAAGAGAAGACCAAGTCGAGAGCTATTACATCTGGGTTTTTCCTGGCTTTGAAGGCTTCAAAATCCTGTGGATTCTCTGGATAAAAAGTGCTATTGAAAAATTATAAACAAGAGTATATGATGAAGTTTAGATCACAATTATATAGCACTATTCATCAGACAACTCCCCGCTCAAAAGATGTTTGAATTTGATTTTATTTTTTATTTTTTTTAAAAAGAAATAATTTTTTTTTAAATTTTAATATTCAGAAATACAATTTTTTTTACAATTTTTAAAGTTAAAATCAAAAATTAATTTTTAATTCGGATTTTTGTTACAAAAATCATAAATAAAACTTTTTTCTGATTTTAAATATAAACAGGATTTTTTTAAAACTCATTACTTTTATTTGTAATCCCTGTAAAATACAGGCATTTGTACTTTGATTTAATTTTTAGCCAGTTATCGCCTTAAATCGATATACCCTCCAATTTCCGCCATAGAAATCGATGACTCCTTCTATTTTCATCGAACAAAAATCTGCAAATTGCTTGCGGTTAGTTTTAGTCTGTCTCTCTCTCTCGCTCTATCTCTATAAAAAAAGAACTTAACAAAATAGTAATAGCCGCAACAAAATCGAAAATCAAATAGAGAGCAAACTCCCCCCCCCTCCGACATAGTCGCATAAATGTTAATTGCTCTTTGTTTGTCCATTTGCCAATTCGGATGTTTTCCAGCTTTCAATGTTAATTGTTGGCGTATGTACCTACATTTTCCTGCTTTTTTTTGCGAGTTTGGACTGGCAAAGCGGTTGCTGGGGGAAATTGTTGCAATAAATCTAATAAAACAAAAAAAAAAACTTGCCAAAAACTTTTCAATGTGCTGCTGAGGGGAAATGCAAGCATTTTCGAACAAGATCCGCTTTTCAAGTTGACAAATCAACATCATCCGGTGGGCAAACAGAACGGAACGGAACAAAACGAAACGAAACGACGGGAACGAGCAGTTCACATCGTAACTGCTGCCCCCCAAATGGCTATGGCTACTGGGGCATGGGGCAGCAGACAGTGGGCGTGCCACCGGGTCCACTCGCATAAATCAGTTTTTGTGGCAAAACTTGAAAAATATGTGCGCAAACAAATGGCAGCGTACGATGAAGTGAAAGGAGGAGAATGGTCCGGTCCGGCCGCCATGCAACAGTTAGGACACACTAGCGCCAAGAGGCAGATGCAGAGGCGGAGGCAGAGGCAGAGGCAGCGGCAGCGGCACTGTGGCAGAGACACAGACATAGACATAGACGCCGCATGGAAATGCAAGGACACATATGCTGCACGTAGCAGGATTTCTGTTTAGGCTGTGCTTTTGGCTAGGGAATGCCACCAATGGGTGTGGACTGAGGGATACCCTGGAAAAGAGCGCGCACTGTAAGACATCGAATTCTCGTTGGATTTTCCTTAAGTTCTCTTCTTGAGAGACGAAACTTTTAAAATTATTTCTTAAGAAATAGATACACAGATTTATATTCTCATATTCAGTCAACACAGATTTATATAGACACTTAAACAGCAGAAAGTCTTATCTTCCACAGCCCTAGAAATCCTTTCTTAGTCCCTACCTTTATGCAGGAAAGTGTAGACCCTTCGATTCTCCCTCGATAGATAACTCTGGCCAACCGATTAATACATATATTGTAGCCTTAACTTATAGATAGTTCAATGCCTTGGCCACCAATAAACCAGATATATCGGCGCGCCGGTCTACTCCACCCTTTGAGCATACCCCTTAACACTTTGCCAGGTATAAAAATGGCCCTGGCATATTTTAAAACATTTTTTCCTGCCTTTTCCGTATGCGTTTGCTCGTTTTGTTGGCTTTGACCAGACCAGAGACCAGAGAACCGACCTGTCATAGTGGTATTTTTTCATATATATTTTTTTTAGTCCTGCCTTCTCCCTCCTAGCAAATTTGCCTTGCATTTTTCGCTGGTCCCCGGACTTTTGCCACATCAGCGTGTGGCCTGCCGGGACGGCCTGTCTCTTCATACATTCGTACAGAACTGTGTGTGTGTGTGTGTGTGTGCGTGTGTGTTGTTACACTGTCTGTGTGAGATAACTGTAATCTGTGCGAGTGTGTGTGCGTGTGCGAAAAATGGCAAAAATGGCGACAACGTTGCACCCAAAAAATATAAAACGAAGAAGGGAAGGGAAACTGGAAAAAATCGTGGAAACAGTTGCCTCCGCAGCGCCGTTGCTCTCTGGTCACGCCACATCAAATTGCGGGGACGCGTGGTGCGTGTGAGGCGTGTTATTGGAGCGTTTTACAACACTGGAGCGTGCTTAACGGCTTTTTCAAAAGTCCTATCAGAGGGCACACGGTTGGCCCCGAAGAGCCGAAAAAAACGGGAGACAAAAAAAATTGTGAGTGGTCCTATCGCTATGGAATATGGAGCTAGAGAGAGGGACTCCTTCAAACCTGATTTTTTTTTTGAGCAGAGTAGAACTCTTTTTGTGTGCTCTTTAGAGGGGTATTAGGACTTTGCAGAGGAAGCAATTGCTACCCTATAACAATCCTGGCTTAACATACGTGTACATATAGAGTGCTCTCCGATCGTGTCAGTTGTATATAATGATGTCCGTTCACTTAGGGGAAATGAGAACAATAATCAACGCTATCATTAAACAAAAATGTTTTCCTAAACTAAATAAATAGAACAATTATATCAAATATATTTTACTTCTTTCATTGGAACCTTTGAGGATATATTTATGATAAAACAAACGAAAGATATGAAAGTGTAGATCACAAATATATACCAATTTTTGATAGGCATCATCTCCGTTCAAAAATGATTTGATTTTAATTTTTGTTTTAAATTATTGTAATTTATTTATATTTATTATAATTTATATCATGAACATAAAAAATAATTTTTTTTTCAGATTTTATTAATACACATCAGAAATAAATTTTTATTTCTTAGTTTTTATTAACACAAAAAATATTGTTTATATTTATTTCTATTATTTATTTATAAATATTAAAAATAATAGTTGTTTCTGAAATAAGAAATTAATTTTTATTTCTTTATTTTTATAATAAAAAAAAATATTGTTTATATTTCTTTCTAATATTTATTTATAAAAATTAAAAATAAAAGTTATTTCTGATTTGTATTAAAAATGATTTGTAGCAATTAATCAGCAATTAATTTGTATCTTATAATTTGTATTATAGCAAATGTTATAAAAATCATAATTACAATTCCTATCTATCATGGAGACAATCTTTCTTTTAGGGTAGCAAAACCTTTGGGCTATCAAAGCCAGCATTCCTTTCATGTTAAAAACATGTACTATTTTTATGTTATCCCAGCAATTTGTGGAATAAATTATATTGTCCATTAGTGGGTCGTTTTCGCAATGGCATTTGTCCATTGCCATTGTCTAAACAAGAGTGATACTTGTGTTGCGACAGAGTCGCTGCGAAATCAAATGAATTTCATTTACATAACAAATCCAATTAAATGCAACAAAATTAAATGGTGCGCAATGGTGGCTATATGTAGTATACAAATCTGCAGCAATAGCCATGGAGATCCTGCCCGCCTGCCATGTCGACAGTCAATTGAACAAAACACAAAATCCCCTATTCTTGTGGGGGAGGGGATGCTGACCAAAAAATAGAACATAATTACATTGTGAAGCGGATATTTAATGAAATTAAAATGTTGCATTTGTCGTTCGGACAATTGTTGTCGCTGGAAACTGTTTGGTCCCACAAATGAGTGAATAAATAAATATATTTTTTGGGGGTGTACTCACCGGCCGGTGCGGGACGCGGCGCGGCGCGGCTCGGCTCGGCGACATTTGTGAATTTAATTTGCTGACTCAAATGCGAAATGCGAAACGTGCAGCGTGCAGCACGAAATGTGAAATGCGCCAAATGGAATAAAATGCACAGAACAGACACAGAAATTTGTGGCTTGAGTATGCAAAAAACAAACATTAAACGCGTCTGAATTTATGAGCCATGCACACAAAATGCATTTAAATGTGACCAGCGCAGCAGCGCCTGCTGCAAACTGCAGGGACAGGCTGCTGCCGTGTCCCCTGGCCCCCGGGGGCAGCATCACAGCAACCCCACCGAACAAATGACCGCACCAAATGCCAAGCCGAATGCAACATACAACATGCAACTGAAGCAAACACCAACGAGTCCCTGGGACTGGCCCTGGCCCTGGCTCTACCTCTGTAGTGCCTCTCTTTGCCACCACGGGTTGGCGCATAATTTCTCATTTCTGCTCACATAATGAGGCAATTTATTAAATTCAATTATTTTGTTGACATTGCCTGGTGCTGTACGTGCCACCATGAGGCGTTAACTGGCAAGCGTACGTACTACTATATAATGGCTTTATATATTCAGGGCCAAGGGCGTTGCATAGTCGTAACTTCAAAGCCTTTTAAGGCGTTCTTTTTACAATAAAATCTTGTTATATATGAGATATTTTTTAAACGAAAAAGTACTTAAGGCTTCCTAATAATTTAAATGCCATTAACCCCGAAAAAAAACCGCCCACTTGCCGACTCCATCACTGGCCAAAAAGGTATCCTCCGCAGAAATCTAATCAGCATTTAAATAAAACAACAAAAATATTGTTAGATGCACCATCTAACCAGGCCAGACCAACTTTGTTCAGCCAACACAATTTATGAGCCGCATGATAAACTTGCCACACATCGGCGACGCGACCTGCATGTGGTGCTTGGGGCGAAATATGAAGAATAATTGCCGCTCATTAGATGGACTAGATGGGGCATGCCACGTCGTTATCCGCGCTTGAGCTCGAAAATAATAAAAATTAAGAGAAAACTTTGCCCGCGGACAGGGAAATTTAATAATTAAGCAAACGCATTTTGGGGGGAAATATTTTAGACCAGAAATATGAAAACTGCAATTAGAAATTTGTGCCAAAGCGATTGAAGGATTATAAGAAATCCACATGTCCTTCCAAATGTTGTATGTTTCGCTAATTAAACGCCCCACACAACAGGGGGGGGGCTTGGAAAAAGTTTCATTGGCAAACATTTTTGGGGCTAAAACTTTCTCTGTTGTCGCCAGCTGCTAAAAATATCAATAAGGAAACTAATATGTCAAAAAACTATGGAACAGCAGCACCAGCTGTTGGCTAACCCATGTCCTGTACTCTACTGTCCAGTCCGGTCGGGTCCTGCTTTGCGGTGTCCTTTCTGCCCGGCGATTAGCACATCAAGCGTTTATTAATAGCATGACAAGAAAAAAAGGAGACGCTTCGGGAGAAACTTTTTCGGTCATTATTGGGGGCATAAGAAGCGCAAAAGGTATAAAGACAAAAGTTTACAAAAGTTTCCGCTTTTAATTACAGTTTTTTCTGAAGGTTTCTTTCCCCCTTTATGGGGGAACAAGAGTTGAAGGATGCTCTAGGGGCGGTTGCAGCATATATGTACGATCATAAAGGGAGATTAAATAATGCAGAAAAACTTACCCTTAACCAAGATCGAAACATCTGTAAGAAAAGTCTGTTTTAAGTGTGGGTCTAGCATAATGATGTTCAATAAAGAAAAATAGTAAATTAAAGAGAGAAATATTTATGGAAAATGTCCTTTCTCTAAATTAAATTTTGTTAAATTAAATAAATAGTGAAATTTAATAGAATTCAGTTTGATTTTAATATGAATATATTAAAATGTATATATACATTTTTAAAAGAAGTTTATTTTTAAATATTTCAATGTAAATTTTAAAAAAATGTTTAAGGACATATATTTAAAAAATGTTTAATTTAAATAAGAACTATATTTATTTCAATTCTGAAATATATTTAAATTAAACATTTTCTAAATATATGTATTTCCTCACAAATGTAATAGTTTTTTTTTAAATTTATTTCAAAATATTATAAAATAAAATTATTATTAAATTTAATTAAATTTGTTAGGAAATATATTTAGAAAATATTAAATGTAAAATATAAATATATTTATTTTAAATAATAAGTATATATAAATCGAAAAAAAATGTTTAAGGACATATATTTAAAAAATATTTAATTTAAAGAAGAAATATATTTATTTCAAATATGAAATATATTTGAATTAATTATTTTCTAAATATATGTATTTCCTAACAAATGTAGATATATATTTCGAATATATATATATATATATCGAATGCTTTTTTTCTTAAGTTTTCAATTTCCACTGTTCGAAAAAATCTGGTATACATTTGGAAAACTTAAGGCACGTCTAGAAGAAAACCTCTTCTGTTTTACAACTAAAGAACCACCAAAGTCCTTGAGGATTTCCTCTTAAATTCCCTAGTCAAACATTTTATTATAAAGCATCATTCCTCGTTGCATGCATCGCTCTCACCTGGCACCCGATATGGCAGATATTCGTTATTACGAGTACCACCAATAGATTATACAGATGGCCTGTCAGTTGCTCCCTGACACGCCCCGTCATTGGCTTCATTGATTAGTGGTTTGGGCTGGCATTCAATTGGATTGGGCAGCGGGCTTGGGTCGCTTTTTGGGCCTGGCTGAATACGTATATAGACAGAAGGCGTCAAAGCCAGACAGCAACGTAACTAAACGCTCTACGGCTACGTGACTCTCGGGCAATGTCCAGGCTTTGACCCTCAGTGGTGGAAAAATCGCATGCGATAAGTTTTGATTACGGAAAATGTTCGGAATATAAAATGAGGCTAAAGGCAAAGGAAAACTGCAGCAAACTGTCAGTCGGCAGTCAGAGATTGCGACAGTCAACGGATCCATATGTTCTGTGTGTCCTGGGGAGGACCATCCTTAAGACCGCTGCCGCTGCGACCGTCGCTCCTTTGTGATTCTGTGATTTGCATAGATTTTTCATTACAGATTCGTGAGGGCCTCAACACGCCAGCAAAAAGGGTTTCCCCCGGCAATTGAAAGATTCCTTTGGCATTGGCTGAGTGAAGCAGTGACCGAGTGAAAGGAGAGTGAAACTGATGACAATTTGATGAAGGTTGCCGCATCGATTTTTAAATTAACAAAACTTCTTGACTCTTTCCACCCCACCAAAAAAAAGAAGAAAAAAAGACTATTTTTCCCTTAAAAAATAAAGAAAAGGGGAAGCTTCAGCAGGCCAGAACCTGGTCGCAAAGCTAATTGGCCTTAAAGTAAAGTTTCGCAGTGACTTTGAGTGGAACCAAAACTTGGTTCTTGCAGAGTGTCAGTGCATCGGAGTCAACAATGCGTGAAATGTTCGTTTTTATCTAGATATTCTCTATGGTTTTTGTGGGGTATTATCGATTTTGTTAGAGGGTTTGCCAGAAAATTTAATTATTTCATTCAAAGAGTATTTAAGAAAATATATTTTTGTATACCCATACAAATAGAATGCAATTTTAAATGCCCTTAAGTTATATTTATAATTTATTTCAAAGGAGATCAAACAGCCCAAAGTTTTCTGATTAAATTCTTTCGAATTCTTTTAATATAAAATATCCCAAAAAAGAGTGTACAAAATTCTTCCATTCGTTTTCTGGCTTTCCTTTTTCTTGGCAAAGAAACTGCAGAAAGTTTCCTTTTTTTTGCTGTGTGTTGCCTGTAAATCATGTGGTTTTCGCGCTGAGATTATATTTCTGTCTGACAGATATAATGAGAGTTTCCAACCAGCCAACCAACCAACCAACCAAACACTTCCTTCTTCTCTGTCTCCCCGCAGTGCCGCCGAACATCGACGACGCCCTGACCTCCAGCGACGTCATCGTGCGGGAGGGCGATAATGTGACGCTCCGTTGCAAGGCGAAAGGCAGCCCCGAGCCGACCATCAAATGGAAGCGAGACGACGGCCACAAGATTGCCATAAATAAAACGCTCGAAGGTGAGTGCTGCATTTAAATACGTAATTTTTTTGTAATGCTTTTCCATCTTTTTTTGTGGCAGTGAACGACCTGGAGACGGACTCGCTTGAACTGGAGCGCATCTCGCGGCTGCATATGGGGGCCTATCTGTGCATTGCCTCCAACGGAGTGCCGCCCAGCGTCTCCAAGCGGATCAAGGTCAGCGTGGACTGTAAGTAGATGCGATTTGGGGTTCGTTTAAATTGATCTATCATTGGGTTTTCGCCCAGTTTCACCCATGGTTTGGATACCACATCAGCTGGTGGGCATTCCCATGGGCTTCAATGTGACGCTGGAGTGCTTTATCGAGGCGAATCCCACATCGCTCAACTACTGGACACGCGAAAACGATCAAATGATCACCGAATCGCCAAAGTACAAGTAAGTTAAGAACTAATTCGTAGATCGGGGCACGTGGGGAAATATTCCAAGAAAAAGTAAAAATATTCGTAATTCATAATAATTTGAAATTCGCGATGCACTGGGGTCATCCGATTAATCAGTTATCAGCGCCGACTTGAGATTACCCAGCCATTCCTCCTGATAATTCCCAACGCAAATGTGGACAGAGCCGAGCGCCAGCCTCAGTTTTCCGCTAGCGATCATGTGGATTGTTTGCTTCAAGCTCCTCGCGATCGCCATCGCTGCTGGAGCGCAGGATGTGGCCAATCCAAATACCCGTCTGCTGGACAACATCCTCAGCTATGTGGATGGAGAAGTGAGTGCCTGCGACGATTTCTACAGTCATGCGTGCGGCAAGTACGCCACCAAACACCTGACAGATCCCTTCACGGAGATCACTCAAATGGTGGACCACAAGGTGAACCAGAACTTCCTCACGCTGATGGGGGAGCTGGAGCAGCGCTCGAAGCAGCCCGACTTCAATCGGACAAGTGTGGAGGCAAAGGTGTGGAGCTTCTATCGCACCTGCCGCCATGCTGCGAATAATACTCGTAGTGCCAGGCACTACCTGCAACTCGTGCCCCCAGGCGAGGACTTGACATGGCCGCAGTTCACGCCGAAGGGTGGGACATGGCCCAAGGATCGCTTCAAATGGCTGGAGACTCTGGCCCGCCTGAATCGCTATGGCGAGGTGAATATCCTAATGAGTGCGGTCGTCCGGGCGACCTCAGAGGACAGCAGCGAGTACATGATACACCTCAGCGTGCCCAGCCTCGACGAGAGCAAAGACCGTCTGATGTCCTCCCTGGAGACCATGCAAGTCCTTGCTGTAGCGGGCGTGGAACCGGCGACCACCTTTTCGCTGACCAAGAAAATGAAGACCTTGGAGTCGAATCTGCGCCATCTCATTGAGGAAGACGACGACGATACGGAGGAGCAATCCATGACAGTGCGGCAGCTGCAGCGACGGACTGGAGCCGACTGGCAGAAGTTCGTCGAGATACTCCTGGGACATCCCGTCACTCCACAGTTTCGAGTGCAGGTCGAGAGTTTGGGATACTTCAAGGGGCTGGTGCAGCTGCTGGACGAAAAGGATCGAGGTGTGGTGGCCAGCTACATGATGACACGCCTTCTGCTCTATCTGTGGAGCGAGACAATGGACAGCCCAGAGCCGATCGAGTGCGTCAAGGATGTGCGACGCAACCTGAATCTGGCCACGAGTCTGCTCTACAAGGAGCGGTTCCTGGGCTCCGCGGGCCTGCTGCCAAGCTACCGGGAGTCCGTGATCCAAATTTTTGACAAACTTCGTCTGCAGTTCCTGCGGCTGGTGAGAAGGAATCACCTCCGCTTGGATCGATTGCAGCGGAGGATGATCACCCGGAAAGTGTACGACCTTGTCCTCAACATCGGCAACATGCCGCCGACCATCGACCATCGGACATTTGTCGGCCAGCATTATGCGAGCCTGGATATGTCCTCTGCTAATCGCGACTACTGTCGGAGCCATCTGATGCTGCTGGAGTTCCGGGCACGTCAGTGGCTGGAACAGCTGAAACACTCGCCGAACAGGACCAACGATTACTTCTACATTGGCGACTCGGAAATGGCCATGAGCTCCAGCCCCTTCTATATGACCCGCCAGAATGTGATCATCATTCCCTATGGATTCCTGCAGGAGCCGGTCTTCCTGCCCGACAGCCATGATGTCTTCAAGTACAGTTTGCTGGGCTTCATCCTGGCCCACGAACTGGTGCACGCCTTCGATGCAACTGGAGTCATATACGATGGTCAGGGGAATCTCAGTGAGCTGGGCGTCCAGATCGAAAATTCGACGCGATTCCAGGCCGGTCTGGAGTGCCTAAACCGCAACGAAACGGAGTACCTCAACGAGCGAGTGGCGGACATTGCCGGGATTAATCTCGCCTACGATGCCTACTCCGAGGCGAAGTCTGCCCAAAACCGGAACCAGTCAGATATAACCCTGCCCCTGCCCCAGGAGCGGATCTTCTTCCTCAATCTGGCACAGTTTTTCTGTGGGAATGGTGACTCGACCAACTTCGTGGACCACGACACGGACGTAGTGCGTCTGAAGCAGACCCTCACAAACTTTGCGGCATTCAATGGAGCCTTCAATTGCCGCGCAGATCGCCAGGGGCTGGGTTCCTCAGAGCGATGCCAGCTGTGGTGAGGAGCTGCTTGCTGTTTGATTAAATAAAAAATTACATTAGTCCAAGACCTCATTTATTGGTGCTTAATCTAGCCTAAGGGAAAAGGTCTGTTACCAGACCCTGCAACGCTGCTTGGCCTGCATTTTGGTCCGCTTCTCGCAGCCGAATTCCCGCGAGAACTCCTCGAAGTTGGCCAGCGTTTGCATCACTCTCAGCTCGTCGACGGCATGCTCCAGGTGGGACTGCGCCTGGAGGCTGAGGGGCGGCATCTTGCCGCAGAAGAACTGACCGAAGCTGATGAAGAAGAGCTGCCGCTGGCTGAACTGCGAGAGCAGGGGGTCACGCGGCTCCCGGGGGTTTGTTTTCAGCCCGAAGAAGGTCTCGTAGACCAGACGCAAGGCCTCGTAGTCGGCCAGCTTCTCGTTGAGAGACCTGGAGCCAGTGGCCAGCTGCTGTTGCATGCAGCGCAGGCCCTGGATGAAACGCTGATTGCCGGCTATCTCCTCGCTGGGCCCCATGATGTTGCCCATGCCGTCGTAGTCAATGCCGGAGGCATCGTAGCCGTGGATGAGCTCGTGGGCGATGGCAAAGCCCAGCACCGCATGCTGTTGCAGGGAGCTCGTGTTGCGATGCCACACGGGCATCTGCAGCAGGCCATAGGGCATCAGCACCAGATTCCTGGGCTTCACGTACAGTGGCGAGGAGCTGCTGGCCAGCCAGGACTCCGTCAGGTAGCTGACATTGCCCAGGTCTGTGGTCGTCGCCGAGAGCAGCTGGTGATTCCTTTCCACGCGCAGGCGCAGCAGCTTCAGCTGATTCGCGTAGAAGTTGTGGCCGTTCAGCTCCATCGGCTGGTAGTACTCCTCCACGTAGCCGGAGTCGTTCAGTTGGACGAAGCCCAGCTGGAGGCGCATGGCGCTCAGCTTCTCCTGCAGGACGTGCACTATGAGGGGCGCCAGCTGCAGGCGGTTCTCCTCCAGGATGTGGGCAAACCTGCGCTTCAGCTGCTGGAACAGATAGCCCACATTCTGCTCGGCCTCTGGGTCGTACAGCCGCTGGCCAATCATCCAGCTGCTGGCCAGGGGCATGGCTCGCCTCATGCTGGCCACGCACTCGCCCCGCGAGATCTCCGCGGGACCCTGCTGCTTGAGGAAGGCCAGCCACTTCAGCATGATGTAATTGCAGATCGTGTCCGGGGGCTGGCGTTCCACCAGCTCGTGCAGGGCCCTCATGTAGGGTATGTTCTGGATGATCAGCGTGGAGCGTGCATCCGGTTCGGTGCCCACGCGGATCTCCCTCATGAACGGCAGCCACTTGAGCTCCGGCAGGTACTCGGCCAGATATCCCAGCTGCATTTCCTTGGCCCCCTCGTCATCCTCCAGCTCCTGCAGGCGGTGCAGTCGACGCTCAAAGTCATCCACCTGGCGGGCCAAGGCATTCGCCACGCGCTTCGTCTGGCCAATGTCCAGCAGCAGCTCAATCATGGCTCCCTCGCCCATGGGCAGGGTCTCCACCAGACTGGGCTTGTCCAGGTAAATGGAGTAGACGCTCGAGTCGTCCCAGCGCGGCAGGACCTGCTCCTTGAGCAGCACTCCATTCAGGCCATGCAGTCGCAGTCTGCCGATGGTCGTGAGCCAATGGAACTTGTCCCGCCGCCAGCTGCGACTCAGCAGCGGCCAGTGGGTGCCATTGCCCGGCGACAGGATCTGCAGATACTTCTTGAGGTTGTAGGGCTTCAGGCGCTTGCAGGAGCGATAGTAGAGACGCAGCTTGTCGTAGATGGGCGGCTCTTCCTCCACGGTGCTCTCGTTGGTGCGCCGCAGTGCCATCTCCAGCTGACGATTCAGATTGTGATCGAGCACGCCCAGCGTATCGCTGGGCAGGAGCTGTTCCAGCTCCCGTTCGCGCTCCTTCTCGCGCTCCCTGTGGCTGGAGGGCTGCTCCTGCTGCAGCTGCCAGTTGCCGCAGGCATACTGGTAGAAATTCTCGCACGGACGCGCCGTGGTGTCCATGTAGCTCTGCAGTTGGGTGGCCAGCAGCTGGCGGATGGTCTGCGGCGGTCGGGTCTGGCGACAGCTGGTGGGGGTGGTGCGCCAGGCCAGCGAGAAGAGCAGCCAAACGATCAGAGTAAGCTTCAGCATGGTGGACAAATTGCAACTGGGCTGGAGATCGTAGTCTGCCCAAGAGAATGCCAAGACCTGTTCCAGTGGCAACGGCTGCGCCTGTCAGTCTTCATCGTAACAATGGTACAGTGGTTCAAAGTGATGTTTTACGCTCCGCAGAACCATTCACAGCATTTTCCGGGCATGCTCAGAGCACTCTGACCCACGGTCCCTAGTGTGCCGGGTCGCATTCTGATTAGATTTAAGTGAAACAGACCCCGGGGACTTATCAGTTTCACCTTGGCCTTGATACCTGATTGCCTCTCATTTGTGGTGGGGTCTCTGGGGCTTAGGCTTGGGCTGAGGCTGACCTACAGTATTTACTATATATTATATTATGGCGAATCGGCTACGCAATTGCTGTCATTGAACTTGCCCAAAACACGACGTTTAACCACTTTCCCGCCCATGCATTTGTGTGTGTCTTTCAGAACCGAAACCATTCCGGGCCATCCATCGTACAAGGCGACCATGCGGCTGACGATCACCAATGTCCAGGGCAGCGATTACGGCAACTACAAGTGTGTCGCCAAAAATCCTCGTGGCGACATGGACGGCAACATAAAGCTCTACAGTAAGTATCGAGGGCAGGGACCATTCCCCCCGTAATATGTGTTATTTATACTTTCTAATATTGCTCTGCCCCACCCTCCCGGAGCGCAACATAAATTACGGGAGGCGCCTACAGAAGTGGGGACTTTCAGGGGGTTTGGGGGAAATTCAAACTCGCATCAGTTTGCGGCTTTAATTATGGCGGCAGGACAGTCGGTGTCCATTGCCAGAGACTGACCATCATTTATGTGTCTGCATGGCTACATTCCTGCCAAGGGAGCAGTGGGCTGTTGCCCCCATTCAGGGATAATAAATGAAGAGAATTTCAGCATAAAATCGAACGAGTGGACAGTGTAACATTACTAGCTGTTCAGATTTGTAATTAGTGAACCTATAGGATATATGTATGTATGTACGTGTGTGGAAAAAATTCACAGAAAACGGTAGAAAAATAATGGATTGGCAGGTATCATTTTCTGTGTAGTAATTATATAATTTCCATGAGTTTTGCGGATTTTTTAGTCATCTGGTCTTTCATTTCACACAAAGAAAGATTTTTCTATAATGAAAATTATATTCGATGGCCCTGGCAGATGGTTTTATTAAGATCTCATGCTGGAAATGACTTTGCAAGCGATTCCTGACGTCAAATAAATAAATAAAATAAATATTTAAAATTTTGCATAGCATGTAATATTTTTTTCTCTACATTTTTTGGGAATGAGGCTCCGAAAAAAAAGAAGCTTTATAATTTTATTAATTGCATCCTATGTATAGAGGGGTAGCAAAAGATCTATACTAAGTAAAAGCACGCTCTTGAGATTGAGAAAATAAGCAGTTTGCAAAGAGAAAGAGTGCAGAGAAACAGTAAAGAAACACTCTTTTCTCTCTCTTACCTTTTGGGCCACAATCTAGTGCCGTTACGTTTTGCCTGCTGCATTTGCTGTCCCTTTCCCCCACACATGAGAAGCTGAAGATTCCGTGTTTATGTGGGAAGAAGAATCGAGACAAACGACGATTCCGAACGAATGTTCCGATTTGCTTGCCTCACCTTATAAGTGCGACACCTTGGAAGGAGAGCGCCGACGCTAAGGGCTTTTGCCGATTCCTTTTTAACCTCTTGTTCTCTTGTTCTTCGCGAATTATCTGCAATTATGGCGAACACAAACACACGCACACACACACTTACACAAACACACATTGTCTGACCACAAAACCGAACGCAAAATTGTGGAAACTGAAACCGGTGTGTGCTCCGCTAAATTTTAGCTCATGAAAAATAAGATATATGTATGTATGCATAAAATAATATGTTTATATACATATTTACGCACTTTTCCTTTATCGCTCTGCCTCTTGTTTCGGCCCCGCCTTTGTTCCAACACATTTTCATTTGTCTAATACGCACTTTTCAGTTATTTTCCATGTTTAAAGACTGCACCACTACACTACACTTCTGTACACACCTTCGCGACTTTTTACACGTTTGATTTTTCACCATTTTACGGCTTTTCAGGGAGTTAAACGCGTAACTGGCTTGGGAACGCACGCGCTTGGACTCGGTGAAAAAATTAATGCGAGAGCGGTACAAGCGAGAGAGGTACAAGCGAGAGCCGTACAAGCGAGAGCGGCACAAGCGAGAGCGTTCGTTCCATTCTCTCCTACTCCTCTTCCCAATTGCATCTGCCACTCTGTCTCCCTTCCACTAATTTTCCTAATTGCTCGCTCATCTCACCTCCTTGTCTTCTCCCTCTCTTACTGCAAAGGGAGATCTAGCGAGTGTGGTTGTGACCTGGTGAGAATGAGATGGGGAGGGTGGTGAGAGGCTTCCAGTACGCGGTGTAAGTTTCACGTATGCGGCCTAATACTTGCGCATTATTTCTTCTCTCCTTCTGCGCTACAAATGAGTTGTTGGTGAATTTTTCTTTGGTACAAATAAAGGTTTTCCAGTCAGAGTTCGGGGTCCTGGAGCGCCAGGGCCCGATGCACCGCACCGTTTTTCCCCAACGTAGCTACTCCACCGCCACTGCACAGAAGTATACAACGAGTACAACAGATTTGGAGGATATGCTTTTAAGGTTTCAGAGTTTTATGAGGTTTTCCTATAAGCATATTTACTATGCTATGAATTTCATGAATTTCCCTGTTTATCCCACGGAAATGAATACATGAAATCATATCGTATGACGGGTAATTTGGCAACCATTTTGAAGTAAAGTCTGGCCACACTATTCCATCATTAATTCAGGCTGAATTCATAGTCAACTTTCGTGTGTTATCGAATACATGAAATGGTGTTTATGCACTCAGTTTTTTCCTCATTGCATGAAATGATTTTATAAAGCATAAACACAGTAATAGTATATGAATTCAGCCTGAATTCATGAGATTGTGTACAAATTAAGTGGCAACGCCGGGCGAAAAAAGTAAATAAATGACGACGAAACAAGAAAATTAATAGAAAATGTATGTGGAATCAAAAAGATCCCAGATGCCAAGTTGACTGAGCTTCTTGCGCTGGTGAAGGAGGAAGATTTTACTTCAAAATTGTTGCCAAATTACACGTCTGGCAACTCTGCTGATATGATTTCATGTATTTGTCTCTGTCGGATAGAATAGAATTCATAAAATTCATAGAATATACATGGTAATAAACACAGTAATTGATTCGAATATTAATAAGTCCTGTGCAAGAATCCTCGCATATTTATACCATATCGGGAACCTTTCAGAAGTTTATAGGGCCTATTATAGGGCCTAAGTCCCAAAGAAGAGCACAATCTACGCGTAAAAATCACATCTTATTTCTGCCCTGAATTCTGAATATAATTATTCCTATTTCCGCATCTCTTATAGTACCAAAAATATTGGTTTACATGGATGGACTATCCCTTAAGCATCCTAATTGTTGTATGTACACTCCCTGATTTACCAGAATTTTATGGACTAAAAGACCCTTCAATATCTACATTTAAAAACCTACCTTTTTACTCCAGCGATTTCTCTTTATAATGATTCATATTCCCACTCATATGACCCCCCAAAACATATCCTTTATCAATTGATTGCCTCACAGTTCGTTAACACATAACATACGAGTAAGAGAGAGAGAGAGAGAGAGGAGCAATGCATTCCCCAAAAGCAGAAACGGAACCCATTTGGCAATTAAAGTCCCTTTTGGGCCAATAAAGTGTCAATAATCTGTCAATTTGCCAAATCACTCCCCAGTTACGGCAGTTACGAGGTTTTTTGTTCTTTTTTTTTTTTTTTGTTGAGGGCCATTAAAATCCCGACTTCAATTTCGTGCAGAAAAGTTCATAAAACAATATAAAATATCGGTGCGTTGGCATCCATAAAAGGACAACTTAATTTATATATACAATACGTATACGGATATATACGAGTATGCTATGGATTCTTTTTTTATGCCACTGTCACAACAAAGGACTGGTGCAAAAGTATAGTTCGGAAGTGGGTGTCGTTCTACCAATTAAAGGTAACAATGGGCCCCACAAACCAAGAGGCGAGTCGCGAGTGGCAGGGCGACTGCTGATAATAATGGGGGCGGAAAAGTGCCAACAATGAGAACAATGAACCTGTGACAATTTTATTAAGTGGTTGGTCAGAGGCAAAGAAGATCTCCCTGTGTGTCAGGAGTAGTTTTGGGGGCATCCCCGTGCCAGTGGCAGTGGCAGTGCCAAGGCGGAGGCCAAATGCCGGGTCCCATAAATTTTCCCAACAAATTGTCGTCAATAATGCCAAAGGAGGAGCAGCACCAGACCAGGGACCAGCCAACCGAAAAAAAAGAAAGGAAAGCAAAAGAAAAGAATAAGGAGCTCTCTCTCTCTCTCTCTCTGGAGGCAAAAGAAAGCCAAGAAATTGAAAACGAAAGGAGAGCTAGAGTCTGAATTTACGATGCCTGAAAAGTGAGGAAAATTCCGACGGGAAAAAGCGCAGTTAAGATATTGACTCTGAGAAGGGGGTATGAGGGTATGAGGGCTGTGTCTGGCCATTAAATGAAGTTGGAAGCGTTGTTTATGATTGCATCCGATTGAGAGAAGAGGTCCACCCACTCTTATTGTATTGTCTACTCACTGATTACCCTCGAAAAAAGTTGGATGTCTTTCGTATTCAAATGGAATCGTTGGTTCATTTGCCATTGCAGTGTCGAGTCCACCCACCACACAGCCGCCGCCCACAACCACAACACTGCGGCGCACGACAACCACAACGATGGCAAACACTTTGGATGGCTACAACACCCCGCTGAACGGCCTCGGAGGAGGGCCAACGAATTCGGTGATTGTGATTGACAAATGTAAGTACTGCGATTGCACTCATTGCTTAACCACCAATTGACTTACTTTCTCCGTGTTTTGGCTTTCTATTTGCTGGTTTTAGTGGGCATCAAATATCAATCGAATCTGAATGAGATTGACAAATCCGAACAGAAGCTGACGGGCAACAATCCGAAGGGCTACGACTGGTCCAAGGGCAAGGGCAGCGCCAGTCGCCTCCATCGATCCCTTATGATTTGCTGGCTCCTGGCACTCCTCTCGCTGCTGCTGGCAACGCACTCGCATGGCTAGGCCCTATATTGCATAGAACATACGAGTATATATCCCTATAATATATATAAAGTGCCATTAAAAAAACAAAACCAACCGACACGAAATGCAAACAGACACACCACACAGGACACACACCAAGGCCGGTAAAAAAATTATGAAACACCAACAAAATATGAACTTAATTAAGCAAATTGCCAAACGCAAAACCCATTCAAGTTTTTGGTTAGCATTGTTTGCCTTTTCCACCCGCGTCCAAGCTCCATAAATATTTGATTCGATTTTTGGTCCAGCCAACAAAAAATATGAACACGAAGCCTAGCCTAGCGTTATTAAAACAACAACAAAAAAGGTTCTCGCACAAACAAAAGCCAGTAAATTAATCAACAAAGAGCTGCTGCGTTTCAACACTCCGACTAGGTGTTTACGCTCTAAAGGTACACATTTAATTTTCAATTGAAGGAATGAGGAAATATCACTATGAATATTAACAACAAAAATCCTTTCAAACAGCTTAAAGACCACACAAAATGATTAATTTAATTGTTGCCTTTTATTTGAGTATAATTCTGCTATCATTTGGGTTTCTATAACAAATCTCTTGGAAAAAACTAAATTAAAATTAAATACACTCGAAATCTGAACAAATTTTCAATAGTTTATTAGGGACTTGATTTTTTTTAATTTAAGTTTTTTTTTTGTGTATAATTTCTCATTTATTTTGTTGGTTCTTAAATATAGATTTAAAACCAATTTATGAGAATTTTTAAAGTAAATAATTATGAAATTGTGCCCAATCATTTTTAGGCAGTAAATGAATTCAGTTTTATCCAAATTGAACTTGGAGTTGATATAATTTTATATACATTTTTTGAGAATATTATTACTATTTCTTTTTTTATGGCTCTTCAAGGAAGATTTAAAACAAATTTATGAACATTTTTAAAGTAAATAATTTTAAAATTCAATAATAATATTCCAGCAGTAAATAAATACATTTTTAACCAAATCGAACTTAGAGTTGATTTAATTTTAATTATATTATTTGGGCACAATTTTTTTCTTGAATTTTTGTGTCTAATTTATGAGAACTTTTAAAGGTAATATTTATAGAATTCAATAATAATATTCAGGCAGTAAATGTATAAATTTTTAAGCAAATCCGACTTGATTAAACTTTAATATTATTTGCGTATAATTTATTTCTTTAATTTCGGTGATTAAATATTACAGGGAATTTTAAAACCCATATATGAGAATTTTAAAAGTAAATAATTATTAAATTCAATAATAATATTCAGGAAGTAAATGTATAAATTTGCAACCTAGTCGGAGGTTATATATATATTAACGCCATAAAAAAGCATCAAATCTTAAATCATATCTAACAGATTAAGTAACATTAAGCAAGGACTAATTATGGCTTCGTTGTCAGACCATTATTCGAGTGTAATTCTGTTTATTTTTTTAAGCTATTCCCCTTTAAATTGGACATGGTTTTTGTGAGGGTATTTGCACAAAGTAAATGAATAAACAATTTTTTGGACAGATATTTTCTCAAAAAGTAAAAGAAAAAAAACCAAAACACACACACAGACACAGTACTAAAGCAGGTTAGTTAGTTGAAACATAAATTAATTTAAACAAACAACTCCGCAAAAAATATACATTTCAAATGTTGCCACATTGTTAAAAAAAAATCTAGAAACCAAAAAGATAAACAAGAGCACACAAAATACACACACTGTATATAGGAAAAAACACACAAAAAAAACCACAAGGCAAATGCAATTGTAAATTATGTACTCGTTATAAGCTATACAAATGATTGCTCATTTGTAATAAATACAACATGAACATTAAGCAATTTATTATAATAAAAGATACTCAGAGCCAAACGAGAGAGAGAGAGAGAGAGAGAGAGAGAGAGAGAGAGCAGAGCAGAGCAAGGGCGGCACTAATCAAAAACCAATTAAAGAATATACATAAAATCAGAATAGAGGATAAATGATAGAAGGATACTCCCCTGAGAGAGAGAGAGCAGAGCAAAACAATTGAGTTGGTTGGCAAATTCGTATTGATTTCCCCATATGAAATGAAGCATATTTATATATCCGGACCTAAAGCCCAGATGCCAGCATACAGAAGTAAAACTATGTTCTAAACTATACATATACAGACATGAATATACATTTAAATACCCTATATCATAGGCTTTAGTTCGTGTTTCTTAGCGATAAGAGTGATAATGTACATTTAATGATATTATGGTTCCCCAAATTCTCCATCGTCCACCCCCCAAGGAACAGACGGAGAGAAACTGCGAAAGAGAACACAAATAAAATATCTATTTGGGATTGCTTCATATGAACATGTTGTTTTTTTCTGCCAACTATTATTTGTCCTTAAATTCAATAGCAAATAGCAAGCAGAACGCACTGACCAGGGAATCGCATAAATGCTAAGCATCGTTTTATTCCGGATTTATATTTGATTCCATGTTTGCGCAGCACTTTGGGCACGTGAAATTGTTATTGAACCGGAGGCGGTTCCTTTTCCATTTCTCTTCATTGCAACGGCAACTGGCATTGCACAAACATTGTTGCCATGGCAAAAATCCTTTTCTGCTGCTTACGTGATGCCTGGCATGGCCTGGCCTGCCTTTTCCTCGTGTGCTACGTGGCGTATGTGCAATGCAAACAAATAGACAGCCCAGCCTTGGATTGGACATCTCTCGGGGCTGGAAGAGGCTGATGCAGCAGTTAAACATTTTTAAGCTGCCACAAAATGCTTCTTTGATTTTTCAATATAATCCAGGGACTCCTGAATGATTGCTAAACATACGAGTTCTAACCTTTTTCCTAAAATTAATTACCATTCTACCTATATACGAGTACTCTTATTTTCTAATTTTTGGGATAAACCAAGGTACAGTTACAGCCACCAGGAATGCGAGAATCATCAAACAGCTGGCGGAACTATCATTTCCTTTTGGATATTGGTCTCATTTCTATTGATTATCGTGTGATATTTTGGTAAATTGAATATTAATTGATCAAGGAGATTTTTGGATCAGAAAAAGGGCATGTCACGCTTTAATAAGGAAAGAAGAACGGAGAAATTCAAAATAAATTGATTCTAAAGAGAATAAAGAAGAAATCTGTAAAGTAATTATTTTGCTACATACATATATCTACACCAAATCTACATGTGTCCGTGCCAAGCCTGAGGACAGGTGTCCTCAAAATTCAACTAGTTGCATTACTTTTTTTTTATATTTATTTTGCTTTATTTTAAAATGGTTTTAATGCAAATGAGGAATATATACCATATATATATCGCCATCTTTTGGTACTTCTACATGTAATTTACACGGATTCTACACATTTCCAGAGCCAAAAAGTGGTGCATGCTTTTGGGCTGAACAAGAAAAATTGCAAGCATTTATCGCATGCAATTTTCAAGAATATTTCCTGAATTACTGGTTGTAAAATCACTATAAATTGAAATCCTTCTTTTGTTTTAACTTTTTCTTCTAAAGTTTATATATAAAAAATACAATATTTGTAACATTAAATGTTGTGGCTTACAAAACTAATTTGTAGGAAAAGGCTTAGTCTAAAGACATATTACAATTGTAGGGGGAATATTTATCAGACCTCCACCGAGCGACGATCGAGCAGAGTGTCCAAGATCTTGTCCATGTGCTCGCTGCAGTTGGCCAGACAAACATCTGCGTATTCGCTGAGGAAGTACATGAAGCTCTCGAGCTGTTCCATGGAACAGGTGCGGAAGCCATTGTCCCGCCCAATGTTGTCGATGGCTCGGATAATGGCGCGCAGCTTCTGGACATATTCGGGGGTGTTGCGGCAGTGCTCCAGCGAGTCATCGGCCAGATTCGAGGGCTTCGAATAGCTGCGAATCCGTTGCTCCACGTTCTTCAGCTTCGTTTGCTGCTGCTTGAGCACCTGCATCATCTGTGGCATGGACATGGCTGGCGAACGGACCACAGGGGCCGCCTTGGCGAACAGCTCATCGAGCGGCACTGCTTCATAGTCCAGGGAGAACATATCCGGCGAGAAAGAGAGCCTTCCACTGCCACTGTTGTTGCTGAAGCTATCCGATTCGAACTCCGTTTGGTCCAGGTCGCTCGTTTTGATGGTGTTGTTGGCATTGCTGCCGATATTCGGCCAGGCGTACTTGCTGCGTCCCTCCAGGCCGTTGCTGGCTCCCGTCTGCAGGCCCACGAGCATGCTGTAGCTGCTCTCGATGGAGTACTTCTGTGTGGTGGGCCAGAACTCGGGCACGCAGCTAAACTCCAGGTGATCCACGCCAAAGCGCAGCTCCGCCTGGTCGTTCAGCTCCGCGTCCAGGAACTCAAACAGCCGCTCCACTTTCTCGGCGGACAGCAGTTTGCCGCTGAAGGGCACGGCCAGGTCACCGCTGGCGAACCAGTAATGGGAGCATCCCTTCACGCTGGGCGGACGCTCGGGCAGCGATTGCTTGGCCTCCAGGCTGCCGCCTCTCGCAAACTTGTGCGCATCGATGCCGAAGGCCATGTCCCTCGTCTCCCAGCTCTTCTGCGTGAAGATCTCGTACAGCAGCCCCAAACGTTCGGGCGTATTGTGAAAGATCTCCAGGGAGACGGTGAAATCTCCAGCGGATATCCAGAACATCGACTGCGGCTTGGGTGCCGGCATCTCGAACTGCGAGGAGTTCATCTCCACTGTCGGTGCATTCGCAAAGAACTCCTGCTCGCTGCAGGGCGTTCGAGGAGAGCCGGGCGTGGCATCTAGATCCAGGGGATGGTCCTCTCGAATCACCTGCATGGCCAACGAGCTGCGTCGCGGTCTGTTGTCCTGTGCCGGCGTCAGGATCGGGCTGAAGAGCTGCTGTTGGGCCGGGCTCACTGCATGGCGACCTTTGACGGGCGTGGAAAACCCCGAGGGCTTGCCACCCGTCGTTCCCGTGGAGGAACGTCTCAAGGGACTGGCTTCGTTCGAGCACGTCTCAAAGCCCTGATCGACGAAGCTATCCCCTCTGATGGTCTGATCCAGGGACTGTCTGGGCGTCTGGGCCGGCGACTGATCGCTGTCCGCATTCGGTGACGGCGACGACATCACCGTCAGGGTGTACGCGGACTTGATCTTTCGCGGGGAGTTGACCTGCCGCATCAGGGATTTGTCCAGCTCAATGTAGCTCTGTTCGGGCAGGGGGATGTTGGCGGGGACCTTCTTTTTGGCGGGCGCTGCCAATGCTGGCTTGTAGTCCGAATCAGAGTCCGTGGAGGTAATGGCATTGGCAGTGGCCTCCACAATGGAGTTTTCCTTTTTCCAGGTCAGAGTGCGGCGCATTTTCTTCTTGCGGGGCGGACGCTGCGGCTTGGCAAAGTCAAAGTCGGTCGTTTGCGTGTTTTCCTTTTGCATTTCGGGCTGGGATTCATCGCTGGTAATCTTTGAGGGTTAAATAATTGTTAGCTGATGCCTGGAGCAGGATTATCTTTGTGTAAGGACTCACCTTTGGTAGTGTAGATAATCCGGATTCACTTTCCTCAGCCTCCGATTGCTTGCGGCTCGACGAACTGCTCGACATGGCGCATGTGGACTGCGTTTGACTCAAGCTGGGACGTGGCGCAGGCACTGGCGGGGCCTGGCGCTTCACCTTGCGTGGCGTCACTGTGGGCGTGTCTCTGGTGTCCACTTCTTTCACCTCCGACTGGCTGGACTCTTTCGCCTTGTTCTCCATTTCCAGCTTGGCTATGGCCTCCTCCAGCAGCCTCTCCACTGCCGATCTCTGGCTTACTTCGCCCATCGATGTGGCCGTCTGCTCTTGCGGCGTCTGCTCCGAGATCTCTCCCTCTTCCAGGGCAATCTCAATGGTCTGCTCGCTGTTGGACACGGATGTGATATCGAATTGTACGCCATTCTCGGCGCTTAGCCAACTGTAGAAGAGGCTCTCCAGCGGTTCGTTCTGAAAAAACATCTGATGGTCGCTTCGCTCCTGACGCGTTCGTCGGATCTTCTTGGGCGGCGCAAAGGCCTCGATGGGCAGGACACTGCGAATGGAGGCGAGATTCCGCTTCTGGGATCCCTCTCTGCCATGACTCTCGCTCTGGCGCTCGAGGCAGCGTCTTGGTCGGGGCTGAGGGGCCCGTCGCTCGGGACTGGGCTTCAGGATCACCGTCAGCGTGCTCACATGGAAATGGGAGGTGCAGGTGGTGGCTGCTGTCTTCTCCTCCACGCTTGGACCACTCTCCTTGGGGGGACTGGAGGTCGTGGATAGTCCTGCCGGTCGCGGCGGTGTGCCTGGCTCTAGGATGCACTTTGCTTCGAGTTCTTGGGCCAACGCCTTGACACTCGCCTGCTGTTCGGCCACCACTTCGCCGCGGGCCATCTGCTTCTTGACCTTTGCCTTGAGATCCGCCGCATGGGCCGTGAATTTCGGATGCTTGGCTGCCATGTCCCCAACGAATTGGTTGAACAGCAACGCCTTATCCCGGACACTCAGCTCACGGAAGACCTCCTCGGCCACCAGGCAGGGGCCCTGTCGCGACTCCAATCTCGACTGCGGCTGGGGCTTGGCCTCCGGCGAGAATTCGTTGTGCAGCTGGACATATTGTGGCTCTTCGCCGCGTCGCATCACTTGGCTAATCTTCGAGTTGAAAAGCTGTGCCATTTCCTTCACTTTCATGGGCAATTTCCCAGCTGTCTTGTTGGCGGCTCCTGCCCCTGCCCCTGCTCCTCTGCCGGATGATTGCGGCGTCTCTGGCTGCTGCTGTTCGTACTTTTGCTTGAGCTCGCTAATCTTTACCTTACCGGCATCCACCTTGGGCTTGGGCTTGGGCGGACTGACGACCGCCTCCGGCTGCCCCGCCAGCTTTGCTATGGCACTGGCCACCTTGCCCGAGCAGGCCACCAGTTTGGCTGCCTCGGCTGACTTGGTGGGCGTGACGGGCACCTCCTCGTCAAAGTACTTCATGAGGTTCTCAATGCTGGACAGATCCAAGTCCGTGACCTGGACCCTGGACTTGGTGGGCGTGGCGAACGAGTTCTGGTGCTCCAGGGCGCTCAGGAAACGATCATCGTCCAGGGAGGAGATCTCAAAGAGCTCCTCTCGTGTCATGGTGGCCCTGAGCAGGCCGCAGGCATCAGTGCTGTGACGACTGGAGCGACGCCGCTCCTCAATCTCTGCATTCAGTTGGAGCAGCTCGCTCAGATCCTCGCTGTTCATGGCCGCCGTGTCCATCATGAGCTCGTTGTGCTTCTGGTTGGGTGTGGAATTGCTTAGGACCATCTCAGATATTTAGATATCGTTCGTTGTTCACGTTAGACGTTCCAGTTTGTAACTGTGTCGATTGTGTGTTCGTACAGCGGTTTATATAGTTATGGCAGGTAGCTATACGGTGGGTTGGGTCCAGATATTCTTGCAAAATATTTATGATAGTCCGCTAATCCGCACTGATCATCAATCAGGTAAACTCCTTGGAGCAGCTGCCTTTGTAATGGGTTTTCTTTTAATTGGTTTCGCGCACCTTCCAGGAAAGATTTGCGCCTTCAAGTGACCTGCGAATATGCTCAACAGGTAATCAATTTTAATAAGTTTATGATCGCCTTCGCAGGGAAAACACTCAACACTCTACAAGATTACAACAAGGCTACAAGAAAGGTAATTTTGACTTGGGAAAAATGTAGATTTCCACACGAGACAGAGAGAGACTTGGACAAATATATTTCTACAAGAAGAGGAGGATCAAACAGCACTACGACACAGAAAGAATTTCCAGAAAAATCTGCAAGTAAAATGAAGCCAGAAAAGTGACACAGAAAATGTTCTTAAATTTCAAAAGCAATTAAAACCTCATAAAGAAGCAACTCCGCTTTCCCTCTCTGGAAAATTCTTTGGCCAGAAAATACGAGTACTAACAAGACCCCAGCGGATTGCACTCTGTCCCACAATAAAAATCACACGTATGGATGGAAAATTGTGTGCAAAATGTCGTTTGGCTTGAGTTTTCCTCTGGAATGTGGAAACTTTTGTGTGGCATTTTGCCACCTTATGCAAATCACAGCCAAAAAGCAATGAAACTCCAAAGGGAAACCAAAGATTTCTGAGGGGAAGGGGACTGGGGATGGGGATGGGGACTGGGGATGGGTGAAACCTCAGGTGCCAAATCTCGTTTTCCCAATGATGATGAGTCCTGTTTGAAAGGAAATCTCTTACCCGTATTCTGTGGGACATGGGCGCATGCCCCTTTAAATAGACAGATTTCAATTTGCTAATAGCCACGTGGCATATTTTCCAGGCAAGAAGGCACTCGCTTTTCTATTTCTTTGCGATTTGGTCTAGACAACAAATTGAAAAAGTAAAAGGTTTTTCCACCATTTGGCTCGCTCTCTCTATTTTCCTTTGTCTGTTTGTTTGCTCTCTCGCAGAACTGAGCTTTCAATAACTTTAATATCGTTTGTACGGCGGAAATTGAATTGAATTACTCCGCGAGTAACTCGAGAGCGAAATGCGATGGGAAAAACCTCTTGGTTGTGCGAGAGTTTTTCCTCGACTCGACTCTGCTCTGCTTCTCTGTTTCTCTCTCTCTCTCTCTCACTCTCTATCTGAAAAGTGAGAGGACTCGTCTCCCGCCTGGCAGTGGAAGTGGAAGTGAACCGCAGATATTTTTAATGCTCGCCTTCACTCAGAGAAAAGCAGCAGAAATAAAGTACTTGGCCCGGAGTATGGCTCAGACGATGCGTAAGTGTAGATTTTTGCACCAAAAATCCAACACTGGGGGAAAAACAATAAAAAAGGATAGGACTTTAACAAATATTCTGAGGAATAAATGCTGTATAGATTCTTAAAATTCGATTTAAATGCCATTCAATCATGGATTTTCAAATAATTTCCACAAGAGCCAGAGATAGGGGTTCTTTTACGCAGAAGATTATATTGGAACGAGAATTATTATTTATTCATTTTGTATTATTTGTGAATTAAAAACTAATATAAAATAATAGCTTAAAAATATGGAACAATAGAACCTTCGTCTCTGAGATTAAATAGTTTCTGTTTATATACATACATATCTTTTAAGCAATATTAATATTTTCTGATAATATAATTATTATACATATAAAGAATATTTAATTATTATTATTAATTTATTTTTAATATTATTAATATTTCTGATGATATTATCTCATAGAGTATCTGAAATATTCAAAATTTCTTGCCAATTTAAAGCCATTTTCGTAGTGAATTTCCCCCCACCCTTATACGATTTCTCTGAGTTCCTTTACAAGGTAAGTAAAACAAAGAAACTTACTCTATCTTTCAGATATACATATGTACTCATAGTCAAACCTCTCCATGCACACACACGCACACACACGCACACACATGTGTCTGTCTGTCTTTCTGCCTTGTACAAGTACAAGTATATTTCCCTCTCGAAGTCCTGTGAGGCGTAATTGAAATATGAAATTGGTGATTCAACAAGGCGCCATGGACGCATCCTCGCTAGTGGTTCTGGGTCCTTGGAGCGCAGTGAGGCGAGCAAAGCTGCCTGCCTGCTGCCTGCTTGCCTGTCCGACAAAAGAGGAGCCGCTGCGGAAGTGTTGGGTTCCCATTGAACCGTTAACGACTCGGCATTCTTCACGGCCTTTCGCCCTCTCTCTCTCTTTCTCTTTTGGCTAGGACCAGGACCAGGACCAGGACCCACTCTGGGATGCAGAGATTAATTTTCGCTCGCTTGTTAATAAATTAATAAATTAAATTGCATATTTTCTCTTTGGCGGTATGCCTTTTTCCTAGGTACATATACGATACGATACGATGATATCATGGAAGTTATGTGCCCCCAAAAAAAAAGTGAAAATTTTAATATAAATAATTTTCGCTTCATTTTCTCTTTGATGCAAACAACATTCTACACACGATTTTCGCTCTGCTCTCTCTCCTGTCTCCTGTCACGTTTGTGCCTTGAAAACTATTTTCAATCATTTTGCATAAATTTCGTGTGACTTTCTCTTGTCGGAAAATGGGAATTTTTCACCTGTTTAAAGTGTCACACCACACCAAACGTATCAAAAATGATTAATTAATATATGTATATATATATAGTGACATTTTCACTGTGCTGCTAATGGATTTATAGGAGAGTGGCTTACCATCCATTGCTTCTTTTTTTCTGCTTGCTAAACTGCAATTAATTAAAATGGAATCAATTAAAATCAAATGAAGGATTGCAGTTTAATGATTAGGAACCGTTGAAGCATAAACATTAATAAATAATGCCATAAAAAGTGATGCAATTTTGAATATTTAAATGGATTTTGGGAATGAGATTGAAAATTTAAGAAATGCAAAATGGTACTTTTCTTAAAGGCATTTATAATTTTTACATTTAAAAAAAATCACAAATTTAAGAGCACATTAAAGTATTAATTAATTATCTTTCTTTTAAATAAAATATATATTCTTTCTTTTGAATAAAATACAATTTCTTTCTTTAAAAAAGATTTATTTAATATTTCGGACAACTTTAATCACTTAAAATGTAATAATAATATATTTGTATATGAAAAAAATCCAATCCATTAAAAACTCTAAGAAAAGTATAAGAAAAATTCAATTTGAATAGATTTAAGTCCCTAGAAAATCTCATAAATTATAGTCAAAGATTTTGTAGACTTCTTTTAATATTTTCTACAGAATTCTCATTCTGCATGGACAAGCCTCCTCTCAAAACAAACCACCAAATCGAAATCACTATCTTTATGCATAAATCTAGATGTACTCGCACCACTAATATAGCTCTGGTTCTCTGACCCCTTGGCGGGGACCACCTCTCGTGCTTAAGGTTAGGTGTTAATCGTTAGCCGCAATCATGAATTGCAGCTCAAATTGCGTCATACGTTAATTCAAAATGATTATCAGGTTCCGATTTCCGAGCTCCGATCATAATTAATAACTAAAACACGAAGTGTAACAATTAATATAGCGATTACAGAGAAAGCGAGTGTCATTAATCATGCACTGAGAGGATAAAGGGCTAGAAAATATTTATAAAGATATATAAATTAAATGTCAATAAAATTAAAAAAAAAAATGTAAATCAAAGACATATTAAATAAATAAAACCAATACAAAATAAATCAATTAAATGAAATATGATTAAACTATAAAAGTTGATTAATGAATCGAGTGTAGCAAAATAAGACTGAAAAATATTCCCACAAAAGTATAAATGAAATGAAAAAAAATATTAAATATAATATAATAATATAATATAATAATAATATAATAATAATATAATAATATAAATCTTAAAAATAACTAAAGACATAAATCCAAATTATTGAATGGAGTGTGCTACAACTAGGAAATATTAAAAACAAATATAAACTAAATGTCAATAAAGTGTCAAAAAAAAACAAAAGATTAAAAAATAAATAAAATAAAGAAAAGATTAAAAAATAAATAAAATAAAAATGTAAACTAAAATAAATAAATATTATAAGTTACATATAAATCGAGATTAATGAATAGAACGTGGTCCTTTAAGTTGGAAGTTCCATAAGATGGTACTCTTTCTGGGGGTACATTTTCAAGATTACATACATATCTTCATATATGTAGAAAGTATCTCGTCTAAATTTGATCGAATTGGGATCAGCATATTTATATAAAAAAAAACGTCCTTTCGCTGTACAAAATTCACAAAAGCGAACAGAGATCAATCCATAAAAAGGACACAAATGAAGTTTATTCCATGCGAGTCATTTATTTCAATTTCAGAAAAATTGCTCCATAAAATATCTTTCTTTTCATGTTTCAATAAAAATTAAGAGAAATAAAGTCTACTACCAAATTTCTAAAAAAATTTTATTTTTTTTACAGTGTATTCCAATAGATAAGAATTCCAAAAGAAAAGACGTATTTAAAACGCTTTGAGCTTATCAGCTAACCAAGCGAAAAAAAAGAGCCGAGCTGCAAGAATCTCACACACACACACACACACACACACGCACACCGACACAACCGACCGGACAGTGCACTATGGGGAATTTTGCCACTTTTTGTGGCATTAATTAATAACTTCCAAACGAAACAATATTTTTTGATTTGGTTTTTTGATATGAGTTTGTAATAGCAATAGAAAGTAATTTTGAAAAAATGGGCGTGGCAGCCCTTTTTATACCCGGTATTCGAGAGTACCGACTTCATGAGCGCCTAGATCTCAAAGACTATAAAAGCTAGAGCAACACAATTTTGTATCCAGACTCCTGTCCTACCACACTGTTTCAAGTCTATTTCCAAATTTCGCCCCACCCCCTTCCGCCCACTCAAAGGACGAAAATCGGTGGCATGCACAATTTTAAAGTTACGAGAAAACTAAAAACGCAGAATCATAGGAAATGGTTATATCTATCCAAGTGTTGCATCTGGATCAGATCGGAAAATTAATATAGCCACAATGAAGAAAACCATTTAGAGGGGAAACGTTCTCTCTCGCTGATCGCCTCGATCTGCGAGACTATAAACGCTAGATCAACCAAACTTTTTATCCAATATCCTGTCATATCCCATTATTACAAGTGTATTTCAAAATTTCGCCCCGCTTTCTTCCGCCCACACAAAGGACGAAAATCTGTGGCATCCAAAATTTTAAATATTCGATAAAACTAAAAACGCGGAACCATTAAAAATGACCATATCTATCAGAGCCTTGAATCTGGATCAGATCGGATCATAATCATGGCCGCATGGGAAACAACTCTGAATTTGACAAACTTAGGTTAGGGCCTAAAATATCAAATTTCAGAGAAAGTGCGCAAAAGTGCACATTAATATGATATGCATTTACAAGAGAATTGAATTCTCTACAATATGTATTAAATCTTATGGTTGGAATAGGTTGGACTCATTTTGTACGCCTCTTGAAAGACTAATATTTGTCACAAAATGATACCCGTAAACGATTAACAATTACAAGAAATATAAGGAGTATTTGTACAGTTCAAAAACAAAAATACATATTACAAACCTCTTCGATTCGAATCCATTGTAAAAATCTCACTTAAATTGGTCAGTTACCAACTTTTTAGCTCCTTCAACTTAGAGAAAAATTACTCGTTGTATGAAAACTTGCACATCGCTAGCAGACAGCTGTTTTTGACAGCTGTTAATTTAACAGTGGTTCGCTCTGTTAAAATTTCGACTACATAACATTGAAGACTAATGTTATTCTTGTACATAGCGGTTAAAAATATTTCATTTTAACGACTGTTTGGAAATGGGTTTTGGCCAGAAAAAGTGGCAAAATTCCCCATAGTGCAGTGGATTGAGGAATAATTTAAGAGTGATTTTACGAGCATTATATGGGTTTTATATTTCGTTTGGAGCCGCCCGATCCGATCCGATCCGACCCGAACACACACAGTGGAGAATGGAAATGCGAAATGCGAGGAAAGTGAACATAAAAATCGGAACCGCGTGAAACGAGTTTTTAGTTGATTTTTAGCAAGCGGCAAACGCGCAACAAATCGCGCAGAAAACCAAAAATAAGAAAATAAAAAAAGACGATCGCGTGAAATTGTGAAATACATTTTTTGCTATATAATTTTTGACATGATTGCGATTAAAAATCCACAAAGTGAACAAATCAAAAGGCCTATAGTCATTGCGAAAAGGAACAAATAGCCCGAAAAGAAAGAAAGGGGAGAAAATAAAAGTGGAAACCAATTAAAAAGTGAAGAAATTTCAACAAAATTTTGAAGCTAAAGAAATGGCGCTGGGTCTGTGGATTATATTTCTGCTGCTGCTATCGACTTCCATCGAGGCAATGCCCACATATCATCTGAATCAGAGCTGCCCGTACCAGAGCCAATGCAGTCCATCGATCAATTGGCAGCACATCCGCAGACTGGAGAGCTATGTGCGTACAGATGTGGATCCCTGTGAGGACTTCTATGCCTATGCCTGCGGCAATTGGCGGCGCATCCATGGCGTGGGTGGCACGGCCACAACGATAAGTGAGGCACAGATCAATCAGCGCTTCGAGGACTTGTTCCTGCGTCTCCTGCAAGATCCATTGGCTCCTGAACACGGTTACCCCATGCAAAGGAAGCTGCTGGCCCACTATCAAAGCTGCACGGCCCTGACGAGCCCCAATTTGAGGCAGTATCTGCGGCTATTGCCTCCTCTGGCCCCGCTGAATGCCTCGCACTGGATGGAGCTGGTCTCTGTCCTGGGACGGTATGGATATCACGATCATTTCGTGCAGATCGAGGTGCGGCATCACAACATCAGCCAGCACATGATCTTCATACAGCCGCACAATCACAATCTGAATCTGAATCTCACGCAGGAGATCTACGAGGCTCTGCCACACCAGGATATTGGTTTTGTCCAGCTCAAGGAAATGTTTTCTCGTCTGGAAGCTCATCTCAACAGGCTGGCCAAGCCCAACATTGCGGATGATAGTTTTCACAACTTAACGCTGGAGGAGATTCGTAGAAGAGTCCCAGAGCTGGATTGGTTGGGCGCCCTGAAGCGACAGCTGAATCGTTCATCGATGAACGCTGATCATTCGTTCCAGGTGGACGAGCTGTCGGCCATCAGGCAGGTGATATTGTACCTCAATCGGCAGGACAGACTGCTGCTGAATCTGTACAGCCTGGCTAGATTTCTGAGCCACCTCCTGCAGCTGCCACACAATCCATTGGAGAGCCTGTCCTCGCCCTTGGAGTCCACGAAATCCCTGTCCATCGCCTGCATACGGCACATGCGTAGAACCCTCTATCTGCCCATGATTTACGCCTACGAAAGGGTGTACTACGCGCAGCAGCGACCATCCGATGAACGTGTCATCCACAGTGTCTTCACAGAGCTCAAGGATCAGCTGGTGCAGACGCTCGAGCAGAACAACTTCAATCTAAACCGAGGACTGGTGCGGGCGCTGCAGACGAAGGTCCTGGGCATGCGCTTGAATGTGGGAAATGTGCCCCGAAATGTCACGGAGGATTTCTTCTGGGCCACCGACCGATACTGGAAGGTGGGTCACGACTTCCACGAGAATCATCTGAACAGCCTCCTCTACTACTACTCGCTGACGGCCGAGCTGGAGGGCCATCCCGACGCCGCAGAGAAGACCAAATGGTATAGTTTCAACAACCATTCGCCCGATCTCACGGACAACATCGATGCCACGCCGTACTTTTACTGTCTGGGGAACATCATCATCATACCGTACTCCTATGTCCAGCTGCCGTTCTACCATTCGGAGTTCTGGCCAGCAATGCTCTACGGGGATCTGGCCAACACCTTGGGCCACGAGATGCTGCATGCCTTCGACACGGATCTGGTGGACTACGATGTTCAGGGCAACATGAGGGACTACGGCGAGCAGCTGCAGCACCAGCCGCTCTATGTGGAGTCCGTCAAGTGCCTGAACGACAGCTCCGTGGTGCTGAATGAACGCACTTCCGATGTGAGCGGGTCCCGCCTGGCGTTCCGCACCTACATGAAGGACACCCAGAGCCGGCAGTCGAATGGCAGATACTATTTCCTGCAATTCTCGCATTTCTTTTGCGGCGACGAGGGCGACAGGTACCACGATATGGGCAGCACGCGCCTCAATTACGCCTTGAGCCAAATGCCAGAGTTTTCCGAGTACTTTCACTGTGCCAGGGGCACGCCCATGAATTCTGCCAGGCAATGCCAGTTCTGGTAGCCAATCTATAGTATATATCGATTAGTATCTTTAGCATTTAGTTTAGCCTTTAGCAGGTGTATAGCTTTAATTAGTTGCCCCCCTCCCCATCAACCCCCTCAACACCCTCTCAAGTATTGTGAATAAATTTCCTTGTTTAGGAACCTTTAACACTACCTTTTTTGTTGTTGTGTGTTCTGTTTCTGTTTCTATTTCGGATTCTAGTTTTTGGTATGCGGCACGCATATGTCGAGCAAATTCCTTGGCAGGAACGCTGCAGGAGAGTCGCAGACAAGTTAATTTTCAATTACGTGGCACAACGTGAGAGACCTCCCAACGGGAGGGCGGAAAGGTGAGGATATATCTATGGATTACGAGATGCTCCGTGTGAAGCTAATCCGAAAAGTGGATCATACTCTATGATTTTGTGGCGTAGAGAGAAGGATATCTATGGCTTACAGGGTGCTAAGGAGAGGTATTCCATACCCTAACATTTTTTTGAGGAAAGAGAACGACATCTATGGATAAAGGGGAGGACATCTGCTGCCCTTTCAGGGTATTCCTTTCAGGTAATCGAAAATCGAAGATTGTGTGGGGCTTAAATTAAAAATTACCCAAGAATGCCAATTAGAGAATACTCTTCCTTAAAAAAAATTTAAAATAAAAATAAATAAAATATTAAATTATACATAAAATGTATAAAAACACTATTTGAAATAATATGCCACGCAGTATGGGAAAATATTTAATATTCCTCAAAAAAAAAAAACTATACGAAAATGGATCTAAATTTGTGTATAAAAATCCTCCGATTATGATGATTTTTGGTAGATCGGTATAAATAATCATAAAATCAAATTACTCAAAATATAATCATCATATATTAAAAACTGTTGAGACTATAGATACAAATGTGCATCAAATTTTGTTCTTAAAGTTATAATATTATCCAAAATTCGTTTTACATCGAAGATGATGGTCATATCTTTTAAATTATTTAAGAAACTAATTCTGTAAACTCCAATAGTACCCGAAATACGTTCATTAATACAGAAAAAATCTAAAGTTTATGGTAATCATGAAAGTACACTTTAGAATTTCAGAATTGGAAAGGTAAACACTTTAAAGGTTCCAAATAGAATAAGTACACACTTTATAGTTCACATATTTCCCCATTTTCTTCCTTACAAACCTCTCATCAAAAGTATAGCACCCTCCTATACCCTCACGAGTGCGAAAACTGCAGAAACGGCACAAAGATTTGTTTCGTCATGCATTGAAATCAAAAACCCGGCCAGAGCTCTGCAGAGCACAGCAACAGCCACACACACAGAGATACTACTCACGCACACATTAGAGTGTGTGTGTGTTCATGTGTATGGTCTGTATCTATGTGCGTATTTCCCGGCAAGCTTTTTATATGTTTTTGCTAATTAACACGCTTCCTGCCGTACAGCAGAGCACACAAGTCGTCGTCGTCGTCGTCGCCGTAGTTGAAGCCGAAGCCCAACGCAGATGCTGCATGCCGAAGGCAAAGCCAAAACCGACTACAGGGGGGGCGAGAGAAGATGTCGTATGTACCGTACGTACCGTTGCCTTTCACTTGGCAACTTGTTGAAGGTCGTTGCGCATATTACTCATACGACGCGTGGCGTGGCTTGGCTTGGCGGCATGGGGATCGAAACGGTATGCCTCCACCTGGCAACCGCATTAACAGACCATTAACAACATGGCACGGGAGCAGGCTGCACGTGAGTAAAATGACAAAACCGAACAGCCCTGGTCAACCCCAGAAATAGGAAACCAATCCCCACAGCCCAGACCCAGACCCAGACGAGTGGCTGTCTAGCTGTCGAAGATTTTGCTGATGAAGGGAAAAGTTTCAAAGGCAAGAAAAGCATCAACGGTATAAAGTTGTATTGAAATATCTATATTCTATGTCTAGATATTCCAGACTTAAGTTCAGCTCAAATGAAAGCATTTTCTGGAGCTCTTTTTAAATGATTTAATACCATTTGCTCTGTGAGAACTATGCTAGTCGCATGTTTCAGTGGATTGCCTGAATATTTATGGTATTAGAAATGATAAGTTCTTGAAAGATATTCCCATGAGAGTTTCTGTGTATCTAATCGTATGTTTTAATGGTTTCCTATGCACCTAAACACAGCTGAGATTTTTTGTAGTATTTTATAGTATTTCTATATTTCCTGCTATAATTATTTGATATTTTTATATAAAGAATCGCCAGCATTACTTTCCGTTTACTACAGCCTCATATAGGGTTCTGTTAGGTGCATAGCTTCTTGGGCATCTTTTTTCTTAACCGATTCCACTTGATGGATTGTCAGGAACACTTATAGACCCCCTTGGAAGTATAAGTTTCTGATGGGTTCATTATTCCCTAAGCATTCTCTGAAGTTCATTCCTACTAATGCCTAATCAAAGCAATCTGAAACAGATCTATCATGAGTCAAGAAACTCTTAGCATTTTACTCTATCGATGCTACGATTATAGGATCATTAGTTCCTTAATATTATCTCAAGTGCACTTCAATTGATTCGAAATCACAGTACTAGTACTCGTAGTTTAACAAATCTATAAACCATAGCTAGCTGGCACTTGTAATGAGTATTTCCCAAGAAATTCAAAGACAGAGAGAGAGAGAGAGAGAGAGGGAGAGAGGGAGAACACTTGAATTAATGCAAATGTCTAGCAGTGTCTGGGGTTTGTCGGACTGCCGACTGGGGACCCGGGGGCTGAATTATGCTGAGTCGCGCGATTTGCTTGGGTCCCCTCCTAAATAAACCGATTTCATTGGAATCGCGCCGGATCGAGCGACTGAGACGCGCGACGACGCGTGGCTTATCAGCGGAGGGCCTGCGATTGGGCTTGGGCTCGGGCTTTTCATTCATTCATGTAAGTCAGATTGGTGGTTGGGTTTTCGGTTTATAATTGTGTTTAATTTTAAACCGCTTCGACCAGCGGAATTTGCACATATTCGAGTGACGCAATCCACAGTGAGAATTGTATCAGAAAGAAAAGGCATGGCTCGCACTCGACTGCTGTTTGTAGTGTTCCGCACTGTACTTTGGGTGGGAATTGATGTCACATGTCACGTGTGACCCATGGGTTCACTCGTTTGCTCTCTCTCTCTCTCTCTCGCTTGGTTGCCGGCCGGACTTGTATGTCTCAAACGTGTTGCATGGTTGCCGGCCGCACATTGATTGACTGTTGAGGCAATGCTTGAGGGGTGAATGATGAAATTATACTCCATGGGATCATCATTCGTAAATAGGGTAATGTTTCATAACAATATAATTATGCTCAAGTGTTGGCGAGGGTTTCTTTATGCGTTCTGCGCCTCTATGTCTTTTATTTATCCTCTTTTATATGCCAAAGAGTTGGAGAGGGTTTCTCGATCGATCCTTCACTTTTATGCCCGATATTTTTCCACTTTTAATTGCTGTTTTTGTTGTTTATTTCAGCCCAAATTCGGTGATAACCTGTGCCCATACCTAATCGGCCCACAAGAAGAGGGAGGAGTGGGGTGCGCTGCGCTGATTTCAAAACAAAATGCGCATAATGCCGGTGGATGCCTCTCCCTCTCCCTCTGCCTCCCTCCAATGAAAAGCCAAATCTCTGCGGCTGCGATTCTCACGTTCTAGTGTCACTGACAGAAAGCGGCGGTCCAACCGTCCGTCCGGTGTCTGGTGTCCGGTGTCCGCCCTGACCGCCGTCTGGTGTCTGATGTCCGCTATGCCGAATGTTTGACAGTGTGTCCGCCTGTCCGTACGACAGTCTAGTTAGCCCGCAAAAACCCCAAGCCGCATGTGTTTATTATATAACACTCTCTCTGTCTCTCTCTGTATTCGTATGCCCCTCTCTCTCCCACTCTCTAGCTCTGGCCATCTGACAGAGAGCATTTTTTCAGCGACCACAATGTTTGTAAATGCTTTTTCAACATTCGGTGGGATTTTCGGAGATTGGTTTGTCTGCCAGCCAGCCAGCCAGCCATTTTCGTTGTTGTTGTTGTTTCCTGCATGTCCCTCTGTTTGTTTGACTAACTATGGAGTTGTGTCCTATCGGTGCGACTGATTTTTGTCGTATGCTGCCGCTGCCGCTGCTGCTGCCGCTGCTGTTGTTAGCATCATTGTTATGCCTTTCAAACAAGACAGACAGGCGGACAGACAGACAGACAGACAGGCAGGCAGGCAGCGAGACAGAGACAGAGAGACACACGTGCTGATTTTCACACGAAAAGAACAGTCTTTTCATGGGTGTATTTTTTTTAAATCAGTAATTGGAGAACAGAAGTAACAGCAGAAGCCATAAAATATCACTTCTGGTGCCTAACTTTAATTACTTTGGAACAATATGCAGATCACACGCACTGTGCCACACAATGAAAGCTTTAAAAAGTACTTTCCACGAGAAAAAAAAAACTAGTTTGTATGCATGGATGAGTAGATCTCTTCCTAATACCTGGGAATTTCCAATATACCCACAAAATATTTTTTTTAAATTTAAAAACAACTGTTTGTTGACATTGCGCTGTTTTATTATTTTTAATCGTTATCTGAAGCGGTGGAAATTCATTCATTTTAAAAAAAATTGTACCTTTAATAGGACGATTGATTAATTTCGATAGAGTGGATATACCTGAAGATATGGCCACCTAAAGTTGAAGTTTCCTACAATTTTTAATTTATTTTTCTGCGTTGTCAATATTTTTTGTAATATATTTTTATTGTATGGACCTATTTTTACCTGGTTTTTCTTCATAATAACATATAATAAAATAGAAACATATGTTCACAAAAGACATGGAAAATAAACTATTAATTTCTTGTTAAACAAATATCATGGAATAAAAGTTAAAGATCAAAGTAGGACAAGTAGACTGACTGGAATTATATATAAGATTAGAGCATGAAAGTTAAACTGATTGAACGTTTAAGAAAACAAAACGAAGTACAGATAAAAGTAATATTCAAAGAGCGCACTTACCTCAGTTATCAAAATAGATACATATACATTTATGTACACTAAAAACACTAATACAATAAATTTATTTTATGGCAATATCTGAAATTGAAACAAAAATTATTTACAAATTTTTTGAAGAATGTGTATAAATCAGGGATCGTAAGAGTTATAATTTGTATTATACAAATCATGAAATAAAAATTAGAAAATAAGTTTAGAAATAAGTTTTTTTTGTAATTTTTATAATAAAAATTGGAAATACAAATAATTTTGTATTTATACTATAAATACATTTCTAAAACTTTATTGCAAAAATCTGTATCATCCAAGGCTCAGTAAATGCTCAGTAAATTTGATACATTTTACAGAACCTTAAAGGATGATGATGATGGTATTGTCATCTTTAAAGGTCAAGACCAATCCCAATCCAATAAATTAAATATATGTTTAAATATAAATACAAATACATTTAAAATGATTCGTTAATTAGTTTACTAATGATTAATCCATAATTATACCACTTGTGATATCTCTATAGAATTATTTGTTAGCCTTGATAGTAGATACATTTCGGAGGCAAAGTTTATGATATTTTCGTCTACCTCCCAAGTTTCAAAATCAATCAGTAACTTTATGCAATCTTCATAGAATTCATTGCTAACAGCAACTAGGAATAAACATGGTTTGAAAGTGCATCAATCATCAAATAAAAGCAGAATATAAAACCATCAAACCAATGCCAGAGATTTGTCCACACTGTGGTGGCAGAGGGAGAAGGAGGCGGACGGGGTGGGGGAGGGGGAGGGAGGGAGCAAACAAACCATCAAATGGCGGAGCAAAACGAGGATAGGGTGGTGCAAAGTCAATCCAAACATATTTTCCAATTCCGACAAAATATTGCGGCGCCCGAAAGTATGCAATCATTTATTGAAATTTTGAGCGTTCTCTTTTTGCGTGCGTTTGTGTGGGTGCGTATGCGGTCGTGTCGCGTTACTCTCTTTCTCTGCCTGTGTGTGTGTGTGTGTGTGTGTGGGAGAGTGTTGGTATATCTGTATGAGTTAGTGTATGCAATTAACTAACAGACAAGCCGTTAGGCAAAGCAATTTTGACGAGACACAGCTCCTGGATATACACACATATGTACTATACGGAGGAAAAGGATAGGATAGAGATGGGGAGAGCCTTACATATTTTGACCACTTGATTAATATGCCAACTGTAATTATGTCTCTCCCTGCATGTATGAGTGTATCTGTGTGCATTGATTGCAACATATGAGCAAACATCAATGCAACGCACACAGAAAGATACAGTATCTGCGTAACAGCGACATTTTCCAATATCGAAACGTGCTTGAGAGGCCGCCCACCCACCCCCCTCAAGTTTTCCTACCATTTTAATTGCCGCCCAAAAAGGCGGCTTCCATATTTTATTTTATTTTATTTTTGCCCTCTTTTTCCCCGTTTGCATATTTACGCGCCACAATTTTAATTAGTTTTACCCCTCGCCTGCCATAGCCGCTTAAAAATTGAAAGAAGGAAGCCGACAGCATGAGGAAAAGTCACGAAAGGGACGACTATGACATCACGGATGACTTTAAAGTTACGGTTTAAAGTTACAGCGAGAGAGAGAGAGAGAGAGCAAGTGCTGGGGCAAGTGATTGACGGGACGGGGTCGTCTATTTAAGTACAAATATGTGCGCGGAAAAAATATAAAAATAAATGTTGTATTATATTTGATATTTCGAATAGGGGATACCCACGCTTCAGAAAGTCGAAAAAATAAATATGAAAAATAAATAAACGCCCTCTTATTAAATTTATAATAAAAATAAATTGTACAAATTATTTTAAACAAAACTTAAAATATTAAAAAGTTAATTTAAAAAAAATAAAAATACAACAAATAATAAAAATAAAAAATGTACAAAATAAAAAAATAACTAGAGTAAATATCTACAATAATTGAAAAAAAATAATAATACCTACATATAAATAAAATTGACTATTAACTACATATATCCTCTCCGAATATCAGCCGAATTTCCGGAAAACTTTGAGTACCGCAGCTCTATTGCTTATTTTGGCTAAGAGCCACATATTCTTATCAACTTTTTCCAACCTTCAGATGATCTTATTACCTCATCTCAAGAGTTCCTTTACCAAAGCTATAATAATAGTTTTCCCGTCTTCGTTTCATTACCAACCTCTCTCCAGCCTCAATATATCCCTAAATACCACTCGTACCCTGTATAAAAAACATGTACTAATACTCGGAAAAAGACAGCGGAGAACAGTGGAGATACAAGACACACACACAAACATATCAGTGATGGGCGCCGCCGATGCCGCTCTCTCATGTTGGCAAACATATGAAAAGGAAAAGTCGTCAGGCTTGATTATTGTCAAACAGCAAGCGAAGAAAGACGTGGGACAGTTGTCGACAACATCAACAAGAAGATCCGTTAGGGCTGCAGCAAGTCGAAATCAAATAGAAAATGCTGATAATAAATAAAACGACACTGCCAATACTCTAAGAAATCATCTCCTACTTACAACAAGAGCGCCCAATGGCATCCCAGAGATTTGAAGTTTAAGGAGCGGCGTATACCTCGCACCAGCTGTAAGGTATTCCGGAGGCAGCAGCAACAGACACATCCGACGGTCGCAGGGGCACTTCGACTTGCTCGTAAAGTCAAACGATGTGAGGACTCGGCACAAACACTACACCCACAACAGCCCACACACCCCACACAGCCCACACACATGTGACCTGTCAGTAACACAGGCATTTGGCAGGACGTTCAGACTGAGACTCCAACGGAGAGTATTCCCTGCCCTGCCCTGCCCTGCCAGGCGGCTATCTTACAACATTTTATCGCCAAAGCTCCTCTCACTGTGGCTTTTATTTGTCAAACAAAGTATTTTTATTGGCTTTTTTAGGGAAGCGAAGTTCTCTGCCCCTCAGCGCTGACACGGGGGAGGGGCATGGGCTACGTCCGTGGGCATGGGATCGGTGTGTTGTCTGCTAAATACTCGACACTTGGTATGTGATTGAAATAATGCCTGGGCGATAATCCTTGTCTTATTAAAGCGTCCGGGCAGCACATATGCCACTCCTAGATTTGGGTCTGGCAGGTGGCTATATGTATGTATAATATACTAAACATTCGCCTCGCCTGTGACCCTTAATAAAATGAAAATCACTTGCTGTTGACACTTTGACAGCCATTTGATTTCAGTTTTTCCTGCCTTTTTCTTATTAAGAAAATTCTGCGGAAAGGATGTGCCCAAGTCCTTTGTTTTCTGGACAGTAATTTCGTAAGATTAAAGATGCAAGATAAGGCTACTTTAATGAGGAGATCCGTAAAGGTAAACAGAACGTAAACCTCTCCGCACAAAGTATTAAATTTCTGCTGCAAAAAAACATTTCCGTGGGCAAACACATTTTTGGGCGGCTTCTTTTACAAAACTGTTTGCATTATGGCCAGAAATTAGTGAATCAAAAGAAGGCCTGCCACGCCCCACCCGCCGCGGGAGTGAAAAATCGAATGCAAACAAGAAAATTGGTTGGCAGGATTGTGTCTGATATGAAAATGCGTCAACATAAAAGGCAGATTCGATTAACTCCCACGAATGGCGGCCGGGTGGGTGGGTGGTGCGGTATGGGCTTTGAGATGGGGGTACAATACTGTGAAATCCAATCAGTAGCCCCGCCTCACCACCCCCCCAAAAAATGTGGATGGATAGGGTGGGGAAACCGGCATTGAAAATTAGGTAAATTACCGCATGTGCTGGTTGCCACACTCCAGCTTCTGCCTCTGCCTCTCCCTCCGCCTTTCCCTCTCTCTATCTCTGTATTTATCCCCAATGCCAACAAAACCGCGACACACCGCAAATCGCGACCATCCAGAGGGTAAGGCTAGAGATACAGATGGTGCGGGGGGCTCTAGATACAGTTGGAAGCCCACGGACACAGTTGGGATGAGAGGGCGCAGAGGGAGCGCAGCAGATACAAATGGAGGGGTAGGGGATGCTTATGAGTTATGTGACCCCTCTCCCACACACACACACACACCCACACACAGTGTAAACATTCAAATTTCGATTATCCAACGGGAAAATGCCCGTCTGTCGGCCTGTCTGCCTTATTGCCTGATTTAATGACTGATTTGTTCATATATTAAAAGAATTTGTTAAAATTGCGCAAACACACATTTTTTTTAGGGGCCAACCAGGTCTCTACCCCCTGTGGACAAAAATCACAGGTCAGGTCATCCCAATCCAGCAACCCACCATGCGAGGGGGTGTATATGTACGTACTCGACCCATTCATAAAGCGCCGTTGGCGATAAAGTTAATTTGCTGATTACAAAGTAACCTCTTTGCCATAATTTATGAGACAAGGTGATAAGGGAGGGGAGAGAGAGTGTGTGTGTCCGGCAGAGGGCCCCCTGCAAATGCCCTGAAAATGGCCGAAGATATAGAGACGTTCTTCTCCACATCTAAAGCAACCCTTTGCTGCTAAGCCACACTGGGAGAGAATGGAGGATTGAGTACCATTTAAGAGAATTTAGTAGATTAAAAGCAGTAGATTATTTAAGTTTAAATTAAATTATAAGTTTAAATATAAATAGGTGGTACAAATAAAGGACGAAACTCTACCCCCAATATATATTCGTATATGCCCCAATCTCTACTGTTCTATCACCTACAGTTTGGGTACAAAAAATATTTTTTTATTACTGAAGCTGCGTCGCTGGCCAAGCGACTCCTAGACGGTTAGACAGGGTCCTGCGCCCCTGTTGTCTTTGGCCGCGGGGCGTGTGCAAAGCCAAAGGACAACACGGTGCCACCTAATTACCGCAAAAACGGGTTGTCGTAGATTTCTGTTTAGATTTAAAAAAAACCCGGCCAGTGCACACATGAGTGGACTCGCAAATTAGCAACATTAAACAAAAAAGTAGGAAATACCAAACATTTCAAGAGACGGGTTCAGATTTAAGACACCAATGGGAGGCGATTCTTAGGGCGGGTTTCAATTAGAAAACGTAAGAAAATTGTTTGAAAGGGAAATTGTATATGGGTATAGGAGATACAGATGGATTAACAAGGGTGTATTCAACTAGTTTAAGGTGTGTAAAAGACAGAAGAAGGCCGTCACTTTTTCATTCCGATTTTAAGATCTTTTCTGAATCCTTAGTAAGCTTTGCAGTGTTTTAATAGCATTGTTTCTCTATCTGAATGAACACCAAGAGGTCTAAAAAAATCAATAAAAATTCTTTGATATTCTGTTAATTGTTAAATATAGTGAACTTCTCTAGAGAAGTCTTATAAGCTGTGCTATTATATATAAAATCTAGAGCGTGAATTCAAAAATAAATCCAGAAGTATCTTTCATTTCAAAGACATAGAAATACCACTTGACAGCCTTATAAATTGTACCATTATCTATTTTGTATCTATATTTTTTGGAGGTAAGGGGTATATGGAATCAGTACGATTGGCTATGAAAACTAGTTCTTTTTTTTTAATTTTCTTTTTATTTTTAATTTAATTTAATCTTTTTTAAGCCGGCTTCAACACATTTCTACATTCCAACACTTTCCTTACTCCATTCTCAAGATTCGAAGACAGTTTAAACCTATAACTTCGGTTCAGTTTTTGTGGAGAATGTCCCAACCTCTCCATTTAATTTATTTCGCAGGGAATCCTCGCATTGCGATTTCTTTGATACGTTTTCTGTTTATTTACTTGATATCCCTGGAGTCTGTTGGCTTCACCTGGAACCTGGAACCGGGCCATAGCCCCAGATGGTGCCAACCGTTGCCTTTTGCCCTTTTTTTTTCACTGGTTTTTCTTTCATTTATTCCCTGTTTCTCAAGATAAAAACTCGCCAGAGCAGGGGAAAAATAGCAACAGGAGCAACAACAGCGGCAACTGCCGCTAAACTGTTAAAAAATTCAAGCACAAATATTTGTTTCTTGGTCTGTTTGTTAGCTTGTTTGTAAAACTAATGAAATTTTTGCCATATTCGACCCCGAAGAGAGGGCAAAAAAATCATAAAACTTGACCGCAAAAAAAAATTAAAAAAAAAAAGAGAACACAAAAAAAAATTAACGCCACCTTGGAAGCCCCCCAGAAAAAAGAAAGAGTCGAATATATATGGTGGGCACAAAAAAAGGAAAGAGAGAAAAATACAAGGGCAAAGACCACAACAAAAAACTCGAAATCAAAAGGCAAAAGTGCAAAAGACAAAGGCCAGCGGGCGAGTCGGAACCGTCGGAATCGCGCCAGCCAGATTATTATGTCAAGTCACGTTTATGAGCGTAATTTCGACAAGACACCACCCCCAAGACATCCGGCCCCAGCCGACCCCCCAAACCCCACATCCGGATGGAGCGGAGCGGAGCTTGTTAAGCGGCAAACGCGACATTGCAGCAGTTAAGACACCGCCCGCGGCCAGTCAATAAACCGTTAAAAACTCACTAGAAAAACAGAAAGACGATGCGATATATTTTGGCAGATTTTCGTAAAGATGGCTGGAAATCATAGAGCCGATATGAAAGATGAATATCAGACCTTCAAGTGCGATTAAAAAATATGTTGGCAAAAACAGGGAATACCGAAGAGTCGAAATGGAAGATTGATAAAGATCATCCATCAATAAACGAAATGGAAGATGGAAAATATAGCATTAAAAGTATTTCTAAGGATATTACCTCCTTGTCTAAATATAAAGTCTAAATCGTTATTCTGAATGGCAGATTGTTAATAAGTACATGGTATACGGTGGATCCTCTAGATATAAATTGATAAAAGACCGTTCAATGCTGACTTTGTAATCCTCCAACATGTAGAGGGGCGATAGAAAAATCAAGATAAAACAGAGGTATCGAAAACAATATCATGGCATTTTCCAGTCGGTTGTACCAGAAGGTACGAGTATGTCTTATGATTTCAGCAACCTTTTTGGCATGTATGTGATTATTCATATAAATCAATCCAAATGATGCTTTGAGCAAAGAAGTAAAATAAATACTAAGCTAGTAAAATGTACTCGTATTCCTGTGACTTGGAATGGAGGAGACAGACAGCTACCTCTGGCTGTATGCTGAACAGGATACTCCATTCTTCGTTTTGGATTCCACGTAGTAAAATCTATTGAGCTTAGCGAGATTATTTTTCCAATAGATATTGTACTTCCAGGCTTAAAGGCTAACAGGCTTCCAGTAGTTACAATCCAACACGTTCAACCCAAATACAAATTTTAAATTTTGAAGCACACTTTTTACTTACAAAAAAATACCTAATATTGTGGGGCGATATAACAAATAAGCGTTTGACTTTGGAATCATCTAATTTCCCAATTGGAGTTGATTTTTTATGTAGATTACAATTATTAATATAGGTAGATATAGATTATTTCTAATAAAACTGCTGTATATGTCCGATAAACACCAATTAGGAATAGATATGATAAACTAGTTTAGCTATAAGCTATACAATATAATGGCACTCGGTAATCAGTCGTCAGCGGATAGTAATGGAGTCAACGTGGATCTACGGGTTGCTAGTGTGTTTCCTCTGTAAAAGCTCAGGATTGCCAGATGTTGAAATGGTTATATAAATAAACATGAATAATATCATAATATCATATCAATATTAAATCAAAAATAAACAAATCTACTTTCAGAGTGTAGTAAACGGAACGGCCACTGGTGATGATCAAAGATTGGATTTTCAGAGTAGTTATGGCCACTGCCCTATTAATCCCAGTTCCCATGGTATATACACCATACAGGTAGGGGCCCTAGATCCCTTTGAAGTTTCCTGCGATGCACAAATTGCGGGTCCTGGCTGGATTGTGATCGCTCGTCGAACAAACGGAGATCTTAATTTCTTTCGAGGCTGGGAGGAGTGCAAGAGGGGATTTGGTGACATCGCAGGCGACTTCTTCATAGGATTGGATAAGCTGCATGCCATAACGAAGGCACAGACCCAAGAGCTATACGTACACCTGGAGGACTTCGAGGGGAATACACGATACGCTCAATACGATGAGTTCTTTATCGAAAGTGAAAATGAATTCTATCGAATGTCAAAGTTGGGCGCCTTCACTGGCGATGCAGGGGATTCGATGAGAGACAACCAGAACCAGAACTTTACCACCTACGACAGGGACAACGATCCCTGGGATGAGAAGAACTGTGCAGCGGAGTACATGGGTCCCTGGTGGTACACATATTGCACCAATAGGTATTTATGTCTATCTATTTATGTATATTTTCTTATTTCTAATCTCATTGTTTCAGCAACCCCTTCGGATTATATTTGAATGGGTCCGTGGACGCCATGAAGTGGAGGGGTGTAGTGTGGCACGGTTGGCGTGGAGAGGCCTATTCTTATAAAGTAATGCAGATGATGGTTCGACCAAAGTGCAGCTGCTCTATGAAAAAATAACCTCAAAGTTCTCGGAAGAAAATCGAAGTCTCAAATTGAAAAGCGACCTCTTGCGGAGAGTGGCTTAACTTGGCTCTACTATGTGTCCATCATCTTCGGTGTTCCACGTTTTGTATCCTATCTTAGTGTCCCCGTTCTATGTTTTAGTACTTCGATGTTCTATGTTCTATTAGATGAGTTCTATGTCCGGGTAGTTCTATATTTCATAATATATCTTCTTATATTCTACAAGTTCTATATCGTAAAAGTTCTATGTTCAATGGCCTCCTCAAAGCGCATGTGCCAAAAAAAAGCCTAAACTTTCGCGAAACCTTTGGAGACCATTTTTCAAAATTGGAATAAAAGCTTTTCCTGGGTTTAAACCATCTTTCTATCAGCTTTATGTTAAAAGTTTTACTTGTTATCTACCTAATGGATGAACAATAATGTTAAAATAAAACTGTTGGCCGATATCCAAGCCATTTAAAAGATATATATATATTGTATTGCAATTTATTTTATTATATTATATTACTTAAAGTTTATTATTTATTTATTATTTAAATATATTTTTTTCCACTAATCAATTAAATTGTCACAAAAATGAAAAAGTTACGCATTATAATTACTATTATTATTATTATTATATAATGGAGTCAACGTGGATCTACGGGTTGCTAGTGTTTTTCTTATGCAAAAGCACATGATTAGCAGATGTTTAAGTGGTAAATTACGAGTGTACTCGAAAGATAAATAATAGCAAAAATTGACGAGGGGGAACGTTGTGAGCCGCGGCAAAGGCCACCGCTCTACCTTATACCCGGTACTCAGTGAGTATATAGTACGGATAGACAGACATGGCTATATCGACCCGGCTATTGATGCTGATCGAGAATATATATAGTTTATGGGGTTGAAAACGCTTCCTTCTGGGCGTTACGCACATCCACTTTCACCGCAAATCTAATATACGGATATACTCTTTGAGTATTGGGTTTAAAAATCTACTTTTAGAGTGTTCCAAAACGACACCGAAACTAGTGATGCGCATGCGCTAATAAAGCTTCAAATTGAGTCGAGAATAAGCTAAATGTTTTTGGACTTTCAATAAAAAAAGCATTTCCATGACAATGCAACTTCGATAAGGGAAAAGCTTTACAAGAAACGTTTTACTTGAAATCTTCATACATCGAGAAACCCCCGAGCTAGAAACACGAAATATTCTGATAGGATTGATAGGATTTACAGGATATTGATGGGATTTTCTAATGAAATTCATTCGGGTGTTCACAGCAAGCATCCTTTCTTGTAATCTCATCTCATGAAAGATAATTTTCGAAGTACATTTATTTCTTTTCCATGTGCCTCATCCTCTGCCAATAAAAGCGAGGCACTTTGAGCAGTCCAAAGTAGAGAAACTCGAGGAGACTGATCATGGAGCAGCCGAGACACAGCTGGCAAATGCCTCCAAATGAAACTATAATCCAAAATGTATACCTTTAAAATAAGATGCTGTAGAATCTGATAAGCCCAACATACCCAACAAATCCACCCAGGTGTAGATCAGGTTGGTTTTGTAGATCAACATCGAGGGTTTCTTGAAGAACACATTCAGCCACATGCCATTGATCAGCGTGGCATTGGGCTGCAGCCAGGGCTGCAGGACGCTCTTTCGCAGCTCCGTCACGAGGGTCAGCGACTTGCAGTTGTGCAGACAGTCGCACAGGAGGCCCGCATCCTCTCTATGGACATAGGGATGCTCTCCGGACTGCTCGAAGTTCTGCAGCAGGTGATTGTGGGCCGCCAGGCAGGGTAGATCTATTGCCTGACAGGCGGTGTAATTCGAGGGCGGATAGAACAGATCCAAGGTGCAGTTGCAGTAGCGGAGCAGGTACCTCTGCTGACACTCGGCCAGGCAGTTTTCCTGCATGTACTTCTGGCCCATCAGCGTGTGGAAATGCTCGCTCTCCTGCTCGTGGTCCATCACACATCGGCGGCGGCTAGAGGGCAGGCTCAGGGTGTTCTCATCGAAGTAATGATAGACGGCGCTAACCGCCACATTGGTTCGTGTGTGGGGCACCACTTCGATGGGAACACCAAACCACACCGAAGACTCCACTATGTTCAGCTGTGGAATATACGAAATGAGGATCTATTCTTCTTTCAGACCGGGTTTAACACACAATAAATCCTTTGGACTCCAGATTCCCTGGCGCATGCTGATCGGGATGGAGCAGGAGGCGTACCAGCAATCCCGTACCAATGCCATAGGCTCCATTACGTCGCTGTTCGAGCTCGTTGAACGCCAGGCAGTATCCCAACGGGAGTCGACGAGGCCGGAAAAGACGACAGCAATTCCGAGCTGCCGTATGCCAGCTACAATTGCTGAGAATCTCATCACATCGCCAGGCCATTTCGCTGACAATCTGCGTGAAATTCAGATGATTGAGAGCCAGCAGCGGCTGATTATCCAGGGAATCAAAGACTTTAAATTGATGGAAACTCAAAGCATCGTAGGCAGTCAGTATACGCTCGAACAGGGGCTCCTGGGATGGGGTTATGTTGTAGCGGCGTCGAATCTCCGCCAATCGTGACCAATTCAAGCGATTCTTGTTGCATATTATGATCACTGGAAAGGCAATCTGATGGATGGAGCCATGCGAGTGGGCAATAACCGTTTGAAAGTGCCTGTTGTGATAGCGCTCTCCCAGCAGATAGCTCACATAAATCAGCACAGAACAGGCACAGATCAAGGCCAAGGACCAGAGAACTCTAGAGCGGACAAAACTCTTGGCTCAAACTTTCGCTGAGAGATCTTCCTGCTACTCACCGCATGCGTCGTCGCATGGTTGGTAAAAAAAGCATATATAGACCGTGTATATGCGATCGGGATATATAGCTATCGAGCAACTGCATCCAGTTTGTAGAGGCTTCTGGTTCCCTGCCCCTTGATCCTTCCGTTGCATCCCGACACTCACGCCAAGCCACCACTGGCAGTCGACTCTGGATTTTTCCCACTTTACTGGCGTACATTTCGTACTTCTTGTAGTCCCTGTACCACAGAGTGCAGCCTTTTATAGAACTATTTGGGTGGCCTTTGGATTTTTAGGGTATATTTTGGGGAAAGTTCAAGTGCTGATGGGTTTGCCCATGGCTGCGTTTTACTTTTCCAATGTTTCCTTGCAGAAAAGCTAGGTTATAGGTCCAAAAATAATCGATCTGTCAGTAATCGACACATAAATCGATAGATTTAAAGACGTAGCGTCGGTAAACTCATTTTGATTTTGGATAGATCCGCCCTTTTGTAGCTCTCAGATACGAAAACCGTTTAGTCAGGACTTAGTTCTATATAATCGATTTTAAACACGTTATCGATACAAAATTCGATAATTCGATAATAATAATTTAGTCTTTGTAGTGTATTTAATCATTTATAATTCGATAATTGATACACAATTCCTCAATTTCTTGGTACTCAAATATGAAGATCCTTTATTATCGACATAAAAACAGTTATCGATACTAGAACTACTAAAATCGATAGAGTTTTTATATGTGGAGTAGGTTTATCCATTAAGAATGCGATAGCCAACTATTTGGAAGGTAAGCCCACATATTGTAAGCATTGTGAGGGTATTCAATCCTCGACATCAACGGTCATTAACTTCCTTTCCGGCTGCTCCATTGTGAGTGCCTTCTAATCGTTGTGTGCAAATCATTTGCGATTGATTGCATTCAATTGAATTCATTGCGATGCCAATTAGCTGGACACATGTACTCGTACACCGTTTGGGATTCCGGCTGGGATGCAAATCAGGTCGAATCGAATCTCTTGGGTGATTTGCAATCGATTGGCGTGACCTTTGGGGACAGTCCGACAATGGCAGACTGGAGGGTTAATAGGAGCAAAACACGTCAGCAACGCTTGTCTCGGACTAGGACATGACAAGGCGTTAAACGGCATCTAATTACCAACGACCCGCCATCACGCAAATGGACGAAAAACGGTATAAAAGAGCTATTCGTCATTTTGTTCGAACTTAGTTGATTCAAAACCAACATGACGCAGGTGTGCTTTCCGCCTCCGGAGCCACAGAAATCGCTGACCCGTCGCTATGCCCAACAGATAGGGAAATCCGCCTGGCAATTGGCTTTAAGATTTGGCAAAAGGACAACGATTCATGGCTTGGACAGGCTGCTCGGAGCCCGGTCCAGTAGTTGGGAAAGATTCGTGTGGCTGTTCACTTTTGTGAGCGCTTTTCTGGGCGCCGTCTATGTCTGCCTGATACTCTCGAAGCGCTACAACGAGGGACACTTCCAGACGGTGGTGGAGAGCACCCGATATCCGGTGTATCGCATCCCTTTTCCGGTGATTACCATCTGCAATCGGAATCGACTCAATTGGGATCGTTTGGGCCTCGCCAAGAGCAGGTTCCTGCCGAATGTTACGGATGCTGTCCAGTTGAACCTCTTCGAACGGATTGTTAGCACGTACGATGACGTTCATTTCGGGCACTTTCAGTCCTTCGAGCGACTCCGGAATCAGCCCACGGAGCTCCTAAATCACGTGAACTTCAGTTTGGTGGTGGATTTTATGAGCTGGCGCTGCGATGAGCTCCTGGCCGACTGTCTATGGCGGCATTACGCCTACAATTGCTGCGAGATCTTCTCGAAGCGTCGCAGCAAGAACGGCCTGTGCTGGGCCTTCAACTCCCTGGAGACCATCGAGGGCAGACGCATGCAATTGCTGGATCCCATGTGGCCCTGGCGTACGGGTTCCGCCGGTCCCATGAGCGCCCTGGCCGTTCGTGTGCTCCTGCAGGCGGATAAACACTGGCCGGGCCGGAAAAACGAAAAAGGCATTGAAGTGATGGTCACAGAACCTTTCGTCTGGCACAAGGATCCCTTTTATATACCCGCAAACACGGAGACCACGCTGGAGATTGAACCCATCATTTATTTCTATGACAATGATACGAGGGGAGTGCGTTCCGATCAGCGACAGTGCGTGTTCGATGTGAGTATTGGCTCCAGGCAGTAAATGCTTTAAGTTCTTAACGTTAAACTCTCGGCCAAAAGGACGAGCATACGAGCCAGGATTTCAAGTCGCTGCTAGGCTACGTTTACATGATTGAGAATTGCCAATCGGAGTGCCATCAGGAGTACTTAGTGCGCTACTGCAATTGCACAATGGACCTGCTCTTTCCACCGGGTAAGCACGTTTCGCTCAACCGCAGACAAAAACCTTAAAAACTTCATGCTCTCCTGCCTCGTGCTCGGCGTGTCCAGGCCAATATCGGTCGTGCCGTTCACAGGATTTACTCTGCCTGGCAGAGCACAATGGTTCGTAGACAGCCTGACAGCCACCAGGCTACCCAGCCACTTCTTCTAATCTCAGGGTACTGTACTGTACTGCATCCATCCCATCCTTAGACCAACTTCGGTACTCACATCAGCCCGGGGAGGAGGACTTTGTGCGCAACAATTTCCAGGGCATGGTCTGTAAATGCTTTCGCAATTGTTACTCCCTCAACTACATCGGCGATGTCCGGCCCGCCTTTCTGCCGCCAGATGTCTATGGGAATTCCTCATATGTGGACTTGGATGTGCATTACCGCTTCGAGACCTTAATGGTATATCGCACAAGCCTTGTCTTTGGCTGGGTGGATCTATTGGGTAAACAGAAGAGAAACAGTGGAGATTCCCTCTAAATGTGCCCATTTATTTCAGTTAGTTTCGGCGGCATTGCTGGTCTCTTTTTGGGCTGCTCCTTAATCAGCGGCATGGAATTGGCCTACTTTCTGTGCATCGAAATACCCGCCTATTGCATCCAGGGACTACGTCAACGCTGGCGCTCCCATCGACAGATGGCCACTGCTATCGACTCGACTGCCACGCCCACACTCAATTTCCGCCTCATGCCCAGCCAGCTGATGGAGCAGTATGTAATGCAGCTGAAGACGGAGCAGAGTCAACGGAAAACGTTGAAACAGAAGGCCGGCAATTTGCAGAGTTGGCAGCGCCTGACATTCGCCCATAAGCATGTTATTAGCAAATGAATAATGCTCACGAATAAAATGTGTATTTGTTCAGGAAATCATTGGCAAGTGGCAAGAGTGGCAAATGGCAAGTGGCAAGTGTTGTGGTGGGGCAGAACCAGCTGCCAACAAGTCAACAAACAAATTGTCCTCATTTTTCAGGCTTGCAATTTGCCCAGCGCCAATGGCATGGCATCCCTTCGCCACCATCCATCCATCCATCCATCCCTTCCATTCAACCCACAGAACGACGGACCTCCCCAGAGAGGTGGGGTAACTGTCTGCCTTTGGGTACTGGCTCTCCTGCCTGCTGCCTCCTGCTCTGAGGTCCTGGCACTCCCACCTCCTGCTCTGAGGTCCTGGGTCTCCTGGCCGCACCGTTGACAGCTTCATTGCCAGACGACATTGTTAATCAAAATTGAGGTTAAGTCGTGCTCCCCAAGCGGGTTTCTCCATCAGTCTTCAGTTTATTGAGACATTCCCTTGACTTTTGGGTAGGTTCTCCTCCATCCACAAAGTCGGGTTCATTGCAATTAAACCGAAAGTTTTGTTTGTTGTCGTAGGTCCAGGACCCCTTCGGGAGCTGAAGCCGGGCCGGGCCTTTTCCCCATTTAATCACAGCCGTGCGTATGCGTAATTTTATTTATTTATACGTATTTTCACCGCATTTTCAGCGCATTTTCATCTCGTTGTGTGTCTGTGTGAAAACAGCAGGCAATCATTTATCATTTCAATGGCGCGACGCCATTATTATGATTATTACTGTAGCCAAAGGAGGCGTGGAAATCGCTTGCAGACAGACATACCCCTGATAGGGGTGTAGGTTTTTATAAAGGTAATGTGAAATGGCAGAAATAATTGTATGACTCAACCTTTAAATTCATCTAAAATGGCATTTGGCATTTTGCACAATACGATACACAGCGAGAAAAGTTTTAAACTTGAGAATAAATGCTTAAACGGATATAATGAATAGAAATATTTGTAATCATGAAAAAAGGAAATTTACCATCAACAAAATGACACATTGAAGGCCCTTAATATATATATAAGATATTTATATCTTGTCTTAAGATTGATTAAAACTTGAGTCAAGATTTGATATATTTTAAATTTATTTTGAGAGTATTGATTTGGTAGAATATATATTGGTTCATATTGTTAGGATATATTTTCATTCTCTCTAGAATAAAAACAGGCAAATGTAGAATATATACAAATAAATCAGGGATCGAAAGAGTTATAATTTGTAGAATACAAATTTTAAAATAAAATTTAGTTTGTGATTTTTTGACAATTTTATTTTAAAAAGTGAAAAATAATTTGGATTTTTAATTTTTAATATAAAAAACTAAAAGAAAAGAGTTATAAAATATTTTGATTAAAAAAAATTGTTAAGTCTCATGAAAAAATAGCGTAGCTGTATTTTTGCAAACCTCTAGGTCGCTTTTTATTAATCATATTTAATTTTGTAATATTTTTTTATAATATTTTTAAGCTCATAATTATTTTTTGTGATCCTTTAAAAAAACCAAAAAATATATTTATATCAACAGTGGAATATTTTATAAATATCTTTCACATATTACTGATTTTATTTATGAACAATAGCGTTAAAATCTTACATTCTACACAGATTAAACGTTTTAATCATTCATAATTAATATTAGAGCACTGCAGATCCAAAAATTTGAAAAGAAAGGACTTTAACTTTGATTCTTCATAAAAGTTACTACAAGATTTCAATTTGTATCCTTTTTCTTGATGTTTTCCCTCACTGTACCCATACGTAACAGTCTCTCACTATCGTTAACCCACCAAATATCCAACCAAATTAAATTATATATCCCACAATCGAAGCGAAACCTTTAGAAACTCAAAGTCAGTGTGTGTGTGGGGGCGTGTGTGGTGAGAAGATTACCAAATTACGGGCACACGAAAAGGCAGTCGAGCGTGAGAAGAAATCAAGAATTCCATGGCATTTCGGGAGCAGAGAAAATATGGTATAAAAATATTATCACATTTGATTTATGTCAAGCGGCCAAATTGACTCAATGCCAACACAATGAATGGAACGAACGAACGAACGAGCGAACGAAGGCATTCAGGTGTTAGTTTTTCGAGTTGGTAAAATATTTACGCTGTCAGCGCACAAACCGTCAAATGGTGCTGCATGTGGCAGGAGAAAGACAGTGCAACCAGGAGTTAGGGCAGGGCAGGGCTTTTGGGCCAATAAATGTCACGGCAGACTGACTTTTCTCTTCAGTTTTCGCGGTGCACAAAGTATTTTGTTCCCGACATCGTCTTGACACAGTTTGACAGGGCCCGTGGTGGCGGCAACACATGCAACATTATTATTCACAACTTCTGACAGGAGTCCCGCCCACGAACAGGGACGGGTACTGGCGGTACAGTGTCTCTTCAGGACTCATGCCAAAAAGTTAAGTAATTAAAATATGAAGCATGCAAATTATACGACACATGACATCGTCTCGTGCGCTTTATCTATGCCAAATACTTGTCGTGTTTTCCGCCTAATTGATTTACAGCCATGTCAGAGTCCACCCTCACCCTCACCCACTGCAGTGGCGGCCACTGGCTATTATGGAAATATTGCTTCTGGCCAGCACTTTGGGCCCGGGCCGCCTTAATTGTAAGCACTTGTTAGTTAATTAAAAATGCAAATAAGCTTCAAACTTTTGGGGGGGTGGTGCCCATTCGTGTGGGCTGTCTTTTTGGGGGTTCGCAGGGCCCATGTGCATGTGTGGCTGCATTCATGGTGTAGTTGTTAAGCGACAGCGAAAGGCTTTAGGGCTGCACTTAAGCTTTTTCCTGTAGTCCGGGAGTTATTTGATTTTAGTTAGTCCTCTAACATGGAAAGCTAAGTACCACTCCGAATGAGGGTGTAAATTCATTCCTTTTTTTTTTGCTAGAATAACCAAACTTATTGCTTTTTTGTGGACAAGACTTAAAGAAACTTTTTAATTAACAATGTCATAGAAAACGTAGAGAAAAGCGAAAACATGCAGCAGCACAGTAAATATTTATACCCTGGGGAGAATGCTCGTATTTGAGCATGTAAAATCAATAGCCCTGGCAAATGTTGATTGTCAAGGAGAATAAGGCTAACGAGAACGAGACTCCCAGCAATTGACCCGAGTCTGTCAATCAGTCAGTGGCTGGGAAGGCTAAAAGACTAACAAGCCAAGGGGAATCCCCAGAACTGTGGCACATCTGACCTCTACTTTGGTCCTGTATGCTTGTGGCAGTTGTCCTGCTACTGCTGCTGCTGCTGCTGCTGCTGCTTACCTGACAACATGTCCCAATTATTGTGCTCCACTGAAGCTGAAAATACACACGGAGAGAGCCACATGGATTTAATAAGCCACACGACACCAGGGGCGAGAACTCTCCAGCGAAGACTCATGTTTTCTTCAGACATAATTATGCAGACATTTTTTGGCATAGTTGACAGATAAATACTCTAGGAATTGAAGGCAAAAAGCAGTAGATCAGAAGCTACATTGAATGCTTGGAATAGCACGGAAATTACAGCGAAAAGTTGTGGAAAAATACGCCACGAAAATGTATGCTTCTTTGAGTTGGAGTGCCTAAAAATATTCTGCGGAAAAAACAGTGTTCAATAGGAAGAAATGCCAGAAAATTCCCACACTTAGGATTTGAATTCTTGGTGTAAGCCATTAATCTCTATAAATTTAGTTCGATTTTCTTCTAAAAACTACAGAACGAAAGGAAGATTTTCCAAAAATCTTCAGTATTTCTGGAATCTAGTTCTTAAATATATCGTATAAATATTGTTTTTCAATTTAAAAATAGTCAAACATTTTGTTCCGTATATTTCATGATAGAAGAACACAGTTTTCAGTACCACCTATAGGAAATTTTTTTATTGACAAAGCTTTTAGAAACAGTATCACAAATTTAGTTTAAAATTGAAACAAATTTTTCTAAATATCTTTTACACAAACGCAATATTTTCTTCTGCCCAATCAACTACCGGGAGCCATATGACCCTGCTTTGTGAGGGCATAACAACATATGATTCATGATATGTAAGCTGCGGCTAAATCCACTTTACTCCTCATACATAAATACAGCATAAATACATACATACATACATCATGCTACCCGTGACATCCAGTCACCCATCCATCCATCCATCAAAACGTCTTGTGGCCACAGCTAGGGTGAGGGTTGAAGCCCCATCAAAAGGTAAGATCAAAAGCGAAAAAAAAATACATATAATATTTTAATAGAAAAAAAAGCAACCACCCGCAGCAAGAAGCAACGACGAGAGCTGATTTTTTTATTAAAATATTATTAAAATCCTGGTTGGAGATTCCAGCTTCCGGCCCTGCCCCATGTTGACAATTCGATTGTTACAATATTATTGCATACTTTGTGGGGCAGCGACCACTTCTATTCGTACTTTTCGCTGCTTTATCGGCTTACCCCGCTTTGGGGATTTATTCGAATAAAGTTGCACTTTGATGTCGCACAAAGGCCAGAGAGAGAGAGAGAGAGAGATGGAAAAATTGCAGCCAAAATCTCTGCTTTTGAAATATATTTTCCTTTCTAAATGAAAAATCAAGGACATCTGTTACGAGCCAGCTCTGTCTATGCGTCTCCTGTCTGTCTCGTATCGTCCCTCTCTCTTTCTGTGTGTGTGTGTGTGTGTGTGGGAGGAGTGTGTTTTTCCCAGTGGACGCAAGATTAACTCTTATTTCATGCAGACACACTCTCCGGGTCCAACGAAAGAAGGAAGGTGGAAGAAAACTGTAGGAAAATGGTTAGAGGGAGGACATGCCAAGGAAATTGCAGGCAAAGAGCAGAAAGTTGGCATTGTAATGCCCGGCATTCAACAATAAAATGCAAATGTCGCTTTGAATGTTTCTTATGGAAAATGTATAATACAGGGTGAAGGATTTTGATAGCATTTGGATATCTTAGATTTGGAAGACAAAGGATTGTTGCGAGGGCAAGAAGTGGAGAAAATGTTTCCATGAAAGGGACATTTTTACAGCTATTCAATCGTTAAGAGATTTAATTTGTTTTAAGATCTCAAAATAAATTTTTTTTTTTTTAAATTACCATTTTTTAATAAAGTATTTATTTATAATTTTTTATTTATTATTTAAATATAAATTTTACATTTTTTTTAATTCAATTTTAATTTTTTTATTTCATTTAAAGTTTTTAGTTTAATTTTCATTTTTTTAATTCAATTTAAATTTTGTGGTTTATTTTTAATTTTACTTTTAATAAAATAATTTTGTACATGTACATAGATCATTTCAATTTATTTTTACTTTACGTTTTATTTAATTTCTAATGGAAATACAATAAAAATCCCAGGTGTTAGAAATCGTATTTTCAGTTTATTTAAATGTTTCAAAATCACCCTTTAAATGCAGACAAATTTGTAGAAAAAAAGGATAAAAGCGAAACCCTATACAGGCAATTTCCTGCAACAATTTTTCTCTGCCGGACAACAGCTTAAAGGATTTATCTATAGTTTAGCCAAAGAGCAGCAGCAGCAGCAGAAAGGAAAGCGCACTTGAAGTAGTAAAAATTCAAATTCAAATATGATCTCTTTCGCATAAATCACACCTACGTCAGCGAAAGCTGCAGAAAACTTTTGCCCTTGACATTTTCGCAGTCTAAATGATGATGACGTCGGGAGAGACAGTCGCTGACATTCGTGGAATACCAGAGACAAAACTTTTGGAGAGAGAGAGATAGCTCTTTCTCTCTCTGGCAATGCAACAGCTATTAATTTTGCATTGTTGCTTGGGTGTGGATTTTGTGGCATTTGTGACAGAAGCCATGCCATGCACTCCCTCATTCACCTTTCACTCACTCCCTGTCTCTCTCTCTCTCTCTCTTTGTCGTATCAAATGTCAATGTTTCCTCTGGCTCTGTTGTGTGTATCTCTGTTTGCTCAGTCTAGACATTGTCTAGCTGCCATTATCAACACATTTATATGAAATTTAATCTAATAAAATTGTCAAATATGCACGCACCAGTCTCTGTCTTAAAGCAAAGCCCCCCCCCCCCCCTTCGCCCTGCAGCATTTTATTGACCTTCAAACGGCGGGTAGAGAGCCGCGGCCCGAAAAAGTATGCTATTCTTTTTGCATAATTCATAATACCATATCCTGCAGGCCCCTCCTTTACAGCTCCTGAGAGAGAGAGAACGATCAAAATTTATGAATTTTTATGGCTGCCATGTCTGAGATTTTATGCCACGCCTCCCTCTGTCAACACAACGCCTTCCTTTGTCGCGTTGACAGTTTCTCGCTATTCCTCACCCTCATTCGCTGTTATTTCTTTTTTTTGTATGTGTTGGTTAGCTTCGCACCTTAAGAGCAAAAACCGTAACCAAAACCCCAAAAACCAACGTAGCACGCTTTCAACTTTCAATGTGCTTTGCATTCGTAAATAGTTCGGTGTTGGTTTTTCCTTTCTCTCGATACCCAATAGCCGGAAGGCACAAGAGGTATATTAGGCATTGTTAGATATGCGTGACAGACAGAAAAAGAATGCACAATATTTATTTATAATTACAGTCGGAATAGGATAGAAATTTGAAGAAATTGTTCTGGCAAAAATGATTCTTTCTATTTAAATTTTTGTTCTATTTTCCGTAAATAATTTCGGGCAACTAAAACCTCAAATACGTAAAAATTAGATTATATGTAATTATATGCAAAACTTTAATTTACTTATCCACAAAATATCCTCCAAATCGGATCATAATTATATTCTGAATGCAAAGAAGTTAAAGGAATACCTCCCCTCCCAAGATCTCACTATAACAGTATTATTTCCATATCTAGCTTCACTTTCATACTTCTGAAATCATATTCTGTATAGTTCACAAACATTAAAATAATGAGCATCCCTTAGTCGTATTTAACACCTACCCCTACCGCTACCGTTCTGGTCTAGTCCCCCAAACCGGAAGCCAGCAGAATGAGAGGATGAGGACTTTCGGGGGGTGTGGTAGTAGACGGAGACTGGCACGTTGTGGCGTTGCGAGCGACTGACTGTCACCGGAAAGTTAATTTCGCGTTGTATTTATTATTTATGTGCATTACTTGGGCGCTCTTAGAAGATTTTCACTTAACGTCGCCAGCTGCGGTGTGCGGCATTTCAGTTTTTTTTTTTTTTTTTTCATTTCATTTCATTTCTGGCTTTGAAAATGTGTTGACGTCGGTTTCCGCAGGGAAAGCTTGTGATTTATGCGGGGATTTTCAGGGGCAGATTATACAATAAAAAATATTGAAAATCAGCCAAGAATTTAAGCCAAAAATTCTATATTAAATAACTACTAGAAATTGAAATTGAATAGATTTTCCACAGGCACTCAAGCGAAATCCCTTGTCTTAGTGGAAAATTAATTGACGGTGGTCCCGACCGTCTGTGACTCAAATTTCAATGCAAATTGTACATCTTGGGTCCTTTGTCTAATTGGTTTTGCGCCTAAAATGGGTTAATGATGTCAGCAGGAACCAAAGTGAATCTCTGGTTCGATTGTCTGCTACTTAAAATCGTATTAATTAACACTCATTTGTAAAGTGCCAGAGCTCTCTACCAATCACAGCGCCATCCTTCTACCTTCTGCCTTCTACCGAACCAGTGGAGTTCTTTGTTCTCCGTGGAAAGGGGTGGAAGGAGTTTCGTTTGTAAACGTAATCATTTGGCAAATTTGTGTGCCTGTCTGTCTGTCTGTGGGGCTTGTGGTCGTTTGGGTAGTGATGTATATGGCAGAAGGTGATGGCGGGGACTGGTGGGATGCTTAAATTTGCTTTTAATTAGAGCTCAAGTGGCGGAGCAGAGGCAGCAGGAGCAGTGGGAGCAGCAGCAGTAGATGAAGAAGAACAAGGAACTGCAGCAGAAGGAGCGGCAGCAGCGGCAGCAGCAGCAGCCGGAACACTAGGAGCAGCAGCAGTTGGAGCAAGCCACCACTTGGGGCACAGCATGAGGCTGCCATCTGTCTTTGCGACTTGCGAACAATGCGTCAAAGTGTTGTATGCAAATAAGCAAGTGTGGGGTGGTGGAGAGGGGTGAGGGTATCCCTCTTTCCCACTGGAGCTGCAAAATGGCGGCGGACGCGCTCAACGGACATGTTTGATTACAAGTGCATGTTGTGCATGCATCATGGCAGCAAAAGCCTGCTGGTCGGTCGGTTGGTCGGTCGGCTCTCTGCCACAACATGAGCTGCATATTAAATGCAGGACAGGACATTATGGGGTTCGAGGAGACAGCACAGAATGGTAGAGTGGCCTGCCATACGATTCCTTCCAGCAGCCGGAAATGCAACTAAAGTGACGACTCCAAGTGCGGTCAGAATGTTGCACAAAAGCTGGAACAGTAGGGGGATGGACTTGCATGGACTTGATGAAGGATTGTGTGTGCATATAAAGCGATAGAAGATGGCAGCAAACCCATTGGGGTTATTCTTAGGGTTTGATAAGGTATTTGCATTTATTATTCAAAGTTTTATAAATTTCCCTCTTGAGGGAAAAGCCCGCAGATGTTAGGAGTATAACAGTAGGAAATACTTGTAAATTACTATAAATGATGGTCGGACTAAAAGACTAAATGATTGAACGAATTATTCTCTGATTTAAAGAAGAAAAAAACTGGAATAAAATATAGAACATTTTTATTTAAAATAAATAAATTACTTATACCCCAGAAAATCACACATTATATCCTTTCTTTAAAAAAAAAAGCCCCAAATGTATCAGAAAACGTCGGATCAGGTAAAAATGCTGTCGCATAGTGATATTTGATTATTTTGATTAGTTTAGAGCAGAGATCAGAAATAAGAATTAGGACTTTTAAAACAAAAATCTGAAATTAGTTTTATTTTTAATGTTTTATAATAAAAATGTTTAAAATAAAAATAAAAATATTTTCTAACTAAAGAGAAAACTAAACTAAAAAGAAAACGTTTTTCTGATTTTTATAATGTAACGAAAAGTCGTATTTGGCGGCGTAGAGCCCTTATCGATAGTTGGATGCCATCTCGATCGGCTGACGGACCTTGACCCTCGCAAGAGAAGAAATGAAGAAGAGGAGAACAGATGGATTGCGAGTAAGAAATTTGAAGCGAAAGGTTATAAGCACAAATAAATCAGTGAAAATAAAGAACATCATAAATGTTTTTTATTTTGTGGAACTTTTGTGGTGAACTTTGTCCCGAACCACGTCTTGGCTGCTGCCTATCCCCAACTTTCCGCTCCCCCAACCTGGTAGGAAAACCGCTCGGCCCGCCTAGTAACACGAATTATTGTTACAATAATATAAATCAAAAATTAACTTTTATTTCATGATATTTATTAAAAAAAATTATAACTTTTCGATCCCTGGTTTTAGGATTTTATGACATTAGATTTTGCTAAATTTTCCGCGAAGAGAGAGATAGAATGATAAACAAAACCCAAAATTAGTGTTGGTAGTCGTCTCACTATTTGTGAAAAAATTATGTTCTCCAACACACACAGGAAGCCACCCAGAAAAATCGTTTTTAAAAAATATAGCAATCGATTATCTCTGCCGCAGCGCTGCTCCCAGCTCAACAGGACGCATATATCTTTATCGCTCTCACTGCATGCTTTTCCCATAAGGCTGTCCCTGTTTTCGCAGCTTCAAAGCCCAATGTCATACGGCTATAAATAAGTATTTTTGGAAGCGAGCAATTTCGATATTTTGTTTATTCTGACAGTTGGCAACAAACATGAGATTTTTCATTGTGGAAATTCACAACTACGAAAAATCAAATCAAATCGTTTGGAATCCAAGTATCGGCTAGGATTCTGTACCACAATGTCCAACATTCATAATAATTTGTTAACGGATTTTCGGGCCTGTGAACCGCCCAGCGATTCAGTGTCGGCACTCGAGTTCACTCCGAAAACATCGCCCTTCACTGGCCTGTGCGCTGCCAGTTGGGACCAGACCGTCCGCGTCTGGGAAGTGGATTCTAGCAGCAAAACCGCGAAGCCAAAGAGCATACAGAAGATGTCTGCGCCGCTCCTGGATGCCAGCTGGAATGGTGACGGCAATCGCATCTACGCGAGCGACTGCAACGGCAGTGTGTTGGAATGGAACCTGGATGCCAATCTCGTCTCTCAGCGGGGCTGCCACACAGCGGGTGTGTCTGCCTGCCGCTGGCTAAGGACTCCCAGTGCACCCCTCCTGATGACTGCCTCCTGGGATAAAACGGTCAAGTTCTGGGATACTCGGGCTGCCCAGCCCGTTGGGAGCATCAATCTGCCCGAGCGATGCCTAGCTGCCGATGTGTTGCATCCGCTGCTCGTGGTGGCCTGTGCCGACCAGAAGATCATCTCCTATTCCATGGAGAACGGATTCGCCGAGGTATGCCTCGACGATCTAGCCAAGTCATCCGACCAACCACTGCGGCAGCAGGTCCGAGCGGTTGCCGTGTTCGAGGGAACCATTCGCCCCACTGGATACGTCGCTGTCACCACAAACGGTCTCATGTATGTGAGGAATATCCCACATTTCTCCGGAGCCCTAACGACCCCAAGCTACAAATTAGAGTGCCATCGCACATACAGCTTTGACGGCTCCTCATGTGATATCTATGCGGTGAACGATGTGCGGGTGCATCCCATACACAAAACTGTCGCGACGGTTGGATCGGATAGGAAAGTTAATTTCTGGGATAAGGACAAGGGCAGCAATACCTTCAAGAGTGGCTTAATGGATCAGTCCATCACAAAGTGTGCAATCAGCGGCGATGGGCTGCTATTTGCCTATGCCTTAGGGTACGACTGGTCCAAGGGATACGAGCACTGTGATCTAAACCGGAAGCCGGAGATATTTTTTCATCCCTGCCTGGAAGATATGCGCCCGAAATGATTGCCATCCAAGAACTTTAGACTGATTTAGACAATTGAATCTTCGCTGTTTGCTCAACTGTCAAACACACAAAAATAGCCGATACCTTAATGATTCCCAAAACTACTAACGATTTTGCTTTAAACTAATCAAAATATATTTTTGCTCCAAGAACCGAAGCGACTTTTTCTGATAGATTTGGGTGCCAAAGCCCCAATATTTATTTGTTTTGTTAATTTTTAAAAAATGGCCATTCCATGCACTCGAGCTGCCATTTTTTGTGTTCCCAGGCATATAATCATTTCATTTCATTTTCCATTTTCCATTTCCCCTTACCATGCCAGACTAATTTCATTTAATGCTCTCTCTCACAGCACACACACACGCCCCCATGTCCCTTTACAATGACGATTTCGAAAGACAAGTTAAAATGTTTAAAAAGTGTAATTAAACTGCAATTTCGCACTGACGGAACGACGACAACTCCATGGCGTTGACATTCAGTGAAATGAACTTTTGCCCTGTTGGAAAAAGCAAAGAACGAACGACCTTAAATGAGGCAAAAGTCAGAAGAACGATGGCCACCAGTCTCCCAAGTGAACTTCCATGAAAATAAGGCAAAAAGAGAGAGAGAGAGAGAGAGAGAGAGAGACCAGAGAGAAAGCCAGGCCCTGCCATATGCGCTTGTATTTTCATTAAAATCAAAAGTATAATTAAATTCTTGGACTCTCGACCATTTGAGACCCCACACTGCCACTCTGGAGACGCACATGCTGGGAATTTGTTTGTTATGACAGCAGGAAAACTCCTGTAAATGGAAGTTCCTTTCTTTCTGCTCCTAGACTGGAGTATATGGTGGGTGTGGATCATCCCCCGACCATTAGACAACATGTTTGTTCTGCAGCAAAAAAAAATAAAAGTAATTTGGTTTATTGTGTTGCTGTTGCTGTTGCTGTTGTCGTCTGGTTGTTGGCTTTTAATGAAGTGCAGTGATTAATGTACAAGCCATGGAGGAAAAAATAATATTTTAGAGGCACATACATAAGCTTTAAGGCAAACGTTTCTACTGCTGTTGTTTTTTCTTTATTATTTGGATATGCAAATAGAAAAATTGTATCCAAAGATTCCAGGAATAAACCAAAATAAATATAATAAAAAAATTTAAAAATCTATATTTTAAGCAAAAGCAAATGCCAGCACACAATGCAATGCCACTACAGCAGTCGCTTAACAACACTTGCCTCGATTTATGAGCCCTTAGGCAACACTGAATGGCCAACAACTACTGCATCGTTTTGCACTGTAAATATCATTGTTTAAACTCCACTTATGTTCGAGTTTTTATCGTTTTGTTTTCAAGCTTTATCTTTATATGTGCATATAAATATACCTACATATGTACATATATGAAATGCCAAAACACTTGATAATTTAACGAGGGGAGTTATTAAGCTTTGCTCCGGTTATCGCTAAATGCGCGCTCTGGTTTTCGCAAATCGTAAGATTCTTACGATTTATAACCGGTTGCTACTGAACGGGGAAAAAAATATAAACATACATGCCAATGTTTTAGGTTTATATTTATACAATGGAAATTGATTTTAGTATATCTTAATTTATACATCAATTTCGATATCAATAGATGGCACGGGTTACAGATGCCGTTTCATTTTCTTTTGGCTTCATATAATTCTATTGCCAACACGAAGGCATATTGAACTAAAATATTTCAAGTTCCAAAAGAAAAACCGATTTTTTTACCAAGCAAATATCGAAAAACCACTTTGGTAATCGTAATCGTAAAAATTTGCAATAACCGGAGCATAGCTGATTATAATTTTTGAAAATATAAATACGTTAAGATGAATTGATATCAGAACTTAAATAAAGTACATATAACAAGGCATAAGCTAGGAATACCTAAAAGCTCCACAAATTAATCTAAATATATTTCAGAGAATATTACATACAATAAAGATTAATTCTTAGCTAAACTAAACATCATATAATCCAAATGAAGTTAATGGTAGACTTTGCCAACAGCCTAAAAATATGAGGTAATAAAAATATCTCAAGATATCAAGATAAGAAACATAAATAAAAAGCCAAAATATAAAATATGATGGCACTCGGTAGTCAGTCGTCAGTGAGCTATAATGGAGTCAATGTGGATCTACGGGTTGCTAGTGCTTTTCCTCTACAACAACACAGCATTAGCAGATTTTGAAGTGGTAAAGTATCGGTTGTGTTCAGAAGATGGAAATTAGGAAATAGCAGAGAAAAACCTATTTACAGGTGGATTTTCAGAATCCGTATAGCCACTGTCCTATCCATCCCAATGCCCATGGTATATATACCGTACAGGTAGGGGCCCTAGATCCCTTTCAAGTTTCCTGCGATGCGAAAATCGCGGGTCCGGGCTGGACTGTGATCGCCCGACGAACATACGGAGGTCCTGTGTTCCGTCGAAACTGGGCGGAGTACAAGAGGGGATTCGGGGACATCAAAAGTGCCTTTTTTATAGGATTGGATAAGCTGCATGCCATAACGAAGGCACAGCCCCAAGAGCTTTACGTATATCTCAAAGATGCCCAGGGGAGACAGCGATACGCCCAATACGACGAGTTCCTAATCGAAAGTGAAAATGAGTTATATCGAATGTCCAAGCTGGGCGCCTACACTGGCACTGCGAGTGATTCGATGGCAGGGAACAGGAACATGAGTTTTACTACCTTCGACAGGGACAACGATAAATACCAAAGTGGTAACTGTGCATCGTTTTATAACTCCGGTCCCTGGTGGCACTCGATGTGCAGCGCATGGTACGAATATGTCTGTACATTTTCTATTCGAATGATTGTTTCTAATCTTATCATTTCAGTAACCTTTTCGCTGATATAAATGATGTATTTTGGAACGGCTGGGACGCGAAAAAACCATATAGAGAAGTGCAAATGATGCTTCGTCCAAGGTGCACTTGCTCTACAAGGAATACCTGTGCTTTCGTGTGAAAATCCAAGTTATACCCATAGCATGATGATATTAAAAGCATTTTTACGAAAGAAGTAGTTCAGTCTGTCTATATTCTAAATATATTCCATGGTTCGCTCTGCATTCTACGTGGCTCGTGAAAATCGTTTATCTTTGTATAACAATTGGAGCAGCCCTCGTCCACATGTTTGTCCTTTTCTGCATTCCCGCTCATTTATAGCATTATTTTATTTTTGCTGCAAATGTTAAAAAATAGAAACACTTGAAATTTGTATGTTTGCCAAATGTGGCACGTCACCAGCATCCATCCGCTCCACATTTAGTGCAGAGTGTGCACCATGATGCAGGAATGTCCTGGGTGCAATGGCCACCCATCGCAGGGTCCGGTTTATCCGCATGTCCTGCAGCCAATTGCTGTGGTAACTGTCCATTGGACATTGGCTTATCTCTGGCCAGAACCCGAACCCGAACCCCAACCGTCAGCCCAAAGATTTATATACTGTTGCCAAGCGGAACTATTAGAAATAACTTGCTATCCGTACATAGGAGACATGGTCGCAAAGGACACATGGCTGAAAAGGATGAACCGTCCATTGAGGGGGGAAACAAAAGGATAAAAGTTTTACATATATATATATGCTCCCACAATAAATGTCTTTCAATTTGAATCGAAAATTTATTGCCAAACACAAGCCACAAAATGTTTCATTTAATTTGCATTTCCTCAACTGAATTTTCTTACTACTTTTGAGATTTCATTTAAAGAAGAGATTTCCCGTTCGGTCGAGGGCAATTATGGTTACTGCCAGCAAATCGCACTGGGCAAATAAATCAGCTTTATTAGGGAGTCCTAGTACCAGTATATATGGGGCAGGCCAGGTAGACCGCCATATTTACAGCTGAGCAAAGTATTTCATTTGACTTATTGTTGACAAGCTTTTAAATAAATTGAATTTACCGACAGCCCAGGCAACAGGATCCGACCATCAGCGACCTGCTTCGCTCTCACTTGGCAAACATTTGCAAAAAGATTTACGAGCCGGTCCGTCCGCACTCTCTTCCGCACCTTCTGACCCGTGGAACCCTGCTCCACCTGCTCCCACCTGCTCCCACCTGCCCCCACCACTCGTAATGCCAACAAACTGCAAATTGCTACAAAATCACTTGACTGTACACTTTTATAGCATCTTTTTCGCCATGCAAAGGAAAACAAAGCCACAAACGATTTCACCGGGAATGCGCAGGGAGAGGTTTCAAGAAACGCAAGTGAAGGAAATGTTCTGGAAAGCGATTTCACTTCTCTTTAAGCGGCTGCGCTCTCATTGAAGATGTACAGTGAACTTGGATGTAACAAAATTACTCATCAAAGGCAATCATTTCATTCTCATTCTCATCTGTAGGGAGAAAATGTAGGAAATTCCTGCTTTCTGGGATGTATTTTCTCCATTCTTTTCATTAAAGCTTAATTTTAAACCGGATTTTGTCATTTAAATCAGTTATAGGTATACATATATACAACCTTCTTTTATTTTCCTAAATTAATGCTGCTGCAAAGACAGAGGCCCAAAAATAAAGGAATAAATAGTAAGAAATATTAAAAAAAAAAAAATGTTTAACTGGTTGCTTTGGAATACGTTTTACAAAGTGCTATTTACAAAATATTTATTATATATTTTGTATTTAAGTTTACGGAATGCCAACAAATATAATCAAAATCCCAATGAAATCTACCTATTCCCTCCTTAAGGTTAATCCCTTATAAAATAGATAGATGATGATTTCCAGAACACCTTTAACAAATGGAAATTATGAAAAGGATACCTTTCATGCGCCTCGACTCGACTCCGCTCTGGGGCAACACGAAGCCAGCAATACAATTGTCAGCCACAGTGCCCCATTGTCAGTCAGGCTGGACATTTTGTTGTTGCTTTTAATGTTGCTATTGTTGGTAATGCTGTTGCTCCTGTTGCTGTTGTTTTGGTTGTTGGTGGCCGTTAAGAGAGCTCTTCCATTGCGTTTTATGGCATTGCGAAAGCGTTTGGGGTTTTAACCCCATCTGTCCATCTGTCCTTTGGCCTTTTTTCCTGTGCTTGGCTTTACGGCTATTTTGCATTAAATTGCAAATTGCGAAAAAAAAAAACTGCTAGAGGTAAAGCGCTAACACCAACACCACCGGATAGTCCATTGTGTATTGTTATGCTGGCATTTTAATTGAAGTTTTTCCTCCTCCGCTCAAACAACACGCAGCAGTCGGATCATCTGCAGACCCCATCTGTGCTTTGTGTGTATCGGTGTGTGTCTCTGTGTGTGTTTCAGAACATTAAAGTGTTAAATGTCTGTTTGTTTTACCCATGTCGTGTCGTGCATATCAAATGAATGAATCAGCTTCTCATTTTGGGGTCACATTGCCCGACTGTTACGCCAGGAATATGACACCTGAGAGCTTCACCCCCCCAGCCCCCCAGCCCCCCAAAAGAGAGACAGAAAGAGAGAGCCGTGTCCTGTCCTGGGGAGTGGCATCGTGTAGTGTCCAGAGCTGTTTGGCCAAACAGATGTCTGAAATAGTTGTGGCTGGGGCTTAATTGGTAAAAGGAAGTTCCGAACATGGAATACTAACTAGCGGCATGGCGCCCGGAGGGGATGCCTCAGTGGGATTATTACGCATAAATGGAATGGATTGTAGGGCTCATATCATACGAGCGGAAACAATTTTTCTACCGCTCTGATAAGCTCTGACAAATGGAATCCTTTTGAGACTCTGAAACAACCTGCGCTGGTAGTGGTACCGTTAAAAAATACCCTCTGTGTGGAAAGAAACATATGTGGTTCCATATGCTGGAGTTCTATGATTCGATAGAAAAATATCATCGGGGGATTGGAAACTATGAGTCGGTTCTATGACGTTGATTCGATATACAAATATGGGAAAAGGTATCATTCGAATGGAATACAAATTATATGGAGTATTCACCCAAAAAATATAGAACAAATACTTAAAATACCAAAAATACTAAAAACAATTTAATACTACAAATTTAATAAAAAAAATTTGTATCAAAAATAAATTTAAAAGACATTTTAAAAAACATATTTAAAATTCTATACAAAAAAAATAAAAATAAAAAATGTTATTGAATTTACAAAATTCTATGCAGAATAACTTAAATATAATATAAAAAAACTATACAGAATACATTAAATATAATAAAAAAAAAAAAAAATGTTATACAATATTAAATAGGGACCATAATTATTATGAATTATATTATAAAAATTACATGAAAATGATTATATTTAAATTATTTAATAAATACTATGAAAAGAAATACAATAAAACTACTTAGACAAATATTAAAAAAATGTACTTAATGATATACTAAAAATTTACTAAAATAATACCACGAAAAATATAACAAAGAAACTTAAATAAGCTAAAACGAGGGGGAACGTTATGAGCCGCGTCTGCACCGCGGCTCTACTTTATACCCGGTACTCAGTCAGTATACATGTATGTGAGCTTGTTGTAATTTATTACATGTTCGCAAAAGGAAAAATTAAATTTTAGCCAAAAAAAAACAATTTAAGTCGAACCTTTTCGGAGATTTTGATCTATTAGATGTTTCCATATTGGTTAACATAAATTTTTTACATCTGCCATTTCTACATGTTTTTATCTACTTCCTACATATACATACACGGCTGTGTGCGAGAGAGAGAGGGAATCAGTCTGCGCTTGGAAGGCCACTGAAATTTCATTTGTTCCTTCTGACTATATTTATGATCCGATCTGATCCAAATTCAATACTCTGATAGATATAGTAATTTTCTATGATTCTGCGTTTTTGGTTTTCCCGTATCTTCAAAATTGTAGATTTTCATCTTTTGTGGGGGCGGAAGGGGGCGTGGCCAAATTTTAAAACAAACTCGTCTCGGTTTGATATCACAGGAGCTTGGATAGAGAGTTTGGTGGTTCTAGCTTTTATAGTCTCTGAGAACTAGGCGTCAAAAAATTCGATCAGGCATAGCGCCTACCCCTGTGTGTGAGAGAGAGCGAGAGGGAACGATGCATTTCGAAATTGTTTTCTTCATTGTGGCTATATTTATGAGTCGATCTGATCCAGATTCAACACTCTGATAGATATTGTCATTCTCTACGATTCTGCGTTTTTAGTTTTCTCGTATCTTTAAAATTGTGCATGCCACAGATTTTCGTCCTTGGAGTGGGCGGAAGGGGGCGGGGCGAAATTTTGAAATACACTTGTAACAGTGCGATAGGACAGGAGTCTGGATACAAAATAGTGTTCCTCTAGCTTTTATGGTCTTTGAGCTATAGGCGCTAATGAAGACGGACGGACGGACAGACGGACAGACGGACGGACGGACAGACGGACAGACGGACAGACGGACGGACAGACAGACATAGCTATATCGACTCGGCTATTGATGCTGATCAAGAATATATATACTTTATGGGGTCGGAAACGCTTCCTTCTGGGTGTTACACACATTAATTTTTTGCACAAATCTAATATACCCCTTTACTCTTCGAGTACCGGGTATAAAAAATGTTACCAAATAGATACTATATTAACTAGAAAAAATAGCAAAATACTTTTAAAATACCGTAGGAATTTTCCAAATATCTGTGTAAATCAGCTGCTTGTGTTCAATTTTTTTAAATTTTTTACTTTTTCTAGTCACACAATTACGATAATTGTAAATACGCTTTATTTCCGTTTTCATTCAAAAATAAAGAGATGTCTTTCGAACCATTCGATCCTCTTGAATTTCCACCCATCAAAATCGCCTTAACTTTAATATTTCAAGCTTTAGTTGTAAAACCAACAGCTTACGGACACTTTCAGGTGCCTCGAGTTGCACACTTCATAAATAAACAATTAGGACTCCGACTCCAACGAGGACTCCGACGAGGACTCCCCTAGATGTGGCTGACATTTGTGTAGGTTCACAAGGAATAACTATTAGGTCCGACTGCTCGTAGCCCAACGACCATTAACCTTTTCCCTCTTTCCCTCTTTCCCTTTTTCTTGCATTGCTAATCGCACTAGTCCTGCGATGGGCCTCTGGCATTGCCCTTGTCCAACTGTCGCCCACATAATCAGCGTTTAATAACCACTAAGGGCCGTTGTATTTGTCTGGGCTTAAAGGTCTGGGCTTTGCCCCTTTTGCTCCCTTTTCCTTTACCCGGTTAAACATATCAAAACAGTTTCCGCTTCCGGCTATATGCTCTTTCCAATTTCGACTACCGAAAACTTCTCTCGTTTCTTGCGAAAATAAAGCGAAAACTTACGCATTATTGTTGTTCCCCGTGTTTTGGCCTTAATGCTGGATTGGAACTGGAACTGGAACCGGGATTGAGATTGGGTTTGGGTTTGGGCTTGGGGCCTCGTTTGTCTGCAAAGTTTTCGGGGTTCTGCAAATATCATTGCGTACCTTGCGGCGCCTGTCAGCTTAATCAAATATGCAATGCACCGCACTATGGTCCCAACGACCTGTTTTGTTGGCCAAAATTAATAACTCGCGAACGAAACAAGATTTTTTTATTCCGTTTTTTGTATTGGATAGATATAATCAATACGAAGTGGATTTACAAAAAAAAAAATGGGTGTGGCACCGCCTTTTTTAAATTAAGGCAAAAAAAATTAAATATTTTTTTTCCGCTATGGCCCAAACCGACTTTTTCTGATAGATTTTGAAATTTAAATTTTTTTGATGAATTATGGTTTTTTTTTCAAAGTGTAGTTTTTTTTATAGAATTTTTTAAAGTCTGGCATTATTTTGCATGTTTTTTCAGTGGTAGTGCTTCTTTTTTTCACATTACCCAAGCATCTCATGTCTGGTTGTATTAAAATGCGCAATTCTGAAAAGCTGATAAGTGCAGCTATCAATCGGACCCAAAAACTTTGCAGTTGCTGCTTACCGTCTGGAAGCTATTAAGTTTTCAAATTCAAATGATTGAATTTGAGGTTATGATCTTTTAAGTCAAATTTCAAGAATTGTGGCAAAATGTGGCATTTTTTACTATATACATTTTAAAAAGGATCTATTAATCTACGACACACAATAGGTTTCAAGGTGGGACTAGGTGGGACTCACTTTGTAAGCCTATTTTAAAATTAGTTTTTAGAACAACTTGGTTAATTTTTAACCACTAACTTTAACGTACAATTACGAAAACATCACAACTACTAGATACAGTTCACATTACAAAACACGTAGTTCAAACCTGTCTGATTAAAATTCATTACAAAAATTTGATCAGTTAGTGGGTTTTTTTCAATTTATCAATGATTTTAAATTGCTATTAAATATGCACTTTTTCCCTGCACGAGATTATCGATAACAAAATCTGTGTTGCACAACAGATTTCGCGAATGTGGCGCCATCTATCGAAATTTCTGGTACGCAACTTTGATGGTAACTCTTTTTCCAATGCAGAGTGACCAAAATAACGTTATTTCATTAACTTTGAAAAAATGGGTTTTGGCCAACAAAACCGGTCGTTGGGACCATAGTGCACCGGTCGGGCTATGCTCTTGTGGCATGAGTCCTGGCAATGGCAATAAGTGCCATGGGAGCCACCGAACGGAGGAGGACCTTCGCTGCCTCGGTATCCTCGCGGCAGTGCGCACACTTCAAATGTCAGTTAATAAATTGCAAAACGTTTTTCTGCGAATCGACAAACCAACTGCACTTAATGTCACCGCCATACACTCACTCACATCCGTACTCTATCCGTACTCGTACTCGTACTCCCCATCGAGACAATGAAGTTGCCCCTGTTGACATGGAGCGCCGTGACGACGACAACGACAAGGACAAGGACTTGGATGGCGAGGTGCCTTTCCTCTCCTGCAAACTCGATGCGTCGCTTCAGACATTTACAAATAAACAGCGCTAAATTATAGGTGCCTTGTGGGCGAATAACAGGGATAGCTGTGCGCCGTTCCCTAACCCACGAGTATCCCTATATTCCACTTTGCCCTTGTAAATAATATGGCAGAGGGAACACCTGCGAACGTCGGCCGTCCTCCTCGTCGTTGCAGTCGCTGTCTAACTTTTAACTACAACAATTACAGGAACAACAGCCAGAGGAGCAGCTACCGACTTGGTTACCAATTACAGGAGGCACCGCTGGCACGACGGGGCCACCGAAGATTGTAGACTCTTTTTTGGCAATTTGCGGGAATTTTTTATGGGAGATTCTGTTGGGTGTCGGGTATGGGATATTATATAGAATCGTCTAAGGTTTATTCGAGTTGAGATTCGTATGATATATTCTTCTGAGATACAAAGTAAAATACATGTCTTTTGCTCTCTGATCGATTTACTTAATTTTTAATCTAATTTTGGATTTATTTTTTAAATGAATGCTCCAATTGTATCCGTTTTGTCGGATGTTATTATTTTGTTTAAATCTAAATTTTTAATTTTTAATTGTTTCCTAAATTATTGATAGCAATAATGCAGAAATTTGATTCGAAAGTGATTTTTCTTTAGACCAAAATTTGAGATCATATATTTTAGTCCCATTTTCTAAGATTCATTACCTTTCTGTACTCATTATTCAATTAACTATTAATCGTAGCACAATTGATCGACAACAAACACGATTACAAATCAATAATTCCCATTTTTATGCAACAAGAAACCTGTGCAACAAAACTTTGCACGTTGCATGCAACGAAACACAGAGAAAAGTTCAAGTTGACGCTGAATTGCACTTTGGCGAAACGAAACGAAACGAAACGTGGGGCACAAAAGTTTTGCCTCAAGATGCCACCACACACACACACACACACACACACACACACACACACACACACACCCACTCAGCGGCTCTTTCTCTCTTGCTATCATTTCGCCATTGTTAGGCTGAACATTGTCGCCATTTTTATTGATGATACACACAAGAAGACTCCCGTTAGCTGCTTTCAAATACAACAACTAACGGTAATTACAATACTTTGTCGCCAGCGAACGGAGCGAACGGAGGAAAATAAAACTCCCAAAGAAAAATGGCAAACTTTTTCAATTAAATTGATTCTGCCTCCGGGCTGGGCTGGGCTGGCTTTCCACCTGCAATCAATGCTATAAAAATTGTTTCTCAAATGCGTTGACAATTAATTGCATTTTTCTTCCGTGTCTCACATTTAATGAGAGTACACGCAACGATGCATGTGTATCCGTGTATCTTCCCCCCCCCCCCTTCTGGCGAGTAACTGAAACGTGTTAAAAGTTTATTTCCAAGTTTATCTTTTTGCCTGTCACGTTGCGAGAGAAAAAAAAACTTTAAACAGAAATTATCTCTTTGTGTTCGGGGGCGCTTGCTGATGTTTCCTTTTGGATCAGGTCAGTTTTTTCGTTGCAAAATCTTGCTATAAATTTCGAAAAAAACTTTCGAGACTGCGAAAAGGTGGAGGAAATAATGGAAATACAGGAGTTCTTTTGGGGCGAAAAACAGTGACAATGCGGGTGTTATTTTGGGGTAGAAAACCCCAATGACAAGGCGGGTATTCTTTAAAGTTGTAAGAAATTCTGATTGATCATGCAATCTTTTGAGGGATGTTTTTTTTCTTCGCTAGCCCCAATAAACCTCCTCTTTATTTTAATTTTCAATTACCACAAGCCCTACATTTATTTTAGTGAGGGATATAGGATTATTTTTCCATTTAGAAACTCTACATCCTCGAGGACATCTTTTCAGCAGATTTATTTGAATTCTATGAAGATTTAATCAACATGGATCGTTATTAGAGTGAAAAGAATTTTCAGAAAACTTTCCTTAAATATAAAATATTAGTTTTTCTTTCCCTTGAAAGACATTCAAAATTCACTTCAAATAATAATATAATTCTTTAAAATGTTATACCGCAACTAGCATTTTCCTTATACTTCCAACAAAAGAAAACCCTAAATTAAAAGTGGAACCCAATTTTCCAATCTCTCAAATCCCAGAAAAGTTCTTCTAAAAGCAAGGACATAGCCATCTTCCACGCTGCAGTCTTGGCTCTCTTTTCCATCAAGATTGAATCAACTTTGGTTGCACATCAGAGTACAAAAACTTATCATTCAGTTCTCCATCTCAATTGTGGGTGGACATTTGCTTGTTTTTTGGACAAGTTGCAGCAGCAGCTTCCTAGGCCTGGGAGTGGGAGTGGGCCTGGTCCTTTGCCTCCTTTTGTTGTGCGTCCATCGTCCCATTGGCTGGCAGTGGGAGGACGTTCCATGTCACATTGCCAGTCGCATGCGTCTGGCTTGAAATCCGTGATTTAATGGCGTGGAAAATTAGAAAACGTTTGGCTCCTGCTGCTGCTGCGCTTTTGCCTTAGACTGGTCATGGCCCTTTGCTCTATGCCTGCCCCTAGTCCTTAGTCCTTAGTCCTTCGTCCTATCCCTGTCTCTGACTTGACTTATCCGTCTGGCAGCTGTCCGGAGTTGACTACTGGCCCCAATTTTTATATTCTTGGCCGTGGGGGAGACAATTGCAGCGACTGTTGAACGCCTGCCAAATGGCTGCCCTCAGGTGCTCGAAAATTGCATCTAATGAGTGCCATAAATTAAAGCCCAACTTTCCTGCAGCTGTGGCTCTCGCTGTCTCGACCGGGTGGGGTGACTGGGGTTGCCATTTCCATGGCAACTTTATTCCAATGGAGCCATCGTATCCGTATCCGTATCCCTCTGAACCTTTTCCCCCCGTCTTTCGTGTGCATTTTTAATGAAGTTTGGCGCGTTGCGGGTTGCTTGTTGCTCATATAGCTGCCGCTGATGCTGCCACGCCCACATCTTTAGCGGTTAAAATTTGCGAAAAGGCTCAAGTTCCTACGGTTTATGCCACAACACACAAGAAAACGAAGAAGTCCCTATGGAAAGGGAGATAATAGCGACTAGGGAATGCCCTCTAATGTACGGAGATAGATTATGAATATCTAGAAAATGATATAGTGGAAATATGCTATAAACAATGGAAAAGAAATGAAAATAAGAATAATATATTTGCGACTTTTTTAGCAGTAATTAATGTCCGATCCTAAAAATTTTTGGTAAATTGGTAGATAATAGTATCATAAGTAATTCCAGAAAATATGGTATCTTTATTGCAAATAGAAACACCACAAGCTTTTCCACATGGAAGTAAATACTATCCGATTATAATGATTTTTTGCAAATAGGTGAAAGATAGAATCGTGAGTAATTCTACCAAATATAATCGCTATATCTTTAAGCTTACAACTACCACTACACTTTCTCTATTCTTGGTTGTTCTTGACAGGAAAAGACTCATTTGTTGATTAAGCCTGTACTTCAAACAAATTTGAATGAATACCTTATGGATTTAATAGAGCATACCTTTCTCCATTGCCCATCCAACATACCCTCTATCCCCTACGACGACCAGGATATACTCGCATCTAGCGGAAGGAAGCCTTTCTTTCAGCTGAGACTTGCACTAATAAATGTGTCTGCCTTGAAGTCTACAAAGCGGTTTTAATTAGTTGTGTTAGCTTTCTACAAAGGGGGAAAAGGAGGGAGAGAAAGCCACAGATAGAGACCTCTTCATGCCGCTCTCTGGCTGCTCCTTTTGTGTGTAACAAGTTGAGTGTTAATTTTATTGAAACTTTTGTCGGTTTTTGGGCTTTGTGTGAGAAATGTTTTCCAAATTAAATGAGCTTCAGGTTTGCCGCCTGGATGGCTTAAGTACATTTTCGAGAACATATTCCTTCGAAAGGAGTCACCCCCTCTCTACTTGTACCGAAAGGTGAGCAGGCATCCTGCCAAAAGATTGCCTGGGAGATTAATCCATCGCTTAAAAGCCAAATTTCATGGCCTGCCTGAATGGGCCAATGTTAATTTATCAAAAAAAAAACTTTGCATATGGCTGCATCATTTTATGGGAGTTCAACTTTTTTGTTGGCAATTTTCCAGCTCAACGCGTGGAAAGTCAATAAAGTCAAAGAGGAACTCATTCAAAAAAATAAATGAAAAAAAGATGAACAACCAATTTGCAGAGATTTTTAAAGTCAACTTGGTTTTAGTGATCTATGAGATTGCAGTTTTAAATTTATTTCTAACCAAAAATACTAGCATTTTATTTAAAAAGAAATCTGGAACTAAAATTATAAAAAACTAAAAAAAAAAAAAATATATCTATAAAATAAAAACAAAAAAAATATTTAAAAAATTATAAAAAAATTAAAAATTCAAAACATAAAAATTAAAAAAAAAAAAATCAAAAATTATTTATAGGAACTATAAAAATATACAAAATATATGAAAAAAAGATAAAACCGACAATAATAAAATAAACCGACAAAACCAAATAAAAAAACCATAAATGCATTTCAAGGAAATCTAATAAAAGAAATCCAAATAAAAAATGCATTACAAAATTAAAAAAAAATTCAATTATATACACGGACATATATATCACATGCATATTAATTTAAAAGTGTAGTGCTAGGAAGCATTAATAAATAATAATACAATCAAATCTGTATATTTCAAAGATTAAAAATGTAGTTAAATATTAAATAGATATTCTAGAAATGAGCCAAAAACACTTTGCTTTAAATTGAAGTTGTTTTTGGCCACAGTTTTAGCTTTAGTTAACAACGTATCAACATGACATGTGGGTTTACTCGTGGAAAATGAACTAAATTTTCACCCTGAGCTGCTTAGGAAATGCATCTCATGCGCAGATCCCTGTGGGATGCCACTGTGCGTGCACAGCACATGTGTAAAATATGTCAGCAGCATAAGCATTTGTTGTATGCCAAAAATGGCTCAAAAACGAACAGGTGGCAGGTGCAAGAGCCTCTGGAAGGAAGGAAGGAAAGCTAAACCCAAGGATGTCAGTAGAAGTCAAAACCATAAGTCAAACCGCAGCACACGACTAAAGGACTGAAGGAAGGACTGCTGTTGTTGACGTGTCTGTGTGTGTGTGTTGTAACTATGGTTTCTGTGGCTTTTCCCCTGCCACACAGCAGCACACCATTTCAATTTCAGTGCAACTTAAAGCCGCCAAAAAAGTACAAGAGACATTTCTCTTTCTTTTGGTAGGCCCCCAAAAACTGTCACTCAATTTATGCAAAAACATGGGGGCAGCAGCCAAATGCTTGGCTGCCCTTTGATCTTTTGCAGTAAATCAAATGAGGTCGGAATCAAGGAGGGTCCCTCCCTGGATCAGCCGATGAGAGAGGGAGTGGTAGTCCTAGGCGTAAATGTCTTCTGGTTTTTTGCTCTAGCTTTGCTTTTTTTTGATTACTTTCTTTGTTAAATGTGTTCCTTCTTTAAGTTTACTTTTGCCTTTACAAGTATTTGGTTTTTTATGGAGAGGCCTTCCCTGGGTCCAAGTGTGTGGGGGCAAAATCAACAGCTTTACATTTCCAATTGCACTCGTTCTACCGGAAACGGAAATGGCAAGCAGCAGACGGAAGTGTCTTTCTCTCTCTCTGTTTGTTCGTTTGTTTGTGTGGCTGTTCCTCTGTGTGTATGTGTATGTGTATGTGTTCCTCCCACTCACAATTCAATTTAAATGCGGCACTGAGTAGAGCGTTTAAAGCAATCATGTCCTAACAGGATTTGCAGGACTGCCACAGCCTTTGGTTAATTATTCCAGAGCGGGTGCCACGCCCCCAAAGCTCACACCTAATTAGTGACGAGAGCACATCGTCCTCGTCCTCGTCCTCGTTGTCGAGTTGCCAAAATCTACATCACAGATACGCCAGATATTTGCAAAATTTACGACTTCTCATCACCGACTCGACTCGACTCGACTCGAAACGGGGGGAACTTAATCCAGAAACCACCCTCGCCCAGAGGCGTGGTCTGCAGAGAGAGATAGAGGAATGCTTAAGGGTGCCACACTATTAATCATTGCCCCGAGATTTGCTAGTCTTTGATTAGATTAGCCTTTTTTTATTATTCAATTTTTCAATTTACTTTTTCTTTTTATTTTCAATTTTGTTTGGAAACTTTATGAAAAGCGAAGGGTTTGGTATCCCAAAACCAACCATTGATTTAGGGTATCCTTATTTCTAAGCTAATTCCAAACCGAATCTGATGGCAATGCAGAATTCTTAGGGGTACTTTGGGAATTGTATAATTTGTAAAAAAAAAACTAAAATTTATTTTTATTATTAAAATTTTAATAAATTATTTTCAATTATTCTAAAAATGAACAAAAAAAATACTGTAATTTCAATTTATTTTACAAAATGTATTTATTAAAAAAAATTTAAATAAAAGTGTACCCTTTCCCAGGAAATACGCCTAAGTCACGCCTGCTTTGAATTTTGATCCCTAGATCACATGGATCTTAGATCATTCCTCCTGTTCTCTTTTCCCAATCAAATCTACCTTGTCCATTAATTTTTCCGTTTGCTTCCAATGCTACCCTTGTTAAAGGCTTAAGATTCAGTGAGTAACCCCCTTTTATAACTTCTATTCTTTCTGCTGCCTCTGTCCAACGGGTCGACCCCACCTAATCAAAAATGCATATGGCCATGTTTACCAAATGAATGCCTCCAGGAAATCAACGGTAATGTGAGCTTTTTAATGACGGCACACGCGCCCCCACCCACCCACAGGGCAAGCCCACTTTTGAGCAGTAGCAGCAGTGGAAAATGTCCAAGCCCCTTGGGGGCACACTGGGGGTACACGGAACAGTGCCCTGATTTATGACACCTTGAAATGCAAACGGTAAATCGCATGTTAATTACATTTCAGTCGGAAACTACACGCCATGCCGGGGGCTAGATGGCAGATGCAACAATAGGCAAAGAACTTGCCACCGATAGAATGCTTCAACAAAATGCACTGGGGAAAAGCACGGTTCTTGAGATATGGGGAAAGATATCATGGCAATCGAAAGGAATCTGTGAGAGATAGAGTAGGCAAATTCCTTTATAAAAAATATGTTAAAACAATGTGAATTTCATCTCAATTTAATTAAGGGATTGATGGAACTTCAATTAATTAGTGAAATAAAAACAGTATTTATTTTCTATATTTTTCTAGAATCTTTCACTGTCCACTCTTCAGTATCATTCCATTGGCATTATATCACCGATGTCTGAGAGAAAAGGCTTCACAAATAATAAAATATTAAAGTATCTTGAGCTGAGAATATAGTACCTGTTTAAATAGGAATTTACAAGAATATAATTTCTGTGCAAGGAGGATTTAGTTTGGAATAAATCATAATAAAACGGTGATAGTTGTCATCGAATTTCCAGATTTTTTTATTCTATTCAAAGATTAATGTCAAAGTCATAGTCAAATTTAAATAATGCCAAATCAAGCTTCAGTAGGAAACTATCAGAATGGTACGACGCTTCGTATCGTACTGAATTGATTCCTTGCTCAATTTGTATCTTTCTTTTTTTTCTAAAATCTCTTTGCAACTAATTTTACTCCTATTTGAACACAAATTCTTCAAGACTGTTTTAAATCATTCAAAAACTACCTTCTACCTCTGATTTTTGCCCTCAGTGCATAGAGAGCTCCCATATACTAGAACACCTCTTGTCAGAACCGTTTTTTTCCGCCGTGAAGAAATTAGAAACTAACGAAGGTGGCGGCTGGCACGTTGCCACGCTGCCACACTGCCACTTCCTGGTCGCCAGGCCGCAGCAACCACATGCAATATATACGCGCAACACGACCTGAAATGCAACACCCTCATATCCATGCAACAGCAGCAGCAGCAGCAGCAGCCACGGGGCAATCAACTGGTGTTTCAGTTTCCATTTAGAGACACACACACACCCCCCTTGGCAGGCAGGCACCTGGCGACGCCAGCAGCAGCAGCCGCAGCGGCAGCGTCTGCGACTTGAATGCGGAGCAAGGAAATCCATTCACCCCCAAAGACTTGCCGCCTGCCCAAAATAACCCAAAACAAAAGGAATTCTCTCTCGTTCACTCTCCCGTGCGAGAGAGAATTGTCCTGGAAGTAAGGGGAAATCCTGATTCGGGGATATTTCATGGCCCTCCGTGGTTTATTTCCCCAGCAAAGGCTTTCCGAGGGTAGTTTTTACCCCTCTGTCTCATCAGATTTCACTTTATCTGTTGGGCTATACCTTTGGCTTAATTGCCGGATGACATTTATTGGCATCCAGCGTGTCATTCAGTCGCATCGCATCAGTGTCCACCGACTCGGCGATACTGTGAGGACTCAGGATATGGCTACAGTTCCTGCCTTGGTGGGTTGGGAGTGAATCCTGGCTACAGTTTCAGCTTCGATTGGTGGGGGGATTCCTGGCTACAGTTTGAGCTTTGGTCGGGGGGCTTGGGGTTGCGATTGTCAACGCATTTATCAAAAGGTACATCTATATGGTCTGTCATTTGGCGGAAACTCTCGGTTTGATGTTGACTTCGATGTTGCCAGGAGGCATGAAAACTGTCCAAGGGAAGAGATATGTATTTACACGGGATGAAAGGTCTGGTTGTCTGGTCGGTGAAAGTGAAAACCAGTTAAAGTCAGCAGAAGGGCTATATATTATATGGAGTACCGAATGGCAGACTATTTAAGCTTTAAGCCAGGATTAACCTTCAGAGAATTAAATAAAGGTCTAACCCATAATTTAACACCGATTTCCCAGGTCTAGGGGCTGTCAGACAAACCAATCATATTAGCCTTCTGATTTTATCATCAGAAAGAGCCTTGATTGCATGTTGTCCAAAGCAATTTACTATTCAAAGCTCTCTCTGTCTCTCTTCACAACGGACACATCACAGACAAAGGGGCTAATATCGGTAATAACAGGCAGCGAATATGGAAACATTTATGGAAATTAAATATCCCATTACAAATAGGATTTAATACCGAAAAATACTCGTAAATGTTTAACACTGAAATGAGCAAAAGTTTTCGGGCCCCATGGCAACGTTTTCCACGGGATTAAAGGCACCCCATCCCCTAACACCAGACGCACACATGGAGCCATATGTCAGCAGGGGATATACAGGGTAGGAGTGGAGGGAGGGGTATGCTGTATCCACCAACAGAAGCACACAAATAAACTGATAAGCGACAGGCGGCTGAAAAAACAAAAGGCGGGGGGGTAAAAGCAGCAAAAATTTGCTGGGGGTGCGATGGGAATTATGCAGGGATCCCCGCAGTGCAGCACAAGTGAAAATATGTTGCATGCAACGACAGCAGGACGGCAGTAGCAGAAGCAGAAGCAACAGCGACAAACAAATAAACAATGCGACCAACCAACAAACAAACAAACCAACCAACAAACTGACAAATGAATGAGCGACAATGAGTGAAAGGGTAGAGCGAGAGAGAGAGAGAGAGAGAAATGGGGAGAGGAGGGGACAAATATGTGGAGAGACAATGAAAGATATAGAGTGAGAGCAATGGGGCGGCGAAAAAGTCGCCACTTTGGGCAATGGAAATCAATTATTCATGCGCTCGGCCACGCAGCTAAAAAGTATGCAAAGCATTTCGTCGCTCCCTATGCCCACCCCCAACGGTATGCAACAGTTTTTCGGCAACAAGCCGACAACAGATCCACCAAAACAACAACAACAAGAGAGGATGGAGTCTTTCCTTGGATGCTCAAACTGTCGATGCTCTTTCAGATCGATAGATCCTTGGGTAGTTCTACAATTTGGTCTTGGATATGAAGAAACACATAAGAGTCCTGTAGAATGCTAATTGTTCCATTTAAAAAATCAAATAGCTTTTCTCAAAAATAATTATTTTATGAACTATTCTTTATGAATTCATGATCCTATTTTTATCATATTAAATGTTAAATATATAACGAATAAAATATTAAAATTAATATTAAAATAATATCAAAATAACAAATAATTTAAAAAATATAAGAAGAGTAAATGAGTATTAAATAAATTAAATTAATAAAAAAAATTAAATAAACAATAATAAAAAATAAAAATTAAAAATAATAATAATATACAAACTAAAAATAATAATAATATACAAATTAAAAATAATAATAAAATAAAAATTAAAAATAATAATAAAATAAAAATTAACAATATCAATAAAATTAAATTAAAATCCATTTTGTAACAATTGCTTGAGTTATCTTTAGAACTCAACAGTTTTCCCCCCAAAGACTTGAATTTCGACAGTTTCTTCCCAAGGCAGCTATGGGATAGTACTGTCCGTTCCAGTGATTACAATTATAATTATATAATTTATGTGTGTGGAGCAAAAACAAAACTCTGTAGCCATGGCCATTATAAGAAGATCATGAAGATCATTATATCCACTCTGTTCAAAATTCTGCTCGAGAATAAACTCGTAATGGGTCTATGCAATAAGCTAGAAGAAAGCCATTAAACTGTAAACATCTGTTCAAATTTGTAGTACCCGTCTACAAAGGGTACAACTAGCCCCTACCCCAAAGAATGCGCTTCTCCATTTGGACACAGAGAGAAAGAGACAGAGCGAGACTCCGTCTGCGGATGCTCCCTATCTATGCGTATGTGCATGATGATAATGATGAGGATGGTGCCTGGCATTTGTTTGTGTTTGATTTGCCCCAACTGTGATTAAAGGCCAGCCGAACCCGTCGACACCCAGAGCGACATTTCACAAATGAAGTTTAATTTAACAGTAGCCGAGCGATTGGAAAGAAGGCAGGGACCCTGCCGCTAAGCCAGTTCGGGGGCAGACAAATAGGGTAATGAATGGAAATTGGAGAGTTTTGAGAACTGAATTTAGGAGAGTGATTGAAGAATTTGCAGACCAAATCGGGAGGGGGCCAATTTTGCACAGAATATGAGCCCAAGAGATACAAGTGGTATTTTCTTTGGTGAAAATCCAGTATCCAAATCCAGTTGGTGGATTTTTCTCTCAACAAGCTCAAATTGAATTCCCATTTTGAGGAGCACATACAACATTTCTCCCCTCACAAAGACTCCCATTGCATCCCCTATCTATGCCCCCAACAAACCTAAAGGTAAACCACCAAATACCCTCTCCCTTAGGTAGGGTATATTTCCCTAAAACTAAAGGCCCAATGGAGGGTACTAATTAAATCTGGCCACCGGCGACGGCGTCTACCAAACAATGATGCACAGCAGATAGGAACAGACATATGTGCTCCTCAGCTTAGGCGGCCGTCATTCGGTTGCTTTCTTCATCAGAGCGGCAGAGAAACGCCATCAGGAATGGGTAAAAGGAGTAGGAACCGGTAGCAGGACCAAGAACAGAAGGACCTGCATGCTTTCAGGCGTAAAGTGTTTGATTATGGTCATTTATTCCGTGCGTTGTCCGTCTGTATGTCTGTCTGGTAGTCTGTTGTGTTGTGTCTACTTTTTGGGACAACCCACGGAGCACACACACACACACACACACAAACACACACACATATGCATATGCAGAGAGGACTCCATTATCCTTTGTCTCTCGCGCCAGGAATGAGGTTGCCATGGATTTTGGTTTGCCTTTCCCTACCCGCACATCATCATGTTTATGTCTGAGCGTACGATTAAAATCCCATACATCAGCGAGGTCCGAATCGGATAAAGGATGGAATGGGGTGGTATACAGAGCAGTGCTCTATAGCATAGGAGGGAGGGGGGATGGGCGCGTGGAGTTGGAGGTTCATTCGATTCCGTCTGGCCTCTCTGCTCACTAATTTGTGTGCAATCGCGCATTTAAACGCTGTTGTTTATTAATGCATTTCGTTTAACTACAAAATGTAATGCAAAATGTATGCGGAAAACCCCGAAATACGCAAAAAATCAGTGGCCTGGCGGCAAAAACGGAAATCTCTGTGTCGTCTGTGTGTTTAAAGCGAAAGAAAAGAGAAAGAAAAAATTTAAAAAAACTAACATGCAAGTTAATTAAGCCGTCATGAACTGCAAAAACACGTGACATGCAGAGAAGCTAGCGATGTACGTATGTACGAGTATTCATACATAAGAGCGGCTACAAACAGCCATGCACTGAGAAAAAGTAAGTAGGAAAATTTAAGAAACTATTCGTGAAATTAAGAAGAAAACTCCCTCGGGAAAAACGTTTAGAATGTGTGATAATCTGAAGTCTCGTAAATGAAAATAAAGAATAGATTATGGAAATCCAAAAGGCACCATTTCCATCTGTTCAATCGAGCGGGGTATGTACATTTTCTTTGTTTTAACAGAATCTTATTTAATTTCAACAAAAATTGTATTTTATTTTATTTAATTTTTAATAAAAATCGGATTGGAGATTCGAGCAATAAATTTTAATTTTTAATCATATTTGTTTAGAGATTTTTCCAGTGTAGGGTGCACGGCGAGAGAATGCTGCAGCCCCGGGGCGACGCACAGGCAAAGAGCCAAACATGGTGTGCCCGGCCTTTCATACGAGTACTCTTCGTATTCTGTTACCGAACCCTGGACTGACCTCAACCCCTGTTCCCCCTTTAGAGAACCTCCCCATCGCTTGGGGCGGCTCGGTCAAAAAAGCAACTGGTGATGCGTATCGCAAAGCACGGGAAAACCCCCACTGAAAAAAAAATGCTATAAAAAATCCGAGCGTACGTTGAGGTTTCTCTTTTGCGTGCTCTCCATTTCCGCCAATTTTGCAACCGGTTCTCCAAGAGTAAAGGGTTATACGGAATGAAAAGGATAAGGTCATTGTAACAGATGGAAGGAAGTCATTATAAACAAATAAACTATATCTGTTCGTTATCAGAATTCAAAGCCATAACAGTTCAGCGGTGCTTGTTCATCCATTTTTTCCAGGAAAGTGAAGAAAAATCTCTGCTATTCACAAGTTTGTACGCAATATTTTGAGTTCTGATTATGCCACATTATTAATAATCATAAAAAAATAAAAAAGTTAGAAGAAACAGTATTTTTATTTGATTTCAAAATATCGTATTATCAGAATACTTGTCAGAGACTTCTTGAAGACTTCGAGAAAATGAATTCCGTTAATATTTAAAATAACACTTAGAGTACCAAAATAGAGGGCATGGCCGTAAACTGCGAATAGTGCGAAGAACTAGGGACCATATGTGGGCCTATTGGAGGCCCTAAGAGAGCCATCTGGGCTAGCATAACCTATACTGCCATTTTAATATTTGTGTAATTAAAACTAGTATTTGTATCGGCTTGTGATACTTTGTCAACCAAATGTACCAAATAATATGCAGCAAAACACTCTCCTAGCTATAGGAAAACACCTTTCCTCTGTTTCTATACACAACTCCCCTTCGATCAACACCTCTTCGAAATAAATATTCAAAATCCCCCAGCTTCAATCCCCAAAAATCATTCGAACAGCAAACGTTAGACGATTCGGAACTAAAAAATACAAACAGAAAAATATCCGGTAGTAAAGACTAGTCCTAGTCTTTAGTAGGAGATCTTTTTCTGTTTGAATTTGGGGCTCAAACGGCAAGCTGCCAGCAATGGCGGGGGTCTTTAGCTTGACAGCAACCAATGTGCCGTATAGACCGGCGGATTGTTTTCTGTCAAGCTGAAGACTCCCACAATTGCCGGCAGCTTTGCCGTTCGAGCCGCTACATTCAGCACGGTGGACTGTACGTTTGCGCACTACAGGAAGCGGGAGGACTTTTGGAACTCGATTTTGAGCGGAGCTGCAACGGGTGGCATTCTCTCCGCCCGCCAGGGAATCTGGCAAATGGCAAACGGTGTGTTCATCGGATGTTTGGCAATGGCCACTATCTCTGCAGCCGAACAGAAGTCCACCACTCCAGGAGAGGCCCAAGGCAAAAATCTTTCAGTAATGCCAACACCGGTGCGGCCAGTTATATTTTCCTTGGTCGTGAGAGAGCCGTGGAGTTGCAGTTAAGGTGCTCCAGAGTTACGATGGACGAGGATCAACACATTTTCTGCAAATGCTCTTGTTGGCGATGCCCAGCCAGGCAGTGACCTTGGATGCTGTGACCTGTGACTCCCATTAACAGTCCGCCGTACTTTTGTGGTAGGTATTAATTTTGTCTCATCTTATAATCTCTTCAATATCATTTTGATTTTTTTTTTTTTGCCATCTACGAAGATATATGTACAATGTACATAACATAATTTGGATGACGCTCGGCAATGTCTGACTAGGGGAAAATGGTAGAAATATATGAAATATTTTAAGAGCATTTAACCGCCGGTTGGTAGTTAACCCTCACATGAGCCCTCGAGAAAACCAATTTTCGTGTTAACCCAAAGTCGAGAAACCAATACTAAAATACTAAATAAATACTCAATAAATACTAAAATGCTAAATAAATAATAAAATATTAAATTACTAAACAATTCAAAAATACTAACTAAATTCAAAAATACCAAATAAATACTGGCTACATAAGAATAAATAATTACTATGTAATTTAAATAGGGAACTTACATAAATATTTCCCTATAACAAAAACAAAAATTGGGAACTTAGCCAAATAACGAATCTTCAAACCAACTCCGAATTACGGCATAAATAAGGGTGTATTTTTCTTCCCTTCTATATCATTTTGTTTGGCATAAAATGAACCATTCAATACACAAACAAGCCACAAAATATATCCTTAAATAGGGAAATTCAGCTGGGAAATAATTACTGAAATATCCTAAAAAATATACCTGCAAAGACAAGAACCAATGTCCTGCCGGGGATAAGTATGGAAGTCCTTCTCTGGTGGTCCCTCGGTCCTCGGTGGTCCCTGATATCACAGGAGCCTGCATACAATATTTGGTGGCTCTAGCTCTTATAGTCGATGAGATCTATATATTTATATGCTATATCGACTCGGCTATCGATCAAGATTATATGTACTTTATGGGTTCGGAAAGGCTTTCTTTTGGGTGTTACACACACCCACATTCCCCACAAATCTAATACCCTTTTTGAGTATCTAAACTCTCAGCAAATATGGTGAAATAGCAGGTATGTTTGGTTTCTAATCAAAAATACTTATATATTTATTTCCAATCTGCCGATTCCACCCACTGATAAATGTTCGTTGCGTGAATGTTATAAAATGTTTTATCTACGAGTAGATCTGCTTTTGGGCCATACACGTGTTGGATTGTCTCCAGAGGCGTATACCAATGGGGCTTAATTTGCCTAGAAATAGACACCGGAGTGGCTTTATCTATGTCTTGGTAATCTTTGAGTAAACACTTTTTATGTGCATGTCGACAGATACGGAAGACCAGATAATGGTTTAATTAATATATTCTACAAATTTTACGTTCAGAGCACTTATTACGAGTGCGATTACAGGTATGACCACACCCCATTTACAGACGTAGAATGATGACAATGGGTAATGGCTTATGACTTTTTAATATACAGAAGTATAGGGTAATAGGGTCTGTTTTTTATGGGGAAAATATATATTTGTTTGTTTAAACTTATATGAATTATAATTTTGTATCGAACTTTTGTACATTGTAATATAGGGGATAGGAAATTCACTTTTGACAGAAAGTTCTCTTGAAGTTCGCTTCCATGCAGGAGCATCCCGGATAATAGATACAAATAGTGGACCAGAAAAATGGAAAAAAATGTCTCAAAATACTAGACAAATGCCAGAAAATGTACTGGAAAAACTGCTATCAAATACCAGAAAATAGTAAATAAATGAAGAATCACTGGTGTATTCCAAAAATAATTTTTATGTACTTTTGTCATAAACTATTTTATATTTAAAAAAAAATTAATCATAAGAACGGTTTTTTTTCTAAATATCTGAATAATCCAAAATTATATCAGTACTTTATATATAATATATATCATAATATTTCTATGGTATCCACATGCCTTTTTACCCATCTATATATACAGGGAATTGTCTAGTCTACTTGTCGCACTTCCATTTGTTTCTTCGCCCTATTTATACCTCCTAGATGAGGTAAGAGTAAGACCCCAACCAGAATGACATTGATTTAATCTAAAGATTGCGTTTTCAGACCTAACGACAAAGTAATCGTTTAAAAGTACGCCCCCTGCTCCCTCGCAATTCTGTTCTTTACAGAGAATTCTATTCTTTCCTCTCAATTGTATGGAGTATATTTTATAATCAGCATTCATCAAGCGTGCGAAACCGAAACCGAAACCTCTGGCGTCATGGAAAACAAACTAAAGCTAAAACTACAACTAAATTATACGACACACGACACCACCAAATACATGCACACCCCTACAGTTGTAGGTATACGTATAGCCAGCACACGCATCTAATACGAGTACATAACACTGGTATGATAACAAAAGCAGCAAACATAGAAATACTAGTTTTGTTGACCCATTGACAGGCGGTGCTCCAGCCATCGGAGCTTGCTGGAGCACCGCCTGTCTGGCTGCAAACACCACACACGAGCGGCATTATTAGGTCTCAAAATACTGGAATCTCCAGAGAGTTCCATTCATGACGTGGCCGGACAGCCGGTTAGCCGATGTCAAGATCCACACAAAAGACAAACAAAACCCAAATTAATTACTGATCTATCAACCCACAAGCATGTGTATTCCAAAAGCTCGCATTAGCGTTTTGTTGTTTTACTTGTTTTTTTCTTATTATTAAAAAGTCAATGACTATGCAAAAAGACCCCCTGAAACTAGAGGAAGCAACGAGATAGAAACTATGTGGTGTGGTCTATTAAGTGGCAACAGTGGGACAAGAGTCTTTGATTAGGGATTCTAGGGATCGTTGAGATATGATAGGGGGTGAATTTTGTGGGTGACATTGGAAATGGATGAAATGTAAAAAAATAGTTCTGATATATTAGTTATTAATAATAATATTTACAGGATAATATACAAATTTATTTGTAATCTGTTTATTAAAATCAGAAATATTTGTTATTTTAAATGTATATTTAAAAAAAAATTAATTTTTTATTGGTAATCTAAATATTAAAAATATGAGTAAAAAATTATTTATTAAAATAAAATTGGTAATATAATTTTCTCTTGTTATCTCTTATCCCATTAAGTTTTTATGTCTATTTTTTCGACTTTAATTTTTATTTTAATTTTTGATTCCTGGAAAATATTTTCAAAGATTTTAGAAAAATACTTCTTGAAAATAGATTGTTGAGTATCGATAGGAAATATATTTATCAGGCATAAATTCACTCAATTTTGGATTGAAAACAGTTTAAAGAGTACAAATTCAGGGAATCTGTTGATTGACTCTATAAAAATAATGATTAAAACCAGAGTAAAAGAACCATAAACTTCCCATAGAACAGGATAAAATATTACGATACTTAGACAGTACATTGTCTACTATATTCCATGCGATATTTAAGTTACGAGACCATCCCTCTTTATGGTCATTTTATCGTATTTTCCCCCATAACTTACAAACTATCTATGCAATATAAAAAGCAAATAGCGAACCCCATTTAGAACCCCTCAATAAACATAAAAATTAACCACTTTCCACTAGTTCCAGTACCACTGTCCCATCGCCCGCTAGTCGCTCAATGAATTCGGTTTTCATGATGACACCACAGAGCCATTTGGAGAGCACGAAATTGTCGTAGCAAAAAAAAAAAGTACCTGCCGAAACCCAACGACTAAACAAAAATTATAAAACGCTGCGTTCTCTGTGGCACTGAAATCAGTCTACAGCGGAAGGTTAGCGCGAAAGTGTTGCTTGACGAAGAGAAATCTCTAGTGAAAATAGTTTGAAACAAACCTCTCGAAATGGTGGTGATAAATAACGAGCAAAAGATTTCGGTGCCCGAGTACTTGAACGAGCAGTTCTTTACGGAAACTCTGGAAGAGGGTCTGCGGGAGACGAAGGTTACCTTGAAGGAAATCAACTTTGATTGGGGCAGCAATCCGGGGGATAACTACTGCTCGGCCATCTATCGCGTTCAGGTGACATTCGCCAAATGGTCGGATGGCAAAGAGTCCGCTAAGAAGGAGCAGCTTTCGCTGATTGTCAAGACCATTCCGATCACAGAGGCCACCCAGTTCCTCGAGGATGTCAGTGTTTTCATCAAGGAGAAGCAGACCTATACAGACATTCTGCCACGATTGGACATTCTCAGTCGCGGCGACAAGTTTGGTGCTAAGTGAGTGAAAGTTTTTCATCAAAAAAGTTATCCAATTAACGCTTCGGACACGTTTCCTCTCTGTAGATACTACCATTCGGTGAAGGGTCCCGTGCAGACGATTGTCTTTAGCGACCTCAAAGTAGAGGGCTTCAAGGTGGCCTCACGCGAGTCAGGACTCGACTTTAACCATGCCTCGCTCGTTCTGCAGAAGTTGGGGAAATTCCATGCCACCTCCATGGTGCTGGCCCAGAAGGTAACGGAGTCTTCACCTCATAAATACAAAGACATTTCTAATTAGAGATCTTTCCTCAACAGGATCCAGAGATTGTGAAGCAGTACACTCGCGGCATGCTCAGCGAGGATATCCTTATGAAGAGCGACACCTTCGAAAACATGTTTGGTGGCTTCCTCAAGGGTCTCATCAAGAATTCTGCTGGATGGCCCGGCTACAAGCACATCAGCGAACATCTTCAGCGTTTCTATAACAATTTCCGGAATGTGTGTGTAGCGGCTTCCAAGCCCAAGCCCGGTGATCGCTATGTGGTGCTCAATCACGGCGACATGTGGACCAACAACTTCATGTATGGCTACGACAACAAAGACCAGCCAGAGGTGCCCACGCGTGCCATCTTTGTGGACTTCCAGCTGTCCTTCTACGGCAGTCCCGGCTGCGATCTGAACTTCTTCTTGAACACCAGCCTCAGTCTGGAGTTGGTACAGGAGCGTCGCGAGGAGCTCATCAAGGTGTACTACAAGGCCTTCAGTGAGGCCCTGGAGTACGCACGCTTCGAGCATATTCCCACCTACGAGGATCTGCTCTACGAGCTGCGCAGCCGCGAGACCTACGGTCTGTTCGCCCTGTTTGCCTTCCTCCCGATGATCACCATGCCCAAGGAGTTGTCGGCGGACAGCAGCATCGACAGCCTGCAGGACGAGGCCGCAGCCCAGAAGAAAATGGATGCCATCTTTGCGCAAAAGTCTCTCAATGATTACCAGAAATGGGCCCTCAAGCGTTTCGATACGATCGGTGTCTTTGGGGATTACTAGACGGCGGAGTATTCTTTCTATTGGGGTTAGGCATTCACTAACCTTTGTGATAAAAGACATACAAGATGATGGCACCGGGCACCACATCTGTGCAACAGAGCAGTCTGCTCATTGTAGATTTCTGTAGAAGTATCCACCAGTTTCTGTATTGTGGAAGTGGAGTTCAATTAAACGAATCCAATGCCATTGGATTATGTAATGGAATTTAAAAATTGTTTTAACGGGGAACTGACGGCTGGGAGTGGTCATGGATGGGTTTCTTATCAGCAGATATCTGTGAAGAGTATGATATGAAGTGAAAAATCAAAAGATAGCACAAAAACCGATTAGATAAGATACAAAATTGACCTTAAACTCGTGTAAACTGAGTACATTTTGAGATTTTAGGCATCCCAAATGTAGAAACCGGCTTTTTAGAAGATTTTAATGAAAAATAGATCACTCTTACTTGAGCCAAGGCTACATCCTTGCTTCCAACTGCTTCCATTGCTCCCCTATGACGCGGCACATAGACGCTCGACACACACAAGCGAATGGTACAAAAAAGAATGCCCGATAATTGCACAAAACAACATGAATGTCGTGTGCATGACAGGGCTGATAGATACTTGGCTTGAGACGCACCAGAGACCAAACAGAATGCCCATTTTGGACTGCTCCCTAATTCTGTTCTAAATCATTATTTTCGTTCACGATAATGGGATTTCGAACCTCAAATGAAATAGAAATATTAATACTAGAAACTAGGGAACTTTTGAGAAAAATCCCACACAATCTGTGTATTTTTAGTGAAGGAACTTGATCCAGTACTAAAAGGATAGAATGTTAAACCTTTTCCCAGAAAAATCGAAACTTCAAGTGATTGGCAAGGCTTCCTAAACTAAATCCAAATCAAAATGCAAATATCCTCTAATACTATTCTAAATGCCTAGACTTTAAAGATATTAAATACTAATCTTAGAGAGGCCCAACAATTGATTAATCTCCAATTCCAAATGTTTGCACAGACTCTTCCCATAAATACAACTCTTTCTTATGCATCAATCGCCTCTCCTCAGACATCTTCATTATGTCTTCAGTTGATCAAAAGCCCACACCGCTAATCCCCACAGAGAATGCACTTCCATTAAGGCAATTGATGGCAGGTCCAGTGCCCCAATGCCCCGAACCCATTAAGATCAATTAGAAGAAACAGAAATCAGTTGGAAACATCGATGAGATTTCGCATATAAAACCATGAAATAATGCACCGATCCATGACATATTGAAGCACCATGTCGGACACAACGGAGGAGCAGCTGCCGCTGTATTTAACGCCACAGTTTTTCAGACGTACTCTCGAGCACGGCCTGCAGCAGCAGGATCTGAAGGTCCTCGAAGTCCAACTGACAAATCTGACACGTGGCGGCGAGAACTACTGCAGCAACATCTACAGGGCCTCCATTAAGTATCGGAATGCGGAGGGGAGGAATGTGGAGACCTCGCTGATTGTGAAATCCATGCCCGACGAGAAGCAGGCCATTCTGGCCAGGCTGCACATCTACAACAAGGAGAGCGTCTTCTATATGCACATAAAACCAAAGCTGGAGACGCTCATGTGGGGCAGAAACGATGCCACAGAGCCCTGGACATTGGGCGCCAGGTGAGACTTGAGACAGAGGCTTCCGCTCCTGCATATCCTTTGATCTCCGTCTTTTTGCAGACACTACTACTCCACCACTCAGCCAGAGCAGACCATCATCTTTGAGGACCTCTGCTCCGAGGGTTACCAGTTGAAATGCCGTCAGCTGGGTCTGGATATGGATCATGCCTCGCTGGTGATGCGCAAACTGGCCCAATATCATGCCCTAACCATGGTAATGGCCGAGCACGAGCCAGAGACCATCATCGACCGCTATCCCTTTGGCCTCCTGCACATGGATGCCATCAAATCAGAGCCTTTCAAGCTGCTCTTTGGAACTCAACTCCTGAAACTGGCAGCTCTCGTGGGCGATATCGAGGGATTTGGTGCAATAACCTCAAAGCTTTATCGCTACCACGAGCACTTTACAGAGCGGATCCTCAAGTCGGTGTATCCTCTGAGGGGCAACCTGAATGTCCTCAACCATGGCGATCTGTGGGTGAACAACATATTCTTTAAATACAATCAGGAATACAAAGTGGAGCAGGCGAAGATCGTAAGTGAATCAGAGTTACCTTCGAGATTGTATACGCGTTACGAGTATGTCCCACTTGCAGATCGACTTCCAGCTGTGTTTCTATGGCAGCCTGGGCTTCGACATCAACTACTTCCTGAACACCAGCCTGGAGCTGGAGGTGCTTCGTAGCCAGCGTCAGCAGCTCATCGACATCTACTACGAGGCTTTGGTGGAGTGTCTGGAAGAGCTTCCCTGGTCCAAGCCACTGCCCACCTACGATGCCGTCATGGCGGAGATACGTGCCCGCGAGGCCTATGGCTTCTTTGTGGCCTTCGGTTTTTTTCCGCTGATGAGCATGATCGGGATCGATTCGGAGGATAACTCCCTTAAGAACTTTCACGACGAGGCCTTTGCCCGACAGAAGGTGCAACTGATGTTCGAGGGAAATGCACGGACGCTGGAGAGCCTGAAGTGCACGCTGAAGCGTCTGGATGAGATGCAATTGTTCGACTGAACGATCGTAATTGTTGATCAAAATACTGCCGCCACGCTTTGAAAATCGAATAAAGAACTCGACAGACTTGATTGCCCTCTAATCAAACGTCTATTCACATTGCTGTTGCTGTCGCTTGACGCTTTAACTAAATTTCTTTGTTATACATATATGAGATCGTGTAGGAATTAAGAGAAACAAAATCACTGGCGAAAATAACGCCACATTGCATGCAGATAATGGCAACAAATTGATAAAATTATATGAAATATAAGATAATGGCAACGAATTGATAAATTATACGAAATAGAGATATTTTTTAGAATTTACACATGGTTCCCATGAGGGGATAATTACTAAAAGCTCTGAATAAATTTGCATATACGTCAGTCGTATTTATATTTAAAAGTGCACAAGCCTCAAATTACTATATTTTTTATAGTAAATTAATACTTGCCCAAAAAGGTGGGAATTGTAGGGGATATAATGAAATTTTAAATCAATTTTAATTTTAATTATTTTTAAATCTGATTGATAATAAATAATTATTTTTTAAGTAGTTTAAAACATTTTTGTATCATTAGTGTTACAGAAATTGATTAATTGGCTGAAACACTGCCTAATTGTCCCCTTTAATGAATAATAGATCATTAAAAACAATCGCAGAAATCGTATTTGCTACAGATTTGTGGAAATTAATCTTAAAAATTGAGTATGCACCCCTTTAAAACTTGACTATATTCCATCTGAAGCGACTTATTATATATTTGTATGCCTCGATGCTAGAGCTCCCCTTAATTAATTATAATAATACATAATAATTATTTAAGGAAATATTAAAAGAGAACACTTTTTGGGGTTCTTCTATATATTTTCTACAGTCAAAAAGAAAGGGTCGACAACTGTCTTAATACAATTTTTAGGAAATACAAATAATAGTACAAAAATCATAGAAAAAGATGCTACCCGTTTACCGAGAATCAACCGGTAGAAACTCGTGCAGGCATTTAGCTCTAGGGCGCTCCCTATATAATATATACCATATACAGAACGCTGTAATTCCGATTAAAATAATGCAAATACGCAGCGCTAAAGCATGATAAGATAATCGTCGTCTGTCAATCAGTCCGAATGAAAGCTATAGCCAGCAATCTCTCTCTGGGATGTTTAACGAAAACTGAATACAGGAAATCGAGCTACTAGCCAAAAATGAATGAAAAAGGTCGCCTGCGAGTCTCGCGAGTGTTGCGTGTTTGAGCATATCGAAAATTAAACAACAAGTTGTCGCCTATTAAGAGAATTTATACTCTCATCTCAGAAAGCATATAACTATAATTAAAGTGAAAACAGTCGCTGGGACTGTGTCTCTGTTGTATATAAAATGAAGGCGAGTGCCTCCATGCTCAGTGCTTTTGAAACGATCACAAAATGTGCAGCATTGAGTATGATGCGGAAGTGGCCGCTCCGCCCAAGCATCTGGATGTGGCCTTCTTTGAGGAGGTTCTAGAGACGGCCCTGCGAACGGCCAGGGGCGTCCAGCTAGTGAGCATCCACATTCGCATGGGCAGCAGCACCGGCGAGAACTACTGCAGTCAGATCTATCGGACAAAGGTTACGTATCGGCTGGCCGGCCAGAGGGACCAGCACATGATGTTCATTGTGAAGAGCATACCGCGCGTGGAGTCGGTGGAGTTCATTGAGGATCTGCAGGTGTACTTGAAGGAGAAGATCACCTATCACGATGTGCTGCCACGCCTGGAGCTGCTCATGCATTGCAAGCGGCGCTTCGGACCCAAGTAAGAAGATCAGTGGAAGGCAAATTCCGTATTTAATTCCGTTTTGCAGACTCTTTCAGTGCCTTAAGCAGCCGGAGAACACGCTGGTGTTTGAGGATCTCGGCCATTCGGGCTTTGTGATGGCCTCCCGCGAATCGGGCCTGAATGAGGATCACTGCCGCTTGGTTATGGAACGTCTGGCCGAGTTCCACGCCACTTCCATGGCGCTGGCCGTGCTCGATCCGCACATCTTTGAGGCCTATAGCGATGGCATGCTGTCCCCCAACGGCCTGGCCAAGGACGATGGCATGCTGATGCGCTTCTTTGCGGACAACGGAGAGGAACTGCACACGGTGGTGAGCACCTGGCCTGGCTACGAGCGCATTGCCGAAAAGATTGGCAAGTACATGAAGAACCAACGGACGAATCTGGTGCGCGCCCAGGCGCCGCAGGCCAAGGAGATCAGGGTGCTCAACCACGGCGACCTGTGGGTCAACAACCTACTCTTCAAATACGACAACGCCAAGCGGCCGCAGGACCTGATCTTCATTGACTTCCAGCTGAGCGTCTGGGGCAGCCCTGGGATCGATCTGAACTACTTCTTCTACACTAGCCTCAGCCTGGAGGTGCTGCGTCACAAGCGGCCCCTTCTGCTGCGCACCTACCACACGCGCCTCTCGGAGACGCTGCTCAACCTAGACTTGGGCATCCCCGTGCCCAGCTACGAGCAGATACTGGAAGAGGTGCACCGCCGCGAATGCTACGGCTTCTTTGCCAGCTATGGGATATTCCCCACCGTCAGCCAGGACAAGTCCCAGACCGCCGACAACAATCTGGAAAACTTCACGGACGCCGACTTTGCCAAGCAAAAGGTTCGACAGATGTTCGAGTCCCCGCGTCTGCGGGAGACTTTGCGGCACACTTTGCCGCATTTTGAGCGGGCTGGGGCTATAGATTAAAGTAATGCTATCACTTACTTGTTACAAAATACGTTTAGACGATTGCACATAGCTTAAATTGTAGTTAAAATATCACTTTTTGCAGTTTCACTTCAATAAAAACAAAAACTTTTGTTTTTGCCTCCAAATTTTCCATTTACCGTTTAATCAGTGTGACCGCGGCATTTTATCCACAGAACCTCAGAGATATACCGAAATATACCGTCTCAATTTCAAAATATACTGTAATATACTGTACCTAGGAGTTATTTTTATTCATATTCCTCGATTTTGATATTCGGATTAATATTACTAGCCAGCTAGGAATCTCAGAACTGCCCATATAGTTTTATCCGATTAAATAATCAATTTCCTACAAAATACGCTCATTTTCAAAACTCCTTTTTATTGGGGTGTTTATAAAATAAGGCTTAAACAAAAAAGGTCAAAGCATAAAACGTAAGTGTTTATGGAATGAAACGTAAGTGTGTATGGAATGTCACGTCATGTTGCTGGACAATGGTGCCAACGGTATAAAACGTAATAAGACTTACGAGCCTAGTACCACTAACCAAACAATATATAATATATACTATAGTGCTAGTACTCAGATCACCAAATTTTGCATCGGCAAACAACGCATAAGAGTTCACCCCTGTTTCTGCCAGCTACTCAGACAGAGAAAATATTTTGTTGGCAAAATTTGTCTCATTCCCGGTTCAGAATATTTTCCCAACATTCGTGATGGTTATTTTTATCGTTAATTTAGTTTGGTTAGCTTAAATCGTTTTTAAGCATTGATTTAATTATTAAAATATTAAAGAGTATACATTTTACACCGTTTCGGGCCTTATCATCATCTGAGAAAATGTAAGGGAGATCGTATAGTCATAGTTCTTCCAAGAACCCCAAACAAGGCCGTGATCACCTTTGCCATTCTCATAATATTTTGAATTGAGACAACTGTAATAATAAGAAAGTTAATATAATAAATTCGAAACCATTAATAGTGTTAGTTCTGAATTAAATAGGTTTACCTTAGTGAGCATTTATTAAACCACCAACCACCTTTATGGTTGTAAGCACAATTAAAGTTCTCATTGGAGTCATTATCCCGGTCCGAAGTAGTAAACTTCATCTTCAGGTGATAAGTTAGTGAATCTCCGGCTGTTCCTGAATAGTTTCCCACCGATTTGAGTTCGTAGGCTTTGTAAATATAACTTCCAGAGATAGGGATTTTAAAGAAAAGACATCCGTCATTTCTGATATAATTTTATTGAATGATCTTTTGTATGTTTCTTAAATTCTACTTGGCTGAGGGCCAGCGTAGCTGCGCCGCCAGCAACGCCGGCAGCGGAGCGGCCGCATTTATATGTTTGTTATATATGCCCAGCGCTGTTGATAGCGGGGGGCGCGAGGGGAAGATCCACATGCTTGTGTGGATCATATTCAAGTGCCGTCGGCTATGCTATACATGCCGACGCTGCACTAATGTAGTACCAGGCATATATGTGTGATCGTATTTCGTCGCACTGAATATGCCTGGGAATGTTTATTGCATAAACACTGCAACAAAGTGTTACAGTGTGTTCCCTTTTAAGTACTCTTGGTACAGTGGGTATTGGCTATATATATGCATACTACATCTCCCTCCTTTTGAAAAATAACGTAATATTTATGAAGTTATTTTATAATTTTAATATGATAGTTATTTAGAAAAATATATTTAGAAAAATTTTTTTTTTTTTTAATTAAATGAATTTAATACTAATACATACATATATATCCCATAGTTCAAAAAAAATTTTCTTTTTTTTCTTTTTTTTTTGTTTTAGTAAAGAAAATTAAAAAGATTTGATATATTCCTATAGATATACTTATGTATGGCCATACTAATTCTATCTATGAGTAAAAAAGTTTTAGTCTATCCTTATGTACTTTTTGTTTTTTGTCTTTTATATTTGAAATTGTTATATTATCATTTTCTCCTATACTATCTACCTTATATGGTCCAGTATATTTAAAATCTAACTTATGACCTGTTTCATTTTTCAATAAAACCTTATCTCCTACTGCTATTTCTAAATCTTTTATTTTCGAGTCATATATAATTTTATTTCTTCTCTTATTCTCCTCGAGCATAGTTCTTGCTCTTTTATAAGCTATTTCTAACCTATATTTACTCTCTTTAGAGTAATCTTCTATGTTATATATAGGTGCTATATTATCTATACTATAAAATTTTGTTGGTATATTTGGTGTTCTACCGAATACCAATTCATATGGACAATAATTATGTGTTATTGATGGTGTAGTGTTGAAGCAGAAGACAAAATATTGGAGCCATACGTCCCAATCAGTCTTATCAACCGATATGTATGAACGTATGTACTCATTAAAAGTTCTATGACTTCTTTCTACTGTTCCTACTGTCTGGTGGTGGTGCGCTGTTGACGTTATGTTTTCTATTTTTAGATATTTACATAAGTCGTTAATGATTGAATTTTTATATTCTGTACCCATGTCCGTGATGAACGTCTTCATTGGACCGTACTTCAGAATAAATTTTTCAAAGATAGCTTTTGCTACCGTATTTGCGCTTTTATTTGATATTGGGATGGCAACTAGATATTTTGTTAAGTCACAGATTAAAGTGACTGCATATTCGTTGCCATTTTCTGATCTTGGTAATGGACCTATTGTATCCACTATCACTCTGTCAAAAGCATGTACAGGTGTATCAGTTATTGTTAATGGAGTTTTAGTATGCGTAGTTATTTTCGCTTTTTGGCATTTTGGACATTTTCGTATGTACTTGGTTATATCGCGAGTTAAACCTTTCCAGAAATAATATCTTTTGACCTTGGCCAAGGTTTTTGTTATGCCTGTATGTCCTCCTTGTATGGGATCGTCATGGTATGTAAACAGTATAGCTTCTTTTTCTTTCTCCTTATTTATTTGGGTCACCGGCTTGAGTAGCGCTACTCTTAATGATTTTAGTATCTTATTGCCCATTATTTTAAAAGATTCTATTGAAATAGTTTCAAAGATCTTATCGCTCGGTGCCATCTTGAGTTGGCTAATTTTTAGTATACCGGCTTGTAATTCAAGCCTTTGGAAGAACTGACCTAAATCGAGAATTCCGTTGGTGTACATATTGCCAACATCAATTCTTGCTATAACTTTTTTTCCATGTTTTAGCAAACATTTTGAATCTGTTATTCGCAAGGTCACTACCTTTCGTACTTCGTCATTTACAATGACTTCATATACGTTGGGCTGAGAAGCTTTATTTAGAGTTTGCCTAGGCAAATCTAATTTTTCTGTTCCTGCGCAGGAATTTTTCTGTTTACTTTGGTTTCTGGTAGTGACTTTTAGTATTGTTCCTGTTTTGTGTATTTCTTGTAAATCTTTGATGGTTATTCTTGATAACGCATCTGCTACATAATTATCTTTTCCCTTTAGATACTCGACTGTGAAGTCATATTCCTCTAATTCGAGCCGCATGCGTGTAAGTTTTGAGCTAGGATTGACCATTGAAAATAAGTATGTTAGTGGTCTGTGGTCCGTTTTCACTGTAAAGTGTTTTCCATAAATATATGGTCGAAAATGAGTAATTGCCCAATGAATTGCTGCTAATTCTTGTTCTGTTGTACTTTTGTTACTTTCGCCCTTGGTGAATGATCTGGACGCGTATGCAATTGGAAGTTGGAGATCTTTATGGTTTTGAGTTAAAACCGCTCCACACGCTTGCTTACTTGCATCCGTTATTATACAAAATTCTTTTGTGAAGTCTGGGTATTGTAACAAAGTTGGTTTGATGAGTTGCTCTTTTAAGTGTAAAAATGCATTTTGGCATTCATCTGACCACTCAAATGGAACATTCTTTTTACATAATCTGGTTATGTGCCGGGAATAGTCGGCGAAGTTTCTAATAAAACGTCTGTAATAATTGCAGAATGCAACGAATCTTCTAGCGCTGTCCGCGTCGTGCGGGACTGGATAATTTTTGATGACGTCATATTTCTTGTCATCTGGCAAGATTCCTTTATCAGTGCATTTATGGCCGAGAAAGGTCACTTCATGCATGAAAAATGAACATTTTTGTGGATGTAATTTTAGGTTGTGTTTCCTACATACCTCAAAAATATCTTGTAAGTTTTTGAGCATATGTTTTTCGGAACAACCAATGACTATAAGATCGTCCATATATAGGAATGCTTGCGAAGCTTCAAGTCCAGAGAATGCAATAGTCATCATTCTCTGAAATGAATTTGGCGCTATTTTTAAACCAAATGGTAATCGCGTGAAGCGATATGAGCCATTGCTCGTTGAAAAAGACGTTATATTACGTGAACTTTCTTCTAGTTCAATTTGATGAAAACCTGACATTAAGTCAAGGCATGAGAAATATTTTGCTCTACCTAGTTGATCCAAAATGTCATCAATTCTAGGTAGTGGGAATTTATCTGACAAGAGTTTCTTATTTATTTGACGATAGTCAACTACTAATCGCCATTTCTTTTGTTCAGTGCCCGGAAGGGCTTTCTTTGGTACAAGTAATAGTGGGCTGTTATATTCTGATACGGACGGTTCGACTATTTTGTCGTCTATTAATTTTCCTACTTGCTTCTGGATCTCTGTAACTTGGCTATGCGGGCTTCGATAGTTTTTGATGTATACTGGTTCGTCATCCTTCAATCTCAATTTTTGTTTATAAAAATTATTTGTTGTTATTGATTCGGTGTCAAGCCCGAATATGTCACTATATTTGGAACATAATTCCGTTAATGGTTGTTTGAATGGAGCTGGAAAATTCTTTTTGAGCTGAGCTAGGACAGTTTGTTCCCTGATTTTAGAAGTTGTTTGAACTACATTGTAATTCGAAAGTGGTTCATATTTTAAATTATTTATATTAATTAATTGGTCGGTACTGGTCGTATTCAGTAATCGGACAAACGCATTTTGCGTGGTTGCAACTGTGTTTGCAACAAAAATACCAGTTTGGATTTCCTGGTTTGGAATTAGAACATTATCTTCACTTGAAGTTAGTTCTATTTTTCGAATAACTTGTGATCTTGCTGGTAGAAGTATTGTATTGTTACCAGAACTGTATGTTATTGGAACATAAATGTGAATGTTTATATTGTTTGGTCGTATTATAAACCAGTCTTCTGAAGGTTTTAGATCAATTTGACAATTTAATGCTTTTATAAAATCAATCCCTATTATTCCATCACATGGGATTGCGAAATTTTTGTTTACTAAATGGAAATTGTGAGGAATTATGTATTTATCTGTCTGTAGCTCTATTGGTGCAAGGCCTAGGGATTTTATAATACCTTCACCTATGCCTTGAATATCTATTTTACTATTTATTTGTATGTCGTTGAAGACATCTGAAGTTTCTTTTATTAGCGATATGTTCGCTCCTGTATCTACTAGGAATGTTAGATGTTTTCCTGTATTGGCATTGTTAAATGACACGAAAATGTTAAGATTGAGATTGATGGTTTGAACCTTTGCTTTTAATAGTTTGGAGTATCTAAAGGAGTTTGGGAGTTTCCCGAAGCCGTCTGGGTAACACGGACATTATTGTTGTGTCCTCTGTTCCCATTTCTGACGTAGTTTTGGTTGTTATGGGATGTGCCGTTACCACGGTTATTTCCTCTATAATTACCACGACCTCTATAATTATTTGGCTGATAATTGTTATTGTAATTGAAGTTCCTGTTTGAATTGCTGTTATTGTAGTAACCACGACCATTTTCTCTACCTCGATAGTTACTTCGGTAGTTACTACCGCGATAAGCTTGTCCTCTACGCGTGTACAATATTGAATTAGTATTGCCAGTCATCTCAGTACTACATTGTATATACTTTGCGACGGCGTCGTTCATGGTCGTAAAGTTACCTGCTTCTAAAATGGTTTTTAGTTTACCATGCTCACAATTTTTAACCATTGTGCTAATGGCTTCTTTTGTACTGAATTTATCGGCATGTTCGGCTGGTAGTCCTTCATCGATGTACGAAGCTTCAAGTAGCTTTCGCAAATTATCGATTTCTGTGGTAAATTGGGTTGCAGTATTTCCTTTTTGGCATACTTTTGCCAATTTTGCTTTGACTACGTCAGACGTTTCACCGACTATAGTGTCTTGTAATTTCTTTATAATTTCATTTATTGTTGTAAGTTCTTGAACTTTGTACAGTGTTGATCCTATAATCTTTGATTTTATTACTTCGATTGCTAAAGATTCATAAGGGCCTTTTGTTAGGTTAACTAATTTAATCGCTGTTATGAATCGCTGCAAATGAAGTTTTTGTCCGTTAAATTCAGGTATGGCGTGCGAAATATCTTTGATATATGCCCGTTGGGCAATTGTGTCGTCTGCCATTCTGATGTGTTTTTGTTCTATCACACTATTCAGTGAATCGGAATCAGACAATTCTTGATCTTGATATTGTGGTACTGTTAATACAGCTTGGATCGTTAGATCGTGTAGATCTTTTTCTTCCACTTCTGTTTCTTGATCAATTGATTCAACTTCTCGGTCAAGTTCTTGAGTTTGACTTGTTCCGGGTTGTTCTATGTCTATTGTCAATGGAGTATTCAAAACTGTTGGAATTGAAATATCCAAATTGAATTTCCTTTGAATCGATATCAAATTTGATCGAAGTCTGATCAAAAATTTTGATACCTGCGACCAATTTTGTTCTTTTATGCGTTCTCTATTTTCATGTATTAGTGTACGTGCCTCGTTGAAACACTCAACTAATATGGTCGCATGCCTATTCACTGTAGCTCTTTGTATTGTCCTATTTTGTGTAAGTGATTTGTATGATTTGTCAAATCTACTTTTATTTTCTTCTAATGATTTGTAAATTTCCTGCCATTCCATTCTTGGTTTTAAGTTTTAAATATTGCAAAGTCAATTACTCTGCCCAGTATCGAATGTTCATTTATTACTGATTTTACTACAATACCTGGAATGGTAGTTAACACAATTGCTTTTTGTGTTTTTGAACAGTCTATTAAGGGCGAAAATTCTAAATGAAATGTACTCATGTACATATATTCGAGCTCTAATATGCTCCTTGGGGTCGTTGAGACCAATTGTAAAATTCTGTTTTTAAAATTTGGGTCCCTGTTATAAACATTCCTAATTGCGTTTAGAGTTGTCATTTTATTTTTCCCCTTCAAATTCTATATTTTGTCCAAATCATTAGCCTTACTCAAATATTTCTTTTTAAGGCATTTATTGTGCAGCTTATAAATTTTGAAAAAGACGTTAGCACACAAAATAACAACAATTATTATCAACAGGGTATTAGTAAAGCCTAAATCAATTTCTTTTGATTCTACTTTATTAATTACATTTGCAGTGGAATCCACTGTCTTGGTGTCTACTAAACCCATGTTGGTGACAATCCCTGTTTCTCTATGAAAAAGTATGCCATTTATATATGGCTTATTTTTGGTGTCATTTCCTAACTTACTTATAGTATTGTCTTTCATTCATATTAGTTTTTGAGATGCTTTAAATATATTTAATTAATATTAAAACTAATTTTTGAAAATATGAAGATAGAGTGTTAGGGCATAGGGCTGATTTACATTGGTTTTTTTTTTTTTTTTTTTTTTTTTTTTTTTTTTTTTTTTTTTTTTTTTATCAGTCCTATGTTTTTAGTGAAAGCCTAACAGATATTAGTAGTTTACAAGCAGCGTGTTACGCATCGACTTGTGGGTAGAAGTTTAAATTATTGGCAATTCAGGCATTGGCAAAATGCAGCCTTTATTGCGTTACTTTGCATCGCAAAGTTTGTTGTTGAGTTCCTCCAGTTGGGTTTTCAATTTTTCCTGGTCCTCGTTGATTTTTTCTGTCCGTAGTAGGTCTTTGACCAACCTACGTTCCCGGAGCAGTTTAATTCGCTTCCCTCCCCGCTTTTTCTTTGGCTTGGGCTGTTGCGGCTGTTGGCGTGCCCGGTACTCAGCTATTGTGAGTGGGCGTGGTCCATCGGTTGGACAAGCCTCCAGAGCCTCCTGTAGGCTTGGCTTGTCCCTTTGCTCGAGGGGAGCAGCGTTTATTAAATCTGATTCCAGATTGGCATCCACCGGTGGCGTAAGAGGCGTTAGGCCTCTCACGCGAATTTATTTTTCGGCTGCTGATGTCCTGGGCCTCTGGGCTCAGGCGGTTCCGGTGCCGGTCATCGCACAGGTATTCGTCGTACGCTCTATGTATTATATTTTTTTTTTTTTTTTTTGGTCCTGTCACGGTCGCCATGTAAATATAACTTCCAGAGATAGGGATTTTAAAGAAAAGACATCCGTCATTTCTGATATAATTTTATTGAATGATCTTTTGTATGTTTCTTAAATTCTACTTGGCTGAGGGCCAGCGTAGCTGCGCCGCCAGCAACGCCGGCAGCGGAGCGGCCGCATTTATATGTTTGTTATATATGCCCAGCGCTGTTGATAGCGGGGGGCGCGAGGGGAAGATCCACATGCTTGTGTGGATCATATTCAAGTGCCGTCGGCTATGCTATACATGCCGACGCTGCACTAATGTAGTACCAGGCATATATGTGTGATCGTATTTCGTCGCACTGAATATGCCTGGGAATGTTTATTGCATAAACACTGCAACAAAGTGTTACAGTGTGTTCCCTTTTAAGTACTCTTGGTACAGTGGGTATTGGCTATATATATGCATACTACAGCTTCATTTTCGCTTCCTATTCTGAAATTATCGTAGCGAGCATAGCTGGTGGTTCCATTAACATCTCCAAGTTGGATGTACAACTCGTGAGGCTGGGCCAGGGTCATTAAATGGATTTTTTCCAGTCCCAGGAAGAAGTTCTCCCGAAGATCTCCGAACCCTTGTTTGTAGTCGGTCCAATTGCGATTAAAGTCCACATTGGCGTTTACTCGTCTCTGGATTACGGTCCAGCCAGATCCGGAAACACTGGAATTACAGGGCACCTCAAATGGATCTGTTCCGTGCACTTTTATGGTGTGGATATCAGTAGAGTTCGGGAATGGGAGACAACTGCTTGCCTTTTGTTCAAGGAAATTCACTTGCATGACAATTTTTGAAATCTTGTTCTTAATTTCTTTCTCCATTCTCAAAATTTCGTTTGCCTTCAGAAGTAATTCAGTTTCCTTGTCCTTCAGCTGTTGATCCCAGCTCTTCTGCCTGGCATCCGACTGTTCTCTGAGATCCTCCATATGTTTCAGCATCTCCTTTAAGTTTAGTTGCACCTTGAGATCCTCTATCTGTTTACTTGCCTGGATTTCCAATGACTTGGTGGCAAGCTCAAGTTTGCTTTCCAATTTTTCGTTGTAAACATCTTTCTCCCGGATGCGGTCCTTGAGCTCGCTGATCGTCGAATCCTTCCCCTGGCATATGGCCGCGTACCGGAGCAGGGGCTTAACAATCGGATAGCATATGGCGCCACACCGCTCATCGTCCTCGTCCTGGATCGCCTCACAGTGCTGGAAATACACTATCTAATTAGTTTATTTCAATTTAAATTTCTCAATTCACTCAATTCTCACGGCACTATTCTCGAAGCCACTTTCAGTGGAGAGAGTGATGTCTCCCTCTACGTGGAGGAAGAAAAGGACAATAATCCAATACTTTTGCATGACTTTTAAATTAATGACAATTCGCGTTGAAAGATTTATATCAGACTGAATGCAAGATGAAAGAATGAAGTCTTCTTATATAGCAATTCTTATCAATCAATGCTATAAATCATGCTTGTTTTTAAGAGAATAAATGAAGCAAATCCTATAAAGTACCTATTCATAATCTTCCATATAAGAATGTATACTCGTAGATCAGAGTTGACTTCGAATGTTGATTATAGATTGCCCCTGTACTGGGTACTGTTATGTATTGTCGGTTCAAATCAGGGAACCTTATATTATTTAATAATTAAATTTAAAATTAATTTTTGATTTCAGTTCGTTCTCGTTGATTATTCCACGCATGTTTCAAGTCTATCTTACTGCGATTCAAGTTTTCATTCCCGCTTTATTCCCGCCTTTCACGACATTAGCTGACATCGAAACGTTTCTCTCTCGAAGAGTATGGGGCAGCGGTGGACAGGCTCACATTGCAGTGGCTGCAGGCGCGGCAGCAGCTCGCAGATATGATCGATTGGCGGCCTGCAGGACTTGATGTCCTCCAGAATGTGGACCACATTGCGACAGGCATCCTGTATCCGCGGCTCTCATCGTTTCTGCTATTTTTATTATTATATAGTTTATAGGAATTTCCGGAAAACCGAGGCCATAAAATTAAAATTCAGTAAAAACACATTTCCATATACTTTTGTCCCGTCGGTTTTTTCCAAAATATATTGAAACTCAGCTTATTTAACCACTTGACATATAATTTCATTAACTTTGATCTGAAAATCAATTCAAATAATTGGTATCTTCATGGACATATTTTCCTATATTGTTTTCTTCTATAAGAAAGATGAGTCTTGATAAGTTTTTCTTCAAAGACTCTCTAACATATTGAACTAATTTTAAAAATCTAAGAAAGTTTAATCAATCTCGGTTAAGGGTAGATTTTTAATTTTTATTAATATTATTTATTATTTGAAAGTGACATCAATGCACAACATTTATCAGAAATTCCCATCAATATACATATTAGCTCAACTTGAATTTGTTTAGTTTAAATCATCTTTCAGCATTGACAACTCTACTTAATTATCATTAAATAATATACAATTTTATGTGACTTTTGGTCTTATCATCATTTGAGATAATGTAAGTGAGATCGTGTAGTCATAGCCATAGTCAAAGTCATAGTCATAGTCATGCCAAGATTCCCAATGAATGCCGTCTTTACGCTGGATACTTTTGCCATCTTTATAATATTTTCCATTAAGAGAACTGTAATAATATGAAAATAAATATGATCCATTTTTAAAAATCAATAGCGTTAGATCTGCATAAAATATGTATGCTTACCTATGTCCGCAATCAGAAAACCACCAACCACCTGCATCATGTGTCGCGCAATTAAATTTGTCAGAAGTGTCATTATCCCGGTCCAATGTGGAAAAATTCATATTCAGGTGATATTTAGTTAACGAATCTCCGGCTGTTCCTGAATATTTTCCCAACGATTTCAGTTTGTAGCCTTCCTCTTCGCTTCCTACTTTGAAATCATCGTAGCGAGCATAGCTGGTGCCTCCATTAACATCTCCAAGTTGGATGTACAACTCATGAGGCTGGGCCAGGGTCATTAAATGGATTTTTTCCAGTCCCAGGAAGAAGTTCTCCCGAAGATCTCCGAACCCTTGTTTGTAGTCGGTCCAATTGCGATTAAAGTCCACATTGGCGTTGACTCGTCTCTGGATTACGGTCCAGCCAGATCCGGAAACACTGGAATTACAGGGCACCTCGAATGGATCTGTTCCGTGCACTTTTATGGTGTGGATATCAGTAGAGTTCGGGAATGGGAGACAACTGCTTGCCTTTTGTTCAAGGAAATTCACTTGCATGACAATTTTTGAAATCTTGTTCTTAATTTCTTTCTCCATTTTCAAAATTTCGTTTGCCTTCAGAAGTAATTCAGTTTCCTTGTCCTTCAGCTGTTGATCCCAGCTCTTCTGCCTGGCATCCGACATTTCTCTGAGATCTTTCATATGTTTCAGCATCTCCTTTAAGTTTAGTTGCACCTTGAGATCCTCCATCTGTTTACTTGCCTGGATTTCCAATGACTTGGTGGCAAGCTCAAGTTTGCTTTCCAATTTTGCGTTGTAAAGATCTTTCTCCCGGATGCGGTCCTTGAGCTCGCTGATCGTCGAATCCTTCCCCTGGCATATGGCCGCGTACCGGAGCAGGGGCTTAACAATCGGATAGCATATGGCGCCACACCGCTCATCGTCCTCGTCCTGGATCGCCTCACAGTGCTGGAAATACCCAATCTAATTAGTTTATTTCAATTTAAATTTCTCAATTCAATCAATTCTCACGGCACTATTCTCGAAGCTACTTTCAGTGGAGAGAGTGATGTCTCCCTCTACGTGGAGGAAGAAAAGGACAATAATCCAATACTTTTTCATGACTTTTAAATTAATGACAATTCGTGTTGAAAGATTTATATCAGACTGAATGCAAGATGAAAGAATGAAGTCTTCTTATATAGCAATTCTTATCAATCAATGCTATAAATCATGCTTGTTTTTAAGAGAATAAATGAAGCAAATCCTATAAAGTAGATTGCCCCTGTACTGGGTACTATTATTTGTATGTCATCGAACCTTATATTATTTAATAATTACATTTTAAATTAATTTTTGATTTCAGTTCGTAGTCTTTCTTCTCGTTGATTATTCCACTCATGTTTCAAGTCAATCTTACTGTGATTCTCATTCCCGCTTCATCTATAGCAGACTTCCTTTTTTATAGCCAGTAGCCTTTCTCGAACATAGCTGATATCGAAACGTTTCTCTCTCGAAGAGTTTAGGGCAGCGGTCGACAGGCACACATTGCAGTGGGCTGTACCGACCCCTGGTATATGGGTATATCAAATTTCGTGTTATACGAAAAGTTGCTGATGTTTACATGTATATATAGTCGAACTTCCATTATAGCCAATCAAAAGGGAACTTGTTGAACGAAATGGTCGTAATATAGGATTTGTAAAAAAAAAAATAATACAATTGAGCAAAGCGCGCCATGATACCGCTATCTGATTGTTTTAAAAAATCACTTGTTTTGTGAAAATATATATATATGTAGGTATATTTTTGACTTGTTTTTTTTTGTTTTATTTGTGAAAATACAATTTCAGTGTCATTGATAAAATTGCACAACATGTCTCGTATTTGTATTGAAATCACCAAGAGAATACAATATAAAATGCTTGTAAAAATGTGTTTTAAATTAATAATCGCACATACATACAAAACTACTTACAATAACAGCTTGATTACGCTCCTCCTGCTGATGCTCAGGCATGATCATTAAACAATTTCCACATCGCATTGTAATCATTTAAACTAGATTTACATATACATATACATAATCATTACTCATTCACTGTTTGTTGAACCGGAAAAGGAGTTCCCAAACCAAAAATAATTACGCCTATTTACGATTAACGAACTAGACAACTTTAAGCTTATCGTGTGGCCTATGATGTGGTTTCCATTTGTTTTTCTATGCGTGTTTCGACTCCTCTCTTTTTGCCTTGTGCAAAGAAAAGACACTCTCCCTCTCACTCTCTCCGATTAGCTCCAGACATCGGCGGAGTAGCGCTTCTGGGCCTCCATCTTCTTGATATACTGCACGGCATCGGCCTCGCTCATGTTACCCTTGGTGGACAAAATTTTCACTAAAATGTTTCTAACGTCCACGGCCATGTTCTTGGCGTCACTGCAAATAGATGGGTCAAAGGTCTGTTTTGAAAGGGTTTCTCTTAGCAGCAAACTCACCCGCATATGTAAAAGTGTCCCTTGTTCTCGCCAATCGCATTCCATATCAGATCCGCATCCTGCTCCAGCAGATGCTGCACATAGACCTTCTTATCGGAGTCTCGGGAGAAGGCCGCCTTCAGAGTGAGCGTGCCCTTCTTTACCCATTCCTCCAGCTCGGACTCGTATATGTAGTCCTCGCTGCGCTTGCGGCAGCCGAAATAGAGCACCGATTCGCCCACAGTCTTGCCCTCATCGCGCAGGAACTGTCGCTCCTGGATGAAGCCGCGGAAGGGAGCCAATCCCGTGCCCGGTCCCACCATGATAATGGGCGTCTCTGGCTTCGTTGGCAGTCTGAACTGCGATTTCCGGATGAAGACGGGCACCTTCACCTCCTCGCTGCCGCTGGGCACCTTGTTCTTCAGGTAGGTGGTGGCCACACCCTTGTTGGTGCGGCCCGTGGGCGTTTTGTACTCGACCAGAACGGCCGTGACATGGACATCGGTGGGATGCAGCTTGGCCGACGATGAGATGGAGTAGTAGCGTGGCTGCAGGCGCGGCAGCAGCTCGCAGATATGATCGATTGGCGGCCTGCAGGACTTGATGTCCTCCAGAATGTGGACCACATTGCGACAGGCATCCTGTATCCAGCTCTGGTACTTTTCCTTGCCCTCCGGACTAATGGAGGCCATGCTGCGCAGCAGCTCCTTCTCCTTCTCATCCGTACAGTATTCCGCCAGTTCCTTGAGAATGTGCGTGCGTGGAATGGCGGTGATCTCCAGGTAGTGGGTCAGGGCCGTGCGATAGGTGGTGGGGCAGGGGAACGGATGCTTCTTGCTGCTGTCCGTGTCTGTGTTGATCAGAGAGAACACCGTATCCAGATCGGCCTTGCAGAGCTGTCCCAGCTTCTCCACGAGACTCTTGTCGTTGATGGGATACATGGCCACATGATCGCCGGCATCGTAGCGCATCTTGGAGCCCTCGATGCTCAGCTCGATGTGCATGCACGACCGTCCGCCGCCCTTGTGCAGCTCCCGATTGACCTTGATGGGCGCCAGGAAGGGATTCTTGGCATCGAAGGGTGGCCGCTGATTCTGCATCGAGTGCAGGCGGGCAATCTCTCCCGTGTAGATCCTGTCGGGCTGAGCTTCGGGCTGTTCCAGCAGACGGTACTGGCGTATCAGCACCTCCTCGCCGCCGCCCTCGATGCCAAAGTGATCGCAAACGGCTGGCCAGAAGCGATCCTTCCACGTGATGAAGTCATCCTCGATGCTGGAATGGGGAGACTAAAGTGTGAGTATGGCCGTGAAAGGACTGTGGTTCAGGCTAGAACTTACTTGGCATCATCATCGCCCAGTCCCAATTCGAAGACCCGATTGGCGCCCAGCTCCTCCAGCCGCTTGTCCACATAGATGGCCACCTTGTTGTAGTGCTCGTACGTTTTGTTTCCCAGTCCAAAGACCTAAGGTCGCAAAGTAAAACAAGGGCAATTATAGATAGTGTTTTTGGCATTACGTACGATCTGTGTATGTACTTAGGCGATTAGGTATTACCGCATATTGCGTCTGTCTGTGAAGCCTTTTTGTTTTATTACATAAACTATAAATTAGGCCGCGCAAAGTTCGCAGCCTCTGTGGCCGGCACGTGCGAAGGCCACACGCGGAAACGGCGGCCAACGTGTTTAGCATGATGATCGGATCAACAGGTGGGTGCGGGGCGTTACATTATCTGTTATTATTCTCCATTTAATTCAACTCTATTTGGGGTTACCATGCTACCCTGAGTAGCGTGCGATTATTTTACTTAGAGATGGGAAATTTTGTCTTGTTGAGTTATATTTGGTGCACTTAAAAATGAGCAAATGTCGATTCTTACTCAAGTTGCAGTGGTTCCTTAAGCTCTTCGGTACGGTATTCGAAATTATCTTCCATTTTCTCTTAGCTTTTTCACAACTCGGGTGATTTTTGGATGAAATTTTTGGAAAATTCGCGCTAGGCAGAAAGCAAAAAAACCTCGATATAATGGGCGATATTTCTCGAAATACGATACTTTTCCAGATATTAACAATCCTAATTTTTACATTATTGGACCACTCCTTAGAAGGAAAACACTAAATTAAGGCAAAAATATATAATCATCGAATAACTAGTCACCGGATGAAACTGTTTACTTTGATTTTAGCAACTCTTATCTGCTCATTCAAATCTTCCCGCTGGGGAATGTGCAATATGCGAGCACATTGCGTGCAGAAATGTACTAATTATGCCCGAAAAACTCTTTTCTTACAAAAGCTGATTGCTATGGCACACTGAACTAGCGCCATTTACAATGACCAATGACAACAAGCTCATTTTCATCGATAAGCAGTTGGTGGTTTTAATCGTATATAAATTGAATTTTGATTAGAATGTTTTGCTGAAACCGGTACTGATAAGGTTTTTAAACACTAAAAATAATCTCACACGTATTTAAAGATTATTTTATAGCTAAAGGCAGGCTAGACTCTAGAAATTCTTGTGGGAAATGCAATCTTGAAAAAAGTGGGCTTGATAGTGATATATACAGTGCGTTTCAGTAAGGCAATTCTAAATTTACTGCTGAATATTTAATAGAATATTTTGTATAACTTTTTAAGAGGAAAAACTATGCGAATTTTGGAATTAACTAATTTGAGGCCTTCAAACGATTATTTTCAGGAATAAAATCCGCTCCTAAATGTCTACGATTTGATGCGCACTTCCTAATATAATTAGATGATTCACACTCACGGATAGCCGCGAAACGCCTTGTGATAATTATCGAACAAACAAATTCAGACGCTTAAAACAAAGTTTGACACATCGTCTGATAATCCAGTGATACTTCCAGCGAATCGAATTACACAGAAATGCCATTGCGAGCGTTATCCATCTGCTTGCATCAGCTGTGTATCAACAACAAACAAAACACTCGGCGGACACACGTGGAAACCCGCGAAAACAGACGCCAAAAACTGTAGTTGGGGGCTCCTTATCGGCGGGGCACTGTTCGATAAGCCCAGCCGCCGCCGACAGCATTTATATTTGGCCCCAACTGAAGGCCAGTCAGACGCTTGTAATCGGCGTTTGTTTAGATAGCACCTGGGCCTGGGCCTAGGCCTGGGCTCTGCTATTTGTTATCAGTACTCACCGCATAATTAAGACCTGTTAGATCGACATCGCCGTTTGTTATCCACTCGTAAAACTCCATGGCATTGTCCGTGGGATCGCCCTCGCCGTAGGTGGCCAGACAGAAGACGGCCAGGGAGTTGGAGATGTCCTTCAGCTGCAGCAGCTCCTCCATATCACACTCCTCGGGATCGGCAACCATGCCCTTGAGACGATACCGGATGCCCTCCTTGGCCAGACGGCCGGCAAACTCCTCGCCCGTGCCGGTCTGAGAGCCATAGAAGACAACGAGACTGCGTCCCGAGGCCTTCAGCTTCTTGATGAACGAATTATCGGCCGCACTGGTGGTGCACACTGTTGTGGGTCTGCGCAGGGGAGGGGAGAGAAGAGATTAAATGAGAATTTTAATTTTGTGGTGGGAGAATCCTCGAAAATACTCACTGTATGGAATAGCTGCGAGTGGGCTCCTCCTCCTTCTTGCGGCTTTTGAGGAAGTAAAAGGCTGCTCCTCCGATCAGGACCGCAAGCAGGGCCACATCGAGGAGTCCCAGAAAGGGTTCATCGCCGGCAGCGACGGCCTCAGCGGCTGCTCCCTCCATTGTCTGCTCACTAGCCATTTAGGTGACACAAGTCCGACTGCAAAGAGGGCACAACATTCACGGCGTTTAGTTTAGTTTTTCTGTCTCTGCCTCTGCCTCTGCGCTGCGCTCTGCTCTGCTGTTCTGCGTGTCGTATCGTCGCGGGGTTTTAGTTCGCTTTGAATAACTTTTGTTGTGGTTTCGATTTGCATGTGCCTGCGCTGCCGCCGCACTTTGGACACGCATTTTAATGTATGCCACGTAACCCACGAAACACTACACACACACACACACACACACACAAACACACAGAGGCAGAGACAGCCACACACACACACTCGCACACACAGCGAAAATGAAACGGAATGAAGCGATTCTATTCTACAGGCTGACTGGACTGGCTGAATGACAGCTGCTTTGCATCTAACGGTACACTGCTTCCGCACTTGTTTTAACGGTACACACTCTCTCCCTCTCCCTCTCTCTTCCTCTGCACCTCCTCCAGCTATCTCTTTCTTCGGTTTCGATTGACATTGAAAAACGTATCGCGAAATGCGATTTTAATCGATTGCACCTTGAATATTATTTTGTACCTGTTTTGTCTCTATTTTTATTGCGGCACTGCCCTGCACACGTCTAACACAATTTGCAGTTATTGCAATTAAAAAATATATATTTCAGAGCCGCAATTGTACGCGACGTTTAGCGGAGAACTGTTAACTGTTTGTTGGCCAGCAACAGGTTTTATTCCCCGAATGCTTATCGGAGGGGCCGAGGCGATTCGGCTCGTTGTTGATATGACGAAAACGACTAATGTTTCTTGCAATCGAAACTTTGTCAAACATTCACGACCTTATAAAGTGGTTTTACACTCAAGACATGTATGTGTTTTCGTTTGTTTGTCTCTGCAGAGGCCTGTATCTTGAGAGACTATGAGCGATAGGGGAAACACCAATCTTAAGTTGGAAGCTATAACAATTTTTGTTCGAAATATGTACAAAGCCTTGTGAAACAACCACACATCGGTAAAGAGGTATATATATCAATATATTGATGATATATTTCAATTTTCATATATTTATAAATATATATACATATATACATATATGTGTATGTAAGCCGCTATCTCCGCCACGCGTGCACCAAATTGCATGCAAATTTTTTCAAATGATAACCAGAGTATGTGGCTCGGTTTCTACAAACAAAAATGTGTACTTTTCTGTAAACAGGTTCCTAAAAAACTAAAAACTAGTCCAAAAATCTCAAAATTGCCCCAAAAAGGGTGTCTGAACTCCTATAAGATATGTCATTACATCAAAATGATCATTGTTTAATTTCGATGAATTCCTAAACATTAAACTCAATTAGTAAGCAGAATTTATTATTATTATTATATCTTTACTTTATGAAGTTGAAAACTTCTTCTATAAATCATTCATCCATTCGGAAACCTTTATAAGAGAGTGATATTTAGTAGGTAAAGACTTATACCAAATATCAACCCCCTCCGACCATAATTACAACCAAAACAGGGAATCAACCCTGACTATAACACTTCCCGCCTCTTACATTCCAAAACAAATCTAAGAAACGTTTTAAAAACATTTCCCCACATGTTGCCCGACTGAAGTCTGACCCTATTTGACCCGATCTTTTGTATATAGTATTATATTTCGAGAATATTGTGCAGTCGCTGTCGTAGAAGTCGACGTAAAACCTCAAGTGTTGGGCACCTTGAATTCGGAATTGACTTAATACTTTAATGTTACTAATGCGCCGGGTACTCGGTTCGGGTCGGGTCGGGACGGTACGTGTGTGTACGTATACGCGTCGCGTATACGACGTGTATTCCTGTACTTTGCATGGAGAAGCAGCCCAGCACCAGCAACAGCAACAGCATTCGCGCGTAATACTTTGACGCGTAGAGCGAACAGCGTATATAGCGTATAGTTCTCGTTGTTCTTGTTGCTGTGGTCAGCAAATGGCAAAAAAATAAATATTAAACATGTGCCAGACAGACAGTCGAAGCCGAACCCCTTGGTGGCGATTAGGCGATGCGGTTCCACATGCAAATCAGCCAGGCGTTATAGTAGAGTCGTCACAGTCACCATCCGATCGCGAGCTTTTGATTTGGTGTAACCGAAAGGTGTCTGAGGCTTCCAAGCAGCAAGTGGAGGAAAACTGCTGGATTTTTATAGGTCAGAGCTCCAAAGACAGAGACAAGGATAGAAGTGGAATGAATAAAGGGGTACTTCAGAAGATGACAAGACCTTCATTTAGGATGAGAATGTGGTTGATTATTTTCAATGAAAGGAAAACAGAACGAAAAAGAGAGTAAAGATATCCAGCTGGCTATAATTTAACGCCCAGAATTAGCAATTTAGATGCGATGAAAGTGAAGATGGAAAAGATTGAAAGAATGAATGAATATATGAATAATAATGAATAAAATCAACAGCACAGCATGAGTGTTACGAGATGTTGACCTGAAGATACAATAGAATGCTATTCTTAGACCTAAACGGAAGTAAACTTATTAACAGGAGAATAAGAAACGATTAACAGGAAGAGAAGAGGAGAATAGCCTACAGAGCTAAAATTAAAAAGGTTTCCCTTAAAAATAAATTTTAAAAAATCTTAGATCTTTTTAGATTTATTTTTTTGTATTTTATTTTTATACTTTATTTGAAACTTTGAATTTTTAGCTAGTTTATTTGATTAAAAAATTACCATTAATATAGAATGGCAGTGTGGAATCTACATTAATGATGTATACTATATAGCCTATCAATCAATCATATTATTGAATAAAAACCAGATTTGTAGCTGAAGCTTTGACTCGTAAAATACACGTGCTAATAAATTAATTCTTCCACGGAGAACGCATAAAAAGGCTATACTTTTCTTGTCAGGGGATGCATTCAGAACTATTTAAATTGTAATGAATGATATATCTTCCTTCTCAGAAATAAACTTAATAGATCTTGGAAATCGCACCCACCAATTAAAGAGTAATTCAGGTTCCAAAGTTCATAGAGTGAAAAGTGAATACTAAATGAATCTTGACTGAATTAAATCCCATGCTAATTAAATCTTAAATGCCACTTCCACAGAATTCAGTTCGAATCATAGCCAAATAGCTATGGTAATTATTCCAACAAACCTATGCAAATATAAGTATGATTTTAAAGAAAACAAAAACAAACAAATCCCAACAGCTGTCTTCAAACAATAATTGAGTCATTCAGCAGTCAAAACAAATGAAATACTAACGCTACTCATGCTTTTAGTGGTTATTAGAAGTAGTAGTATTAGTAGTAGTAGTAGTAGTAGATAGTAGGCGAAAGTATTCACGCGATAATGCTGAGAAGGCATTTGCACGGAATCTTTTGCTTCGTAGGCGAGAAAATCCCTTAGCCAGTATGACATTCGCAATTTGTTCCGGCACGTACACCCGAACGTCAGTTCGGATCCGAACCGACACGATCTTCCATTCGGATTGCCGCAGAAAACTTATGCAGTAAGCATGAGTCAGCAGTTTTCAGCATACATACATATAAAAACAAGTGGATCGTCTTCTTATCAGAAGCAAATTTTAAGACACATTTAGAGTTAAATTAGTTTCATAGTAAAAGGTTTAAGCACCAAAGTGAAGGAAAGATATGAACCATATCTGGCGACCGGCGATTAGCCTTTTTAACTTCAATGTCAAGTGCAGGCAAATGAATGGGTCGGTTGAGGGCTGAGAGAATGACCTCAGAGCATGTCAAAATTATTATTATATTATCAGCAGAGCAGGGAACTTTTCATATGATTTTCGAATCATTTAAGAGCCTAATCAAGTGCTTGATAGGTCTATGACTAAGCTGGCAGGTAGCCGAGACTGACCCAGATATGTCTCAAGTTTTTATCATATTATTAGCATACGATTAGCATATTATACTATATCAGGGAAATCAACTGTGGAACTCTTAGAACCCTGTCCCACAAATCAGTAAAACTGGCATCTATTTCTTATCAGTATCAACAAACGATGAATCTGTATCTTTACGTCTTGTAGACTTTGTCTGTGATAACTAATCTCTTGACCCTAAAGATATATTCGCTGCCAGTACAAGGTACAGATCTGCCTTAGATCTGCCTCATTGACAGTTTTCTCTATCGAGTGCACACTGTAGCGCATCCCTGAGGAACGTACATCTTATCTACAGCTGTTTTCCCCTCAATGGCGACAGCTGACAAGATTGAAATATGACGCCTCTCGGGTTACGTAATTCCTTCTTTAATTAATGCGGAATTGATGCGTAAAACAGCATGTAAAATAACAGCACAACAAAAAAAATATCAAAACCGTAATAACAAAATGATTAAAGAGAATTACACGCAATATTCCGCACGCCAGGGACCGTACAGTGCACCAGAGCGAGAGGGCCAGACCAAGAGAGAGTAAAAGATCGTAAGCCTGGCTAGACAGCGCGCGTCAGAGCGAGAACGAACTAGTAACAGATTTTGGGTAACAGATGTCCGATAGAGGGAGATAGAGCAACAAACAGAAGCAACAGGTAGTGAACTTTAAACTCTCTTTCTCTCCCACTTCTCTGGCCAGAGTGCCACTCACTCGCACTCATAAGAAACACACACTTGGGTGTGTGTGCGTGTGTGTGTGTGTGTTGTAACCTTGACCATCAATGCGGCGGCGCTCATGGCATGTATAAAATATCAATTAATTAATGGATTTCGGCTGCGCGTGGCCTGGCATTGGCCCCAAAAAATTGCCCCGTTCGGGTGGGGCAATTGAAGTAAACTCATTTCTTACCGTGCAACGGATGTGGGGCTGTAACGATTATACACACGATCGGATTTACAGATGCGCCTCTTCCTGTTTTCTTCTTTTCACTCTTTGGTTTATTTTCTGTACACGTTTTCTCGCTGGCTGGCTGTTTTACATGCACCGCGAAATGGACGACGACAACGACTGCGCGGCCAGCGCTTAATTTGTTTTATTTAGTTAAAATGGAGCCACGACGACGACGACGACGACGCTAGCAGCGCGCACATATGTATTTCTATATATGTATGTTACCTATACACACAGCGGTGCAGTGCGTTAGTATACGTACTATATAGTCGACGGAATCTGGCTAATCACATCACAGTCGCAGCGCCAGCGACTTTGTCAATAGCCTGTTGATTATAGAGCTGGACAAAATATCGACTGGTCACATCGATGTTTTGTGATTATTCGTACCAGAAACATCGATGGTTTCCAGCTCAAAACAGTCTGCTAAATTGTTAATAATATTTAATTTAGATATAAATTATATATATATGTATAAACGCGAATTTTCCCATTGAATACTTCATAAAATTGATTGAAATTCAAATGGAAATCAGTTGAAAGTGTAAACAAATTGTGTAAATGCAATTACAGGAATACCCACATTGTTAAATCCGATAGCTTGTGTCTCTAAGCAGAACATTTTCGCAAAACAAAACAAACAAATTAAATTGGTTGCTTGTGGGTTTGATATCCACTCGTTGTTTTCCGTCCATTAAGATTCATTTACTTGCAGGACAATGGAGGAAATATGCAGGGTTTGCATGGGAAGCTCTGAAGAGTTCATAAACATTTTTGATGAAAGACCAACATCGGACATGTGCATTGGTGACATGATAGCACAGTGCACCGGGTACGTGGTCGAGCGAGGGGATTCGCTACCAGAAAACATATGTCCGCCTTGCCTGGAGGATGCAGTGAGCGCCTTCAATCTTAAGACCATCTGTGAGCAGAGCCACAAACGCTTTTTCACGCTGGTGGAGGAGGATAAGGAAGATGACGAGGATGGGCAACAGTCATCGAAACATCCAGACGATAGCAGTAACATTGATAATTGTAAACGACGCTTCAAATGCTCCGACTGTCCAAAATCCTTTCAAAGAAAATCCCAGCTCACTGAACACAGCCGTAGGCACTCTGGGGAGCGACCGTTCACGTGTCCACACTGCTCCAAGTCTTTCTCCCAATCCACAACTCTCCGGAGTCACATCCGTACCCACAAAGACGAACGACCATTCCAATGCGCTCACTGTTCGAAGACATTTAAACTGAAATCCCAGCTCAGTGAACACAGCCGTATTCACACGGGAGATCGACCGTATAAGTGTTCTTACTGTGAGATGTCGTTCAAACAACTGAGCCATCTTACCACACACACACGCTCCCACACAGGTGAAAGGCCCTACAAATGCTCTCTCTGCCCAAAAACTTTCGCACACAAACCGAATCTAAGTATGCACATCCGTACGCACACGGGTGAGCGGCCGTACAAATGCACCGAATGCCCAAAATCCTTTACACAAAACTTCCATTTCAAGGAACACCTCCTCACGCACACTGGCGAGCGACCATTTCAGTGCACGCAGTGCCCCAAGTCCTTTCAAAAAAGTGCACAACTTCGAGAACATACGCGTACCCACACGGAGGAGCAGCCATATCAATGTCCTCAATGTCCCAAGTCCTTTCTTGCACCAGCCTATCTCAGAAATCACATCCGAATTCACACTCGCACGGCAGAGCTACCGTATAAGTGTTCAGAGTGCTCTGAGACCTTTGCCCAAGCGGGAATTCTTCAGGCTCATATGCGTTCGCATACGGATGACAATGAACGACCCTACCCATGTCCTCACTGCACCGAATGGTTTAGCCTGGAAGAAAACTTTAAGACCCACCTCCGCACGCACATGGGTGAAGGACCCTACCAATGCACCGAATGCTCAAAGTCTTTTACTAAAAAACACCTTTTTGAAAGACACTTCCGTACGCACTCAGATGATCGACCCTACCAATGCCCTCAGTGCTCCAAGTCCTACAAACAAAAGGCCCATCTCAGCAGTCACATACGTATTCACACTGAGGAGAAGAGCGACCCATCTAGTGTTTCCACTGTCAAAGAGACCCAATCGAAGCAACTGGAAGGGGAGGGACCCTACAAATGCTCTCACTGCTCGAAGTCATTTAAATTACAATCCAATCTACAAATACACATCCGCGTTCACACGGGGGATCGACCGTTTAAATGCTCTCACTGCTGGATGTCCTTTAAACAACACTCCCATCTTCGAATGCACACACGTTGCCACACAGGCGAGAGACCCCACCAATGCCCTCAATGCTCCAAAGCCTTTTCAGAAGAATCCAATCTGAGAAGACACATGCATACGCACTCAGGTGAACGACCGCACCAATGCTCCGAATGCTCAAAGTCTTTTATAAGAAAAGCCAGTCTGGAAAGTCACAAAGAAAAACACCATCCCAACGACCACATGCCTGCTCATACTGGAGCGAAAATAGACCCATCTAGTAGTGGGTACACTGCGATTCTAAACATCAACGGCATTTAAAGAACAAAACGATATGCAACTGATAGTACTTAATACGAAGTGTCTCCATGGACAGTAAGTATGTATATTTAACACAGATCTGTCATATTAATTTGTAGTTATATTACATACTGTAGGCCGAGGAGTAGTCCTTCTTGGCTCGGAGTTGTTAGAAACAACACAAATTCTTTTCTAACACAAATTGTAGGGAGGAACCTCCGGTTCCCATTATACAAGACGGTGCAACAGCGAATTGCCCCGATGCCCCCAAGGAGCGGCAGCGACCCATCGGGGCACGGAACATAGGCCCGCGGGAAGTAGGAGCCACAATAATTTGTATATCTCTCTATTATAGTTATAGTATATTATAGTTACTAACGTATCTCACAGATACTAAGGCTATTTGCTTTGGTTACTTTGAAGCTGTCTTCCGTTTAATGTTATTAGTTGAAATTAGTCCTAGAAATATTTCTTTTCAACTCTTACTAAGTTTTTATAGCAAAAATTTCGAAACAAAATTTTAAATTTGATTTTGAAAGCTTAATAATTTCCAGACAGTGAGCTGAAGCTACAAAGTGTTTGGGTCTGATTTATAGCTTCATTTGTCAGCTTTTCAGAATTGAAAAGTTCAATACAAGCAGATGTAACATACTTAAGTTATGTGAAAAAATAAAGCACTACCTTTCAGGAAAAAAAAACCGATTTTAAAAAATTTATAAAAAAAAAATTAAACCTAACAAAAAAATAACCATAATCTTTAAATCTATCATTAGGGGCCACAGCGGAAATGTGTTGACTAGTGTAATAGAGCTGGACTAAATATCGATAGAACGGTCTATTGGTCACATCGATGTCTTGTGATTTTTCATACCAGAACCATCGAATCGATGTTTTCCAGCGCAATAGACAAAACACTGCTAAAATTGTTCATTCAATTTAATATATATATAAATTATACATATATGTATATTCGCGAATTTTCCCATTATTAAAATTGATTTGGAAATCAGTTCAGAATGTAAACAAATTGTGTAAATGCATTTACGAGAATACCCACATTGTTAAATCCGATAACTTGTGTCTCTTCGTTCATTTACGCAAAACAAAACGAGACAAACAAAATATTTTAGAGCTCTTTACGGCTTGGTTGATTGTGGGTTTGATGTCCACTCAATTTGATGAACATCGTTGTATTCCGTCCAGTAAGATTCATTTACTTGCAGGACAATGGAGGAAATATGCAGGGTTTGCATGGGATTCTCTGAAGAGTTCATCAACATTTTTGATGAAAGACCAACATCGGACATGTGCATTGGTGACATGATAGCGCAGTGCACCGGGTACGTGGTCGAGCGAGGGGATTCGCTACCAGAAAACATATGTCTGCCTTGCCTGGAGGATGCAGTGAGCGCCTTCAATCTTAAGACCATCTGTGAGCAGAGCCACAAACGCTTTTTCACGCTGGTGGAGGAGGATAAGGAAGAAGACGAGGAAAGGGAAGAAGAGGAGGATAAGGAAGAAGAGGAGGAAAAGGAAGAAGAGGAGGATAAGGAAGAAGAACAGGATGAGGAAGAAGACGAGGACATGGGAGAATACGAGGATATGGATGAAGACGAGGATTGGCAACCTTCATCGAAAGATCTAGCCGATGGCAGTAACACGGATAATTGCAAACGACGCTTCAAATGCTCCGAATGTCCAAAATCCTTTCCAAGAAAATTCCTGCTTACGGAACACAGCCGTAAGCACACTGGGGAGCGACCGTTCACGTGTCCACACTGCTCCAAGAGTTTCTATCAATCCGGAACTTTTCGGGCTCACGTCCGTGCTCACACAGAGGAGCGACAATACCACTGCGCTCACTGTTCGAAGACATTCAGACAGAAATCCCAGCTCATCGGACACAGCCGTATTCACACGGGATATCGACCGTTTAAGTGTTCGATGTGCACGATGTCGTTTAAGCAACCCGGCCATCTTAACTCCCACAGACTTACCCACACAGGTGAAAGACCCTTCAAATGCTCTCTCTGCCCAAAAGCCTTCACACAAAAACCGAATCTTGACATGCACATCCGTACGCACACGGGTGAACGACCCTACAAATGCACCGAATGCCCAAAGGCTTTTGTTCAAAACTTTAACCTCAAGGAACACATGCGTTCACACAATACCACTCTACCGTATAAGTGTTCTTACTGCCCGAAATATTTCTTTAACGCCGGAACCTGCAGGCGTCACACCACCATGGCACACGGGATATTAACTTAATGAGAAATATTGTATTCGAAGAAGTATCGATCTGATAAATAAAATAAATTAATCCTGAACAATTATCATTTAATTAGACTTCCCGATTGTGTTCGTATTTTACAATCCATTTCAGTAGGAATGGAAAATTGTGATGATTGAATCAGTCGCAGTGATTGAAGAAATCAGTAATCCGAGCGTGGAAAGCGAGGCGAGGATAGCCCCTAGTTATTAATATTATTATTTTCAAAATAGAAAACGCCGATAAATTCTGTTGATCGCACAATAATACCGATATTTTTTGCAACTAGCCCTGTGCCCTGTAAGTTTAATGAAAAGTCGGGGCTATATAATTTTAAAACGTGAAACAACAAAAATTAGGAGTAAATCCTACGAATTCAGGAAAATTCAACAGTCCAAAAAACTATCATCGTTTTTAGTTTAGAGTACCCTTATCAATCAATCGAAAACTATCGAATGCTCGCTGCACTTGTACTCACTCGATACCACCTACTCGTTTTTTTTAGTTTTTGTTAACACTTTTATTTATTTTATTTAGCACGGGCTCTGGGCTGGTTTTAGCCAACTATTTAACGGACGTGACGCGTGTGCCATTGTGCCCCAACCGCAGTGCCTTAGCAGCTGTTCGCGGACAGCCTGCAAAACGAACGAAAGCCGTTCCAAATTGTGTAATTTACATGCAAATTCCTGTGGAGCTGAAAGAAAGACACCTCCGACAGCAGCAGCCACAGTCCCCCGTAGACCAGGTCTTCGTTCCCCCCCGCCCCCCAGAAGCCAGAGCCCGAGCGACGCTCCGAGCACGGCACGGAAATGCCATTTAAATTCTTGAAAAAGTGTCGCCAATATAATGTGACGTCTAAAAGTTTATTTGTTATATCAGTGCACCATTTGTTGGGTGAGTAAACCCTCTGTGCCAGGAAGGGGGCGTAGCACCCATCAGCTATAATATCTATGAGTCGTCATCGTCTATCCGTGAAACAGCTGCCATAAAATTACACTTGTTGATTTATTTAATTGCAAATCTACACATAATTGTACACCTCGCCACATGATAAGCGTTTCGTTTATCATGGCCTGATGTGTGGGTTACCAGTTTCCTTTTCTTTGGGTTTTGTCTATTGGCCAACATTTTAGGCCTCAAAAATGCGGCAACAACAACAGGAAAACCTGTTGCAGGTGTTATCCTGCCTTAATAGGGGCTCTGTGTAACAGTGCGATAACAGAGGATGGGATCTGATTAGAGTGCTCTGTTAAGCGACATTACCATGGAAAAACCATTAAGAAACCCGAAAAACCTCGACAATTTCCGTTTTTAAAACAAATAAGGTCTCACAAGAGATTAGAAAGAAGACAGTAAGATTTGTTTTTGGGGTGTCGAATGGTTAGATACCCTTTAAAGCCATCGTTTTTAGGTTGTGATTGGTTTATCCCACAAAAGTATCTTATTTCTATAGATATATCATGATATAGTTATCCGTGTTATAGATACACCTATGAAAATGCTATTTCTTGAAAGATCTTTAGTAAAAAGCTATATTATATAGTCATCCGATATGGATATTATTGTAAGAAATTGTGTAAAAGACTCTAAAATAGCAATTTATAAGCTATAAAAATTTCTCTAGAAAATCTCTCTTTTCAAAAAATTTTTCTTATAAAACAGCCTGAATAGTCCATTCTATATATCCTATATCTATATCTATGCTCAAAGGAAAAAATTTAACTTGTTTTTGGGGTTTTTTCTTAGAGGAAATCCCTTTTAAATTTAACAATAGAAAAACCTTCAGTCCCCCCTTGACAAACCTCTTCCCAAACCGATCATACCCCCTCTGAAAAGGGTATTAAAAATGTATTAACATATTTGCGCGTGCTTCGGGCCAGGCCCAGAGAGCTAAGCATTTTTGTATCTTTTTTCCGAGCACGTTTTTAATCGCCTCTCCGTCTCTCTCTCTCTGTTTTTTTAGACACCTCCAGTACCGTCGATTGCACCATCAGTTCGGAGAGCAAGGGCCAGGAATGCTTGGACAATGTCTGCCAGCGTCTGCTCATCCAGCAGCCAGAGTTCTTTGGACTGCGCTACCTCGTCCGCGGCAAGGAGGATGAGTACAAATGGATCGATCTGGAGCGATCGCTGAGCCGGCAGCTGGAGAAGTATGCGGCGGGGCCAAAGATCTATCTGCGAGTGCGCCACTATGTGACGACGGGTGTGCGGCACCTGAGCGACGAGGCCACCAGATTCTACTACTTTCTGCAGCTGAAGAGCGACATTTATGAGGGGAAGATCGCCTGTGACATTCGCACGGCCATACTGCTGGCTCTGTACTGCCGCCAGGCGGAGTACGACAGCTACCAGGGGGACAAGCAGAGCAAGGACTACCTAAAGAAGTCGCTGGTGCTGCCGCGGAATATGCAGGGCCTGGCCAACGATGACAGCATGCTGGAGGGCCTCATTATGGAGGTGCTGCAGCAGCAGGCCACCCTGGCGCATCTCACCCAGAGCCAGGCGGAGGAGATGTACATCCAGTGCTGCCAGCAGCTAGATGGCTACGGGGAGGAACGCTTCTCTGCGAAGGACACCCTGGGCAACGATCTCCTGCTGGGCCTGGCCATCAACGGAATGGTAGTGAATGCCGACAACGGGCGGCAGTACTTTCCCTGGAAGGACTTTCACACGGTCACCATCGACAAGCGCACCATCAAGATCGAACAGAACAAGCTCGATGGCGATGGCAGTATTGTGGGGAGCTTCATCTTTGGGGAGGCCGACACAGCACGCTACTTCTGGAAGCTGTGCATCAGCCAGCACAAGTTCTTCAAGCGCTACATCGACACGGCCACGCCCTCGAGCATGGGCAGTGCGGCGGACGTAGAGAGTAGCGGCCACATTGGTGCGGGCGACAGCGTGGGCTATGTGGACTATGACTATGGAGAGGCGGCAGCCGTCGAGCAACACCAGCAGCAGATCCAACAGCAGCAGCTCCAGCAGCAGCAGCAACAGCAGCACATGCAACAGCAGCATCAACTTCAGATGCTATCCTCCAACATGTCGCTCACGACCAGCGCCAATCACAGCCACAGCCAGCTCTTGGGGCAGAGCAGCTCCTGCCTGGATTTGAGCAACAACAATCTGCACAGCAGCAACGGCATGCTCCACCACAACAACAACAATGAGGAAAGGGAGCGCCTGAAGGCCATGCTTCCCACGTATAGACCCGCTCCGGACTACGAGACGGCCGTCCAGCTGAAATATCGCACTCCCTCCGCCGAGCTGCACAACGTGACGCTTGCCTTGGCCGCCCCCGGGAATGCCTACTATGCGGGCTCCCAGCCGGATGTCCACAATCCGGGGGGATACAATGAGAACGTGGTCTTTGGCCACCTGACGGCGCATCGGTATCCGGATGTGGCCCAGCCAGCCGCTGCCCTGCATCATCACATCAATCTCTACCAGACACAGCAGCAACAACAGCAGCAGCAGCAGCAGCAACAGCCAGCTGTGGGCACGGCCCAGGCGTATCTGGAGCTCTCGCAGCGGATGCACATGATGCGCCACAAGGCACCGCCGCCATATCCCGTCAATCGATTGAGCTCCTCGTCGACGCCCGATCTGGCCGTGGCCACGCCCCGACCGTTGCAGGGCTACCGCAACTATGTGAGCGGTTCGTCCCCCGATCTAGTCTCCAATCGCACGCTCCTCAATGGCGGACAGTTTGTGGCATTGGCTGCCGGTGGACACGGGGGTAATATGCCCACTTCTTCGGGTGCCACCATGCTGCATCACTACATAGGACACATGGGGCACTCGCAGCCATATTTACCGCCGCATGGCACCTTCGAGAACCTCAATATGATCGAGGAGCAGCCGTCCATTATGTCGCAGCTGCGGCAATCGGCCATGAGTCAGGCGGCGGCACAAGCAGCCGTTGTGGCAACACAGAGGTACGTTTATAAATGGGAAAAAAGGTGCACCAGAAACGATCGAGAAGTTCAACAAAGGAATATTTAAGAAGAACTCAAGATAGGCAACGTTTTCCAAGGAAATTCTAGCTTTTGGTAGAGAGCTTGGGCTCTTTATGGAGAAATATCTGTTCTGTACAGCAAAGATAACAATTTCCACACCATTTATAGATTAACTTCTAGATTATAATTAAAGAAACATTATTTATCCATCAGATTTCTAGATCTTTAGTGATTCTATTACTAATCGAACTCGATTTCCCGTTCCAGTTCACCCACCCTACCACCGAGTGGCTATCGCAGCTCTGCACCACCCCCAGCCAGCAGTCCACAGCCACCGCCCGTGGTTGTGCCGCCACAGAAATCAACCACACCCACGCCCTTACAGCGTAGCGTAATGAACGGATCCATTGAGCCGATCTACGAGAATGTGCCACTGCCACAGAGGGCCTCGGGGGGCAGCAGTGGAGCAGCAGCTGCCCACGCAGAGGCAATGCGTCAGCGGGCCTCCTCCATACAGTCAGCGCCGCCGGGGGTGGTGCCCGTGCCAGCTGCACGACATGCCAGCTCTAATAACGTGGTCACAGTGACCGTGAATGCCCAGCCAAATAATGAGATTACACGGAATATCCAAAAGTTCGCAGCGGATCGGGCAGTCAGCAGCGAGATGCAGTTCCTGGAGCCACAGGCACCGCAGAGAGCGGCCCGGGCGGCCAGTGCTGCGCCGGCCATTGGGGCAACGGCGCCACCGCGTCAGCATCGGTCCACGGCGAGCCTCAACAAATCCACGACGGTGGATGTGATTTCACCGGCAGGCGATTCGCTCCATCAACAATTCAGTGCCATGAATCTGTCAGCCAATACATCAGCATCCAATTCATCCATGTTCAATTCGACGCTGGAGACCACCTCCTCGTCGGCGGCCAGCAAAGATGGCAAGCGGAAGAAGCGCTGGAACTTTCTGGCGCGCAGCAAGACCCCCGACAAACAGAAGGCGGCCACGCTGGGCAGAGAGAAGGCCACCTCTTCCAACCAGCATGCCAAGCTGGCGGCAAAGATGAAGTTGGCCCAAGACGATCTCAATCTGCCCAATCGATGGTCCACGGGGGTGAGCAAACCGCAGCCCATATCGGGGCAATATTCCAAGGATAAACTGGTAGAACCATGCGCAAGACATGCCCTTTGAGATAGTTTCTAATGACAGTATCATTTCAGTGCCAGATTCTCAATGAGAAACTACAGGATAAACAGCTCTTTATGGAATTTGAACGCATACCGAAGCGACGGGAGCATGCCCTGTACGATTGCGCTTTGCTGGAGGAGAACGAACCGAAGAATCATGATCCCAATTTTCTGCCCTACGACGACAATCGTGTCAGACTCACGCCCTCAATGGACAATCGCCATGGCTATGTGAATGCCTCGTATATATCGGTGTGTGGGATTGTCTTTACCTTATCTTTATTGGAAAGCTTTAATTTTCATGGTTTTCCTCCGTTCTTTTAGGCCACTGTGGGCACTAAGCAGCGCTTCTATATTGTGGCCCAATCCCCGCAAGAGTCGCAGACGATGCGCATCTTCTGGCAGTGTGTGTGGGAGGCCGATGTCTATCTGGTGGTGCAGCTAACCGAAGACATGAGCTATATTCCCCTGAGCAGTCAGCAGCGTTTGGAGTTTGGACAGGTTCGTAATCCATGATCCACCACTCTGAAGCAGTCCCTAATGCAATTCCCCTATCGCTCTGCAGTTTCAGGTGTATCAGGAGTTCTCACAGACGACCGCCAACTGCACCACCAGCAAACTGCGTCTCTATCATGCACCGTCGCGTCGCTATCGGTCTGTGTGGCATCTGCAGTACGCCGACTGGGCGGAACAGAACTGTCCGCGTGATGTTAATCATTTCCTTGACTTTCTCGAGGAACTCAACTCTGTGAGATTGGCCTCGACACATGAGGTGCCGCCAGGACACAATACCAATCCTCCGGTGCTCATCCACTGCCTTGAAGGTGGCGGGAGGTCTGGCGTGACCCTAACAGCAGATCTGTTGCTTTATACCTTAGATCACAATGAGGTAAGGCCTGGGACTTGGACTTGATTGGGAATATTCATTGTATTCTCTGATATTTATAGGACTTGGACATACCCCGTGTCATTGGACAGCTGCGTCATCAGCGGGACAGCATTATACCATCCCTGGCGCAATATAAATTCATCTACAATCTGCTAATCACGTATCTGAAGCGCACGAGATTGATTTAGTAGAGAACCGAACCGATGGCGATGGCTTCACAAAGTATTTTTCATCCTTTAAGATTTACACATACGCAAAAGCGAACAATTCTACTTAAGACTTTGTCCATATCCAGCATATGCAGTGCGTGCCATGGCTATATAGTACTGTATCGCACTGTATGAGACCACAAATATGTAAACTGTTCTTCCTTTTCGGGCAGCTATTTTTAAACAGAACCCAACATCGTTTTAAGTCTTGTAAGTGGCAGAATTTGTTACCAAAACTAGAACCACAATCAAATTTTGTTAATTATACGACTAACACGTAGTAGTGCCTAGGTTTAAAGCCAAATTATTTATACATATGTATGTACTATATTTTTTTAAAAGAGCCACAACAAAAGCAAAGCAAAATGCGAAAAATGCGAATTAACGAATTGATATCCCACAGAAAGCAATAAAAAAAATTATACACATTTTATACATGTTATATTTCATTTTTATTTATCGACTGATGTTCCAATACACATATCTGTATACATATAGAATTTTTAAATGAATTACAAAATACAATTCAAATACTGTTTCGTGTAAATATTAATGTATTTTTTTTTTACTCTGCAAAATATTAGGTTTATTATTTTATTGATTGAATACGGACGGGGAGATCATAGTTGAGACTTTCATACGGATCGGGAGAAATCGTGCTGGTATTTGTTTGGGCAAAGGTTCAAGACAGTTCTGAAATTTTCTTTGAACTCTCCTTTGCATTCCTTATTGCTATATGAAATGGATTTCATAATCCTCAAAATAGGAAGATATTTTTGGCACTTCTTTCATAACTTAATTGTTCCGAATAAACATATATTCATGTAGCCAGTCCAAAATGCTTTAAAAATCGTACATAAACTTTTAAAATCATTAACAATCATTTACAACCCCAAATATTCTTTAATAAACAAACATTAAAAATGTAATAAACCTGGAAATTACTATTCAAAAATAGGATACACATACCCTCCAAATGTGAGTGGAATAACATTCCTCTTTTTACTCACCCCGAAAAATAATCCGCCCTCTAAAAAGTTTGTACTTTCATTACTACCTCATTCTAGGTTTTCTTTTTGGATCTAAATTTAAACAAAATGCACAATTTGGTTTTAATTTTTGTGGGTTTTTTTATTACAATATTTGAGTTTTGTTTGGATAACCTTCTTGTAAGGTTCTTAAACAAGCAAAATGGAGATTGCCCGATACTCAAAGAATACAGGGGTGTATATTCAATTTTAAACTTAATTCAAGATACAAAGAGCACGATGCCTACATTTATTATATTTCTTTCTTTAGCTAAATATTTACTTTGCTTATACGAAACATTTTACGAAATTAATCAATCTGAGAATCGAAGCGAACAACCGAGCAGAATCGAAGAAAATTAGAACTAAACTGACTAAAAGAGTTAAGGAAAAACCTTGAGAGATTTCTCTTTAAGAAGTCTAGAAATTCAGGAAACTTTATTATTCCATTAACAATCTTTTTTCTGTGGAAAACATAACTCCTGATTAACATTCAAATCATCCGTATTTTAATCATATTCACTCTGCCAATACTTCGATTTCTGTCGATCGGTTAGCGAGCGCTCAAGTTGGGCCTCCTCCATTGTCAGGAAGGTTTCAAAAGTTTAAGAAAGGATTGAGCAGCCTCGTTAATGGAACGATTGTTATCCCTAATCGCCCCTAATCGAAATATTTTACAAAATGTGCATCGTATAAAAAAAGTAAACATTTCTTAACAGTATTTCCGATTCGAATTTGTTTCGTCTTTAGCAAAATATAAATCAATTTTTGCATTGGAATTCAGGCTAGTTTTTGTTCAGGTTTTGTGTTTTTGTATACATAAATATAGTATAGAGATTTCTTGTATATAGGTTTGTATATATATTGTATATATTCTATGTATATAACAGGCAATCATGCACACACCAAAAAATATATAGTATACATATATATATTGTAGATTTATATTGAAGTCAAAAAAATGATTACATTTCTGTTATGCTGCGTTCAAGTCTCAGGGTTTTTGTTTTAGTGTTTGTCTTTTATATAAACTTATGGTATTTCTGGTTGGTATTTCGAGTGTAATTGTACTTTGATGTTCTCATTTTTTTCATGTGTGGGCTAGAGTCTAGGTCGGTATTGCATTTTGTCTTTCATTACATTACATTTCATTTCGTATCGTATCCTACCTTCGCAAAAAATACGCATAAATACAACGAATGATTGGAAAAAATATTCGAAATCGTTTCTCTCTCTCTTTGTCTCTCACTTTTGGGCTTACGAACTAAATATTTGGAATTGGAGCGAAGGTTTTTTCAGCGTGTATATAGTATATCGTATATAAGTAGTATGTATATAGTATAACTAACTTGTACATAAGCATAAAAAATAATTATACATTAATGGAATTCGCGAGAGAGCCTGTATTTGAGTAGTGCTCTCTAGTCCGTCCTCTTTTTTTTTTGTTTCTGTTTTAGTGTCCTCGTTGTGTTGTGCTGGGCATTCGGAAAATTCGGTTCTGTTCTGTTTTGTTTTGTTTTGTCTGTAAATGCCGACGTTTAAGTCTTCAAAATAGTTTGATTTTGTATTTCTGCTTGGGTGATGGGAGGGTCTGCCTGCAGACGACGTTTTCTTCTAGAAGAAAAGGCAACTACTAAGCGCTCGGAGGCGGTGAATGTCTGTTTGTTTTTTGTTTTTGTTTTTGGGGGGCGGGACCTTGTGTACAAAGAATTTAGCTAAATTAAATTATAAATCGTAAGCCACTAGAGCAACTAAAATTAAACTGTAAGACACTTAAGCTACATTCTAAATTAAATACGCGACACAATTGGGTTCCAGTTACTCGTCTCTCTCTCTCACATTTGGGATGCTCCTCCTCCTCCTCCACCGATGAAGGCTATTAATGGAGGAGGTTCTCTGTTTGTCTTTCATTCTTGGGTTTTTTTTGCTGGCGAAATGGAAACCACACAACCATTAACAAATTTTGGCAACTCTACTATATGCTGGAAAAAGATGAATATGATTTAGTTGGGAATTATCGTTAGATATTTGTGGTACAGTGTGTTTTGGAGTGAAATATTAGAGCAGACTCGAGACCCACAAGCGAATGCTTCAAAAAATAATATTTAAGAATAGTAAAACAAATTATATGTCGTGTGCATGACGCGCCATTATGATGCTCAACTCGAGGCGCACAAGCGAAGGCTTCCAAAGAGAATGCCCGAAAATATATTTAAAAAATTACATGTCGTGTGCATGATGCATCATATTGATGCTCAACTCCTGTTTCGTTGGTAAGAAATTTTTCTTTTTGGACGGAGGCAGTATTAGGGAATTCAGAGAACTTTCCATAGAAAAGCTACAATAATTTTCATTCGAAAGCAGATCCTAGATCCTTCCTCCTTTCCTCTTCCAAAACACACTGCTAAATACATCATTTAGTACTCACAACTAATTAAATTAACATTTTAGTAGTTAAAACAGCACAATTTGATTTGATTTCATTATTGATTCATGGGTGGCATGGGGCATATGTTACACTTGGTGCTATTGCTATCCATAAAATTTGGCGGGCCACCTGCGAAAAGAACAAACACAAATGAGTTATTTTATAATGAAATAGGGTTCCTATAAACACAATAAATCATTAGTTTTTATGATAAAACTCTATCTATTTCTAAACACAGAAAAAGACCTGAGAGACTCGTGACTCAAACTCCTGCTTTGCATTGCATTCTGTGGTTGTTCTGGTGGTTTTTTGATGGTATCCCTTCCGATCTGTTGATCTGCTGATCTGTTGATCTGCTGCTTACCATGCATGTGGTTGAGGTGCCTACTGGCCGCCGCATTGCTATGATGATGATTGTATAGACTGGCCAGCGGTGGCACATTGTACGGCGGCGGTGGTGGCGGTGGCATGGCCAGAGATTGTTGCTGCTGGAGCTGCTGCTGCTGCTGCTGTTGTTGACTCCGCATGTGCATGTAGGCCGCAGCGGTTGGTGGTGCTGAAAGCTGTATGGTGGGTGTGGCGCCTGCAATTGCTGCCTGAGACGTTGCTTGTGTTTGTGGTGGTGGTGTGGGCGTGCTGGGTGGTGTGTGATTTGTGCTCTGGCAGGGACTGTTCAGATTGCGGGTGACCGCATTGTTCGATATCTGCTGTAAGAGGCGACAATCGGCTGCCGTGTAAACCGGAGGCGGTGGCTCATGTGTGGTGTGTTGTTGTTGTTGTTGGTATTGTAAGTGGTGCTGTTGTTGTTGTTGTTGCTGCTGGTGGTGGTGCACCTGCTGCTGTTGCTGCTGATGCACATAGCCGCTGTCGCATGACGATATGGAACCTGTTGGATGTGTGTGAAAGTAGGCGTAAAGAAAAAGTTTTGGTCTCCCATTGAAAGTGGTTTACCCCAAAGAAGGGATAACCATTCAAGGTGTGTGTGTTTGTGTGTGTCTATACGTGTAAGTGTAGGTGTGTGTGTGTGGAGTGTAGTGTAAGCCACAACCAAATCCAATAATCCAAACCAACCACCAAAAATAATGGGGGAAATCAAATGCAAGCAGGGGCGACCAGAGTCTAAAGCGCAAAATCTAACATTTTGTTTCACTAAATGGCAACTAAATTTAAGCTACAGTTTATATATAGTATATAGCTAATGATTGGAGGGTAGCCGGAATAGATACATACATATATATAGTACATTATAAATACAGTGCATTTCAAGCTTTAGATAATACTTTATGTCTCTGTTCCTTGAGGGCGGAATTTCGTTGAATCAAGCGAATGGTTGCTCATTTTCTTGTACAAATTTCCCATAGGTGAAAGGCTACATTCGCTACGAATGACTCAAACAGAAATTAAAATCACAAAAAAACCTATTTCTGATTTTTATATAAAACTTTTTTCTGATTTTTAATATAAAAATTATTTCGGCCTTGTTTTTTTTTAATTCTCATAGCTCTTATTTGTAATCCCTGATATATACCATTCGCCATGAAAAACACGAATAGAAAACATTCCCAAGAAACGATTTGGTACTTTTACGATTAAATACTAAAATATCATAGATATTTTGATGTAATGGGAAATTATAGCATGGGAATTATTATAGATCAAATCTAACCAAATTTGTTGGTTTTTGGATGAATATAGATTCAAAATACTCAAAAATTATAGGCACTAAGACTATAGATACAATCAGTAGATGCCATCCGATTTTTAGCATTAATATTGTATTTTAAAACATCTGTTTTTTGTGGCTACAACATCCAAAAAGAACCAAAGTCATGAAACATCTCCTCATAGATCCTCTAACATTAATCTCAAGCACTTTATAAGGTGTATATATATGTATGTAAATATCTGACTGTTTTTAGTAGCATCTAAAAGCATGTGGTTTTAGTCCATCAACAGCTTTGAGTCTCTGCAGAGCCTCGACTCACCGGAAGTCACGGATTTGCGCAAGGGTAAATCACGAAAGGTAGTCACACTACTGCTCTCCAGCGATAGATCCACCGATGGCAGCGGCGGCGGCGGTGCCGGTGTGTCCGAATGCGAACGCTCATGTATGGCCCGAACGGGCAGCATTATGTTACCTGAAAGATAATGAACCATTAGATCAACAGTCGAAAGGTAATCCCCAGCTTAGGATTACAGATTGTCTGCATTGTCTGCAGCCGTACCTGCCGAAGCCAGACGTCGATGCGAACAGGGACTGGGACTCGGCGTGCATTGAGAGGCGGCCACCACGCCAGCAGCTGTGGCCGGCGATGTGCCGCCCGTTCCTACGCCCGTACTCCCAGCCACAGGCGTCGCAAAGCCATGCGCCGCATGCAGATGATGGAGGGGTGGGATGACTCCAGGGAGCGCTGAGTTGTGGCGCGGGATGAAGGGCTGGTGAGGCCGGATCTTGGATGATTCCGAGAGCGAGAGCATCTTCTTGACGGCCTGCGGCGAGGCTGTCCCGAACTTCGGTCCGTTGTTGTGCAGCTGCTGGCGCCGCTGGTTGTCGCTGGTGGAGCTCGTCGAGCTGGTGGTGGAGAGGGTGGGCGAACTGGGATGCCGCTTGCGCAGGGACAGCGAGGAATTGGGCGCCGAACTGGAGCTGGTGTGGGAGTAAATGCTGAGCTGGTCGCCGGCATTCAGACTAGAGCTGCCGGCTCCCCCCATGCTCCCGGCGATGCTTACGCCACCAGCGCCGCCACTGGAGCTGCCTCCGCCGCCACTCCGATGGGAAGTGTTGCCGTGCGAGATGCTGCCCGAGTAGGTGGAACCATGGGCGGGCTCGCATTCCAGCGAGAATTTGTGCAGGAGATCCTCGTCGCTGAGTATCTTCAGGCTGTTGAGATACGCCTTCACACGGCGCACCATTTGTGCCTCCTCGAACATCTTCTTGGGATTCGGGGCCGCCGTAGACTTCTTCCTTCGCTTGATCGTTGCCTGACCTGCATTGGCGGCTATCACTGTGCCAGCGGCCGCATTGCTCTGCGAGGCGGACATCTGATTGAGCGAGAACAGGGCATTCGAGGGGGACTGCCCCTTCAGCTCTAGGATAGCCAGCAGATCGTAGGGGGAGCTGCACATGTGCGTCAGCAGGCGCACTTCCTTGGACAGCATTCGGAGCTTCTCAAAGTTGATCAAACCGTCGACACGCGTATCGTTGCCCAAGTGAATAAATGTCAGATCCTTCTTTACAATCGGATAGAACGGGATGATGGGATGCTGGGCCAGTAGCTCCGCGGAGACCAGCTGTCGGTATTTGCTCATATTTCGCGAGGGATCCATGAGGTCCTGCAGATCGTTGAACAGCCGCTGGTACTTCGAGGGCAGCTTCTCCCACGTGAGACGCAGCCGCGAGACAGCGCCATGGCCCAGACCCGAAATGATGGCGAACATTGAGTTGAAATTCCGGCACTCCTTGCAGTGTCGCGCGATCTTGATGAACTGCTTGACGATCTTCATGCGCCGCACAATGTTGTGCTCGGCACAGATCTCGCTGACAACCCAAAACATCTCGCGATTGACCAGCTCCGAGAATTTGCTGAGCATTGGCACCCCATACTTGGACTGCAGTTCGAAGAGCTCGTCCACGTACTCGGTGGACTCGATCTGTCGGAAGTTGGCAAAGTCCTGAAGCGTCAGCTGAATGGCCAGCTCGTAGGCGTTCAAGTGGAGGAAATGCACGCCCGATTCGCGCACCAATTCCAGGGCCAATTCGTCGGGTACCAGCGGCTCCGTGCTGTCGTTCAGCTTGAGATAGTAGCGTGCCGCAAAGCTAATCCTTTCGGCGAGATTCTGCAGCTGATCGGGCAACCGCCGCTGCTTTACCATGCCTCCCTCGCCCACGCTCACTTCGCACAGCGAGAAATTCGAACTGGGATCGTGGATGCCGAATTCCTGGAGTGTCAGCATCACCACCTCATGGGCGGTGGTCTCCTTGTAGATCAGAACGTACTTGCATGTCTGATCCGCCTTGTAGACCTTCAGGACATGCTCTGGATAGTCGGGGAGCATGTGCGACTGCGTGGAGGTCGTGGTCAGTGTTGAGGCAGCCGAGGGGCGATGGTGTAGATGTGCCCCCAGATAGTTGACCTGCAGCATGGCCGCGCCATCGCTCCCGCCATCGTAATTGAGGCTCGTCAGATCCGGATTCGATTGCGATTGATACAACCGGCCGCTGCTGCTGCTGGCCACACAGCCATTGATCGAGGACTGGGTGGAGCTGCTGCCCGAGCTGGCGGACGATATCTTGGCCTTGAGTCCCGTCTGCGCGGCTGGCTCGTTCAGCAGCGTGTCCGAGGAGTCATTGAGGCTGCCCACATGATGCTGCTGCTTGTTCAAGAGATTCATCTTGGCCAGAGCCTTCTGCAACCGTCGCTTGGGTGCCAAAGTCATGAATCCACCCTTTGTGTCCTGCTGATCGGGGTTGGAGCCCTTCTTGGCCGAACTATTGTTGACGCTCTGCAGCAGCTGGGCCATGAAATTGGAGGCCATGCTCCCGCCACCGCCACCACTCACTGGGGGCGTCTGTGGAGGGGCACAGTCGGGCTGATCGAGCAGCATATCCACGGAGCTGAGGCGCACCATGTGGGCACGATTGCTGGCATTCGGCAGCTCGTCCGTGGTGCTGTCGGACCGGCCGTGCAGCTTGGCAATGTCATTGGCGCAGATGCGTCGCGGACTACGCAGAACCTTGAAGCTGCCGCTGCCCGAGGACAGCCCACCGGCGCCCGAGGCACTGCCTCCGCCGTGCTCGAGGGCCTGCATGATCTCCTTGAAGCCCAGCAGATTGCTCTTCACGTTGATGCTCAAGTGCGTGGTGCCCGTGAGGATCTCGTGGGCTCGTTTGCTGGTCACATGATCCAGCGATTGGCCATTCACTTCGTGGATCTGATCGCCGCGCTTGAGGCCCACGTCCTGCGCCTTGGAGCCAGGCTCCACGTGCGAGATGTAGATCCCAACAGCGGCATTGCCAGTGGCTGCTGCCACGCCTTTCAGCTCGTAGCCGCCAATGATCTGGAAATTGAGGGGCTCGTCGCGCGAGGAGCGCGTCAAGGTGCAGCTCCTCATCCGTGCCTTGGCGGCACAGGCAATGTGCAGGAGTCGCAGCTGACTGAGGAGCTTCTTGCGCTCCAGCAGAGCCTCGAAGATCTCCAGGAACTCCATCATCTCGTGGTCGGCCTCGAAGTCCGTAAAGTGATTGTTCACCCAAAGCAGGACCACGCGGGTGACGCGATCTCGCAGCTCCTGCGTCTTGTGCGAGTCTATTTGCTCGAGATCGAACCAATGGAGCAGCTTGGCGGTGACCTCCTGCTGATTGTGGATGAAGATGCGATGCGTGAGGAGGAAATCCTCCACATAGGTGGGATCTGTCATGGAGTTCTCCTCCACGAGCTGTTGCAGCAGGCGCTCGGGGGTGCCACGAATGACCACATGGCCACGTTTCATGTTCAAAGAGGCAGCCGCACTCGTCACCGAACCGCTGTTAGCCTCTGCCCCACTGCCGCCAATGGAACGCAGCTCCGTGACCATCACGACCCGTCCCTGCTCATCCTCGTGGCGGCGTGTGTTCTCCTCGCCCTGATGCTGGATGCGATAGTAGTCCGTCTGTGTGATGCACACAAATTGGCAATCATCGCACTTGGTGCGCATCACGCCGCGATGATAGAGCTTGTCCATGGTCGGCAGGATGCCAAAGGAGTCGCCCATCTGCAGCTCCTCGCGCGACCCGTTGGCATGTTCGATCTCCACCGCTCCATTGATCAGCACCGACCACGAATCGAGCTCCTCGCCATCCGACATGACCACAGTGCCTGCTTTGTCCACCACAGCGAAGACCATCACGGAGCAAAGGGCGCGCCGCACGGCCAGGGTGATGTTCGTAAAGGCCTTCAAGCCCTGGGTAAACTCCAAGAGAATCTCCACATCATCTTCGCTGCGCTCCGACGGATCCTTTTCCAAGCAATCTCGCACAGCATCCCGCACATTTAGACTCTGAATGGAAGCAGGGATAAAGGGAATGCAATTAGACATGGAATCGATTGGAATATATAGGACTTGCACTTGAATTTCAATTATGATATGACCATCCACTCACATCCATACTCTCTGCGAGATCCTCCTCGTCCGAGTCCACAACGGACTCCACCAGGCCGGAGAGATCGATCTCCTCGGCCTCCAGCGATGAGGCATAGTTTGAGGCCATGGTATCGCTGCCGCTGTACGCCGAACTAGTGTCACTCGAATGCGATCCTCGGTTGCATTTTTGATGCAGCTCCGGACGATTGATGGCCGTGCTACCCACAACCCCCCCTCCCGACGTGGCTGCGGTGCTTGTGGGTGGATACTGCATTGGATGACAGGAGAGTTGATCTTGAGTTAATCGATGAACAATGGGCATTTCTTTTGCAGACACTCACATGATGTCTGATATGATGATATGGATCCATGAGGCGCGTTGCTTCTGCTGCTGCTACTGCTGCTGCTAGTGCGGGCCGCAGACGATGCTACGGCATGCCACCACCTCCCGCCGGATATGTGATATGTGAATGTGGACTCTAGACCCAACGTTTAGCTGCAAGTAAAGTTAAGGCTTATAGTTAGTATATAATGTGTGAAAGAGAGTGTATTCCTTATGTTCTTCAAGAGTTTTCTCTGAATTTTATGGGGAACGATCCAAAGGCACTTCAGAAGCTCTAAGTTCGGATTCCTCTAAGTTCGATAGCTAGCTCTACTAATAAATCGATTTTCGATTAATAATCGTATACCTCCTTCGATTATTGACTTAAAAGCAAACGAGATTAATCAATATAATGATAATTTCCCTTCGATAAAAGACTTTTTCGACTTAAAAAATCGATAATTCAACATTATTCGAATTCTACAATCGAACTGAAGCAATTATTTAACTTTTTTGAAACTATATGAATTCCATATAGACCCATAGGTAAGCCCCTCAAAACCATACCCAAAAGATCTCACAATGTCCAAGGTTTTGGGCTGGGAAGACAAAAATAAATAGACCGGCAAGAGTCCAATTTTAGACCAATTTTCATACCATCCATTTTTAAAGAAAGATCCACAAAAGATATCATAAATCTCTTGCATAAAACAAAGACCAGACCCACAAAAAAGAGAGTACGAAATCTTTTTGCTAAAACAAAACAGAAATTGCTGTGAGATTTTGTTGGTCAATTTTTTGTTTTTAGGTTTTTTGTTTCAAGTCTTTTGTTGCGGCTTTTTGTGCTACTTTTTTTTTGGGCTTTGGCTATTTATAGGGTATTAGGGGAGAGTAATATGATTTTCAGTAGATGCTTGGAAACAGAGAGATGGAAAGCATATTTGAAACTGAAAAGTGTTGTATTTTCATACAAATTTCTGCAACAATTTCAGAGACATATGATTAAAACCTGATCAAGAACTGATGCTTTATTTCTTTGCTTCAGCAGATATTTTATTTGGAACTAAATATTAGGAAGTTTCAAGTGTACTTTTTGTAGATCTGGGCAATTTGGTTATTAGATCACCATATCATATGGCTGCCATAAGAATAACTTGTTGAATTCTTAAGATAATCCAACAAAACTTTCAGAATTTATCTCTTAAATAGTCCTATAAATGTTTATACAAATCGGAACACTATATCGCTTTTGTTTTCATAAGAATGATTGATCTTAAAAGACATTTGTCTATGAAAAACGATGCAAGAATTGTAATTTCAGATGTTTATCCGTTAATACCCACAAATGATCGAAATCTGATCACCATATCATATAACATCAATAGAAATTATACCCCTGAAAGGGTATCCACAATCATCGACACCTGAAGCTAATCTCTTTTTCCACCTTTTTTTGTTGTTGTAGCTTTTGTATCAGTTTTTTTGTTGTTGGTTTTGTTTTCAGCCGTACCAAGCACACACTTTCATTTTCTGCAACAACAAAAACTAAAACAAAAAACAGACACAAAAACAATTTTGCTAATAAATTGAGTCGTATGAGTGAAAGAGAGGGCTATAAAATTCTCATGCAATTGAGTCTGCGCTGCCGACGGCTAAACAGCGACGTTGACTGCGACAGTGAGCTGCTGCGCTACTCGTAGGTATATATGTCCGTGTGTGTGCGTGTGTGTGTGGGAGCCCAAAGCTGCTGCTGCTACTGTACATGGGTGTGTGTTAGTGGGCTTGATTGTTCGTGCACGTTTGTGTGTGTGCCTGTGTGTGTGGGGGCGAAGAGCGACACAGAAAAATAATAAAACCAAATAAATTGTAGGCGACGACTTCCGTTCGGTCGTTCGTTCGGCGGGGGATAAGAGCGAATAATAATAAGAGCAGTTGCAAAATCAAAGTGTAATAAATAAAACACACTTTGCACCACGCACACAAACACAGAGGCACAGGGGCTCACACACAGACACTAAATATGGGCGTGTTTTTGTACAGTTCAATGATTTCGATACAGGGGGAGCGCGACCATCCGCGAGTCTTTTGAAGATACATCTATATCTATATATTGCACTATCCATCCCATCCTGGTGCTGCACTGTCTATAATTATACGCACATTTCTCTTTTTTTCTTCCTCCGCTGTTTCTCTTTTGCCCGCTGCCCTTTGCGTACACTCTTTGGCATAAAGAAATTTCAGGCAGCAGCACCACCACCGTGTGTGTGTATTGGTATTGTGCTGCGCATTGTTGGAATTTTTTTTGTATGCTTTCCACTGATTTTGTTCGCACGTAAATTGGCCGAAAATGCCAAGATTTTTCAGAGATTTTCCGATTGCAGCCCGTTGGCTGGTGGATTATGGTATGATATTGCACTTGAAAATATATTAAATACGTTTCGAAAATGCCATTTTTTTTAATTTTAATTTAGAAAAAAATGCATAGAAAAACTAGACGCGTATTAGAGCTGGAAAAACATCGATATTAACAGCGGTGCTTGTGTACGCGGCGGACATCGATGCTTTTCCCATCTCTAAGCTGTGTTCAGTTGGTTGATCGGTATCGGTTTCACCCCTGATTTCATGAGCGCGATTTGCCAATTTAAAAAACAAACATTATGGCAACCAATATCCAAAATTATATTTTCCAAGCTGTTCGCTTTTTCGAATATATGAATCCTGTTCATGAATCGCGGGAACTATTACAGCAGCTCAAAATTTAAAATTTGCCGCGTAAGAATGCATAGAAAAACTAAAAGTCCGACGCATTTTATAGTGTGACCGCACTGCATGCAAATACCAACGTTTCTAGGACAAAATTATGGGTTGAGGGTTTGGTATTTTAACACGGCTGGTATTTAAAATAGTAGTTCGAAATATTATCTGCCTATTTTCGCATTTTAGATAAATTGGATTTTATTGTGTCAATCAATCAGAAATTTGATGAATTGACATTCGATATGCCTCTAAATCGCGTTTCTGTATGGTTTCTACATGCATTTTTCGGTTGAAAGGTGACTCCACAGTATTTTGAACAGTATTTCGTATTATTTTATCCACAAAGCGACAACGTAATTTCAAATACCGATAGGGCGCCATGCCACTACCAAGTGCTCGTTGAGTTCAAACGAAAACTTTTCCCTCTTTCAATTTACATTAGCAAAAAAGGTGAAATCCACTTAATCTACCGCACGGAAAAAAGTGTCCCCCAATCTGAAAAACAAATTTTTATTGAAAGTAGTGACCCCCATGGGATGTGGGACCAAAAAAAGGGGGATTCAAAGGGGGTTGTGTACCAATTTCAATAAGCCGCCTCATCCTAATGCAAAAGCAAGCGACCTAAGTGCATGTTTGCGCCATTATTGATGACCCAAGGACCGGGAGAAGAACATCCCTTCCCCACTCCTTACCATGATCTGGTGTCTGGTAAGCCACAAAAAGAAAAAAAAACAGACGGAAAGCAACATGTTTCGGTTGCGGCTGAGGTTATGCGTTTCTTGAGGGGTTCGCATCCCCCCTCGAGCGGCGCACAAGGGTGTGAAACTAGCGCAACGAATCGTCGAAGGGTGCCTGCCGCCGGGGCACGTGGCTAAGAACACACACACACACACACAGCCACAGCCACAGACAGCACCAGGACCAAAGCCATAGCCAGACGCCGCATAGAAAAGAAAATAATAAACATAAAAAAAGGGCAAATCCTCGAGGCGCCCAGGGGCAACTGGTATCATGGGGGGGTGTCGGTGGGTGTTCTACTTGATGACTTTATGTCCCCAAGGTATGTGCAGCAGTGCAGTGACAGGAGGTCCTGCCCGGACCTGCCCAGTCCGCCTTGGGCTTTATCAGTGGCTTCTGTGGAATATAAAAAAGTTAAATTTATATATGTCAATAGTAAAGATTCAATAGGGAAGGAAATTGATGATTAGCTAAAAGTTTTTATGGGTCAAAATAAAGTATAGATAAGTCTACTAGCAGTGGGTACACCCATACCCATATAGCCACATATCGTCCTTTTTTTCTGGCTGCAATGGGCATCAGAACGGAAAGATTTATTGTAGATAGTTGCGAATTTTGTACCTTCTGCTAAACCTCGTGCTAACCATCTCCAAGAATGGATGAAGGAGTTTTAATCATAGTTTTTTTTGTAGTTTTTAATCATCTTTTGTATCATCTTTGCAGAGAGCTAGAGCTGCCTAGATCTACTGAATGGAATATGATTGTTCTTTCGAAATGCTCATATATGTATATAAAGATTTAAGAAAATGAAAAAGTTCCTTTAAGAGCCTAAAAATTGGACGACACTTCAAAAATAAATTTTGACAAAACCATTAAAGATACATCTTTTTAATAAATATTTTTTAAAAATACATGTATTTAACTTTATTAAAAATGTAAAAAGATTACAAAATATTCCAAATTGCTTATAAATTTTGGGTAAAAAAATTATCTTTAAAAATGTATACACTTTTTTACAAATTCATATAAAAAAAAATTTTGCCTAACGCCATATGGAATATAATTGAGAAGTTTTGAATAAATTTTCAAAAGAATCGGTCGATTAGTTTCTGAGAAAACGTATACCTCCGAAAATATAGTTTCGAGAAAAACGCAAAATGATCTAAACTTTTATATTTGATGAGATATTTTTTAAATTTCAGGTCTTAAAATAATTTTCGGAATATAGGCTTCAAAAGAAAAATAATCAAATTTTTAAAAGTTTTAATTTATAGTTTTAATTTAAAGGGTTACTTTAAGTTTTTGTATGTTACAGAACAACTATACCATTTCGAGGGAATTATATACTTTGTATACATAAAGATCCTGATATTGCGAAGTGTAGTTTGTAGCACTACATTCCGGTGAATTCTTGCTCAGGATAGTTTCGATCGGCTCCCACGTTCGTTGCTCATAACCATAGTCCTCCTCTTTGCCTTTTTGCATCTGTTCGCATTTCCCAGACTCAATGAATTACAAATTTATATATGTATGTATGTATGTATGAATTTCTCTCTCGCACTCTTTATATTATACGATACTCACAAGTATTTAAGTTAATCATTTAATCATTCCCTCTTTTCTTGAGTTTGAGGAACTGAACACAATCGTCTCGTAGCTGTCTATAGAACTGGAAACAGTATCCCCTAATCTTCAGTTGAAGATCATTGCAACCCATCAAAAGTTGGTCCTCCAGAGATAATCGAATAATGTTATACTTTTGATATTTTTGAAGATTCTTCAGCTTCTGTTGATTGAGCCGGGGACCAAATGTTAGTGCTTCCCGCAGAAATGAATGATAACCTTTGAACTCTTCATTGTCGTGGGCAAATCCCAGGATATTTTCAAATTCAGCTATCCTCATCGTATACTGCGCTCATCACTGGCTCCAGCCAAAGGTCTGGAATAATGATTGAATTGTAGAGTTGTAGAATTTTTAAATGGGTATTTTGGCAGTTGCATAAAATTAACGTAAAGAAGAACTTCATTCCACAGCGATTGGGGTCTTTTATTAGACTACATCTCTAGGCAGTGCTTCATTGTAAATAAAGCCTCGACGAAATCGGTAGGTAGATAATATCATGTATTCCTACTCTACCAAATTTGGACCCAATAGCTGGAAAACTATGGATGTTATGGCCTTTTGAATAAAGTTCCTATTCGAAATTCGCTTTCTTTTCAAACCAAAGATTTTACTCCGCCTCCAGTGGCTATCCCCTATGCAATCTTTCTGTTTTTCCAAGAGAACCCATCGAAGCAACCTTTTTCCATTTGCTCCACCTACCCATACCCATCCCCATCCCCATATATTTCCCCCCACTTTGTTTTTCCAGTCCTAACCTAAATCTCTGAGCGCATTTGTTGCTCCCGGCACTTCTCTCGTACTGCTCCTTCCTTCCTTCCTTCCTTCTCTCTCTCTCTCTCTCTCTCTCTCTCTCTCTCTCTCTCTCTCAGTTACTGTTCCTTTCCTTTTGCTCTTTTCGCCTTTTGCTGTTTTCGTTTACTCACAATAAAATCAAAGATTGCGTCTGGGATTTTGTTTTCGCAAACCTTAAAAGAAAACCAAGTCAAATAAGCATCCAAAACCCTCCGGGGATCTCCATACCACCGACCCCAGAGGTGGAGCATGGGGCACTCCGAGTGGCCGTCCGATTGTGTGTGTGTGTGTGTGTGTGCCAAATAATAACTTATTGATTTAGATTGCAACTTTAACTGAAGGTTAAAGGTTGGAGTATGAAAATATTAGCAAATATGTAGACAGTGGCTCCTGCAGGAGTACGCAGGACCGTCTCCTTACTGCGGGCATTTTTCCAATTAGCAACAAAACAAAGGGAAATCAAATCCCAATCCCAGTCCCAATCCCAGGCAAAAAAAAAACCGCACAAATAGTTACATTGGCTGCCAAACGCAGCTGGAGGGCACAGGAAAAGCAGCAGACTACGGAGGCTACCAGGAAAAACAAAATGCGAGGCGAAGAGCAGAGGCAGAAACAGTAGCCAGAAATTAAAGCATACTTTCGGGCGTCGATGCTTTAGATACTCTTACAGATGGTTTGTTTCTATGGTAGATAAAGCGTAGGACAAAGCGAACAAATTTGAATATTTTTTCAAATGATCTATAAAGAAAATACAATCTAAAGACTTATTTATAGATTTTCAGATTTATATAGAACATGTTCGATTTTTGCTGTTTTGAAACTTGCTAAAGAAACGTCATATATTTATAGATAAAAACAGACGAAAGATAGCTCGTTCTTGATATTTTTTATGGTGAATAATTCATTTGTTCTGAGAATAAAAACAAGTAGCCTCAACAGATCCGTATTTTATGCTGAAAAATAAAGCATACTTCTTAGCATAGATCCGTATTATATGCTGAAAAAATAAAGCATAGTTCTTAGCATAGTTAAAATTGGAAATCGAATTTGAGGGATGTATCTGCATAGAAAGGGGAAAGGTGAAGAAAGAGTTTTCTATACCATCTGGATACAGAATACTCGTACTATAGATACTTTCTATATTCGAAAATTCTCCCTTCTCTTTCTTTCTTTACCCCAATTAAAAATCCCAATACCCTCTCTGAAGGGCATCCAAGAGATGTGTAACTTCCGGTTAGGGGATTAACTATGGGTGTGTTTCTGTATCTGTGGATGTCAAATTGGCACCGGCAAAAGCAAAACCAGACACAGAATCAGCAGCAAAAACAACGCGAAGAAGATGGCACATGGTTTGGGGGTGGGAGGTGGCATGGTGAGGGTGGGGTGTGTCCGGGAAAATCTGTCTGTAATTGAGCTTGAGAGTCGCAGCTGTTTTGGCGGATTTAACAATGCGTTGATGATGAGCCCCCCACCCTCCACCCCTTGCCATTCCGAACCGCTCTGGTCTGTGCTGTTGGGTTCCTGCTCTGCCTCCACCAATGTCAGATTTTGTTAGTGGACCCAGGCGATCCTTTGTGGCACTGTGGGACGGGAGTGGTTTGAATCTCGGGAAAAAAGTGAGGTCTACATAAATTCCATGGTTTGTAAGTAGAGAAATAGGTTTATATTTTATATAAGTATTATATTATATTATATTTTATTATATTATTTTGATTATACACTAAAAAGTGTCAGCTTTGACTACTAAGAACTTTTTTTCTTCTTAATTTTTACCTTATATTTATCTTTCGCCGAAATAATGCCTGATGGCGAAATTATTTCACAGCCCAACGGACATCGTTCTGATATGAAAGATGCCTACTTCGCCACCATCTGGGTAATTGTAGGATAACGAGGGAGTTATAATGAGTTATTAGAGGAAAAGTCTGCTAAAAAATCGCGCACATTTGAAGGCTTGGAGCCAGAAGGCATTTATCTCTCGAGTGGAAAATTTATTTCTAAGCAAAACTATGTTTTATTTAGATCTTTGTAGATCTATGTAAATCTTTGATAGGTTCTCTCACATTTAAACCTTTTTAAAACATATAAACTCCCCAATAGCATTTCAACCACTGTTCAGGAGCCTTCCCTCTAGCGCAGAAAACATTTCCCCAGCAATTTGAATTAATAAGTTTATTATTTTCCATTTTTCCCTCTGGTTTCTGGGTTCTGGGTTCTAGTCCTCATCGTCGTCCTGCTTTTCTCTGTGTGGGTCCTCTCCTGCAGCGACTTAAGCAGCGGATTTGTATTTTATGTTATTTAATTTGCTCGGGGGGTGCTTTGGGTGTGGGGTGGGTTGACAGAGAGTCAGGTGCAAGTGTTATTGGGGCCAAGGATTTGTCCTGCTCTTAGGATGCGGCGGCCTCAGCTGTGGGCCTGCACGGAGCGGCTCAAAGTCTCATTTAGTTTTTCGGGCTGGGGCTTTGGGGCTGCCACTTAAGACACCCAATCCCCACCCTTCCATAGACCCCTTCCTCTTTCACCATTAAATTTCAAGATGCGTTTTTTTGTGTCTCTATTTTTTCTTCAGTTTTCTTTTTCCGTTTATTTCTGCTGAAATGTCTTAAGCTTAAGTATTTAATATTTAATTGTTGTTTACACATAATTTGTCCGTGTTTTTAATGCGCTTACCATACGATAGTTTTCTGTCTTGTTTAATTTAATTTTTCTTGTTTAATTTTCAACATGATTGTGCTCAACGATTCTCTCTGTTTTCTTCTGTTTACCATTGTTACCATTTAGGTATATGTATGTATGTTTTTCTTTGTTCTTAATTTTTGTTGTTGATTCGAAATTAAGTTTTGCAAAATTTAAGTTCGTTGTGTTTTTGTTTTTGTTTTTTTGTATGTATTTTATAATTAATAAAAAGAGTGTGTAATTTATAATTTATTGTTTTTTTTTAAGCATATTTAACAATGCAAAATCAGCACTTATGATTGATGTATTCTAAGAAATTAGAATGGGTTTTTGCGTTGAATGCAATTTTCAAATGGAATACAGGGGTTTTCGGTCTTCTATGAAGTGCATTCAATGGAGATCGTCCTCAAGCATGTCCCAAGATACCACTAACTCAGATAAAGTCTCCCTAGTGAAGATTTAAAACGTTGAAATCTTTAGTATGGACGATAGAGATTTTCAAATATCTTTCGAACATCTAAAGATTGCAATAGATTCAATAACATATTTTTTTTCTTATCTCAGATACTGAAAGCTTGGATTCGAGTCTTCGAAGTATAGATTCACACCTTGAAAGGCCAAGAAAAGAGTTTTTGGTGTGCAAAAGTCCCGGAATAAAGCCTTTTGAATGAAGTTTTGGGATCCAAAAGATATGCAGTAGAGCCAATGATCTTCAAAATATTTATACAGAGTCGGTAGAGGTTGTCTTAGTGGAATTTCAGACTTCCAAAGCTATGAAATGACAATGATATTCTAAATGGAGATGGAATAGATAAGAGAACTTTTAAAGGAACTTTTATTCTCTAAAATCAATGGAATATAGTCACTAAAGTTCAGTGGCTATAGAAAATAGTGCAGATCTCTCAAATAAATCCTAAGACACTCAAACACTATGGAATACAGTCATGGGAGATCTTTTTAAGGGCGTTTTGCACCCAGTAAAACCTTTGAAATACAGTAAAGAGATCTTTAAACCTCTAGAAATTTCCCAAATACAGCTTTGGGTCACAAAAACTATTGAAAAAAGGGCATACAAATATTTCCCAAATCTCTGGCACACAGTCAAGATATTCGAAATCTTCCAAATAAACCTTAATTTTCTTTCACTCTTGAAAATTGCATTCCATTCTCGACAGGCCGAGGTTTTTTTTGTTTTAATTGAAATTCAATAATGTATTTTCTTTTAATTAGCTTTTCGTTTTTTTACTACAGCGAAACCTGGTTAAAGCTTTTCATAGAATGATAGAAATAAAGATAGATACAAAGATACATGTACAATACAATACTATAATTAATAATATTTAATTTTTCCTGGCTCTTGAGAAAAACACAAACCGAAAGCAGGGACAAAGGCACAGGGGAAATTTGATTAAAGGAAAGATATCAATTGTTTTTGTTTTGTTTTTTTTCTTGATATGCTAGACGTCTAATTGACTTTCGTTTAGACTTTTAGATTGAGGGGGAAAAGGGTGTGTGTGTATCTCTGAGATTAGCCTAGGATTCTTGTAGAGCTCTTTCCTACAAAGCATTTTGCATAAAAAGTTATTTTTTATTGTCAAAATTATATGCAGGTTTTTCGTTTGCTTTTTCCATATAATCGAGTAGGTTTTTCCATCATCAAAATTCAATTTTGAGTTGAGATAGAGTGTCAGGAGTATGACAGTGGGGGAGGATGGAGCATTCATATAAATATAGATTCATTTCGATATATACATTTTGAACAGGTTAAGCGAAAATGATTTAGATACCCGATAGAGATAGTGATAGAGAGAGAGAGCATTCAGGTGGAGGAGCGATAGGTACACACATATGTCAATGGTTTCGATTTTTTAGATTCTATTTGATAGAATACAGAGTGTCTTAATACTACGATTACTTATAAGTATTCATTCGTTATTTCAATTGATTTTTCATCGTATATTATGTACATTCATTCGTATTATAGTGGTTTTTCGTGCTGCTTAATTTTTTGTGTGTGTTTTAGTTTTTTTTTAAGCTATTGACTCGATTGTGTTCTTAAACTTAGACTATGACTAAGCGATACCTGTGTTTTACCAGAAAAATAAAAAATAATAAGAGTACCATCTGATATAAGTGTTTGAAGAGAGGGATGCCATAAGGAGGGATCTCTAAATATCGGCCAGGGCTTGCTTTTTTTGGAGTTTATAATGAAAAAGGCCACAATTAAGGTGGTTTTATTAGATACTCCGAGATCAGACATAATTATGAGATTTATTATAGGTCTGATTGTCTTAAAATAAATGGAATAGTCATATTATAAAGGAACTACCCACAAAAAAGTAATTGAAATCTCTACTGAGAACTTGTATTATTCATTTCCAGTTTAATAACATTTTGCTTTTGAATGCACTTTCCATTAGAAACAAAATTAGGTTGTAGGCCTTCTTCAAACTTGGATTTTGTAATATATACCCACAAATTTATCTCTTCGTACTTTTATAATTTTTACTCGGTTTCTGCAGCGCAGATATCCAAAAAAATTTAGGGATTAAAAAAAAAAGAGTACAACCTTTCAAAGGATTGGGCATATATGTCAATAGAGTTCTTATATCTGAAGATATAGCGACTCAAAGTTGCAGTTTTCTACAATTTTTAATGTTTCTTCCACAATGCCATTTAAAAAAAACTTTTTTTTAAGCCATAGATCCTGTTTTTAGACAAAAAATTAATCTACTAATCATTAAATTTGTCCAAAGAATGTCAAACGTACGAATAATTTAGTAAACAAATTTACTTAATTAATTTAATTTAATTAACTCAATTTATTGGAATAGATATCATATATCTGGGAGATGGCTAGAGGCAAAAAAATCTTCTACAGGGGGCATGTTTTCTTCATTTTTGAACAGTTAAAGAAATTTAAGAATCTTCTAAAAACATAAGGCCTGAAGCCAGTACTATATTCCATATAATCTTGGGGTTAAAAACCCTTCAGTTCCTGCTAAATCCCTTTCTTAAGGCATCCCTAACCACGACGGGCCGCAGTTTTTATTTTTCCATTTCAAAAAACATTTATTTTTTAAATGCATTCTTTTTCTTTCATTTTTTGTTTTAAATGCACAAAATTCGCATAGAATATTCGAAATATATTTTTAATGTGGATTTATGATGTGCTTAAAATTGCATTTAGTTGTTGAGTTCTTTAGTGTGTTAATGTATTTCCGTGTACAGATTTCAATACATCAGAGTCTGGGACTGAGGCTTAAAACCCAGATTCTTGCGCTGCAAAAACAAATGTATCTCCCGGAAATTGGGTCGACTCGATTCGTTGCGCTGCCAGCACTCGCACATGAGATCGTAAATTTCACGCGGACAGTTGACGGGCATGGGCAGCAGTTCCTGCAAAAGAAATACATACAAAAAAGTATACAAAAATCTGTTGGTGTTTGACAGTCGCTTTCCAAAGGAAAGGCTTCCTCCACTCACATGCATTTTATCATCCTGATAGATGTGCCCAATGTTCTCAATAACATTCTCGTCCGTCATATGCTCGTAGGGCTGTTCACGCGCGAATGTCAATATCTCCCAGAGGGCCACGGCGAACGACCAGACATCTGATTTTGTGGTGAATTTTCCCTGTAAGTGGTTTCAAAGGATTAATATAGGGATACGATTTGAAAATGTTTGGTTTTCATGGTAAAAAGTGTACTTTCCACTTTCTAGATCAAATAATCTTTGGAATTTGGAAAAAATCTGTAATTATGGTAAGAGAAAAAGGTATAAGGGAGGGCCTTGTTCTTTAGCTTCTGAAAAAAGCTATTCTCATTTTATTTATTTAATATCGACTTACAGTCGGATTCTCTACAAATGTCGTCACGAAAACCCACCCCCAACTGCTCAGCCACTCTGGAAGAGAAAGACAGCTTAGCCAGATAACTTTTGTCTTTATTTTGAGTCTAAAAGGTTTCGGAAAATGGTTTAGGTATAGTCAAAGGGTACAAAAAAATCTAAAAATAAAGGGGCTCTCCTAGGAATCTTTTGTTCTTCATTTCATTATATCATTCATATTGAATTATGTATAATATTCCTAATTTCGGTCGTAAAATAATCCTAGCTGTTTGTATTTGAAAGAATCTTTGGTTGTTTTTCTTGAGAGTCAATGGAAGAGGCAGTCCCTACTGGAAAGTAGTTTTCTTCATTTAATTTTCTATGTAATAGCCATCCTAGCACCTTGAAGTTTTGAGTTTTAATGGATAAATTCAAGGCAAAAACTGTCTAAAACTCAAGGTCTTCTTTATACCTAATTTTTCTTATCAATCTTCTGTCCATCCATACCTTTTCTGTTCTATTAATTTACAGATTTTTTAGAAATATCTTTCACATATTTCCCCAATAAAGAAACGATCTCTAAGCCCTAAAAATCGTTCCCCCAAAAATGTTATTGTATCCTTTTAAACAAATTTGACTTTATTCTCGAGTTGTCTACACTATAATACCCCACCACCATCACCACCAGCCTGTTACATGTATAAACCCTAAAACCTGGCAACCGAATACATTCTCCTGTGGAAATAGAAATCCTCCCATTGCCAAAGGCCTTTTGATTTTGTTTACATGCTTTTTGGCTTAAGGATTATGCGGTTCCTGGGCGCACAGAGCGCACGAACCTATTCATGTGCACAAATATCCTGTAACGCAACTTTTGCGCTTTTTAATATACACAGAGAAAGCCGCCAGCCCAAGCCACCCCCATCCCACTCCATGGGGTGGTACCTCGTTTATCCTTACAGCTACTGTTGCCAGCACCCGCCTGGGGGGCAAACCTCTCTCTCTCTCTCTCTCTCTCTCTCCCAGGCACACATGCAATCCACACGAGCGTCTGTCTACACATCCATTGGATACCATATCTCTCTCCTCTCCTCTCTCACTGTCATATCATGGGGTTACTGCGTGGGCTCCTATATCTAGTATCTCTTGATGGAAACTTTATACATGTCCTGTTTCGGTTTGTTTTTGCCCATCCTCTGACTCTGCCTCTTACTCTTCCTCTGGCTCGTCCTTTCTCTGCGTTTTTCGTGTAGTTAATTAATTTATTTAGTGCGGTTTTTCGCTGGGGGATTTATAAAATATTTTACTCGGTTTTTCGGTTTCCTTTGCCCCTTTTCCACATTTCCACATTTCCACATTTCCGCTTTCCTATTTTTTTTTCGTTGTATTCTTAGTCGCATGTTTTTTTTTTTCGGTTTCGGTTTGGTTTGGTTTTGTTTGTTCATTCGTTTGGGGAATAAAATAAAATTCGGTGTGGGAAACATGGGTGGCTTTTCGGGGGGCTAATGTACTCGGAACATGTGCCGGTTAATTGGGGTAACTGTCGGTCAGTCAGTCGGAGATAACTGCCAGAGGCTAAAGGGTGGCAAAAGATATTTGATCCATTTTTTAATGGATTATTTCATTTCGAAAAGTGTTTTATTTTTTTAAAGATTGTCCTCAGAAGTCTTTGGGGTTTTCTGTTTATATATTTTTGATGGTATAACCTTTGACTTACCAATAGTACACTCTCCCAGGACATCCAGCGTATGGGCATGGGCTGTGTCTGTCTGCCAGTGGTGCCCTCCAATTGGCAATAGTCCGACATATAGGCCGATCGATTTATCACAGTGCCAATGGAGCAGACCTTGACGCTTAGCTCGGGGCCAATAATGCAGCTCCTGCAAGAAGGATAACAAGAACAGAGAGGGTGGAGAGGTTGAGCAAGCAGTCGACATTGAAAATTCAATTAAAAATACCAGAAATTAAATAAGCAAACACTTCCGCAGGCCAGAAAGCCAAACAACCCAAACAACCCACACAACACACATCACAGAGCGGAGAGAGATAGAGAGTGGGAGGGGGAGTGGAAGTGGGCGTGGGGGGGAGTCGAGAGTCAAGGAGTCAGCATAACGGATTCAGGATATGCTCCTGAGTTGATTGCTTCGCCAGTGTTGTCGTTGTCGTTGTCGTCGCACATGCATTTCAAATGAGGCAACGGCAACCCCAGGCTGTCGCGTTGGCTCGCTCCCTCCCCCTCCCCCAGCCCATTCAACGGATTTACGGATCTACTTTTCGCCAAAAAGGGGTTGATAGATGTTGCTTTTTTGAGGAATACCCTACATGAAAGGGTAGGCAGTCTTGTGAAGACATATCATCGGAAATCAAAGAGATTTTATTGCTAAACAATTTAGGGGCATCTTTATCGGTAAAGATCTAATTTTAATAAGAAAAATAATGCATTTTCGATTTATTAAAGGTCAAAAATGCTACAAAATTAAATAGAAAATTGGGGAGAAAATTGAAAATTAAGAAATGAGGAAGGAAATTGATTTATAAATAATTTTGGATTGTTGGAGCTTTTAAAGACACTTGAAACTATAATTTTCAGACCCACCAAAGGTATTATCAATTCCCATATAATCTTTATTCCTTTAGTACTCTACAGGGTATCGAATATTCTTATTCAGTGCCACTTCCGTTTGGCTTTGGCTGCCAAGCAGATTTCACATTACGTTCTGAAAGCTGCCAAGTGGTCAGTGGATGCCCGATGCCTGATGGCCGTTGCACTGCGCCACGCCACGCCACCCCCCTGCCCCCCGAGGCCATCAGAAGCGCCGCTTGCCAGCTTTATATTTTTCCCCCATATTATTGTTTCGCCCATACTCCTCCCAGAGAGAGAGAGAATTGAGAACAAGATGGCAAGTGGGGGGACAAATGCCACAGAAAGAGATGGAGAGAAGGGGACCAGCGGTAGCACTCGGAGGGGGATCAAAAAACGTTCAAGCATCAGTGAAAATGACAATATAAGCGGAAAGGGAAGTGAGCGTGGAATGGAACGGTAGCCAAATGAAGGAATGGAATGGGAAAGGAGAGGACTGAAGGAAGAATGAAGGAATGGGTTGGGAAAAGAGAGGAGTAATGGAAGAATGAGGGAATGGAATGGGAAAGTAGAGGACTGACAGAAGCATGAAGGAATGGAAGGGGAAAGGAGAGGAGTGATGGAAGAATGAGGGAATGGAATGAGATGGGCACTGGCGAGCACTGGAATGGTGGAAGGACTCTGCAGTAAATGAAACCATGAAATGGTAAACACAATCAACATTTGATATTTGATATCACACAAACAAACAAACAAACAACAAAAAAGGGGGGTAAAAAAAGGAGTAAGTCGCGAGTAAAACGCAAATACGATGACAGTTTGGTGGTTATGACTGATGACACATACCTTCGAGGCGAGGACAATTGAATGCGCCACAGGGGGTGGATGCAATAAAATAAATATCAAAAGGGGTACAATTCAAAGAATGCTGAATGGAAGTATTTAAAAAGAATTCAAATAAAATGAAGATAAATGGAGGTTAATCCTGGGAGTGAAAAGTGGTGACTGTACTTGGTATTAATCGGTGGAAAGAGTGGGAGATGGAATATGTCAGCATACGCAGATATATCTTAATATTATTTTATTAGCTATACTACAAATTTGTAGAACTAAATGTGTGTGTAATGGGCCATCTCCGCCACGCGTGCACCAAATTGTATTCGGTTTTTTTAAAATGATAGCCAGAGTATGTGGCTTGGTTTTTATAAACAAAAATTTGTACTTTTCTATAAATAGGTACCTCAAAAATTAAAAATTAGCCAACAAAATTTCAAATTTGGGCCAAAAACGTGTGTTTGAACGCCTATAAAATACGTAATTGCATCAAAGTTATTATTGTTTAATTTCGATTAATTCCTAAACATTAAATTCCTTTAGTCTGCTAGTTCTTTATAAATCTATAAACAAATCGTATTTAAATCTAAGAGTTATCCTTTCGAAGAAACAGTTGTTACTCAGCCCATAGATACGGTCATCATATCCGTAGACACAATGTTCCTTAACCAAAATATCCTTGATTTCTTGCTGGGATTTCTCGATTTCTCTAGGATCTTTCAGTCTACCAATCGAATTAGTGTCAAAAATATCCTTTAAATCAATCCATCGCTGGGTTTCCATACTTTTCCCCTACCATTCATTGAATTTCCACATTCAACCTAATCTTCCATCAATTTTCATTGATTAGTTTCATCTTCCATCAAATTATTTTAATTTCCCATATTTTTGGATCCCTTTTCCCTTGCTTGCCCTTCAATTTTCCTTGCATTTTACTCCACCTCAATCATGTTTGCCGACATTTGATAAGGAAATGGTCTTGGCCACATGTTTAGTTTTCCATACAAATCAATGTCGAACTGTCCAAATGTCCAGGGCGTAGCCGATGTGAACGATTATCTGACAAACTCATTAACTGGCGAATGGAATCAAATATGCAAAGGCCAAACACACGACGGGAGTGTACCACCCCCTGCACCAGCCAGCACCACCCTGCACCATCCAGCACCACCCGCAAAGGGCCAAAATTCATTTCATTTCAGCCCCGTTTCATGGCCGGGATTCATGCTGTGGGATGTGGGCTGTGCGGTATATGTATGTATGTGCATCCCCCCATATGATCTGATCTGTGGACGGGGCATTAGACATAAGCAGACAGGTCCTGACGTGCATAATTTCCTGCCTCTCTCAATATTGAAAAAGGATATGGAAGTGCTGTCATATTACAAATAAAATGTAAGCTTCGAGTGCTGTCTGACGGGAGTCCTTGTCTCGACGATGTAATGCGTTTAGCCCCCCCTCCCTCATCCACCTCGCACTGGAATCATAAACCACATGAGGGGGCAGGAGAGTGCCAGGATATGGCAGGATATTACTGTCGATATAGCAGAGGGGGAGGGGGAGGGGGGCCGCAAAACAGTTTCTGATTTTCGTTGCGTTATAGATTTCGATTGTCGAAGACGTGGCAACAACAGTTTGAGTTTGAGTCGTCTCGTCTCCCTTTTTGGGTTTCAGTTGAGTGAAAGGTTTAATTTTCACAAAACATGCAATGGGGGAGGAGGTGGGGGAGCAGGAGGTCTGTTCTATGTATGTATGTATGTATGCATGTTCATCCTCTATATATGGCTCTCTTTGCCAGATCGAGTGTCGTCGTTGGCCGTTGAGTGAGTAGTTAAGTAGGCTTGTCGCTGCGATGTTTATGGATTGGCTAGGATTTCCATTCTTGTGCTTTTGACATCCATTGACAGTGACGTCTCGACACGTGTCGACCGCCCGACAGGGCCTCTGCAGGGGGTGGCTAGTAAAGTGTGAAGCGAAACCCAGCCTAAAGAGTCCACACTTAAGAGAGGAATTGTCTGCTGGCTGTCTTTAAGTTGATGTCGAGTGGGAATTTCATACATATTTCATTAGCCATCTGCAGGGGGGAAGCCTTCTCATAGAATTTCAAGCCAATTTCCTAGGAATCTTGAGAATTTGTTGCTAAAGAGGAATCTTTGGGGAAAAGATAAGATTACGAAGGAATTTGATTGAAATTAATTAGAAATGTGAGCAATTTTAATGGAAACTATTTGGACATCCACCTTCAATTCTTCCATACAACTTAAAACCTAGTATACAGTATTAAGAGCTTTGAATATTAAGATTTTTATGTAATTAATATTCATTTTCTACCTCCCTCCCACGCTTACAGATCATAGGCAAGGGCTACAATAGCAACGAGCCATAAGAAAAAACAAAAAGCAACAGCAGCAACAGCAAAAACACATTGCAAAAGCAATGATCCGCTCTTAGATAATCTCTGCGAAGGTGCGCTCTCGCTTCAAAAACGGCGCTCTTAACAATTCTCACTGGTTTCAGGTATTGCAAGTTGATAAGAGATGATCAAAGATCTTCAAACTACGATTAATAGACATTTTCATTCACTCATTCAATCCCCATCTTCATATCAACCCTACAGAGTATACATAAATAGACGTATGTATGTACATACATGTATATGTATCCGTAGACGAAAGCAAATCACTCATTGCATCAAAGACAAAAACTCTTCAAATTAGCCCACCTCTTCTGTGCTGATGATCTCATCAATGCACTGCCCATTCTAGAGCATAAGCAAAAGCAACAACAACACACACACATTGCAAGAGCCAAACGAGAGCGCGCTCAAGATGCTCTCACCGATTTCAGTTCGTTCACCTACAAATGACCGAATGCTGCGGGAGGAGGGGAAGAGAGGCTTAGTCAAATTTAATCTCCCAGCGCAAGCGCACGTTTTTGGTGTCGTGGAGTAAAATGTGTTGGAAAATAGTAGAAAATGTGCGGAAAAGTGTAAGAAAACCCGTGTGATAAGTGCACTCAGTGTTGGAAAGGAAAATCTGACGAAAAAGTAGTGAAAAGTGTGGTGAAAAGCCGGAAAAGTGGTGAAAAGTGATAGAAAAAGCAGGAAAATGAAAGCCCATGTGTGTGGAGTGCTAAAGGATCAGGAACAACGAAGAAAATATCGCAGCATGCGCGAAAACAATTAATTTGAATTTTTGTTCTATATGAAAAAAGCTCGAGAAGAGCTTATTGCGTCGCAGCAGATGTGCTTCCAGCGCTCGTTTCCAGTTCTGGGAATTTGAGAGGAAAGAAGGCAAAGAAAAGGAAACGGCGAAATGGCACCAGGTGGCAATGTGTGCAGGTGATATGGGCTGATATTGAGCGAAAGTGCTGAGCGCAAGACATAATTGAGTGAAATTCATGGCAGAAGATCAAATGCAAATGCACCATGTGGCTTTCAGCTTTCTGTGGGAGTGAGACGGCAAAGGGCGGCAGGCGGCAATGAGTGTAAAGCGATTTGTGCAAGAAGTGAGTGAAAGTGTTAAAGTGAGCGAAAATAAAATAACATGTACCGCAAAACCAAACTAAAGAGCGGCAATATGGAGCGAAATGAATGCAGTTAGCTATCTGAGTGCTTTTTTTTCTGTGAGCGCTGCACCGCTGGATGGTCATCAAGACGGCAAGGAGATATGGGCGAAAAGTGAGTGAATGTGTGTGTGTGAAGTGTAAGTGAAAGTGCAGGAAGGTCAATAGGACGGCAAGGAGTGCCAGGTGGCAAGCAGTGCAAGGCGATATTGGAAAAAAGTGAGTGAAAGTGTGTGAGTGAAAAGAAAAATCATAAAATGTACCGCAATAACTACATATATAAAGAGCGGCAATATTCAGCGCAATGCATGGCAGTAAGCAGTTTGAGTGTTTTTTTTCTGTGAGTTCTAGTGCAGTATGGTCAATAGGACGGCAAGGAGTGCCAGGCGGCAAGCAGTGCAAGGCGAAATGTGAGTGAAGTGTAAGTGCAAGTGCAGGATGGTCAATAGGACGGCAAGGAGTGCCAGGCGGCAAGCAGTGCAAAGCGAAATGGGCGAAAAGTGAGTGAAAGTGTGTGAGTGAAAAGAAAAATCATAAAATAAACCGCATAACTACATATATAAAGAGCGGCAATATTCAGCGAAATGCATGGCAGTAAGCAGTTTGAGTGTTTTTTTTCTGTGAGTTCTAGTGCAGTATGGTCAATAGGACGGCAAGGAGTGCCAGGCGGCAAGCAGTGCAAGGCGAAATGTGAGTGAAGTGTAAGTGCAAGTGCAGGATGGTCAATAGGACGGCAAGGAGTGCCAGGCGGCAAGCAGTGCAAGGCGAAATGGGCGAAATGTGAGTGAAGTGTAAGTGGAAGTGGAAATGCTGGATGGTCAATAGGACGGCAAGGAGTGCCAGGTACGGCAAGCAGTGCAAGGCGAAATGTGAGTGAAGTGTAAGTGCAGGATGGTCAATAGGACGGCAAGGAGTGCCAGGCGGCAAGCAGTGCAAGGCGAAATGGGCGAAAAGTGAGTGAAAGTGTACCGCAATAACTACATATATAAAGAGCGGCAATATTCAGCGAAATGCATGGCAGTAAGCAGTTTGAGTGTTTTTTTTCTGTGAGTTCTAGTGCAGGATGGTCAATAGGACGGCAAGGAGTGCCAGGCGGCAAGCAGTGCAAGGCGAAATGGGCGAAATGTGAGTGAAGTGTAAGTGGAAGTGGAAATGCTGGATGGTCAATAGGACGGCAAGGAGTGCCAGGTACGGCAAGCAGTGCAAGGCGAAATGTGAGTGAAGTGTAAGTGCAAGTGCAGGATGGTCAATAGGACGGCAAGGAGCGCCAGGCGGCAAGCAGTGCAAAGCGAAATGGGCGAAAAGTGAGTGAAAGTGTGTGAGTGAAAAGAAAAATCATAAAATAAACCACAATAACTACATATATAAAGAGCGGCAATATTCAGCGAAATGCATGGCAGTAAGCAGTTTGAGTGTTTTTTTTCTGTGAGTTCTAGTGCAGGATGGTCAATAGGACGGCAAGGAGTGCCAGGTACGGCAAGCAGTGCAAGGCGAAATGTGAGTGAAGTGTAAGTGCAAGTACAGGATGGTCAATAGGACGGCAAGGAGTGCAAGGCGAAATGGGCGAAAAGTGAGTGAAAGTGTACCGCAATAACTACATATATAAAGAGCGGCAATATTCAGCGCAATGCATGGCAGTAAGCAGTTTGAGTGTTTTTTTTCTGTGAGTTCTAGTGCAGGATGGTCAATAGGACGGCAAGGAGTGCCAGGCGGCAAGCAGTGCAAGGCGAAATGTGAGTGAAGTGTAAGCGCAAGTGCAGGATGGTCAATAGGACGGCAAGGAGTGCCAGGTACGGCAAGCCGTGCAAGGCGAAATGTGAGTGAAGTGCAAGTGCAAGTGCAGGATGGTCAATAGGACGGCAAGGAGTGCCTGGTACGGCAAGCAGTGCAAGGCGAAATGTGAGTGAAGTGTAAGTGCAAGTGCAGGATGGTCAATAGGACGGCAAGGAGTGCCAGGTACGGCAAGCAGTGCAAATCGAAATGGGCGAAAAGTGAGTGAAAGTGTACATATATAAAGAGCGGCAATATTCAGCGAAATGCATGGCAGTAAGCAGTTTGAGTGTTTTTTTTCTGTGAGTTCTAGTGCAGGATGGTCAATAGGACGGCAAGGAGTGCCAGGTACGGCAAGCAGTGCAAGGCGAAATGTGAGTGAAGTGTAAGTGCAAGTACAGGATGGTCAATAGGACGGCAAGGAGTGCCTGGTACGGCAAGCAGTGCAAGGCGAAATGTGAGTGAAGTGTAAGTGCAAGTACAGGATGGTCAATAGGACGGCAAGGAGTGCAAGGCGAAATGGGCGAAAAGTGAGTGAAAGTGTACCGCAATAACTACATATATAAAGAGCGGCAATATTCAGCGCAATGCATGGCAGTAAGCAGTTTGAGTGTTTTTTTTCTGTGAGTTCTAGTGCAGGATGGTCAATAGGACGGCAAGGAGTGCCAGGCGGCAAGCAGTGCAAGGCGAAATGTGAGTGAAGTGTAAGCGCAAGTGCAGGATGGTCAATAGGACGGCAAGGAGTGCCAGGTACGGCAAGCCGTGCAAGGCGAAATGTGAGTGAAGTGCAAGTGCAAGTGCAGGATGGTCAATAGGACGGCAAGGAGTGCCTGGTACGGCAAGCAGTGCAAGGCGAAATGTGAGTGAAGTGTAAGTGCAAGTGCAGGATGGTCAATAGGACGGCAAGGAGTGCCAGGTACGGCAAGCAGTGCAAATCGAAATGGGCGAAAAGTGAGTGAAAGTGTACATATATAAAGAGCGGCAATATTCAGCGAAATGCATGGCAGTAAGCAGTTTGAGTGTTTTTTTTCTGTGAGTTCTAGTGCAGGATGGTCAATAGGACGGCAAGGAGTGCCAGGTACGGCAAGCAGTGCAAGGCGAAATGTGAGTGAAGTGTAAGTGCAAGTACAGGATGGTCAATAGGACGGCAAGGAGTGCCAGGTACGGCAAGCAGTGCAAGGCGAAATGTGAGTGAAGTGAGTGAAAGTGTTGAAGTGAGTGAAAAGACAAAAGTGAAATTGTACCGCAAGAACTAAATAAAGAGCGGAAACGCACGTGTGACAAATGAAAACACTTAATTGTACTATATAAACTATATATAAACTATATAAAGAACAGATTCTCATTGCTTTCGTCATTGACTGACTGAAATCGAATTAAATGAAAGCGAAAGAGAGAATATGACGGATGGAAAGCCTAAAAACTAAGGTAAGTCTGCACTATTATTAAATTATATTTCTTACAATTGCCATGAATATTTTGTATGTAAAATACTCCATGAATGAACTCCCTCCCATTAAAGCGATGCTTGACCATTTTTTCTGTGTTTGTTGTCGGCTGCTCTAAATAGAAAGCCGAAAAGCAAACAAAGGACTGAATTTCTGCAATCTCCTCGTCCTTGGTCCTCGTCGCTTTCAACTTTCACTAACAAGATACTCGTACTGTGGCTGTGTGCCAGATACAGATACGAGTGCGACAGAAAAAACAACAACAACAACCAGAGAGCATTCATTGTTCGGCAAAGTATTGTTGTTTCCTTTATTCTTTTTATTTATTTTTATTTTTATCTTTTTTTTGGTACTGTTTTATATATACGAGTGTGTACGAGTAGTTTTTCTGGCCAGATATCCCGGCCAGATGGCAATTATAAGCATATTAGGTTAACACAAATGCACAACAAAATGTCCTTGGATTTGTGTGTGGGAAAATAAAAATAAGCGGGGGCGAAAAAAAAGAAAAGCCAGCAAAGAGAAGGAGAGCAAAAGTGCGCGTACAAAACGCAATAACAATAAATTTCAACAGCAACTTGCCGAGGAGCACTTTTAAAATGTGTCAGTAAAACATATAGTTATGGGTTTTTAGTTGTCCTCCCACTCCCAGCACCCCTCAAGGATCCCAGGCTATCGTCCTTCCACAAAGGATATAAATAAAGCCAAAGAGAGGGAGAGGGAGAGGGAGAGAGAGAGAGCGAGAACCCCCGAGCAAATGAACGACTTTTGTGGATTTGCTTTAGTGTTTGCTTGCTGTCCATCTCCATTCAGCAGGACGGACACTCGACGGACAGACGGACGGAAGGACAGACGTTTATAAATTGGTTGAACGTGCCAGTCCTTGGCTTGGACAGGAGGCTTTAGCGGGTTAATTAAGGCGACAGCAACTTCAGACTTCAGACTTCGGACAGCATGAAAGGCCATTACGGACACGCCACCGACATTACGGACATTAAGTGCATCGAGCATCTACAGCCGGAGCAGGAGCAGGAGCAGGAGCTGGAGTCCTGCCTGCTCCAATGGCCCAATGGTCAGTCGTTCAGTCAATAAGCAAGAAATACAAACAATTAAACACGAGTTGGGGTTAGCCGGGTAGTGGCAACAGATTAGGGGTTAAGAATGCCACCCTTAGGAAATGGAAGGGTTCCAGCGAGAGATTTGAAGATGGAAATCGCCTTCACAAAGTGTACTTGAAGGCCCATTGAAATATGTAATTATAAATGAAAACTTCTTGCAAGAGATTTTTATTTGTTTTTGATTTTTCTTAGACTTTGATTTCCGCACTTGAAATTTATTCCATTAAAAGAAATATATTTTTTAGCTAATCTTCTTAAATGTCCTCTTTTATATTGTATTGAATAGTATTTCATGGTTTTTGAATATAAAAATATATATAATATATAATATTTAAATAAAAAATGCTAAACTTCCTATATTCAAGCTATTTTTCACGATTTTCCCTGCCTTTGAAATCCAGTTTGTGGGAATATCTGTCTTTAAATAGTAAATTCTGATAAAAACTTCTATAAAAAGTGAGAATTTCGATGGGAAAACATTCCTTATATTAACAGAAAAATCCCAAATCAATTAAGACATAATCTCTCAAACAATTTCCATCATAATAGGGGCTAAAAACACACCCATTACTCCCCAAAAATTAAAGTGTATACCGCACTGTAAAAAAAACACAACTCGAAAAAAAAACACGTTAACCAAAAAGTAGTTTAATGAAGTCTGAACCACACACAAAAAAAAGGGCAACAAAAATTGAGTCCCGCCGCAATTGAAGCCGGAAAAACCACACACAAAACAGACAGCAACAACAACTGAAATCAGTTTTCGGTTAGAGGGGGAAGGGGTGAGCAGAACAGGACCCCAAGCGAAGCACCAAACAAAGTGTCCTTGCCCCAGTATCCTCTCTGTATCGTTCTCATCAGCATCCATCCTCCACAAGCGCCAAACTCTGGGATATTACACGCTGCCGTCGCTGTCCCGTTTTCTGGCCCGGCGTTCTCTTCTCTGCGGCGGACTATTGCCGGACAGGACAGGACATATTGTCAAAGGACATCATCAACATAATGGACATGTTGTAGCCGCAAAAACGGATGTTAAATTGAAAAAAAAGGGGGAAAAAAAGAGCAGAAACCAAAACTATGAGTAGGAAATACACATGGAAACGGACAAGGCCGAAACGAGCTTATAAGCTTATGAGCAGAGCAGAGAGAAGCAGCGGGGAGCGGAAGGGGAGGGGGGGGGGGCGCCCAATGAACGTGAAATGGGACACTGGACTGCTAAGGACCCATAGCCATAGCCGGAGCCGGAGCCGGACTTCGCGTATATCCGACTTTTCCGCACAATTGAAACGCTTGAATGAAGGAAAACCAATGAATGAGGGACGACTGGAGGGACCGCACAGCGCGAAAGGATGTACAATACAATGCATGGGCCTGCAGATGGGGTTTTCTCTGGGGATGCTCTATAGAAAGGGGTTATGAGGTGCGGAAGTAAGGAAGAGAATTTGGGTTGAAAATGGCGGAAAAATTAGGATCTTTGAAGAGAATATGATGCGAATGCTTGAAGATCAATTAAGAGAGGGGATCCAGTGAAATTTCATATAAAATCTGAGGGAAGATCATTTATAGAAATTATATACATATAAATTATCGTTTTCTGTCTATAATATACGTCTAAAGCATAAAAAAAGTATCCATCTACCACTCAAAAAATTAAATGGGGTTTCTAAAGTGGTACAGGGATGCTCTCAGTAAGAAAAACTAGGGAAAATCTCCTAAATATGCTCTGAAAAGTGATCTTAGACAGAGATTAAATCAGATTTCCAAGATTTCTTCTCGATTTTGACGGTATATTCCAGTTTTTTCCTCTGTAAAATCACAGAGAAAGGGCATCTGGCATGCAGTATGCCCTAAACAATTTGTTTCCTTTGCTTTTTATCTGTTGGACAGCATCATCGTTGTAGTGGTAGGGTGACCTTTGTGTCTGTATGTGGGATATGTGCTTGGGAGTCATCCTACAACAACTATTATCATTTGCCAGGACAAAGCGGAAGAGAGAGCGAGGGGAGAAGAGAGTATAGGGAGGGAGAGTGACCCTAGTGGCTCTGGGACAGTGGAACGTAGGGAGATCCTTGGACAAAAAGACAAACGAGTGGGCGGAGTGGGTGGGAGTGGGGGAAGCCAATAGAGCAACCGAACGAAAGCACATAATAGGCCATTGCACTATGGTCCCAACGACCAGTTTTGTTGGCCAAAATTAATAACTCGCGAACGAAACAAGATTTTTGTATTCCGTTTTTTGTATTGGATAGATATAATCAATACGAAGTGGATTCACAAAAAAAAAATGGGTGTGGCACCGCCTTTTTTTAATTAAGGCAAAAAAAATTAAATATTTTTTTCCGCTATGGCCCAAACCGACTTTTTCTGATAGATTTTGAAATTTAAAATTTTTTGATGAAATTTGGTTTTTTTTTTCAAAGTGTAGTTTTTTTTATAGAATTTTTTAAAGTCTGGCATTATTTTGCATGTTTTTTCAGTGGTAGAGCTTCTTTTTTTCACATTACCCAAGCATCTCACGTCTGGTTGTATTAAAATGCACAATTCTGAAAAGCTGGTAAATTCAGCTATCAATCGGACCCAAAAACTTTGCAGCTGCTGCTTACCGTCTGGAAGCTATTAAGTTTTCAAATTCAAATTATTGAATTTGAGGTTATGATCTATTAAGTCAAATTTCAAGAATTGTGGCAAAATGTGGCATTTTTTACTATATACATTTTAAAAAGGATCTATTAATCTACGACACACAATAGGTTTCAAGGTGGGACTAGGTGGGACTCACTTTGAAAGTCTATTCAAAAATTAGTTTTCATAACAACTTGGTTAATTTTGAACCACTTACTTTAACGTACAATTACGAAGACATCACAACTACTAGATACAGTTCACATTACAAAACACGTAGTTCAAACCTTTCTGATTAAAATTCATTACAAAAATTTGATCAGTTAGTGGGTTTTTTTCAATTTATCAATGATTTTAAATTGCTATTAAATTTGCACTTTTTCCCTGCACGAGATTATCGATAACAAAATCTGTGTTGCACAACAGATTTCGCGAATGTGGCGCCATCTATCGAAATTTCTGGTACGCAACTTTGATGTTCACTCTTTTTCCAATGCAGAGTGACCAAAATAACGTTATTTCGTTAACTTTGAAAAAATGGGTTTTGGCCAACAAAACCGGTCGTTGGGACCATAGTGCATTGGGTAAGCACTTGAGGGTCAAGCCCGTAAATGTATGCTAATGATTATGATGAAGAGTGTGCTTGAAGAGCAGACCCCCCCTCTCTCCCTCTTTCTCTATATCTGATGTTTGACTTTTGGGGCTAAAGGTTATGATGGCCTCCCATTTCTCATTTATGGCTGGTTGTTTGCTTTTGGCTTTTCGCCCCACATTTTGCGATTGATTTTGTGCCTCTAAATAGATGAAATATTTACATTTTTTCTTATTGGGATTTGAGGTCAAACTTGATTTGGGATTGCAGATTAGGCAAAAAGATATATGTTTTTTATATATAAAGTGGGTGTTATGGGGTTATTTTTAGCCAATGAAGAGGCTGTAGGTGGGAAAAATCTGTGGAAATATGTAGAGTTTTGGGGAGTTTGGTAGAGCTTGCGTAACTTAAACTTGAAATTTTTTTAAAAATATTTACAATTTTTTTTTTTTAATATTTTACATTTTTTTCTAACTATTTTACATTTTTATTTAATATTTGACATTTATTTTAAACTATTTTAAAATTTTTTTGAATCGTTTAAAACTTTGTTTTAAATTTGGGAACATAACATATTTTTTTCGAATTTTTATGCGTTTTTGGTGGGATATTATATATTGTTAAATCCATAATCGTAAAGATTGGATGCGAATTATAGACAGAATGAAGAAAATGATTTTTTTCTATGGAGAAACGGACCGGAAGTATTCCTAAGTGTAGGGTTTCCATATCCTTCAGGGTACAGAAGATCAAGTACAAAATATCAATGCTTTATAAATGGCAAAAAACACTTAAAGAAATCAAATCAAATTTTGGTTTTGGCTTGAATTGAAATATTCAAGAGATGGCTGAAATTTTTAATAAATACTTTAACAGCTTTCCCACAATTTGCACATGTTTTATTTTTTGTAAATTCTATATTTATTTATAATATTTATTTATAATTCTTTAAAATTCTATAAATTTCCAAAGATTTGTGGGATATTCAGAGATGCTCTTTCATTTGCCATTCAAAAACCTCATCAAAGCACTCTCATATCAGTCCAGCATTTAATCATTGCTGCCCCTTGTGGCATGTAATATTGTGCAACAACTTTTGCTGCTGCTGCTGCTGCTACTGTCACACTTTTATCTTAATTTCCATTGGGAGATCGGGAGATTGGCAGCCATTTAACCTATTTGAATGCAGTTGACATATTGGCCATTAATTAAAACATCAACACCCCAGTCCCAGTCCCAGTCCCAGCCCACGTCCCAGCCCCTTCCTGGCTGCTGCTGCCTGCCTGCTGCCTGCTGCCAGGACACATCCATATCCTCCCTCACAAACATCAGAGCAAACATCGCCTGGAGACTTGTGCAACAATTTCACATGTCAACGCATACGCAAAAAAAAGAAAGGGGAAGGAAAAGAAAGGGGTGGAAGGGGAAGGGTCCTGCCCTCTTGTGAAATGTGATCAGAGGTGGAATGTGACGCAGAGAAGAGGATGTTGCAAGGTAACGAACGCTAATAAAGCTCAAATTAAGGAGGTGGGTGGGCGGTGGCAGGTGGCAGGGGGCAGGTGCATCCATTTAACCCTTGACATCGCGATGCGAGCAAATAAAATGGGGAATAACGTACTCCTGGTCCTGTACTTTAGCATCAGCTTCCACCATCGGGAAGCAGCGCGCATCAGCATCCACACATCCGCTTTCACATCAGAGCAGCAGAGGCAGCAGAGGGGGCAGAGGGGCAGGGGCTCCTGCCTGCTCCACAGGACATGACGTTGCCATGACACTGTCGGACCGAGGGACAATCTCTGCTCTTCTTTGGAGGCCATCGGAGCGGATAGCGGAGCAGCAGCAGGAGCAGCAGCAGGAGCAGCAGCAGGAAATAATGTGCAGCCATCCGGAAGTAGTTTCTCTATCAAAACGTATTGATTGACTTTGGGAATGTGCATGGCCATGCATGCCCCTTACGATGCCCCCGTAATGGGGCAAGGCTGTCGTTCTTGTTGTTGTTGTTGGGGGCAGGACATACGTTTCCTTTTTGATGGAAAATGGGAATTAAAGTTTGCCATAAACATAAATGTCGTAATCGGAGTCTCGTAATCGGGCATCTCGGAACGGCTGTGGGGTGGCGCCAAGACCCCGAGCTAATATCCCATCGATATGCTAGTTTGATGCCAAAAGAAAAACCCTTTTCCCGCCCTAGCACGCACCGTTACCTAATGAGTTTTTTGCTCGCTGATGAATATTCAAACGATCCTGTCTCCCTCCGAAGATGTGCATCTAAATGCCTCACGGAACCGCTCAAAAAACGCCCCCGCCCCCCCTTCTCGGGCTGCCACGCCTTCTTAGTTACTTCATTAGTGCATCTAGAGGGGGAGGGGGGCGGGGTGGGCTTGGCTTGGCTTAGCTCTGTGGGTTTTTCCGTGTGAGTGAGTGATGAACCCTGGGGGTCCTGGGCGTCTGCCACAGGTGAAAATTTGCATTTATGCCTTGCCTCTTGCCTTTCGCAACGCTTTCACTTTAACTACTTGCCGCGTGGAAAGTGCTTTAGGTGACACCCTACCCCTTCCTCTCTCCCTACATCTACAACTCCTTTTCTCTGGATCGTTGCATTTTCCAAGTTTTTTTTTTCCGCCTTATTTATGCGCATTTTTCGTGCAACTTCTTTTTTGTTGGGAAATTTATTGCCCAACGCTGCGCTGCGTTCCAGCGCAGTTTTCCAGTTTTAATTTTCCCAAATTTAGTGACTTTCACTTTTCCCAAGGAATTACCATGCAAACTCCCTCACCCTCCTACTCCTCCCCCCCCTTCAATCATTAAACCCCCTTTGGAAAAATGTTGTGCATGTTGTGTGGCAATTTTTTGTGCAATTTTTAATTAAAATTTTGCCTTGAAGGTGGATGGGCGCCGCCATTTTAATGTTGATTTTATGCAAATGACAATTGATTGAAAACAGAAGGGGTGGAAGAGGGGAGGGGAGTGGACGGTACTGATTGAAGGGATATTAAAATAAATGAAAGTCGCTTCCATAATGGCCATAATATGCCATAAACAATTTCAATTTAATAAATTATTACGATGTAAAGAGGGAAATTGATGGGGTGGGTGGCGAGGAGCCATAGAAATGGCAGACCAGACTCCTCCTCCTCTGCTCATGTCTGATATATTTAAATTTTTTGCATATGCATTTATAAAACAATCAACTGGATAACTGATGGTGGAGTATCGTACATTGAAGTTTATGGAGGTTGAAGGGCGAGGGAATGCTTGCAAATAGGATCCTTGATGGTGGAGCCATGGATTGCCGACTACAGTAATGACAGATTTATTTTTGCATATTTATGAAACAATTAACTCGATTACTGATGGTGGAGTATCGTAAATAGATGTCTATGAAGGTTGAATGGCGAGGGGAATGCATGTAAATAGGATACTTGATGGTGGAGCCATGGATTGTCTACTCTACATTTTTATGACACAATTAAGTCGATTACTGATGGTGGAGTAGCAGAGCAGATCGGCAGAAGGCGAAGGGGAATGCAGAGAAAAATCATGTAAATTGGATACTTGATGGGGAGGCCATGTAAATAGGGTAAATAGGGCACTTGATGGGGGAGCCGAGGAATAGGCTCTTCCTACGATTTCTAATTTGAATTTGAATATTTATAGTGTCATGCATTTATAAAGAAATTATTGCGATAGCTGATGGGGCAGAAACAAAATGCATGAAAAGGGAAGGGAGGAGTAGAGCAGCGTCACAATTATTTCGGTTACTGATGGGGTGTGTCAGAGGGGAAGAGGGAGAGCAGGGCCACAATTTATCTCGATTACTGATGGGGCGGAAAAAAAGGAGCACAAGGAGCTTAATACCAGTGGCTTAATGACTGGGGGGAAGGGGTTTTAATAGGTTCTTATCTCTCTCTCTCTCTCCCACAAACCCTCTCAAAGGTTGGACCTCACGCCTCCTCCTTCCATTGGTTTTTCTTGAATAATATTTATTTAAAATAATAAACCCCCCCTCCGCTCTCTTGCCAACCCCCTCGCTGTTTGTAATTTATCTCTGTCATTGTTTGATTAAATCAATTATATTTATAGCCCATACACAATGCCCAGTGACCCTCCCCCTCCCCCTGCCCTGTGCGCGCCCTTATATAATACATACATTAATAATTATGCCGTTATGCCGTTATCCGTTCCCCCTAATTGCGTTGGTCATTTAAAACGTTAAGCCATGGCGCCTAAAAACAGGCAACGGTCGATGGCCAGTGGACTTTTTGTCAAAATTACTCAAATCGAAACCAATTGAAATTTGGGAAACGCGTTGGTAGCAAAGAGGGTTGGGGGGGATGGGAGGGGTGTTGTGGCCTTTTGGAAATGAATTTCTACTCCGTCATTGATTTGCAATTATGACTAAAAGCCACCAGCCGCCCCCAAAAGGCGGAGACAGCAGCTGTTCCCGTCGGTGCGGCAGTGCGGCAGTGCGGCTTGGTGGCAGCTAATCTACACACAAATCTAACCATGCCACGCCGCCCACTCCACCCACAATCGCAATTCGAGATGGGAGAGCATGAGAGTCGTGCAAGAGGAACCTCTGCTTCGATTCCTCGATTTTACTTGATATTCCAGATATTTTCAGATATATTTTCCGCTTCGTGACACGCTACCATCTCTAATCAATGCAACAACCAGGACAGTAGCTCCCACTGCCCCCTCCCCCGCCGCCCCTTGGAAATCCTAGCCCTGTTGACTTTGACTTGTCGCGCGACATGAAACGATTAAGCCAGAAAACGCTTTTAGCCAACGCCAACGCCAACGCCAACGACAATGGCTTCGGGTGCGAGGTGTTTGTTGGTTTTAGCCCTGCACTGGGCAGGAGGGAGAGGGTGGAGAGGGGAGAGGGGTAGGGGTAGGGGTGGCAGAGTGGACACACACATTTATATTATCGTATGATTGATCACAATTTTCCAAAGTAATTAGGGGCCACCCACAAACCACCCCTACTCTGACCAGGATACGGGGCAGGGGATGGGGTGGATCAGTGCTTTAAGCGTAATTGCTCTGACCAACAAAATGTAACTCTCTCAAAGGTGGAAAATAAAGGGATTTTAATAAAAATAAAGCAAGAAAATCCCCGAATGAGATGGAGATCAATCTTTTGGCTGTCCGGAAAAGCAATTGAAATCGGAAAACCATTTGCTTGAGCCATAAATCAATTGTAGATCTTGAATGGAGATCTCGTGGCCTAAAACCTCATATTCATTATGATCCCGGCGTTCTTGGGGGGTCTTTAGCATTCGGCATTCACATTAAATTTAATTAACCTTTGCCCTGAGAGGGTTTTCACCCCCCGTCCCACCCGAAAATCTCTGGCATCAACGAATGCCATTACAAACCGCATCAAAATACAGACGCGTGGCAGTCGGGCAGGCGGATTGCCAGAGTCTTCTCTGACGGCCAACATATTGCATGGCCTACCACCCCCCTCCCCCCACCCGCAAAGGAGCAGAAGAAGAAGAAGGACAGTAATCAAGTCCAGAACTTAACGACAACTAAATCCAATTATTCCAGCGATTCCGGCAGGAGGCAGCAGCAGCAGCAGCGGCGGCGCAACAGGAGAAGCCAGGCATATGCCAAGGATGTGTGCCAGGGAAATGGCAGGATATGTATGTACATATATATGCAGAAAATGATGCACATGGAACACGTGCGCGCAACGAATTTTTCCAATGGGTGGTAGGGGGGTGGGTGGGTGCTGCTGCTGCTTCTCGGGGGGTTACTTGGGTGGCTTGATAGGTCCTGGGCTCGTTGGCAGATTGCATGCCGCCCGCAGCGCGTTGCATAAAGGTTTACTTTTCATTTACGCGCCGCACCCCCGCCCCCGCCCCATCACCATACCACCCCACCCCACCTATACCACGGCGAAACGGGGACAAAGGAACAACCCTTACAAATGCAATGCACACACGCATGTCAAGAGGCACGAAGGGGGGTTGGAGGTGCTGTAGATCCTTTGTGAGGACTACCCCTCCTCTTTCTCTCTCGCAGAGCACCACCGAAAAATTGTAATTAAATATAATCCGCTCAATTTGAAACGCACACCGAAGGAGAGGCACAGGCGGAGGCGGAGGCGATGGGTGGCAGCCAAAAGAGAGGCACTCCCCCACACGCACCCCCTCTTTCTCTCTCTCTATATCATGGCATCTCTTTCTTGCAGTCGTGCATATCCATGAAGGGTATTCGATGCACATAATAAATAATTCGTAAAAATCATCAAAGAAAATACAAATTTAATTTAAAAAGAAAAGATTTTCCTTTAATTATTTTTCTTATAATTTTAGATTGTTTCTCCCCTTTCAGAGCATCCAAAATTCGTTATAAAATTGCTCCCAAATTGCACAATTTTAACTTTTAATTAAAATCATGGAAAAAAGGATTTTCAGAATCCTTGCAAGTGGCTGCTCTCTGCCCTGTGGCTCTCTCTCTCTCTCTCACTTACTCTCGCTCTCTGCCCAGTGACCGATGCGTTCATGCATTCAAAAATGTGCATAAATTATTGAATTAGTGCGTTTCAATCTCCTCCCCCCCCACTGTGCCACTCTTTTCTTCTGGCAATTTTCACGCTTTTCGTTATTAACAAAATAAAAAGGAGCAGCAGCAGAAGCCGAAAAAAAGGGCGGACAATTTTTAAAGCATAAATTAAGGCGACAGTCGCACACTTGTAAATAATTTATGCATGACGCTCTGCTGATGGTTGGATGGGAGGAGTTCCATGAATCTGGAAGCTACAGAAGGAAGAATGAATGTTTGAAGAATTCGGTAGCTGATGGTGGGGTTTGAATTTAGAATCTCATGATGGGGTATAAAGAATTCGATAGCTTATGGTGGTGTCTGAATTTCTGCAGGATAAGGAATTCTGTAGCTGATGGTGGAGCTCAGTTCGGTAGCTTATGGTGGAGGTTGAAAATTGTATAGCTGATGGTGGAGGTTGAATCTGGAAGCTGAACCAGTTTGAAGTTGGAAGAATTCGGTATTTGATGGTGGCGTCCGAATTTCTGAAGCTTCTGGAGAATTCGGCAGCTTATGGTGGAGTCTAAATTTCTGAAGCTGAAGCAGGAGCTTGAAAAATTCTCTATTTGATTGTGGCGTATGTGGAGTATGAAGAATTCTATACTTAATGGTGGCCTATGAATTTCAGCTTCTGGTAGAGTATAAAGAATCCCGTAGCTTATGGTGGAGTTTCATTAATTTCTGTAGCTTCTGGGAGAGTATACAAAATTCGTTAGCTGATGGTGGATGTTGAATCAGGAAGCTGAAGCAGGAGTTTGAAAAATTGGGTTCTTGATGGTGTAGCTTGAATTTCTGTAGCTTCTGGTAGACTGTAAATAATTCTCTAGCTGATGGTGGATTGCCACGAATTTCCGTACCTTCTGGTAGAGTATAAAAAATCCCGCAGCTTCTGGTAGAGCATACAAAATTCGGCACTTGCTGGTGGCGTTTGACTTTGGTTTCGTTTTCGCTTTCTGCGTTGTTCGGTTTGCCCTTTCATTTATTTATTTATTTATAACACTCGCAATGGCAATCGACGGGAAGGGGGATGCGGGGCGCAGCGGGGCACACCCAGCAATTAGTTCTCGCCAGATCCTTGGGGATGTTTTAATTATCGTATTGTTTAAAAAAATATGGCCACCCTTTTGTGTCTCCGCGATTTATGCATGCGATTTAATAATGCAAATTAATTCGGCTCTTTTTGGCGGTTTCTGTTTTTTTTTTTGTGTGCTATGGGGCAGAGATTTGATTTATATTATAAATGATGGGGAAAGGGGTTCATGGGAGTTCATGTGGGGGCTCTTAAATGAGGCTTCTGCAATCTGTTTTATCACAAAGCAACAAACAGTGAAATTTATCTTTATAGAGCACTTGTCGTTGGGATAAGCCCAAGATATAAACCTTTATAGATTCCAAAAATATCTGTGTAGATAATGCTGCAAGTGCAAACAGAACCGAAAAAGTATAGAAAAAAGATGATATATAAATGAAGCCCCAAAAATCATTTCCATTCAGTAGCCTTCGCCGCAGATTGAAAGATACAGAATGAAGGCCAGCACCAAAGATGGCATCACCATACGAACGATGACCGAAAAGGACTATGCGACAGTGAAATCCTTTATGAAGGAGCAGTTCTTCACAGGAGAACCCCTGGGCAGCTCCACGGGAGAACCAGTGCATCTGCAGAACGAGAAGGATAACGATGAATATCACCTATCGATGATCAAGCAGGACACCTGCCTGGTGGCTCTCCATGGCGATCGCCTTGTGGGCTTTGTCCTGGCAGGCGCCCAATGCCCGGAGGATGTGGACAAGCATCGAAAGGCGGCGGCACAGATGGAGGAGCATGCCTGGGGACGTATCTGCCGTATGTCCTCCCAAGTCGAGGGCCAAGTGAATCTGTACGAACGGTACGGGATCTCCCGGGCCCTCCACTCGCACATCACCAACGTGGATGCCACGATGAGGGGCAGGGGCCTGGGCGCCCGCCTCGCTGCCGCCCTGATGGAGGTGGGTCGCGCCAAGGGCTTCCCCCTGCTGGTTGCCTACTGCACGAGCTTCTACTCGGCGCGCCAGAAGGAGGCCCTGGGCATGGAGTGCATCTACTCGCTGCCCTACCAGGACTACAAGGATAATGAAGGAAGAGTGGTATTTGAGCCAGCGGCCCCGCATACACACTTTCGGGTGATGGTTATTAAATTGTGATGCCCTGCGAGTTTCCATAAATATTTACCAATTTCTAGGATTTTCCGTTTTTTAATTGTGAAAGCCAGAGATTTTCTCTTCCATTTTCCTCCCTCTCTTTCCCTTCTATAATTTTCAAATGTGTAACAAATTGCCACAACAAACAATCAAGTCACTAGATTTTTCCCTTAGTTTTTCTTTTGACTTCTTTCCTGCCTTTCCTGCAGCACAATTTTCTCTCTGGGGCCACTTTACACGCTTCCCAACAACAACAGAATGGCCTCCCCTCTCCCCTCTACGCTGCTGTGTCCTGCAGTGATTTCATTAAAATTTTACTGTCATAGTAAAAGTTTTATTATAAACTCGGGAAATGTTTGCTCTTGTGCTGTGTTGCCTGCTGCAAACGTGAGCCAAAAATAACAGCCAAAGGGGAGTAAATAGAGACAGAGAGAGGGAGAGGGAGACGGAGAGGAGTGCAACCCCCCGCACACAAAAAAGGACTCTGTGCAAATCTCCCATCAAAAGTCAGCTCTCGCTTCAGCTTATATAGTAATTATGCTCCTCTTTGGTCTGTCCAGACTTCACGCATTACGCCACAGAGAGGCCACAGACGCCCCAGACACATGCATATGCAACAAGCAGTGGCAGCAACAGCAGCAGCAGCAACAACCAACAAGGGTAGTGAAAATCTAGTGGGAAAGCGTCCATGGTGGTGGGGAAACGACTAAGGGATACCCAAGAGTAGAGGGTGGATGCTTTTCATGCCCTTGTAGGAAATAATCAAATAAAATGGAGAATATTCCGCTTTAAGCTGATGTTTCATCAAAATCGATGAATAAATACAAATATATAAATTTATAATTAAAATGTAACAATACTGGGGGGCAAGGCAACCCTCGGCTCACTCGTTTCGACGATCCCAACTAATAATAAATATAAGAAATAAATATAAATAAAATATTAAATAATATATATAAATAAAATATTAAATACAAATAAAATATAAAATAATATAAACATAATAATAATAAATAAATATAATATAATTTATTATATCCGGTAAATATCCTCTTAAAAATCTTTGTTGGTCATTAGAATTATTCTTTTACCATTTTTTCTCTCTTTAGTTAAAAAATATTTACACCTTTAAAAACGAATAATTTTATGTGAATTTTTATATACAAATATCTTTAAGTATTTCTTAGTTAGAGATTCGTTAGTTAGTTAGTTCAGGGTCTGCTTATTTGATGAGTGGAAGTATAGATGCTTTTTTTCCTGGTTTTCATTTCAATGGAGGTTTTGGGAGATCGGATTAGAAGAGTAATAGTAGACCATATTGGAATAGGATAGTAGGAAAATAAAATATAGTAGTGGTAAATAGTAGGAGAAGAGTGAAAGCATCCCCTTCCCTTACTCTAAAGTCGGATATACCCCCTGGATACCCCTTAGATTCGAGGGATCTGCATGCACTAGTGGAGGGGCACGGACCTCCCATCCTTCCTCGTTCTCTCTGTCTTGCTCCATCATCTTTACACAGTCCGACACCTTCTTGACTCGCTTTCTCTTCTCTTTCTACTCTTTTCTCCTCTCCCCTCTGGGTCTCCTCCCTTTCCTCCCCTCTCCGCCCTGTCTCTCATGCTCTCTGGCATTTGCACAGTTTATGTGCTGCCTGCTGCCTGCCTGCTGGCCCTGCTTTTAGGGCTAATGTGCTCATTTTATGCAAGAGTCTGTCCTGCAACTCACGCCCCCCCCCCCACCCCTTGGCACCGCTCCTTCCCCTGCCATCATGCACTGGAAAAGTGTGCAAGAAGATTTTTTTATGCGCCCAACGGCAACATCTTTTCATTGTTTGGTGTTTTTTTCTTTGTTTTTGCTTTTCCTGGTGGGGAAAATGCAACAGCTTGTGTTTATAATTGAAATAATTGCAGAAAGCAGACATAATTATATTTTCATCGTTGTTGTTGTTGCTGCTGTTGCATCCACGCAGTCATTGTCCCTAGAAGAGAGATAGAGAGAGAAGAGATCCTGGCAGCAGACTGAATCTGAAGTTGGCTGCAACCTGGAGGAGCCCCCCCTGTAACCTCATGGAACCCTGGAGTTCCCTCCTTTAAAGGAATAGTTTTGGGCGGAAACTAAGGGAATTTAATAGGGGGAAATGAGAGAATTTCCAGGGGTTTATGGAGAAACAAAACCGGAGAAAATATTTAGAGAAGTTTATGAAGTACTCGGGAATCTGTAATCTGTTCTACATTGTGCACTTGACTCTTTTAGGAGACTTCTGAGACTTGAAATGTCGTCAAAAATATTTTAATTAATTAATAAATTGAAATTTCCATACGAACAAGGAGAATTTAAACTAAAATTGCGACTAGAAATTCCACTGCTTCTCCCATTTTAAAAGGCTAAAATATATGGGGAAAAAATATGGAAATTGGACGGAAATTCTACGCTCAGTGAAAAATTTAATTGCATTCAAATTAAATAGTGAAATTAAATAGAATTCACTGTGATCAAAACATTCATAAATGTATTAAAAATTCGTTTTAATACGGCTTATATTTTGTTTTAAAATAACACACTTAGAAATTAATATACAAATATTTTATTTTTAAATTAAATATATTTTTATATTATATTTCCAATTTAAAAATAAATATATATTCTATATAAAAGTGAACAATTTTAATTTAAATATTAAAAATATATTTATTTTTAAATGGGAAATATAATATTAAATATATTTAATTTAAGCATAAAATATTTTTATATTAATTTCAAAATGTAAATGTTTTTTTTTTACATTTCTAGACTTGAAGCAATATTGAATATACATATATCAAAGTAGATTAAAAATAATACAATTTGAGGTTTTATTTTACTCTGAGGTTATTTTTTGTAAAAATTTGCGATCCAAAGATCTTGGATAATATTTCCTACGAATTTATATGGGAACATTTTTTGCTTATTCGCTGAAATATGATCAAAGGTCACGGGGAAATGGGATATTTACGAAAATTTTCATAGACCTTTAGAGAGAGGACAAGAAGAAAAATTGGAAATAAGTTTAAAAATAAATTAAAAGACTGTTAGGTCTTCTAAATTTAATTTTTTCAGTTATGTATTGCTTATGAGTTGATTAAAATTTTAGTTCATGACTTTGGGGGTAAAATTGGGAGAAAATTGCCATCCTCTTAATATGGTATCCATTTCTCCGGTATCTTTGGGAATATTTTTGAACCATAGAATTCTTGAACTGATTTTTAATGGATTAAAATATGCAATATTTCATGTAAAACATATTTAGTAATTTTTCAAAGATATCCCAGGGCAATGGAAGCCTTTTTCTCAGCCTCAGCATGACCCAATATCGACTCTTTGTTCTTCATGCTCCAAGATGCCTCTCTAGTGCCTTTGGACACCATGCAACCATGCAACCATGCAACCAGCGGAGGGGCTTAGGCTTATGTGATGAGCCACAGCGATAGAGAGAGAGAGAGAGAGAGAGGTGGGTGCCTCCTTGGGGGGTGGGGGGCTGCTGCGCTGTTGCTGTCGTGCAAATAATTTTGCGTTTACAATGAACCAGCGGCCCAGACTTAAGCCCCAAGCTCTGTGTGTTGGCCCTGACAACGTGGCTAAAGTTTGCCAACGCAAGGCGGAAGGCGGTAGGCGGAAGGGTAAGCCAAGGGGTAGAGATTGTTGCCGAGGAACTCTCCTCCAAAGACTCGCTGGAAGGACTCAGAGGACACAGAGCCATGTGGCTGGTCGCTTGCGCAATTTAACTAAAAGCTCAATCAATCATCTCTTGGACGCACAGGAGGCGGGTGGGTGGGGGACATCACCTCCATGGCAATGCTTAATTTGTGCTCATCCGGTGCCACAGCTCCAAGTGCCTGCCTGCCCATCCTGCCTCATCCGCGGGCTCTTTTGTCAATGTTGTCATAGAGTTTCCTTCCTTCCCTGCCTTCCCCCCTCTTGGCACCCTAGAGGTTCCATCCAGGAGCGAAGTTTTAAGCCGCTTTTCGGTCGCCTTTTGAAGTTTATCTGTATCTCCTGATTGCGGCAATGTGTTGCATGCATTTAGGCGGACCTGTACACATATTTGTACTGCCATCCATTCCCCTCAGCCTCTGCCGAAAGGGCTGCTCCGCCCCAGCCTCAGGTTTGAAGTAGGAGCTTAGGAAATTGTTGCAGCTAATGCGCCGAAAGAAGGATTACGAGGGATCGACAGAAAGGAAGCGGAAGCATGGACGTGCCATCAAAATCAAAATGATTCGGTGTTTAAGGTAATTGCTCGGAAATTGTAGGCCACAGAGAGAGATTTTGGGGCTTAATTTGAAGAGAGAGAGAGAGGAGCCTTCAAAGAGAAAAATAAATCTACAAAGAGAGAGGGGAACATTTTCCTTTGAATTATGTGGGAACATATCTCAAAAGATGGCCGAAATTGGAGAATGTTCTGCAGTTCCAATTCCAAAATCTTTAAAAAACTTTAACTTTAAAAGAAGTTATTTTCTTGCATTAAAATACCTTTAAAAATTCCCTAACTTTAAGAAAACATTCACCTAAAATTCTCTTATATTTTTGAAGAATATTTGCCAGCATCCACAAGGTGGAAACCTCCCCTAGCAGAGGGCTAAGCCTAATGGCCAGGCCCAGATTTATCTCAGAACCCACAGCATCTACCTATGGCTTGGCAGCTGTATTTACTCGTGGGCTTTCATGATAATCAAAAGTTTTTCCATATGTTTGTTGAGGTTGCCACACTCTAGTGCCACATGCCACAGCATTATCTCTCTCTCTCTCGCTCTCTCTGGCTGATAAATCTATTAGTGCATTGCTCTCTTGGCGGCTGGTGGCTGCCAAAAAAAAAAGAAGCTGGAAAGAACAAACATTAGCGTCTAATTCCCACTCGCGCAACAAATTCATCAACTGCCACATAATCCAGCAAATTTTTCAGCACTTAAATTTTTGGACATGACCTGAAACTTTGCCCGTCGGCCGTCCGTCCGTTGCTCTCTCTCTCTCTCCCTCTCTCTCTCTCTCTGCGCCTCCTAATCCCTAAACTGTCGCAAAACTTTTGGCCCCCGCCACGAAGGAAAATGGCCCCAAACACACACAAAAAGTAGGAGGAAAATGGGAAGGAGAAGACCGCCGCCACACAACAGAAAAAGCTGAGGGAAAATGCTCTACAAAAAGCAGAAAAAGCTGAAGAAAAATGCTCTACAAAAACAGAGAAAAAAAAACGTCAAGGAAAATGAGCGAAAAAAGTCCAACAAAAGTTTTGCAACAGATAAAAGTGCAAAGTTTTAGAGAGAGAAAGAGAGAGCCACAGAGAGAGAGAGAGAGAGAGAGAACTCGAAAGAAAGGACAGTGAAAATTACAAACATTTTCAATTATCACAAGCCAGCAAATAGGGACCTGAGACCCTGCCTGCTCCTGCCTGCTCCTACCACTCGGTTGATGTATTGTGTCTCTGTGTGGCACTCATTATAACATCATCTACCGTCATATAATTACCGCCTTACGTCCTTACGGCCTTACCGACTGCCTGCCAGCCTGCCAGCCTGGCCTGATGATTGTTTATTAAGTTACTCGTCAAATGGGAGGCCGCTCGCCGCCTTCCATCCGGCATTTGCCTGATGAATGGACGGACACACAGCTTTTGACGGCGACTGTACCTTAGAGCGGCGGGGACTGTCACCTGTTTCTTCAGTCATTTTTCAAAGGGTTTTTCGGCCCACACAAAACAAAGACAGGAACTTTGGCAAAGGCAGAGGGAGTGGGAGAGGGGGAGAGTGGGAGTGGGAGAGTGGGCGAGTATCTCTATATTTCTGGCTTGGGTTTTATGTTCATTTTTCATAACTTCTTGCGGTAGGCCTCCTCCATCTCTCGTATCTTTGCATCTCTTCATATTTTCCCCTGGGTTTTGTTTTTCTGCTGTTTTTTTGGTGGACATTTTTCAAGTGTCACTGTCAACGGGTGCCTTGACATGGAGGTCCCTGCCCTTTTGGCGACACTTGATTGAAGGCAATTAGTGGATGCGGAGGAGCAGGCAACTGTTCTCCCACTTCAGTTTTTCCAGCGAAACAACATTATTAACATTAATAATACCTGGTGGTGGGAGTGGGTAATAGAGGGAGAACTGAACTGTTTCCTGAACTTTTGAATTCCAAGAATACGAAGTATATAGCTTAGCACTGCTCGGAGGCACATCTGGATATATTTTTGAAGAGAAGGAAGCTTTTTCGAAGTCCTAAAGAATATATATTCTTTATTATAATCAATGGAGGAATAGATATAGTCATTCAGGTGGGTTTTTAGTGATTCCTTGAGACGGAAGAAAGGAAACAAATCGATCTATATATTTTAAGGGAAATATAAGTCTGTTTTTTGCTTCTTGGGATGTTGAAAAGTAGAAAAAGGATAATATATATGGAAGAATTAGGTCCCCAGAAGAGGCAGGCTTTATCATTTCCTTCTTTCTCTCTCCCAGAGAAGCTAAGCAGTTCAGGTTGGCCCTTTCAAAGAACTTTCTGCTCTATGTCTATCTCTGCCTTTGAAACCGATTAAAACCTATGTTTAATCCGTAATTCTAAGGATACATTTAATATCAAAAGTTTCCCACTAAAAGGCCATGCTCTGATGATTATAATTACCAGGGTATCTTTATTGTCGGTTCTCCCAAATATTGTACACTTTGCTCCTCAGTTCTTGTTCTTTTTTGTTCCAGAGAATTTTAGGGAGCAGCCTCTCCCACTCTCCATTCCACTCTCCGCTCCCTGGAGACCAGAACTTTAAATTAATTAATCACATTAAATGCTTTGCGGGGACTGCTGCCCCTCCCTCCTCCCTCCACCCCCCACCCTCCCCCTTCTCCCAACTGTTTTCGCAAAGTAAAAATTGTCAAAGCAAACTACTATTAAGATCAAAGATATGCCAAGCCACACACAAAAATAATGATGCCAAATGCTGTTGGCACAATTATGCTCCACTGACTGCTAATGGAGAGGAGAGGCTCTGCTTAGAAGCGAGGCGGCTGCGGGGCAAAGAGAAATGGAATTAGATGGAAGAGGGAATGAGGCATAGCAGGTGGGGGGACTGGGGATTGGGGACTGGTATGCCGATAAGTAGGCCTCTGTTTTTTTCTGCCTGTCAGGAGGAAAGCATTTCAATTAATTAAATCATTTCGCTGTGTTTCAAATGCAAAATGATGACTCCAATGTACGTTAGATGGTCGGGAGCTGCTTTATAATGTTTGCATTTCAGGAATAAATATATCAAAAGTGAATGTCAAGGCGAAGATATATATTTTGAAGCTTTACTGCCTCTTCAACCATTAACATCAAATTTATTGACATTTTTCTAGATATTTAGGTTAATTTCGAATTTAAGATATTTTTTAAATATGGCCCCACAAATGGGGTTTGTGATGGTGATCTATTCCATCGAAAATTATAATATTTTCGATTCCAAATCGAATAGGGATCGTTACTTAACTGCGTATTGGGGTGGGTATTCAATTTTCAAGGAACCAGCATATCATTAAAAAGTATAAAAGATATAAATTATTTAAAATATAAAATATACAATTTTAAATTTAATAAATGTTTGAAAATCATTGAAATTTCCACCTTTTATAGTACAAATATCTCCAAGAGATAATTATTGGAATATTTGTGCCCCACAAACTTCTCCAACGACCCTCGCTATAGGCATTTACATGAATAGAGAGGCCTTTCGGTCGCCTGTCATTTCCATTTCGATTTAGTCGTGCAGAATTTCCTTTTGAATATCAAAACAACAAATGAACAGAGGAGCAGCAGAGGAGCAGAAAATACTTTATCTCAAGTGGAGAAACCCCTCTGTCAGTCCTTCCCCCCCCCTGGATACAAAAAGCAAGAACTAAGCAAAAGAAAATGTTTTTACTTTTGCCCCAAAAGAAAGAGAATTCAGTCGAGTGTTAATAAAAACCAGAATAAGAGATGCGATGCGATACGATACCCCTTTTTATTCATTTCAGGGAATTCAGAATACAGATTTCAGGATTCCGAATTTCTTTTCAATGATTTAATTTGTTTTCAGGTTTCCAGAAGGGCAAACAAACGGCAGAAAAAAAAACGGGAGGTAGAATCATCTGTAGAGATAATGCATTATGGCTTTTACCCTCCCGTCGTGGCCTTCAATTAGCGTTAATCAAATAAATGATGATACGAATGAGGTTTTTTTTTTCCACCATATTTTCACATTTTCACATTTAACTTTTCTGACAGCTTTCCTGATGCCGGTACCACGGAGTGCCAGGCCGACAAATGGCTAATTGACACTGCGATTGAGTTTCCAGAACAGAGAGAGAGAGACAGAGAGAGAGAGAGAGAGAGACAGGTGGGACAGGCCCAGCCTCTCTGTGGGCTCCTGCCCTGAGCCTCAATCTCTCATCTTTCAACTGCTGGCTTTTACTCTTATTCTTTCTCTTTCTCTGAAACTCATTCTTTCTTCTGAGTCTCATCTGTTGGCTGTTTTTTATTATATTTTATTTAATGGCTTTGATTGTTCTTTTTCTCTGTCGAACCGCATGCCAAAATTTCTGCCAAATTGACAGAAAAAGTAGCAACATAAAATGTAAAATGTATCTATCCATCTATAGAAATATGCATATGTATTTGTAACTCTAAAAATAAGTTAATTGTAAGCAGAATACGAAACCAGCTCTCCACAGTGGTTATAGTAAATAAAACATAAAATATGAATTTTAAATGTTGTGGGGCATTGATTTTCCATAGTAATTTAAATCCATTATTCATATGTGGAATGATTTGAAATCTTCACGAATTTATGGGCCTTAAGAACTCTTTGTGGCATTTTCAGATCATATTTAATTGAAATGTTAACCCCAAAGCATCTGTAGATCGATCATACACTCAAAATATGCCAGAGTAGTGGTAAAAAAGTGACTAAAGGTTGGCTTAAAATGTGGCTACAAAAAGCTACGTAATTTTATCATTATTATAAGGTGAAAAGTCCCTTCGAAACGGTATAGTTATGAGTAAAGTAGGAACCTGCATCGAATTTACAGCAAGAGGATCCTTAGAACAAAGTATTTTGTAAATAGAATCATCGATTCAAAGAGGTTTAACATTTATTTACAAAAATATTACATTTTACCTTTAAAAAATAAATCTTTTTGCTATAGGTTTCATGGATTCTTAATTATTCGTAATTCGTGTATTATAAGCACTCGTGCATTTAATTTTGTAAGCTGCTCTGGCGTCAAAGCAATATAAATATATATTTATTTATTTAAAAAACCATTCAAAAAGGGTATCTTTGGATATGTATCTATGCACATTCAAATACCCAGCATATGTTTGCATTTCCCCACCATATGCCCATTGTTTTTACACCACTGTTCACACACACACACTCATGCACGAGAATGTGAACTGTAACCAAAAAGGACTCGCTCTCTCTTTGTGGGACTCTGGCACTGCGATGTGCTGGCAAATGAAAACTAAACACAATTAAAACTAACGAACCTGGCAAAATTTACACAAAATAAATTTTGTTTTAAATGTTATGAGGCTCATCATATTGGAGAAGCACGGGGGAGGGTAGGGGAGGGGTGGAAAGGGGAGAGTGCTGTTGTTGCATTTTGCTGCTGGTGGTAGTGCTGCTGCTGCTGTTGGTTCTAGTTGATTTAATTAAATGCATTTGAATGCAAAATGCCAGTGCAATGCGTGTACGTACCGCCGGGGCATTCTCTCAAAAACCATCAGCACATGTGTGGTTTACAGATATATAGATACACACACACACACACACACACACACACATACAGGACATGTTTTGATACATGTATGCGTATGCCCGTCGTTCTGGCGTTAGTTTTGCAACTAAAAACAAAAACAAAAAGCGGAAATAGGAAGCTTATGGCTGCTGCTGCTGACAGCGCCCTCTGGTGTTATTTTATGGCACAAAATATGTGAAAGTCATCTAAGGGTTAACAGGAGGGGCAGAGAGAGGGATGGAGGGGGGGAGGGGTTTATAAAAGAGTTCCTGGATATACATTTTCATAATCTAAAATGGAACACACACGCAACAGCAGCAGCAACAGCAGCAGCAGCAGCAGCCAGTGGAAATCCAGTGCTTCGCTCTCGAACAAATAGCTGCGGGTTAAATTTAATCAAAAAGTGCATACATTACGTAACATATCACATTTTCAGTTATATCCAATTGTTGCCATAGTGTGCGAGAGCGAGAGCGAGAGAGAGCGTGATGGAGAGGGAGGGCCACGTGGGAGGATAGGCTTAAAGTCAATTAAAATGTGCCCCCCCCCCCACACTGCAGGAGTTTGTCCCCAATTCCTGAGTGGAGTGGAAAAATATGTTATCCTGCTGAATAGAGTGGATGGTTGATTGATCTTTGGGGATATTTTAGAGGAGAGCTTAATGCAATTTATTCTGGATTAAAGCTTACAGAAATTATTATGAATATAAGAGATTGAGGGATGTCTTTTGTTGGGGACTTGGAACTGAATTCAATTTGAGAGGGAAAACTCTTGGAGTGATTGCAAATTATAAGACCTAAATTATTCCAAGAGGGTTTAAAGACAATTCAAGGAAAATACTTTTTTTAAGCATACATTTAGTGTGGGAAACTAATGGAACTATTGACAAATTAATACAATTTAAATGGCAATTAATGGACATTAGAAAGGACTTAAGAAGAAGAAATAATAATAAGAATAATAATAAATAATAATAAATAATAATAATAAGAATAATAAGAAATAAGAAATAAATATATTCTTTTATTTTTGTAATTTAAATTTATAAAATTATATATCTTTTTATTTTATTATTATTTAATGTTTTAGTATTATTTATTATTTTAATTTTATTATTACTTATTATTTTTATTTTACTATTACTTATTATATCTTTTTTTATTTTATTATTATTTAATTTTCTATTTTATTATTATTTTATTTTTATTTATTATTTATTATTTTAATTTTTTTTTTTTTCTATTAAGCTAAAATGATAGAAAATTGGTTCTAGAATCTTAAAAATGTGAAGTTTTGAACTAAATTGGAGCTAAACTAAGCTAAAAAATCGTTCTGCCTGCTTGTGGTACAAATTATATAAAAAAAATGAATATTCCCATGAATAAGTTATGCTTTTCCACTGAAACATAATAATCTATGGGTTCCATTCATTCTTTCCATAGAAATCATACTTTTGTATGATATTTAACATAAGATATGTTCCCTTTCTTTGAATTATTAATCCGAAGTTCAAGGTAAAACCTCCAACGTTTGCATAAACAAATAAGTCCGCAGGAAACAGGCTTTGATGTTGCAAAGTGTATCCTTTGTTTCAATTATAAACGTAATTCAATTACGGAATTAACACTGCTGCTATCCGCCTTTCACAAGAAGCTGCCGGAGAACTTGGGCGCCATTTATGAGTTAATTTAGCTAGAAAATGCTGCTGACAGAACACAGAAATTTAAGTGGAAATTGCCAATGAAAATACACCAAAAAATAACCGAGAAAGTGCCTCAGAAAATGCTAGAGAAAGTGCTAGAGAATGTATCCAGAGCAGAGGCCTCATTACAAAATCATTGGAAAAGTTTACGATTATGGGATACACCTGATGGATGGCCTCGCCTCTGGCCTGAAGAAATATGATAAACGGATAAACTGGAGCAAATTTTGCATGACTGAGTAAACAGAGAAGTGAAGTATCCTGCAGCTGACACTACTATTATTAGCCATGGGAAGGACTCCGAGGAGGAGCCATAACAATATTCAAAATTTAATTGAAGACAGTAGAGAGTGAAGCTCTCTCTCTAGCTCTCTCTCTGACCCTCTCTGTAAATGGCATTTGGGGGCAGCCTGGCATAACTAATTGAATGCATAATTTACAATTAAGTACGTAAGCTACTTTAATATTTATGTCTATAAAATGCAGACACACACAGAATATACAGGACAGAGAAAGAGAGGTAAAGACGGGTGAGACAGGAGAGAGATGGAGCCCCAGAGGAGGAGCACACCCCCTACCAACCCTCCTCCATTATCGACCATCATTTTGTGCCAACTGCAATAAATGTCAATTATTCATGAATTTTCAATAACTTGAGAGTCCAGAGGCAGGGAAAATAGAAAAGTTTACTTTTCATCGCTCTTTTTTTAAGGGGTATTGAGAGGGTATGAAAGGTATGCCACTATTAGGTACAGATGAAGAAAATAATATATATCTAAATATATAACAAAAACCTTAGAAATCGCTGAGGAAATATGCTATACTTTTTACAGTTACAGATAGTGCTGTATATATATATCTATATTCTGAAAATGCTATAGGATATCCCTGGGTCGACAGACCTGAGAGCTAGAGTCTTCACTTTTACTCTGTTTTTTTTTTATAATGTTGTCTGAGCTTCGGAAAACTTTTTAATAATATGTAAATATGACCAAGAGAAAGAGGGAGATAGTTGTAGAGACAGACACAGAGGGAGAAAGAGAGAGAGAGAGAGAGGCAGAGACAGAGAATGGATGGGGGGGAGGACAAGACATCGACATCGACATTGGCGTTAACTAAGGAGCACATAAAATATGATGCCCAAACAATATGAAAGAAGAGAATTACTCAAGCGGCAATGACGGAGAGAGAGAGAGAGATGGAGAAAGGGAGAATGAGCAAGAGAGAGAGAGATCCAGCGAGACGCCATAAGCAAACAAGTTTTCGTCGTCTGAAACGTGCTCGAAACGTCGCTCGTCGTACGACAGGGGGCAGGTTGCGGGGTTGGGGGGTTGGGGGATTGGTCCATAGAGTAGTTATATAATGGTGAATAATTAACAGTTATTAATAATGACAAAAGCAGCTGCCGCCGTATTTTCGACATCGAAAGCAGCTTACAAAATGTATAGCATACTTTTTCGGGGCCCACCATTTTGGTGCGAGGCAGAAAGAGCCTCCCACAGCGACAGAGCTACAGAGCGACAGAGAGAGAGAGAGAGAGCTTTTTGATTTAAAATTCACCGCCAATAATAATAAAAATAAATCATTCTCTACACCGAACTTCCCCAACCCGCCGTGTACACCCCGCCCCTCGTATACGCAATGTTTTAGTAGGACTTTCATTTTTCGATGGAGCGCTCGTGCGGTGGCAAAAGTTTTTCTGTTTTTGGTGACTTTTGCTTAATAATTTGCCATAATTTATGAGGGCAGTGCTTGGTCGTCTTTATTATTGGATTTTACCGCTCGAGCCCCCTCGAAAAAGCTAAACCCCAAATGGCAGAATGGCGAACCTCTAGCTATGGTTCTCCCAGTGCCAGTGCCCCTCCCACTACCCTGCTCCTGCCATGGATGCCTCCCCACTTGAACTTTATGCCAAAACGTTTTTGAATGCTTAATTAGTTGGCGGAAAATACGAATGGGAGTACGAGCACGAGTGCGAAAAGGGAGGGCGACAGGATAGTTCCTGGCCCTGAATGGGGTCTATTTTTCATTCGGGGATGAGGTTGTAGGGGATTTTCGGGAAGCTAACGATTTAATTTGTGTGTTTGTGCTTCAAGAACATATTTCATTTAATTGACATTATTAAATTTAATGGGAACAACTTTTCCAGGGATGGAAATGGAGTCTTTTGTTGGATAAATGTTGGAAGATTGAGTTTTGCCTTCGTTTTTTGTGACTTGTTTCAGTAAAACAGATGATTTCCCTTTTTAAATATTCATTTGTTCTATAGAAAAAAGTTCCTAGACAGAAATTTTGTTAAGCTTCACAGAATTTTTGATTTTTAGAGTTTTTTAAGAGGGTTTTGAGGTTTATTTTCTATTCGAAATACGAATACGGGGCTTTAAAAGTCAAAATTGTATAAAAAAGTATTTCTTGGGCTTAAGAAAATACGAAAAGTCCTTAGAAAAACCTCTTCTACCATAGTCATGCTTCTAGTTTTCATCTGGAGCCACAAACATTCCCTCTATCAATGTTTTTCCCCTTGCAGTTCCTCATCAATCTCTAGAAGAGACTGCCCTGGAATCATTTGTTTCTGTAGAACTGGTTCGAGCTGGTTCCAATTTATGGAAGTGCCCAGAACCGAACGAAAACCGAAAGCCTCATCCCTGGGTTGTGGCTGTACGCGCTGATGTAATACATTTTCTCAGGCAGAACAAAGCCTTCAAATGGTTACCCATTTGGGCTCCGCCTCTCCCTCCATCTGCCCTTCAAACCCACAGACATGTCTCCCACCCATTCCTACCCGCCTACCCTCTCTCTGTGCGGGGGACCTTTGCACCTTTCCGAAATGGCGATGGCAGCAGAAGCAGAAGCTGAAGCAGGAACAACTGTGCCCACATTAAACTCAATAAAATAAATGTGCAGCCATAAATTATACAAAGTGCGTCACTTACACACACACACACACACACACACACACAGACACAGGCACAGGCAAACACCCACTCACATACACTTCAATATTCTGGTGGAGTATTTTCAAGCAGCAGCCCAAAAGCAGACTATGCAAAAATTCGACAAGTGCCACAATTTTTTATGCAAAATAATCCTTTCTGCCAGGCTGCCATTTTGCCGCCTCTGCCTCTGCCTTTCCTTTCCTTTCTCTCTCTCCTCTTTTTGCGCCATTGATGAATTATAGCAAATTAATTTTCCACTAAAAAGGCGACAAAGCCATAGGCATATAGCCACGCCCACGCCCCCTCTCCCTTTCGGGGTGGGGGCGGGGAAGCTGCTCTTATCAGAACATTTGCATGGCTGACGTCGTCGTCGTAGTCGTTGCCTAGGCAAACAGTTTAAACCATATCAAATTCGAATTCGCATAAATTTCCCAAAGTCTGAGAGAGCGAGAGAAATCGATTCCCCGCAGGAAGTGCACCCCCCAAGAGTTGCTCCATTTCTCCACGTCTGTGGCGGTGGGGGGCAGACCTTCCCTCGCAGATGAGTTGTGGGAGATGGACGAAAGCTCGAACCAAAGTCTAAATCGATTATTATTTTATCGTCCATGGGGCTGCCTGCACGTGGGGTCCGGAGTCCCGGGGTCCACGTCCTTCCTATGTGGGGTTGTAAAAATAAATTTAAATGTACCGGCAAAATGTATCCAAAAATTGAATATTTCACGTACTCTCGGGCCTTCGCTTTCATTTTGTTTTTTTTTGTTGGCCAAAAAGTAAACCGTCAAAAATGGTACGTGACTGTTGATTGTTTGAACTGTTGCTAGTCCCCCTCTGGTGGGGGGGAGCAGAGTGGGGGCCCGAGTCCATTGAGTGGGTGTCAGGGCAGGGTATGAGGGCTGCTGTATGATAAGTTCTTGATAAATGGCGTGCGAAAGTGTGCGACTGGCAGATGCTTGCATGAATGTTGTTGTAGAATTTGAAATATGGCCAAAAAAGAGTCCACAGAATGGACGTGTAGATGAGTGTAAGCGTCATGGATGATTGGAGAAATGTAAGGTAGGGGAAAACTATGCGGAAATGCTTTGGCCCGAGAGGAAACCCATTTTAGTGGCAAGAGAAATCGGTAAAAACATATTCCATGCGATTTTTAAGGATTAAAATATTCATTCCTGAAGAAATACTTGGAATTGCAGCAAAAGTGATCGATTAAACATCGATATATCCTTTTTGTAATTAAAAGTTATCGATTAACAAACTTTTAAGCATCCAAGGAATATTTATTGCCCAAAAAGCTATCGATAAAGTTCGTAAAAAATGATAATCGAAAAATATCAATTTAAGTTTGTATTAATAATCGATATAAGAAAATATATCGATTACAATTTTTCGATTAATGATAACATGAAGCTGTTAAATAATTCAATTCTCCCAGAACTTGGTTTTTTCTAGGAAAATATTCGAATATTTATTGTTTATGGATCGTTAATCATTATCCTCTGCCTCCTGAAATACCCTACTTATGCGTTGCACACTCATTGATGGGATAATCCCCACACGATAGGGTATATTGGACAAGAGACAGAGCCGTTAGGATGGCCGTCAAAAGGTAATCGAAAGCAAACTCCCGATCACAGGTGGTGCCCAAGATAATCAAATTCTGCAGAGGTTCCAGCTTCTGGTGGATGATTAGAGAGGTGTGCTATGGAAGGCGGACTGATTAGAGCGATTAAGTAGAGGAAAACCCAACAGGACTCACCTCGTTGTAGAGGACCTTTATGGCTTGGGTACGGGAGGGGGCTTTCCTGAGGTACAGCCCATGAATGATGACAATCTGCTGCTGCAGCACGAGCTCTGCGTCGCGCAAGCGATCTGTGCAGAGTCCCATGAGCAGGACATACAGGAGGGGAATGCACACGGGCCCCAAACACCCGTCGGCAATGATGTAGAGCTTGTTCTCCAGCTCATCCTCCCCGAACATGACGCACTCGATGAGCAGCTCCATTTTGAAGCTGCAGCTGAAGATCATCAGGTAGATGGCGGTGGACAGCCACGAGAGGCTGTCCTGGATGCTCCTATGGAGATTGTTGATGCGCAGATGGAGCTCGAAGAGCCAGAACAGACGGCGATGGTAGCGACCCATTATCCTCTGGCGATCCTTGTGATCGTCGATGAAACGCTGCAGGAATGCGGTGATGTTTCGATACCAATTGAGCATCAGCTGCTGGTAGAGGAACCAGCCCATGAAGCAGTACTCGAGGAGCAGCCAATAGAGGAGATTGATGAGCAGAAAGTAGGACTTGTACAAGTACGAACTGATGTACACGTAGAGCAGGAAGAGCTTCAGGAAATACACACCCAACAGACTCACATCGCACTCATAGATGATCCCGAATTTGTCCTCAATTTCCTCCGATATCTGAAGGATCTCATTCACCGTCTGCCTCACGAATATACGATCCTGTTTCAGGTGCAGAAAGATGACCAATCGCCGAAAGACATTGTACTCGATGCCCCGGGCAAAGATGCCCATCACAAAGTTCTGGGCAGTGCTCTTCTCCACGAGCGAATAGTGAATGTAGACGACCAAAAGCATCACAAAGTACATCAGATACTGACTCGCGAGCAGGACTATTTTCAGGATAATGATCAGCTTGTACACTATCCGATTCAATTGTCGCTCCTCGAGGCGTCTGTGGCAGGGATTCCATTTGGCCTTGAAGAAATTACAGCCATAGGCGATGCCATAGAGAAACCAAGCGGTGTACTGTAGGAAAATTCGATAGCCCAAGTGCGTGCGACTTTTCCGCTGTCGCTGATATTCCACTTTGTTCCACATGGCCACATTGCGGATGACTGGAGGGCATGACAATGTTTTCCCTATTGGAGGGTATATTTTGGGAATGATGAGGGGTCATTTGGGAAGTCATTTCCATAAATTAAGGCATTAGCCTTTCAATGGGAAGTTTTGGATAGAAAAACTAGCACTATAATGGATATAGGTATGGAAACGAAAGGATTGTGGGAAATGCTTCATAAATTCGACATTCAAGAGGCTTTTTCTTTTCTTACATTTGAGAGGTAATTTCCTTAATTTTTGATGCTTTTACTTTGAGAATTACTTGGAGAAAAAGACAATGGAAAGCACTTTACGAATTTGATATTTAGAAGGTAATTTTTTATATATTGTTTCGAGCTTTGCTTCTAGAATTTCCCTTTAGGAAATTGCAGTAGATTTTAAGGTACAATATGCTTGAAAGATGCCTCAAAAGTGCAGATACTCCTCCAAATCGAAAGCAGATATCCGTTGAATATCCTTTACGCTCGACAGGAAAACACGGAATGAATTCGAGCCATGGAATATTGGGTTTTTTGGCTATATAATGAGTGGTAATTATTCCACTAATTACAGGTAATTTCTTTAATGAAAAAGAGAACGAAAAAGATACTGTAATACTGCTCAAAAAGTACCAACAAAAATATGATATTTACCGAATTAAATATCAAGAATTTTCCCCCCCAAAAAAAGGGAGCAAATGAAAGCTGCTCAAAACGAGATAGAAAGTTCAATGCACCGCAAGGTTTTCCTCAGTCGAGACTGAAAGACAGACAGACAGACTGATAGACTGACAGGAGGATGCGCGAGAGGTTGGGTGTAAAATGAGTGCCCGGAAAATGCATCCATGGCCTCGCCTCGCCTCGGCTGCATATGGAAAAATGTGCGCTGAAGCGTTGCCTAGACAACAACACAAAAACTCCAACAACAACATTCGCATGGTAAATCCAGCACGAAAAATCCCCATTCGCTTAGCATCCACTCCACCAGGAGGCAGGAGAGGCAGGAGAGCCAGGAGAGCCATGAGAGCCAGAGAGCCAGAGCGCCAAAGAGCCAGACCTCCATTCATCTCTAAGCCTCGGCAGCATCATTACGCACGTCACGGGGAAAATTGTAAATATATTTCTATGGCAGCAGCAGCGGCGGCTGCGGTACTCGTATTCTATGATATGATGGAAAAATTCTACTCAAAATCCTCATGTTTCAATGAAATGAAAAATCTTAATGAATCCGCGCAGAGCAGCCAACCCCCGCCAATCCCCCCGCACACACCCTCGAATAAAGGGGGGGGGGGGAAGCGACTGGAGAGATTTGATATTTCTATGGGGATATGGCCAAAAAGTACCAGAAATACCCAGAAAGGGTTAAGATTTGTGAGGGAAAATTGATTTCAGTGAAGGGTTTTTCTTTAGAGGGAATTAAGGGGTATAGAGGATACATATGGAGAGGATTTGGTAGATGCAAGGGAGGGATATCTTCTTGAATATAAAGACACACTTTTTGCTGGGTTCTCCGTTTGATTGATTACCTGGGTGCAACCATATTCGAACCCCCTTTTAATACAGGACTTTCTTCGTGTTATTTATGTATAAATTAAGGCACACACCTCACACCCCTCACCCACCGAAGGGGGAGGGCTGTTCCTGCGTCATGTCAAAGTGCATTGGGAAAAGCATTCCCCAAAAATTTGCCACGGCATCGCCCGAGTCCCATTGACAGCTGTTTTGTGTCTCGGCTACGATTACGAGGTCTACGACTACACAAGGGGAGAGGAGGCGGTTCCTGTGACTAGATTGCAGTTATGGCTGCGCCCTAAGCGCCTTTTGGGTGCCACCCTCCACCCGCCACCCGCATTGCAGCACGGAACCATTGCACCACCCTCTTAAGCTTAAGCTTTGCATTCAGTGCCACCCACTAAATGAATTATGCGAGGGTTTCGGCCTAAGTGGGGTGGAGTGTGTGTGTGTGTGCGGGATGTGGTGTGGGGGTACTGGGATTGGTGATTAAATGCCCTCACCCTCACCCACACCCTCCCCCTACCCTTTTGCACCACACTTTTGTCTTTCATTCATTTTCCCATTCATTCAGGCTACAGATTTTTCATTCAATTTTCTGCGACGGGGCAATATGACGGGGCTCTGTCTTTCGACGGGGTCTCCTTTTATTCCTCCTCCGTTCCTGATCTCCCATTTGTCTGTGCTTTCGCCTCCTTCCATTGAAATACTTTTTTGCAATTATAACTCGCTCTCTGCGAAAAGGAGAATACAAAAAATGCAAGAGATAGCAGCCAATAGTCGAAGGAAATGACTAGCAGATACCCTGGTATTTTTTGACAATTTTTTGCAGGGGGGAAAAAGAGTTTTTCTTCATTTTTAGAGATTGAGAAACATTATAGAGGGGAATTTTTAGTGAAAAAAAACCACAATTATGTATTTAATGGCTTTTGGAAGAAATACAGGTATAGGGCAGAGGAGCTACTCTGGAAATTTGAAAGAACCTGAGACTCGTTTGCCACAAAGAAAAGTATTTTTTCCACAATTTGTCGACAATTGTGTTCGAAAATCTGGGATCTTGAAGAAATAAACAGGCAAAGGGCGGAGTATCGTAAAAGTATCTTCCTTCCATCCACCCATACAACATACCCTTAATTTCCATTTACCTACAGGGTATGCCAACTCTCGTAGTAGTCTTGCGAGTGAGTTTCTGTTTCTGAAATGTTGTAAGCATTTTGCTCAAGTGGTTGGGGTGGTAAACGGCTTGCGGTTTCGCCTCAAAACTAGACAATGCCTCAGGGGGGGACGGAGAGAGGTATGGGGAATGTTAAAAAACAATGAACGCAAGAGAGATTGAGAGAGAGGAGGGGAGAGAGAGAGAGAGAGGGGAGAGAGACTGCAACGTTGCCAAATTGTTGAAAGTAGGCTAATAACTGCGGGTAACACAGTGTCTTGAATGGCAAAGGAGTCTCTTGTCAAGTGAAGAGCCACACAATGCAGTCGAAATGAAGGTAGAGAAAGGAAAAGGAGCTTCTGTGGGGCAGGTGTCTTTTGGGAAAGTGAAAACGATATTCGTAGACGAAAGAAAGTATAGGAATGATTGTTACTAAAGAAATGGATGAAAAACTTCATTTTGGAAAAGGTTTTGGCTCTGAAAAACTCAAGGAAGCCATATCGATGGTTATATCTGTATTTTTCCCCCTCAAAAACCCCTCGTGAACCAACTTCCAGCTTTGATACCCATCAAATTCCATTCTACGACCAATAACCTCCCTTTGAAACCCAATAGATCATTATTAATATGATTCCTTATGCTTTTTATTTAGTCTTCTTCTGTAAGGCGCCTTGAATTATGTGTGGAAAATTGAGAGAGAGAGAGAGAGGGTGAGAGGTAGAGAGAGCCTCCTATTTAGTCTTCCTTCTGGTCCTTCTTCTTGGGAGGACCTTCAGGAGTGTGAACGAGCTCCGAACTGCTTGTGTTTTCCTTCGGCGACTGCTCGGGTTGGTCCTTCAGTGTCTTCTTGTACCAGATCACCGATACGATGCTGAAGATGAGCCCCAGGACGATCCCGATGGCAGCCAGACCGGCCAGATAGGCCGCATAGTGCACCTCCAACATGAGGTAGCCCAGGAAGTCAATGATGGGCTGCACCAGATAGACGCAGACAATTTCAATGGGATTCAGCATAACCATTTTGCTTTTTGCTTTTTGTTTGAAACTGGATCAAAAAATACTTTGAACTGACTCTGGATATATCAAAGATACGTTTAGAACTGAAGGAAATATCAAGGATAGCTTGAAACTAGAGAAAATCCCAAAGAAATCTATGATCTGAGATGATTTCTCAATGAAAAACTTTGATCAGAGACGCCCTTTTCTTTGCCTTCCATCTCAAAAGAACTGTCATTCGACTAGTCTAACATTTTCCATTCGAGTTTTTCCACCCAGCAAAATTCTATAGTGAAAGTTCGCATAAATTCTAAAACAAAATGGACTATTTGGAATATGTGGCAAAACGCATTATGTTTTTTCACTGCGAACTCCACTCAAATTTTGGCTACTTCATCAAGGGCGCCGCATGCATGGCCTTTGGGGCGGTGCTGGGCTGGACCGTGACTCTTCTGGCCCTTGGCATCTATAAGGTGGCGCTGTTTCTCGGAGCCAAGCCCATTGTGCTGCACAACGATGAGGATGACGATATCGATATGGATCTGTTGGAAGGCTATCTGCCGGTGGATCCGAGGAATCGGCAGGGCGAACGATGGCTGGAAACGTACTGGGAGGCCCAGCATCAGCAGCTAAGGACGCAGCTTATGCGGGAGGCGGCAGCGGAGAACCAATCAACCTTGGCCACTTGAAAGTATCTTTCATGCTGGCTCCCCTCCAGACAGTCTCGAGTGGCAGCGAGAGGGAGGGAGGGCGACTTTCTTTCCTTTGTTCCTGCTGGCAAGAAGACTCCACCAGCGAAATCATTAGCACAATTTTCACCATCGATGCGATGTCAGGCGATGGCTTCAAAATTCAATTACCCTTCGAGGCACTGTGCCTGCCCCCACTCCCTCTGTCTCTCTGCCTCTCCCTCCCTCATCTACCGTGCGGTCGTGTGTGACGTCGGCCCCGGGCGTCAAATATTTAATAAACCATATCGTTGCTTTTTCCTTATTTTCGTCTTTGGCTCTGTGTTTGATTTTCACACACAAATAACTGGAGGCTGCTTTTTGCACAAATTTTATATAAAATATATGGAATAGAGATTTCTCGGGAAGAGGAGCCTAAAGGTTGGAGGGTCATGACTTGGATTTGAATTTGAGTTCAATTTTCGAGAGATAGAATTGCGGCAGGAAAGATGAGACTTCAAATGACTAGACTCTAGAGGTACAAGCGAATTTTTGTACTTTCGATTGAAAACTGCGTAGAAAAATTAGGAAAACAAGTTTCCAGAAGGAAAGTACACAAAATAAAAAAAACAAGTTTCCACGAAAGAAATAGCTGCTAATGGTAATTTTTTCTTCACTTTTTTGAGAAATTATTATCTTGGGTTTTTTTTTTTCATTTTTGGGTGCTTTGATTCTCCCAATTTCACGAATTTTAGTGCTTTGGCGGTAGCCTTATATATTATAGTAGATATTTTTCGGTTTTTTTTTATATTTCAATTTTTTTTAAATGAATTTGTAGTATTTGTTAATGTTGGTATTTTTAAAGAATTTAGGTATTTTATTTTTGAATCTATTCATTTTCTTTGAACGAATTTCTTGTATTTTTAGTATTGTAATATTTTGTTGGTATTTTTATAGAATTTTTGTATTTTTAATTTTTTTTTAAATATCTTAAATTTTGTTTAGTAAATTTCTAGTAGTTTTTGTACCTTAGTATTTTTTTTGATATTCTTAATCAAAGTTTTTCAGTTTCTTTTTAATATCTTAATTTTCTTTTAAATATTTTGTTATTTTTTTAGAATTTGACTATATTTTAGAGTTTCAGTATTTTCTAAGAAATTTCCAGTTGCACTAGATTTTTTTTCATTTCTGTTCTAATAATATATACACGTTCCCAAAGGACATGCATCTTTCCTATCTATAACAAACCCTTGAACCAGTGCAATATACCCTTGAACCCTAACGATTACCGCATACATCGAAAAAATATTGATTGATAAAAGATACTTGTAAATCTTTGCAGTTGAATGACATGCACTCAAGACGACACCCATGAATGCATTCAACTTGCAAACGAGGAGTCATTGAACCAACCCAACCCCCCACTTATCCCTTTCCCCTTGAGCACTTCATTAGCATTGCGAAAGGGGCGGCGTGGGGCAGAGTGATACTTGCACTCCAAGCCCCAAATCAATGCGAATGCCAGACGACATGAACGATGGATAGCGATTGCTTTTCACTCCTCGCTTTTTTCCCATTTGTCAATATATGCACTCGAATAACATGGCGCCCCTAGAGCGCGAAAAATTGCAAAAGCAAATGAAATAATATTTGTGATGCTCAAATAGAGACACAGCAAAAACAAAAAAAAAAACCATAAAAGAGTGCCGCAGTAGGTAGAGAAAATAGTTGGGAATGAGGGCTATGAAAATAGTTACCAGAAAATATGGGAATATTGGAAATTGAGCGGAGAAAATTCTCTCAAAAGAGAAAGAATAGGAAATGGAGAATGTGCTCTACATATACCTCTCTCAACCTTCAGAACTGAGTAAGAAATAAGGTCGTTAAATATATATATTCATGTATATCATCCATAACCGAATATACAAACTTTTACCTCTCTCAATGTCAAAGTTTCCTTTTCCTTAAAGTTTCCCCGCCCTTGTTTCTGGTTCGGTTATTTACTCCGTTAAGCACATTTTAATTTCCCCCAGGAAACGGCGGCTAAGTACGCAATCAGAAGGCCAAAAAACTAACCATAAACTGAATTTAGCCAAAAAGATTCCCATTCCCCCCCACCCAACGGGATGTCATTTTGCCAAAACGCAAAATATTTGCCCAAAAAAAGAGAAATGAGGAAGCCAGACGCAATTGGTAGGGTGAGAGAGTGCAGGCCAGGACTGGGGCTAAGACCAGGACCAGGACCAAAGGTTGAGTCAAAGGGCAACGTCTTAAGTAGCTGAAGAGGCGGGTATGCCCCCAACGGCATAGAGACAATTCATAGGATGGGGCACACCAGTGTTGCCAGAGTTCATAAACAGTTGCCGATGAAATGAGAAACGATGGAGCGGTAAAGATACTTCCACACGATGCGTCTTTTACCGATGGAATTTTAGTAGAGATATAATTAGATGCATCGAATTTACATGGAATTCCAGTGACTGATAAATGGGAAATTCTCACAAAAATTAAAAAATTACTAAAATACTACAAAAGTACTGAAAAATAATATTTTATTTAAAATTGCCTAAATATATCAAAAATACTGCATATAATAATTAAAATACAGGAAATACATTAAAAGAGGTAAAAAAGTGCTGGAATACTACAATATCGGAAAATATAAAATACCAAATATAAAAAAATACCACAAATTGACAGGAATATATATATATTTTTCATAGATTAAAAATACAGAAATACGAATATACAAAGATATACTAAAATACTGAATAAAATACCAAAAAAATACAAAAACTATTAAAATTTGTTTACAAAATAAATGCTTTGTTTTCCCTTAAGGAAACAATAATTTGAATAAAACCATTAAGTAATAGAAAATTTCGAAGAATTTCAGAAGTCTATGTCCATCGGTGGAAAACCTATCGTTTAACATAAACTTTGGAAAAAGGAAGACCTGCCTTTTTCCTTGTAAAAAAAAACCAATGAAATAAAATTTATTTTAGTAACAAAATTGCGTGACACATCCAAGGATGGATCCAAGGGGCTGTACCTTAAGTCTAGGTCTAAGGAAGAGGCTAAGGATGGGGGCCAAGGATGGAGGCCGCCTCAGTAAATGGCAGTTGGCCAATGTGGCCGCATTCGTCGACTTTATTAAAATTTTGTCATCCCAAAACACAAGCTTCGCTGTTGGGCAAGGGGAAAGGGACATCCAGAGAGAGGGAAAGGGACTGAGAGCTAAGGGATAGATTGGTTTTGTCGTCATCGTCATCGTCTGGCGCAGCGAAGCAACAAATAGCCAACAACAACAACAACAACAAAAACAGCAACGAGAAAATGGCTAAAAGTTTCAGCGAGTGGCGGGAAAGTCGAAAGTTTTTCCCTGCGCTGCCAATGCAAAAAGCGAAAAACAACAACAACAAGCGACGGTGGAAAATTAAGTTTCTGCGCCGCTGCTTTGGCAAAGGAAAGGCCTTTCGCCTTTCGCCAAGCGGCGGCATAGCCATAGTCGTCCTCGTCCTCGTCGTCGTCGTCGTCGTTGTCAGACGCGGTCAAATTAAAAGCGCATTGCAAATAGAAGAGGAAAGAGCAGATAGAGTGTGGAATTTAAGGGTACCCTGTAGGGGTGGCAGAGCAATTCAAGGGAGAAGCTGGAGAAAGCCTCAAGAGTTGGGAAAATATATTAACTTGCATTTCTCGGCATTGTCAAATATTTACTTACTTTTTTTTCTTGAATAATTATTTATGATTTTGTCCAACAAAAATTATGTTTTAGCATTCAAAAACTCACCTGTAAATGGAAGAGAATATATATATATAGGTTAGAAATGGGAAAAAAGTGTGCTAATAATCCTAATATTTCTTATACAAAATAAGAAATCTATTCGTTTGCTGATCCCAATACGCAGATCCCTATTTCCCTTTCAAATGTTTAGATTTTTAAAACCTTTTCTTTCAAAGTCCACCATAACGTAACCACAGTTTTCCCTTTTGAGTACAGGGTATCAATGGAAATGTAGCCAAAACAAGTTGTCGTTTTTTGTGGCTAATGCAAAGCGGCGACTCCATCCAAAGGATGTCTCTGCACTTTTATTGCTTACACGTTGGCCTCCGGCCGAAAGGTGCAGAAGCAGAAGAAGGACTTGGAAACAGGTGCAAGAACCTGAAAGGGAACTGGGAGAAGGAGCAGCAGGAACGGAACTAGAAGCAGGACCTGGAGGAGCACCAGCTAAAGAAGACCTACAACGACGAGCAGAAGACGAGGCCGTGCCAGTATTTGTTCCATTTGTTTGACAATGTCGTCCATAAAGCGACATTTTCATCTCCTACCCTTTCTCCCATGTCAATGGCTTGCTGTTTTTATTGCTTTTCCCTCTCCAAAACCGTTGCTGTGTCACCCACTGCGTATGCGTGTTTTTTCATCCGTATTTTGTGTATCTTTGCATTAATTTTCAAATATTTCCACCGTTTGTCTGCCGCTTTTCCCCCTTTTCCCCACCCCTTTGTGACTTTTGCAAATGGCAAATTTATTTATAGGTCTCTCCGATAGGCATCGCTCTTTCCCATTCAGGAGTTGGGCAGGATGGATGGGAGGAGTTGTACTTTGCACTCTCTGGGGGGTCGCGGGTTGGGTGTACTTCTATGGAGTTTGCTTTGGCTGTAAGCCAACTCTTTGGCGCTATTAGGAAGTTAAGGACTCGGGGAATAGGTCTTTAATGAGTTGCTGTTTATCAGAGGATGCAAGAGGAAAGGAAATGCTATGCAATGATTTTATTGGTAGGGAGGTGTTAAAGATGTTAAAGAATGGGGAGTTGTGGGATCAATTGGGTTAGATATCATCTAAAAATTGCAGAAGAAATAAACGTATGAAATTTCAGAGATTTATAGCAAGATCTTCATATGGAGAAGTACTTTTAAGAGTCTTCCATTAGAATTTCTGTATAGCCCTTGTATTTTTAGAAGTAATATTTTGTTTGACACCTTTCCAGCTTGATTTCAGTTTATTATTAACATTTTTGTTGTTCTTATTTTATTAATCTGATGAAACAATTAAAAATCGAAGCTATAGTCAGGGATTTTCAGCCAATAATATATCTCTACAAAGGTAAATCATTCATTCATCACCATTACAGCCATTTTGGGAGCTCTCTCTCTTCATTATTTTCCCTATTAAATGTTGATAATATTTTCCTATACATCCATATATGTTTCCCTATTTTGCCCCCAATCACTCCGTCACTTTTGTCTGTTTCTCTCTTTTTTGTTGGCGTTTGGCAAAGTTCAAAAATGACAGTAAAACAGAGTCGTCATTGCGGCGGGGACTCCTCCGTTGCCAATGCCACAATCCATCACAATCACAAAGCCAAATGCGGGAAGGCAGAAACATTGGAGCAGAAGATACTCTCGCACACAGAAACACAGATACACAGATACATTGCAGGAGCAGCAGCAGCAGCAGACGTACAACGAGAGTCAGTCATTCAGTCAGTCAGTCAGTCAGAGGAGCGGCGGGGCTGTCTGTCATTCAGCAATAATACCACGAAACCACGAAAACGCCTCCTCACAACTTTGCCGCCCCGAAAATGTGTCCATATAAATGGATGTATGGCTGCGATCTCTGGGGCATGAGGCATGGGGCATGGGGCAACGGAGGAAGGGCAGTAGGTGGGCCTCCATGGAGGAAGCTCGCGGGCCCAGACGTCGGCTTACCAACCACATTTGTCATTTAAGCTCAAACCAAATGTAATATGAAAATCGGTTGCATGAGTGGGGAAATGTCAACGGACATTCTGTGCAGTGTGGCAGTGGCAGTGGTACTGGGACTGGCACTGGCAGTGGCAGAGTCGCACATTCGCCATCATCTAGGGGATTGCCAGGAGAAGGGGGCAGGGTGGTTGTGTGGCATGGTGGTTTTCGGGCGGTGCGGGGTGCGAAGTGGTGGCTTTTGGTGGTTTTTCCCTCTGTATTGTGTGGAATTTCCTGTCAAGCTAATTTCCTTTGGGTGCCTGCTGCTGCCTGCTGTTTGGCAGCCCATTGAATCAATTCACCTGCATGCATAAAATATACATACATACAAACATACATACACTCCCCCAATGCCACTCCGCGCTGTAAAAAACTTGTCTGCATATCGTGTATATATATACGATATACGATATATACTATATGGTGGCGATTGGTGGGAGCTTGTGCAAAATATTCCAAACAGTGCATATTTTATAGTTTATTGACTGCAGTTTGTAGTGGGACCCCCAAACACACAGCAGAGGGGGAGGGGGGTGCTCTCTATGCTCTTTCCAAGCAGGAGGTGTTTTTTTTTTTGTTTTGGAAGGTTGCTGGCCTTTTGGGTTACTGTTTTGAGTCTTTTTTAAGCAGGTATTTTGTAGGGTAGTGGAGTGTGATGAATGTTTTACGTATGGAAGAGTATATGACCTTATGAAGGGTGAAAGATGGGTGGATAAGGCCAATAGCTGAACTATTCCCTCATTCTGTACAGAAATACGAATAGATGATGCATTTTAGAAAGAAGAGAAACATTATTTAAGTATAAAATGATTTTGGGTTAGTTTAGAGGTAGAACAATCACATTTCGGCTTCATGTTCATGATCTATCATAGAACTAAGGTACAACTAAGGTGTATAGCACACGAAAGATGTTCTATTAACTATTTTCTGCTGAACAAGAGTCGTAAGCTTCTATATTCTTCATTTAAGAAGTACAACCATAAATTTAGATCTAAACCAAAGCTTTTCTTTGAGTTATAATTGAAAATTATAACTAAATACATGTGAAGTGAAGGAAATATGTTATGGCAATATAGTGATATCAGATAAAAACTTTCGTTTCCCAATTTGTATCGGAAAAAAGTGTTATTTTTAGTTTTTATAGAAATAAAAAACAAAAATAATAATTAAATATAATTTTTGTAATAAAAAAAAATAAAATAATAATAAAAAACAAAAATCAGAAATAAAATTTAGTTTTCAATTGTTCAATAGAAATGAAAAAAAAAAATATTTTAAATATTTTTTTGGATAAAACATCAAAAAATATACTCAACATTTACGCAAATCAATTTAAATGTTTATAATTTTTTTTATTTTATTTTATAAATGTTTATAAATGTTTATAACTTCCACAATTCTAAATTTATCCTTTTAGTATGTATATTTTCTATATATATTTTTATATATCTATTTTTGGATATTTTAATTTTGTACCTTATTGACAAAATTCTTTATGATCGAAAAGAATTATGAAATAAATTACTCCTAGTCTTGAAATTTAGAGCTCTTCTAGAGAATTCGATGTATTTGGCAATAAACTACTGATATTTTCAATAAACGTTCCCTAGCTGTATGGCAGGGTATATTTTAGTCGTTATACCAAGCCCAAAGTGTTGCCGCGCTGTTATTTCATTTTTGTTTGTTTTTTGTCGCATAGTTGACATAAAATGAGCGCCATGTAGGTCGTTCCCAGTGGAGTAGTCGGTACTCGGTACTCCCCTCTCCCCCTCTCAACAACAGCCTCCTCCCGAATGGAAACCCACCCCCCACTTGCTGCTCCTTCCCCTCGTTGTGCTCTGGGTGTGCACTCCCTCCGTGCACTCGTATTTGTTCCATTTGCCATTTACCACCTTGACTTGTTTGCCAATTGCAGCAGAAACTCTGCGCACTCTGCCACTCTGCCACTCGTTGCAGCAACGGTAACGTGTCGCTACATTTGGGAATTGTTTTGTGTTGCACGAACGCCATGCCCCACCAGCAGCCCTGAGCCATACAGACGCCCCATAATATCCATTCAGATAGGAGGATATAGCGATATACGAGTATATGTATATGGTACATCGTGTGGGTGCAATTTACATGCATTGAAAGGGCAAAGGGCGGGGGGATCCTCGGAGAAGGGATTGGAGCTGCTGCTCCTCCTGCCAGGGGGTTGGGGATTGTGCGGGCAGGGTCTCCTCCTGTGCGGCATGTGTTATTAATATTTATGTGCGAAAAAGGTGTTGAAAACCGGACATGGGACAAGGGAAAAGGGGCATGGGACATGGGACATGGCGACCGTGTGGGTGAGAGCATCTCTCAAATAAACAAAGGAAAATACAACTTTTTGGTCACGGAACCAAGGGTTAATAAACCCTTAACCTTTTGAGCAACGAAAATATAAATTAAATGTGGAAAAATCAAAGAAAAATAAAAATATTTTCTTGGAAAAAATCTGGACAATGAAATTAATTTTTTGGGAATTTGATTGAAAATATGAAAATAAATTTGATTTTGAAATGGAAATTGTAGCCCAAAAAAATATATAAATCTATATATAAATCTCATTTGGGAATTAAAAAAGATTTCATTTATATCCATCTGTGTTTTTTAAAGGGAACAAAGTGGGGTGTCCTTGAAGGACCCACCCCTCGTCCCAGGGTGCCTTCCAGCCTCAAGTTCTGTGTTTGGTTTTGGCATACAACAAGAAACACAAAAAGCAAAGAAAAAGAAAAAGAAAAAAAGGAAAAGCTTACAGCAAATATGACCGCCTGTAAAGCCAGTGTAAATATGGTCAAGGATGTGTTTTTTTTGTACGAGTACAAGCGCTATGGTGGATCCCAAAAGGAGCCCCCATATATGGGCGTAGGCAGCGCCAAGGCTGAAGTTGTAACCAGGAAAGGGGTACTCGAAAGGGGGGGATTGTACACTCAGAGGGGGTTGCTCTGGGTGCAGCAAGCGATTAGGTAGAAGAGGAATAGATTTCAAATGTAACACCATTAAATCGAAGGGGTTGTCAGGATTTATAGAGCAAAAGATCTACGAGAGAATGTGGAAATCCATTCAACGGTTATTCCTTTTCATTCCTTAGAGTTTTGCCATCATTTCCCCTCGTTTATTTATAGGGTATCCAAGTGTCGTTCTAGCCTCGCCTTTCCCACTCGTTGCACTTGCCTCTTGGAGCACTCTCTGCCCCTGAGGGAGGTGGAGAGAGGCCCACAAGTATTTGCATGTCTGCAATTTGTTGCATAGCTGCATTTTTGAGTCATTTCTGCTGCTGCCTTTCGAGTGGGGGGTAATTAAGAAAGCAGAAAAGCGAAAGGCACCCATGGAGCCCATGAAAACAGCCAGCAGGAGCCGTAGGAAAATCGTCACTCGACGACTAAAGCCTAGAGGCCATGAAGGAGGGAAAAGCAGAACATAGAGGTAGGGAAAATACAGAGTAAAAGGAGCAGAGATTTACTTAAAATAAAAATGCCATTAGCAGGAGAGAGATTTAAAGATGCAGGAGAGTCGGCTCTCTGTCCTCTGCTGTCTGCTCATTTTCCCGTTTTATCAGTGGCCAAACAGCACCAGCAGGCGACTTTTTTTCCCTTTGTTGGTCAGAAAGATAAGCCAGAAAATAGAGACAGCAACAGGGGGGCGGTAGGGAGAGCTCTCTCTATCTATGTGTGTGTGTGCATGCTTTATCCAGTTGCTGTTTACACCTGCTGCACATTTTCGGTTTGATGCTCTCAACTTTTCAGTTTGCTTTTTGGATATATACTCGTATATTTTTGGATATTATAAACCCTTTGACATCCACTGGATGCTGCTGTTGCTGTCCCTGTTGCCTGTGTGTTGTCAGGCTGCTGCCAGGAGGCAGGCCAGGATACAGCAGGCTTCCAACTTTATCTACCATTCCATGCAACACTCTCTCTCTCTGTGTGTGTATGTGTGTGTGTGTCTCTCTGTTTCCTAGTTTTCTCTGGTTTTAGCAGCAGAGAGCTGTCACTGTCAAAGTGACTGTCAACATGTCATTCAAAATGAAAATTAATAACAAAATATGGAAACGGGCAACGCAGGGCAAACAGGAGCAACACTTTCAGAGCTAACACTTGCCACACTTGCCACACACAGACACCTCACCCCTCTGACCCCTCACCCATTCCCTGCATGCAATTGTCGAACTTTTGGGGGGCAAAAAGCAAACGCCACAAATCAATAGATCAGGGGAGAAAAATTCATGGAAATTATGATATTAAAAGTGGAAAAATATCAAAGGAGAGAAATGGCAGAAAGAATTAATGGGAAATTGTGGAAAAGGGAGTGCTAAGGAAGGGAAAGTTATGGATTTGTTTTTGGAGATAAAGAAATTATAGATCAAGGTAAATATTTAATTGATTGATGGTATTATCCATTATCCAGACTCTACTGAATTCCTTTGAATTTGAATTGCATTTTTGCCAGAAAAATATTCCCACAAATTTGTTGGAATTTGTTTCTTGTTGCACGTTTCAATTTGTGACTGAATTTACCTGAACAATCATCATCTTTAAGTGTTGGCCAAGATGCCACAATGTGAGAGAAAGGGAAAGAGCAGAGAACGTGTGGGAGAATGGGCGGAAGAGTGAGAGGGGGCGGCTCTTACATAAACCATAAATGATTTACATGCAGCATCGCCGTCGTCGTTGTTGCAGCTGGCAGCACTTTTATCAACATTTCCTGCCGGCAAACAGAGAAATGGAGAAGCAGGGGAATGAGGGGGGCGGGATGGGGATAAGTGGGAAAACAGAGAAACTGAGAAACCGGATGAACGGAGATGCGGAGAAATGCTTCCATGTGAAGGAAGTTGAGGGAACCACAGGATATGGAAATACTCGTAAAACACAAATGGATATACATATGTAAGGGAGAGCCATGGAGAGCCAGAGAACCAGGGAGAATCCTTCCTTAAGAATTGAGAACTCTTGGGCCCAAAAAAAAGGGTAATGCATTTTTCAGTTTCTGCTCTTTAAAATAGTTTTCGAAACGCTGAGAGGAAAAAGAGGGAAAAGGAGTAAAATTGGTAAACTTTTAGGATGATTCTTGGAAGGTATAAGACCTTCGAGCATTTTTGAAAGATTTCAAATATTTATTTTACATTTTTCAAGAATTTTTCTGACATACAAATTTATTAATTTTTTTTTATTTTATTATTTTATTTATTTATTTTTTTTTTATAAATAAAATAGCAATATACTTTTGTCTTACATAGAAGAAAATTATGCTACAGGCTCCCCCTAGACTCCTACCCTTCTCTCATTTCCTTTATTTCTTTTTTAATTAATAATTTTTTTTAAAATTAATTTCTTGGATAAATAGAATGGAAATTGAGTTTTTCCTATATTGAAGAAAATGGTAGATATAATGATGCTGCAGACTTCCCCCAGACTCCTACCCTTCCCTCACTTCTCTCTCTCTCTCTCTCTCTGCCACTAACTCTACCCCTCTTTACAGAGCCTCTTCTGCCCTCTTCAATGTCTGAGGGGGTGTAGGTTTACACTGTCCAAATATTCAGAAACCCAATACACTCTTAAGAATACCCATTGGACACCCATACTTCTCCCTCTTCCCCCTCTCTGCCACTCCCTACATATTGTATAACGATGCAGTTTTTTTTTTTTTTTGGCGTTGCTACCAAACAAAACCTCTTATCAGCGAGCCATTTCCGTTCTTCTTTTGGCCATGAGTGTGGGTGGAAGCGGAAGAGGGCTGGGGATGGTGGAGGGGGGAAAGCGAGACGTTGCGTGGCAGCAGAAATTGTTTAAAAATAGTTCTGGCAAGTGGAAAACCCCCAAGAAGAAGATGTGGCTGGGGCGAAATAAGTGACCGAGGCAGAGAGCAAATGATGGACTTGGAAGGTAACCTAGATAGGTTTTCCAAGAAAATCTAATTAAATATTTGAGCAGATGATGAAGGAGAAGGACCTTGGGCGATGTTTTTTAATGTTATACAGATGTGGGAATTATTTGTAAATGCCTGTACATCCTTCCATCTACCCAGCAAACTACCTCTCCCTTTTACAGGGTATTGCGGAGAACCAAAAACCATTCAAAGTGAAAGCAGAGCCCCCCCACACCCCCCCGAAAAAGATATGAAATTTTCTGCTTCTGCTGCTGTTTCTGCCTTTGGTTTCTGCTGAAGAGAGCCTTTCCCCCAATCTATAGATTCGAAACGAGACGTGAGAGGGGGAAGAAAATGCCATTGAGTGAGGGGGGACGATGGGTTGGTGGGAGCGGGGGCCATACGCTGTTGTCATTTATTGCCATTTGCTCCTCAGTGCAGTTTTCATGTAATTTTCAAGTATTTTTTCAACACTCCCACACATATCCCCCTCGATCTCTGCCTCTGCCTCTGTCTCGGTCTCGGTCGGCAGCCGCAATGCAGCAAAGTTTTCGGTCCTCGTTCGTATCTGTGTTGCATTGCCACCCACTCCCACTCCCACACACACACACACACACACTGGCACATCCCTGGAGCTTCCCTGCGTCCCAGAGCTCACATCAGTTAAGTAAATAACATTTTTCGCACTCTTAGTCACGTTCCTAATCATTTTTATTTGGTAACTGTTTGGAAAATGTTTGCACTGGCAGCAGCCAGGAGGAGCTGTCACCTCCCCTGCCACACACACACACACACACACACACATACACAGATGCAGCAGCAGACACACAGATACCGCACACAGATACCCTGACAATATTTGTTGAAATGAGCTTTGGCACTAATATCGTTTATTAGCTTGGCACTTGAGTGTTTAAATGCTGAAAAATTGCTCGTGATAGTAGTGGTAGCAGTAGTAGTCCTTCGCTTGCAGGACACGACATTCCTCCTCTTTGGAACGGGGCCACCATCGAGCGGATGGTAGGATGGTTGGGGGTGGCATGCCACGTCGTTGAGTTTAATTTGAAATTAGTTGAACACTTGCTAGTGGTTGGCTCCTCGTTCCCTTCGTTGCTTTTTTTTCGTTGTTGCTTTTTTCTGCCAAGCAAGCATTTTCTTTTAGCTCAAACAAGGATTTCCACTGCCGCCTGCAATCCACTTTTGCGGTTGTAATAGGTCGTGGATTTTGAGAACCAAAATGGGAAAAGAACTGAGGCTGATGTGGCAACTACTTGAGGGGAGGAGATTGTTGTCTTGGAATAGAGGGGGGTGTTAATGGTAAAGGGGTTCGTTTTGGGGCTCTTGTGGCAAGGTCAGCGGGTTTTTCAGAGGATATTTGGTGGGATTCTGATTGAAAGATAGACTGGAAATGAGCTCTTTGGTCACTTTTTCATCTTCAAAAACAAATTAATATTAATCTTCTTCTTGGAAACCAGCATTCTTTCCACTTTTACATTCAATTTCCTAACCAAAACTCAACACTGAATGACAGACAGCCTGGAAGACAGAGCCAACATATGTTTGTGGTCAAATAAATGCCTCCACACGGCCCTTATAAGCCAACAAAATATCTTTAACAATTGCAATCTGAGCAGAAATCTGCCAAAAAATTGTAAAATCAATGGGAAAACCTCCCCCTGAAGCCCCGCCTGCAGTGTCTGCATTTCTCAACCAAAAAGTCCTAGAAACAAACCACAGAAATCCTAAAAGGATTTTCGCATTTCAAGCCGACACTCGGAATGGCGGGGGCGGGGGTGCACATGGAAAATGGGAAAACATTTTCACAATATTTACAGGCCAGCAATAAACTCATTTCCCTTTTTCCTAAGTAGAATTTACAACCGAAAGACAATGCCACTTCCACTTCCTGTTTTGGCCAAAAAGGACACACATGTGGGGGCGTTTTGGGGGCATGTCTGCATTGCCCTTTTTTTGGGGGGTGGGTCAATGCAGGGCCTCAAGTATTTCCACTATTTTCCCCCCACTAGTTTCCTCTTTATCTTTGGTCCCTGCCAAAACATCTGTGGGGAAAGCAGCAGCACATTAGTTAAGTATAAAATTTTAATTGTGATTCCGAGAGTCCTTTGGGCGAAGGTCCTGTCTACCCTAAGGCATCTCTCCTCTGGAGAGCCAACAATTTGTCGGCTGCTGTGACAAGTTGAGGCCAAAATCAGGGGGCAAGGGGGCAAGAAGAGTGACTGGAAAATTGGTGCAAATTTGGCTTGTGGCCAAAATTACTTTATAGCCATGCAGGCGGGAGGGAAGAACCATGTTGGGAAAGTGTGGAAATGTGTGGGAAAAAGGAGGTGTTTGTAGAGGAATGGAAGAACCTGATTCAACAAATTTTAATAGGACATTTTAGCAGCATTTTAGTATTGAGAAATGCTCGGAAAAAAAACCATATTACTGCTCTTATAATATTTAAACTTTTCCACTGTTCAAATATATATTCAATGTGGGGTTTTTCCTTCATGTGCGGTTTTCCTTTACCTGGAGGGAAGCCCTCAGACCAGAGTCCTGGGAACCGCTCACCTTCTTCTGTCTGTGAAATCAAACAATGCTCGAAGGAAGCTCTCCCGATGCAAGCGATTTGTGCGTATGTGTGTGTGTGTCTATTCAGTCTCTCTCCCTCTCCCTCTCTTTCATATTTGTCTATGGGTTTCGGTCTGTCTCTCTTTCTATATATCCTTGGGGGGGTCTTGCCTTTGTTTGCCTGTTGGCAAATGTAGCAGAAATCTTGTTTAAGTGAATTCAGGCTGAAATCTTAGTTAATTTTTATGGCAAATAGCAGAAATCTGTACCCTGCAGAGCCCTACTGCCTCGGGGGATTGCAAATGCTAATTGCTGCTGTAAATTGGCCTTACCGAAACGATAACAGAGGGCTTTACTCGGAGTCCTACAAGATCTGGAGTGTGTGTCTGCAATTATGCATATAATTATTGAATGCCACAAACGAAAGTGTCTTGTTTTCGAAGGAAGTGTTCTGCGGTGATTGGATAGACCAGTTGATTGAGATGCCTGTGTGGATTCGGTTGGAATGTTAAATAAAACATTCGATTGGCCAGTGGAAAATGAACTTCGATATGAAAGAAAATTGATTGCCAAAGTAGATTGTGCGAAAAATGGGGGCTTTGTTTACCCAAAACCTTACCACATACTGAACAAATTTCTAAAATTGTAATATTTACATTTACATAAACATTTTAATATTTATGCCAATAGATTTGCTTCTAGACTGGAAACTTTGAAGAAAAACTGGAAATATTTACATTTAAATTTTGACATTAATATGAAAATATTTCATTTTAATTAAATAATTAATTTAAATTCATTTCATTTATTTTAAATTAAGTATTTAGTTTTATCAAAATTTAAACTAAATATTTGAATTAAATAAAATATAAATTAATAATAAATAAGATATTAATTCATTAAAATATTTAATTGAAATATTTTCAAAATTATATGTTTAATTTAAAATATGGTAAATTAATTTAAGTGAAATGCATTTAATTTAAATGTATTTAATTTGATTTTAAATTAGATATTTATGTATTTTATATTTAAATTAATTAATTTCATATTAAGATAAAATATATTTTCTAAAAATTTAATATATTCTATTTTTTTAACTGTTTTATATTTAAATTAAGTATGGGCCGTATTAAAATATTACCATTTATATATATAAATCAAAGCTATTTTTATTTAATTTTACCCATTTTTTATTTGAAAACCGAGTATTTATTTTGGTTAATTAGTTATTAATTTTAAACTTATTCTCTGAGTGTAAAATGCACTCGGAAATTCAAATTTGTTCAAAATGTCTAAAATTTCCATAATTAGACAAACAAAATTAGCTTGAAGAACACCGAAAATAATAGAAATATTATCCTATCAAGTGTCCTCTCCAATCAAGTGTGATTGTGCCACAAGCAGATGTTCCCTTCAAATAATGGACGTATCAGTTTTCATAGAAATTCAATTGACAGAAACACACAACAATACTCAAGAAGGTCCTCCCACTCAGGTGTCTTTAATGGGAAAATTGAATGAATAATAACCAGAACGAAGCGTGGACTGATGCCAAGTTAAAGTATCTTTACGAGTATGTCCAAGGGCTATATATAAATTGGTAATTCAATATATTGGCAGCACACACCGCCACAACAGACGCTGCAGAGGTTGCTGCTGCTGCTGATGCTTTCGCATAAAATGTAATCAATTAAAATTAATTTGCTAATGAAAATGTCAACGAGAAAAACGACAGAAAGGAGACCCCCCACTGGCCCCATTTATGAGCTCGATTTTCCCTGACTTTTCTCTTGCGTTTTCCCCCTGCTTTTCCAGCTTATATAAATGAGTGATAGACATTGTTGTTATAGCAGCAAGAGCAGTGGCAGCAAAAATCGAAGGGGAATCAATAGACGACGTGTATGGCATGTGGCATGTGGCGTGTGCCGTCCCCCCGTGTTCCCTTCTTTTCTTCCTTTCTTCCTCTTTCCAAAAAAGAAAATGTCTTTATGTTTTTTTTTGTCAAAATCCAATAAGAAAATTGTGCTATTTTTTGTGTGGCACGCAATTGTCAAATGCTACCTGTGTATCCTTGGTATCCTTCGATTGCATAACCAATGAATGCAATAAGAAAATGAATGTTCGAATAAGTCGAAAGCAATATGCCATTTGACAGCAATTGGCCCTCGGAAATGGCCAACGTGACGTATGAGTGTTCGGTCTCGTTCTGGCTCTCATGTTAGCCTTCGCTTCTGTGTATCGGTATCTCCTGCCAACCGAAATTTGTTTCTTAGAGCAATATGCATGGCCATAAATTCTGCTTTTGCGGTTTTTTCTCTCTTTTTTTTCGGTTGGTTTTTTAAGAGGAATTTTCGTGGTTTGTTTATGATTTTTATGCTTTTTGGGGGGTAAAGCCATACAATTTGAGCTCTGATTAATAGTTTATTCCGGAGAAGGTATTCCATGAATTTCAGAGCATTTAAAGTTGAACAGAAAACACACAAAAAATTCAACTCTCCTGCTTTGGCAAGAGGATGTCATTCAGGCCCCCCCTGGCCCCACATGAATGGCCCTCTTATCTGTGTGTGTCTCTCTGGTGGTTGGTGTTTGAGGGAGGGGGGGGGGGGGGGGGGGCTGGGGAAGCACTTACCTTGTTGCCAGATCCCGATGTACGAAATTCATTTGCTCCAAATGCTTCATGCCCGATGCAATTTGTGTGGCAATGTAGACTAAGCAGCCATAGCTGTGTGTGTGTGTGTGTGCCACCCCACAGATCCGTGTTGCATGGCAGATGGCGGAGCGGAAGAGATGGCGAACGCGGCGAACGTCAAATGAGAATTTGGAAAAGTTTTTCCAAAGCGACAACGAGGCAAAAGTCGTACCGCAGACGGGGGGAGAGCGGTGAAGGAATGAGCCCCAAGTTAACGAAGTTTTTACATCCGTTTGCGCATGTTGCACGATGCGGGTGATGCGGGTGGTGCGGTGGCGGTTTCGGTGTCGGTGGTGCGTCGTTCGGTGGCGGATCGTTGTAATCATTGAACACGAGACCGGAAGTGTAGCAGCGTCGTCGTTGTCGTCGTCGGTACAGGAAGTGCGATAACAGACGCACACAACGCAGCAGCAGCAGCAGCAGCAAAAAGAAATAGAAGACCGAAAAATATTAGCTACCAAGTGGATCCTTTAAGGATGATTGCTTCCTTCGCTCCCCTACCTTAGACTCTTGTTGGCCATCAGTCCGCTGGTCTCGGCCACATGCTCTTGCAGGAACTGATTCAAGTCGCCCAAACAATTCGAATAGTCCTGCACAATGCAGATGGGTTCGTCCCGCAGGCAGGCCCCGACGAGTCGTGCCACATTCGGATCCGACAGACGCGCCAGCTGTTTGGCCTTGCAGCGGAACTCCTTGCGCAGATGATCGCTGGCTCCAGGTCGGAGGGTGGCAACGGCCACGAGAGTGGCGCTAAAAAGAGAGAGAGAGAGAGTTGAGAGGTTCATCAGGGATTACTATGTAATTTTGTACCCCTTCCCAGAGCTACACGCATTTCCTGAATCAGTTATTCCCAGCAGCTAAAAGAATCATTTCATTTCATTTCATTGGTGAAGGAAAACCACAGACAGAAACAGGCAGAGGAGAGGCGTAGGGAAGAAGGGAAAAGAGTGGAGGCCAACCAGCAGACAAAGAGCAAATTTGTCGCCTATGCTGGCAGTCAGACATCGGTGGAATGGGGGGTGGGGGAAAATGAGAGTGGAATTTCGAGTTGAAATCAAAAATTCGCATAACAATAGTTGACAATGACGAAAAACCGCAATCCGCAATACTTTAATGCGCACACAGGTGGAGCGACAAAGGAGACATTCAGGTGAAGCGGGACAGACAGATATCCTGGCAGACAGACAGACAGACAGACAGACAGAGAGAGGAAAGCAGATATCCCAGTGAGAGAGAGAGAGAGAAAGAGAGGAAGGACAGACATCAGAAATGGTTAGATGAAAAGGCATAAAGCAAAGTGAAAACGATATGAATATGATGTGTGTCCTGTCGTCTCTGCCAGGATGGAGTTACTCCTTTGACGACTGGTGCTGGTGGCTCTCTGCCTCTCCGCCTCTCCTCCTTCCATTGTTGCCACAAATAATGCCATGTCTGCGGTAACACAGCAATAACAAGAATGGACAATGGCGGGAATGGCAGGAATGGCATAGCACGACTCTGCTGATGCTCTTGGGGATCGGGAAAAATAAAGGAAATCCCTAAAGAAAGCTATAAACCTATAGATTTTACAGATTTTGTTCGAATACGTGCCTAAAGATACCATTTTCCCTCGCAGATATTTGTTTTTCCATCGACTTTTTAGGATATAGTAATTGTTTGAGATGCCAAGCTTTTTTGGCACCTATTTTTTGTCCAGAAACAAAATGAGGACGAATTGATTTAATAAGGTTTTTATTTATACAGGCGGCTAGCAGAAGCCGATTGCTTGCTCTTTGCCCAGCCAGATAAATGTTCACGGGAGCATATGCAACCAATGCGCAGAGAGATTAGCATAGCACTAAATTCCGCAACGTCGGCAGATCAATGCTAGAGCCGAAGCGGCGGCTGCGGAGAGCCCTTAGCATACCGAGAGAGCGCAGCAGCGCTGCCGAACGTTAGCGTTTACATGTGTTGTTGTATTAATGTTAAGTACAGTGGGTTCTAATTATGATGATGCTGCTGGCCCGAACAGTAATCGAATTTTAATTTTGTGGGGTTCTATGGTATAATTTTGCAGATAAAACAGCTATATCTATTTTTTCGTTAAATATTTCAAAGAAATAAGAAGGTTTTTAATTGAAAAACATGTTTTTCCATGGAAATGATATTTCCCATGGAAAATAAATGAAAAAAAATGTTTATAACCAAAACAAAGATACACTCAGATTTGTATTCCCCACCTTCATTTTACGTGTCACAAACACCTACCCAAAATCAAAATACCCTTCGGTTCTGCTGTTAAAGGGTATCCCAACAATTGCTGAGGCACATGCTCTCTGGCCACAAAAAAGCTTATCAGAAATTCCATTATGAAAACTTGAAACACACAGGAAAAAAAAAATAAACGAAAGAAAGAGGAAAGAAAAATCCAGCAGTTAACGTCAACAGCCAGAGACCATGTCCCAGGAGCCCACATCCACGGGACATCACAGGACGTGAGATGAGTTTTTTGGTCCCCGCAGAGCCAGGAGAGCGAATTGTTGTTACCTTTGATTTCGTTTTGTGTTCCGTTTAATTGAAGCTTTTTATTGCACATTATGCAAGAAAGAGAGGGTCACGTGAGGGTCATGAAGGGGTCTGCAGGGGATTGTGGTCAGTATTTTATGGCAAGCGATTGATTGGAGTGGAAACGATTTTGAAGGGCTTGGGAGATTTTTCCAGAATTTTTGGTATTTAGAGTATATAAAGCTCTAACAGAAATAAATATATAGAAAAGTAATGTATAAGAATGAGAGATATATCAGAAATATACTTAATCTATAATAAAATCTATTTAGGAAATATACCAGAAATATACCACAAGTTATTCCAGAAATATACCAAAACTATACCAGAAATGGACCAATACTATACCAGAAACTATTCCAGAAATATACTATAAACTTATCCATAAATATACCAAAAATATACCATAATCCATTCCAGAAATATAAAAAAATTTAACAAAAAAATACCGAAAACAAACCAGAAATATTCCAAAAATATACCAGAAATTATTCCATAAATATACTAGAAACTTTTCCATAAATATACCAAAAATATACCATAATCCATTCCAGAAATATAAAAAAATTTAAAAAAAAATACCGAAAACAAACCAGAAGTATTCCAAAAATATACCAGAAGCTATTCCAGAAATATAAGAATAAATATACTAGTTACTATTCTAGAAATGTAACAAAAATATACTAGAAATATTCCAAAAATATAGTAAAATTATCTATCTATTCTAAGAAATGATCCCCCAAAATTCAGTAGAGAAACTTCAGAAGCAAAAGGTCCTTCAAGAAGGCCATTAAACTCAAACCTGAACGATTGGTCCATTCTAGACCTTTCAAAATCAAGCGATCAAGCAGTCTTTCGCTGAAACCTGAAGGTTTGGTTCAAGCAGTGCCCCGCTGAATACCTGAAGTAATGGTTAGTTTTGCATTGAAAGGATAAACTGCTTTATCGACTAAACCTGAAGCTTCGAATGAAAGAAACCTGAACGTTTGCTTCGTTTGCAAAATGATCTCTTGGTGCAAAAATGAAGCTGTTCACCTGAATCTGTAATCAACAAAGGTACGACAATAGTATGCATACCTATCTATAAGCACACTTTTCCCCAAAACTCCTTCGAAGTACTTTCCACTGTAACCAAATATATGCGAGTAAGTGCTGGCCTTCCATTACCATTTTCCCAGCACATTTCCTTTTCGTTGCGATGTGTGCGTGAATTGTGGCTTTGATTTTCGAGCTCGGAAAATGTCTATTATAATTTTCATCTGTGGTCCTGTGGACAATAAAGTCCATCTGTTGTCTGATAACTGTCTATCCAGCTGTCTATTAATATTTTATCCAGCCATGCCCCGCATGCCAACCCCAGGAGGCAAGGACAGTGGGGGGGAGGCACCACTCGAAGAGTGGCAATCCTCTGGCTGTCCTACTGCATGCGAGCGCCAGGAGTATCCATCTGCCTGTGTGTGTGTGTGTGAGTGTTAATTATTTTGCATACATCTATCTATCTATCTATCTATCTATTGGTCTGGTCTGCGTCCGTCTGGGTATCTGTGAGGTTTCTCTGCTGGTTTTTGCAGCGCCACTGCAGTGGTCTACTGGCTGGGCCAGCCTCTGCCTCGGTTGCAGCACTCTCCTGGCACTCTCTCTCTCTTGTGTGGCGTCCTCTGTGCATCTGCTGGTGCAATATTACGTATACGTAATACGTTTTGTGGCTTTCCAACCGCAAAACTATTAAAGCAAGCAGGCAAATCGAATTGTTACGTTGAGTAACATATTAAAATGTGCCAGGAGACAGGACAGAAGAGGCCAGGCCATGGCCAGGCCATAGCCAGGCCAGAGAGAATATTGGCCAGAAACACTAGGACATTGTTCCCCAAGCCTTGGACTCTAATTGATTTTTGCATTGCGAAACCAATAGAAACGGCACCAGGAATCAGAGGTAGCAATTGTCATGGGCATATATTTCAATGGAAAGGCGGCAGAATGGTAGAGTGGAGGATTCTTGAGTCTAATTGGATTTGCAAAGAGAGCAAAGGTTTTGTGGTTCAAAATAGGAATAGGATCACACAGCTGTCCAAGATGATTGCCTTCTGGGGGTGTTTCAGCGGTCTGTGAGCTTTAATTCTTTGAGATATAGATTGAAGTTTGATATGGATTGATAAATATGATGCATATATCATTAAGGAATATTTATTGCTGAATCGCAATTAAAGAACTGGTAGCCACGAAACGAACTATTTTCGCTCAAAAACTCTGTTAATCTGAACCTCATTTTCCCCTGGAAAATCGCTCATTTCAACTGCAGTTGCAGCCCAAAACTTGTGCCTCTGTGTGTGCCCCACAAACAGCATCTAGATTAGGCCTCCTCCCAATCCACAGCGGGAAAAATGAACTGGGAAACTGGCTTTGGGTTGTGTTTCTGTTTCCAGCTGCCAATGGTTTTCCCTTTTTCCCCTCTGTGAGTGTGAGTGTGTGTGTGTGTGTGTACGATACTTACTTCAGGACATTTGTTTCGCACAAATGCAGTTCCCCGAACACGCCGGTGCCCAGTTTCTCGACGATGACCAGGGACTGACGTGGAAACTCCTGCACTTGGCAATTGGCCTGCTCTTCGTTAATGTCGGCGAAATTAGCGCTCATATCCAAATTGTAATGATGCGGTTTGATGCCACAGCCACCACCACCACCACCCACAATGGCGCCCACTCCAATGCCACCGCCAGTGAGGCCCGTGGGCGTGGTCGCTGCCGTTGTCGAGGAGCTGAGACTCAACGAGCCACTGCTCTGGGAGCCCGGTGGCGGCACGGACATGGGTTTGCTGCAAATTGGTGTGGCTGCGTAATATTTCTCCGGCGGCGGTGGCACTGGCGGCGGCGGTGGCAGCAACGGCAGGGTTCCGCCAGGCAATGCCACGGGCAGTGGCAGTGGCAGGGGCAGCGGCAGCGGCAGTGTGGCAGCATTAAGAGAGTTGCGTGCACTGGTGGTCACGACAATGCCGGCGGAGGGTCCATTGCTGCCGGGAGCAGGGGGCGGGGCTGGTGGAGGTGCACCATTGGGCAGCAGCTGCTGCATGTGCGGCACCGCATAGTCCTGGCACACAATGTCCGGTACATCTGAAAGAGACAGCAACACAGAAAGAGAGAGGAAGAGAGAGAGAGAGTAAGAGAGTGTTAATTTTTGACCGTAAAAATGGGTAGAAATGGTTGGAAAATGCCGGCGGAAACTCTGCAAAAACTTAACCTCACTAAACAATAAAACTTTTTTAAGCGCCAGACGAATAAAAGTTGCACCCAAAAAAAAAGGGATTTATACAAATGAGAAAGGGAGAGGGAATAGGAGAGAGAGAGAGAGAGAGAGAAAAGCGAGCAACGGGAAAAATGTAAGACTTTTCTTTCGACTCTCATAAAATAAGGTTACGCTTTTTAGAGAGTTATAAAGTTCAGAGAGAGAGAGAGAGAGAGAGGATTGTAACTGCATTTGAGGAAAAAGATTTTTTCGTGGAAATCAAGTTTTTGGAAATAGTTTGCAGGACATTTTCAGGAATGAAACTTTCCAGAAAGATCTTAAAATTTGCTTAAAATTAAATGAAATTAGAATTTTCAGCACTCAAATAAAGAGTTTATATTCTGGAAGTGAATTTCTTTTCTTAAGTGGAATTTTTGGGGTTTTAATTCAGAGCCTTGGGAATTCCTTTTTACTACAGGGAATATCTTGATGGAAATGGTTTTAGATGGGTTTTTAAATTGAGAAATTTTAATTTAAGATATCGTTGATTCAAGCTGCTAAATATCTTTGTTTTTTTTGTTATTTTTTTTTGGATCATTGCTCAATGTTTTATTCAAAGGAATTTGTCGTAAAAAATGTGAATATTTGTGAGCATTTTCTGTAAATAAATTCTTGATAAATCGCGGTCCATTGAGGATATTTTTTGTAGGTTTTAGCAAGTGAGATGGGTTTGGGTTAAATAAATATATAAATGTCATATTAAAATTATACAATAAAAATTTGCTTTTTTGGAGGAGTAGATTCTATCTTTTCTTTTTTTTTTAATAATTTTACACTGCCCCGATCATTCTTTCTCAAGAGAATATATCTTTTGAGACAGCAACAATAGTGTTAGCTGTTGATATCCGCTCAGGGCGCCTTTCCTATAACATATTTTCTTTCACTTAAGATTGTTGCTGAATTTTGAATATTATTTTTGATTGAAAGTAATTTTTTTAATCATTTTACTTTTTAAATATTTGTGGATATGCCTATGGAGTTTTGCTCTCTTTTATGTACTTTAACTTCTACTTATATGCCTCTTTTCTATCAAACTATAATATGCCTATATCTCTGTATTTTTCAGGTAAGTTTTTGCATTCCTTAGACTTGAATTTCCATCATTATTCAGCCATCTTTATGGCTCTTAACGTCTAATACATCAGTTCAAAAACTTTAGGTAAGTTCTCTCGTACATTCTACCCTGTTTTTTATTCGTATTTCTCAGGACTTGTCCTTAATTCCCCCACCCCCTCTCTCTCTCTCTGTCACACTCTCTTAGAGATCCACCACATATGCCTTTGAGTAGAGGGGACACCCCTGTCCCCCTCCTAGCCAATAAATTCAAACGACAGGCCACAAAGTGCAATGGTTTGCATTTGTGAAGATTTTTGCATTTGCCATTTCCTCAACATTTCCTTCGGCTCGAACATTTACCCCTCCCTCTCCCTCTCGCTTTTCCTTGGTTTTTCATTTGTCTTGTCCTGAAAGTCCGAGAGAGACTTTTCTGCCTTCAACTTCAAACTTTTCCCATTTAGACCCCAAAAAAGAAGAACAAGAAGGAAAACCCCAAGACCTTGGAGCAGGAGAACAAGAAGGAAAACCTTGGAGGAGTGGGCCAAAGAGGATAAGAACCTCAGCGGTGTGAGTGGGGGGGAGGGGGGCAAAAATGGCGTGTGGCGAAAAACTAAATGAAATTAATTGCAACTTGGGCGAAAGAGAGAGACAGAGACAGAGAGAGAGAGAGAGAGAGAGAGACACCCAAAGAGGGTGAACTTTTAATTTTATTGTTGTTGTAATAATATTATTTAGTTTTCGCCTTCGTGTGCGTGTGTGTGTCAGTGTTGCCCCATTGTCTCGCTTTTTCTAGAGGGGGGCGGGGCGGTTGGGGGCTGCTGTCATTTTTGCATTCGTTTTTGTGTCCAAAAAGTACCAGAAAAACATAAAATAACAGGCAGAGAATGAAGGAAATAGTGAGCCATGGAGAGAGCGAGAAAGAGAGGACTGCATAGAGTGCAAATGAGAGAGGAAGAGGCTCCATAGTTGGGATGATAGAGACAGCGACAGACAGCCAGACAGCCAGATGGGACAGACAGACAGACAGACAGACACTCAACGAACGTTAATGACAAAACTTTTCGACGACTGAGCGAAATTCGTATGCAAGTTTTCTTCAACCGAATGTACGAGTATGCCTATATCTGTGTGTGTGTGTGTGTGTGTGTGTGTATTTGTATCTGTGTCTTGTCTATATGCATGTTTGTGTGTCTGTGCAATCAGTGCCCTCTGCTTTCAGTTTTTGAAGTTGCACTGAAGTTTCTGTGGCCTTACTCGTACGAGTTTTCCGTATTCCAACTTGTAGAACATTTTGCACAACAAAATTGCCACAATTACCCTGCGATTTTGTAGAGGTATTTTTTTAGAGAATTTTAGAGGCCTGAAGATGGATTAAAATATGAATTCTGTGGGATATCTATGCTGCCTAGAACTGGCAGAACTTGAAATATTTCATTGCTTTTTATACCCAATCCTAGACCCAATTCTACTCTAGTCTAAGTATAGCTTCCATCGAATTATCCCTCAGCATTTGCCTTACAAATAAAGCCATTTGCCAGACGATTCATAAATTAGATTTCCCTTTGAATGTGGCAATTTTCAGAGTATACGAGACTCTGCCTCTTGGATGGCTTCGTGTATGGGTCGACCTGCTTTTAAACGACTTTCGTGCCTGGCCCCCCACGCTCCTCCCTCATGCCTCATCCACGTTCCACGTTCCTTATGGCCATGTTTATTTGCATGCAATGTTATTAAGTTTGTGGCATTCGGGCGCTCTCTGGTCGTGCCAATTGGCAGTTGACTTCAAAAATAGACTTTAATTTGAGTGAGTCCGTGGACTCGCTGTGAAGTTTTCCCAGCTAGAGTTTTCCACGAGAGAGAGAGACGGAGAGAGAGCGAAAGAGAGAAGTTTGAAGCACTCAATTTTGTGGCGCGTGCGATGTGCGCGCGAGACTGTGACGAGGTCTGTGGGGGTCCTCTCAAACTTATAATTTATTTGAGCTAAATTAAATTATTATAGCAGGCAGGCAGCCAGCGCCAACCAGCCAACCAGCCAGACATCCAGACATCCTTTCAGGAAGAGGATCAGACGAGAGGCGGAGAGCTATGACAAATATTTGCTGGCCAGTTATAAAATGCACCCAAAGGCAACATCAGAAAAGTTTTTGGCAAATGACTCGAGCGCATGAAAGGCATGCCATAAACGTTTATGATGAGCAGCAGCCGCAGCAGCCGTAGATCCGGCAGATACAAGGAGGGAAGGAGGGACGGAGGGAAGCAGGATGAGCTACAGATGAGGCAGGATTCCGAATGAGCCGAAAAGATGAGGTGGTGGCCATGCCAGGGAATGTTCATAAAACAATGTGGACTCTGCCTGCATCCGTTCGTTGCTTGGTTGGTTGGTTGCTTGTCGAAGCAACCCGTAACGTAAACCGTAGCCCAAAGAGACCAAAAAATTGTCTAGCATGCCCTGAGGCGTCTCCATGTGAAATGCGAACGAACGAACCGGACAGAAGACATTAGAATTCATTACAATTTACGTAGCAGAGGTCGTAAACTCCTAACTGCAGCTCCCTGCAGTCCATCTGGCAATTAAAACACATGTGCCACACATGTCCCCTGTCCTCTGTGTCGTGTGTGGCAGTAGAAAAAAAAGTGAAGGATTCTGGGGAAAAAATGGTGACTACGTTACCATGATGAAAAGTTTTGATACTCTTGGGGATGGAAAAAAGATGGGATTTTCTTGGTTTCTGATGGAGTCGAAGTGATTTTGAGAGCTTAAGCAGAGGCGAGCAGATACTGTAGAGGATTCTTAGTTTTTCATTGAGTTGGAATTGTATTATATGGGATTATCTTCGTTTACAAGTCAGGGGATGAGAAAGAATTTAGAAATTGCACAATTCTTGATTGATTTTTTAAAGATTTATGGAATCCGAAAGAGATATATCCCTAAAGATCTAAGAGCTCTCCAGGGAAGGAACAAATAACATGGAATATTGATAAATAAATACTTTACGGAATAATATTTTAGAGAACGAGAAATTCCAAAAAAATATTAAAATAATGGACTATATAAATAATCTTATTCATATTCCTAGTATTATTTAGTATATTTGAATTTTTTTTATTTGTAGTATTATTTTTTAAACTTTTTTTATGTAATACTTTTAAATTATTTTGTTTTTTTATACATTTTTTTCCTATTTAATAATAATTTTATGGAGATCTTAATTTTTATTTAATATTTTTTTTTTAGAACTTCTTATGTAGTATTTTTAAAATAACTTTTTAGTATTTGCTAGCATTATCAGGAATATTTTTTTTCTTTTAAGTATTTTTCAATATTTAAGTTTACAATTTTTATTCTGTTTGAAGTATTTTTTAAAAACTTCTTTTGTATATAAACGGACAGACGAATATAAAGCTAAATGGCAACTATCTGTTTTGACCCCTTTCTCTCATATGTATCGACAAATGTAGGTAATTCCATCATACCCTCACTCGGATGGAGTACCCTGTGCTGTGAGAGTAACTGTAACTACCGTCTGACTCAGCAATTCAAAATTATGTCCTGCGGTGCGCACAACGCGCGTACCCGAAAGGTCTTTTCTTCTTCATCATTTTTTTGTATTTTTTTTTTTGGGGTCCAGTTTCTTTGTTGTGCTACTTCGGCAGCAGTGCCACCTGCCACCTGCCTCTTGCCACCTGGTGGCAACTGGCAGCGAACTTTCAGGATCCATGTTGTGCGCTAAATTAAGCATTGCTTTCTCAGTGGCGTTTCTTTTTTGGTTTTTTTTTGCCCTGGCATCCCAACATGGCCTGCAGGATGAACATTTGCATGTCCTGTCACAGACAGGACGCAAAACATCAAACTCATCAAGAGGCGACACCATCAGGGCCAGCAGCAGCCGCCATACGAAGAGATGCGAGAGAGGGGGAGAGGGGGAAAGAGAGAGGTAGAGTCAAGTGCCATGCTGTGAGCCACGGCACCCGAGTTTTATGGCTGATGGGCAAGAGGCAGAGGCGGAGGCAGTGGCTGTAGCCCACACATCATTGTCATAGACGGTGCATCTCGTATCCCATCATCATCATCATCATCGTCTCTACGTAGTAGGTCCTATATATGGATAGACGGGGGGCTGGGGGGTTGGATGAAGGACTCACCTGTATAGTCCGGCGTTACATGCTGACGCTGCAGGTCATTCATGGAGCATCCACTGGCCGCACTGGTGTACATGTTCACATTGAAGGGCTCATGGTACAGACTGTTCTTGTCAATGGACGACTCATTGTCATCCATTGTTGTGACCACCTGAGGGGCAGAGCGGCAGAGCGACAGAGAGGGAGTAAAAAATTGCACCAGATAGTGAGTGAGAAAAGTGAGAAAAAGTGTTCTGTTCAGACATTTTTTTCTCTGCTCTGTGTGTGTGTGTGTGTGCGCTGTCCTGTGCTGTGCTGCATTCTGGAATGCCAGTTACTACAGTTTTTAATCATGATTTCTGGTGGAATATGTGCTGCTGCTCCAGCGTTAAGGCTCTATTTTTATTTTTGCTTTTTTCGTTTTGCTGCCTCAATGTTTGACATGCATTCTGGGTGGTCCATCCATCCCCCACACACTAGCACACACACACACACAAAACAGACGGGGCCATGCCCCGTGGCCAGGATGTAGAAGCAGTAGGAGCATCAATTTATGCACTTTGCATGTAAACCCCTTTCGGGGGTGAGGATTTTTTCGGCAGGATGAGAGATTGTAGATTTTTAGGCGCTTACCTTTAGGACATTGCCATTGCCGGTGTGGCAGAGTCGCTTATCGATGCCACCGAGCGTGTCCGGATTGAAATTATGCTGAAATGCATCCAAAACGTTGCCCCTGCCACGTCCGCGCTTGTTCCGTGCCACAATCAGCAATATAATGGCGACAAGCAGGAGAATAATTGTGGCCAGGACTGTGATTATGACGCCAACAAAACCAGCCGCTTCCGCTTCCTGATGGTCAATGGGTTTCGGAGAGATAACTAGAGAGCAAGAGAGCAAAAGAGCAAGGGAGAGAGAGAGAGATACAAAATATAGATACAATGAGAGAAGAATATTGCAGCACTAATGAATTCTTAGTCCTTTTTGCAGGCGGCTCTCCTGCTGTTTTATTGTCTGATATTTTCAATTGCCTCTAGAGACCAGAGCCCAGACCTTTTGTCTACTGGAAATGATGAGTCCTGCGGCTCTGCCCAGCTTCTGGGGCTAATGAGAGTGCGGCTATAAGTAGTAATCTTCTAGGCGAAACTTTACAGCTCCCTCTTAAACTTTTATTCTGGGTTAAAAGGTAGTTTAAATAGAGAAAAATAATTAAAGGTGATGGTGGTTTTGTGGCCAAGTGGTTTAGAGGGTTCGTTGGGGATTTGTTTGAAGTTTTGGCGAGGTATTCGATTGGGTGAGGCACTAATCAGGAAACTTTCAGACTTTCAGTGAAGAGAGACTCCCCCCCGCGCCCACTAATCAAGTAATTTCCCTTACCACCAATTCCCTTCGCTAACCACAATTAATCAGCAAATGCCCGGACATATTGGACTACTGCTAACACTACGGGAAATCAAATCACTCCGTATGCCGGATTCCACTTACCTTGTGTGGTATGCTGACTCCTTTCGCCGCTGCTGACCGCTCGACCGACTTCATCGCGCTGCAGCGGATACTCCGAAGCGTCCGACGGCTGTCTGATGCCATTGAGCAGGCTCTCATCCGTGAAATTGCCAACCACGGGCACTGCAAAAGGATAAGAGAGAGCCAAGGAATGTAGGTTAAGACTTGAGGCTAAGGATAGTATCTTGCAGTACAAGCGGTAGGTATATAGAGGAGAAGATACAGCGGCAAAATTTGCAAGCCAAGTGGCGAAATGCAGCAGAAGACGACAGCCGCCGCCAGGTGGCAGGATGATGATGATGACTATGATTGTGGAGGCGTGGCAGTGGCTGTGTGACAGCTGCCCCTCTGCCTTGATATACTGCCATGGCTAATGGGTCTCCACCAGCAATTAGGGGGTGGTGGGTGGTTAGAGCCATGGAGAGCGATTATTATGATGATAAATGAGCAAGCTCTTCATGTCATATCAGCGCCTGGCTACGACGACGAGGACGATGAAGACGAGGACCATGTCGACGTTGATGAGTGGCAATGGATAGGATAGGATGAAGAAGGAAAATAGAAGCAAAAAGACGAGTGCATCGACTATGGGTTTACCCAAGGATAGGCACCTCTTAACCTCTTTTTTTAATAACGTCTAAAATCTACAAGAAATCCCTCGAATAATGTTGAAAGTATAAGAAATTGGACTCTTTAATTCATTAAAGATGGTAATTTTGGAGTGCATTAACAGAAAACAAAAAAAGAATTTATTTCTATAGTTTTGAGCTTTTTCTTTAGTATATTTCGAGTATATTTTTGTGGCACATTAGCCGCTGTATTTTTTAGTATTCCAAATATTTTTACGATAAATTTTGAAAGTGCTCTTATGAAGAGAGGACATAAGCTGACGAATATATTATTTTAAGTATTTATTTACAATTTTTTTTTGTTTTTTTAGCAACGCGATGATAGGAGTTTTTTTTATATGATTTCACTTAAATGAGAAATATGGTTTTTGCGATTAAGTTAAAAATATTTTGGTATTAATTATTTTTGTATTTTTCTGATATTAATTTTGTAAAGTTTTTGTATATACATTTTTAAGTATTATCTGGTATTTTGTGGTGTTTTTTTGTATCAATTCATTTGGAATTTCAAATTAGTTTTTATTTATTTGTTTAATTAATTTATAGTATTTATTTTAGTATTTGCGTTTGTATATTCAATTATGTATTTTATAGTTTTTTTTAAACGTTATTTAAATATTCATTTGATTGTAAAAATAGCTTCTAGAATTCCCGATTTCTAAAGGTATTGAACGACAGATTTATAGAGATATTTATAGCAGAATATACCAATGGAAGGCACTGTATGGCGTACGCCTTCGTGATAAATGCCACAGACTGCACATTGAGCCCATCATACCCCACTGGGGGGTATCACAAAAGCAGAAACAACTCGAGTGCCAATTAGTGCTGCATACTTTTAGGTGCAGTGATGGCGGCAGCAGCAGCAGCCACGACGGAAACGAGACGATACTCCAACTTTAAGGCGTTGAAGCGTATGCCATCCGATTGTTTGCCATCGGTGTTGACATTTTGCTCCTCGACTCAGACAAAAACAGAAAAACAGAACGAATAAAACCATCGGAAAAACGCCAGACAGTCGTCAATAACATCAGAAGCAGCAGCGGCAGCAGCGTCGGCAGCAGCAATATCGATAGGAGAGGATATCCCCAGAAATGTTTACCCATCGGGGGAAGGACCCTGTTGACTCTGTTTTTCTATATCCTTTCTCCGCTACGTTTCGGACTGCATTTCCGCCTCGAGCGTTTGTTGAACTTTCCCCCAAAAAAATATTCTGAACCCTCCGCCCCTTCGATATTTAAAAACAAAAACGGAAAACGGACAATTTTTAGTATAAATTCGGGGCAAAAAAAACTCTTGGGGGAAATGCAAATTTTTCCAGCTCTTGGCATTGATTTTGAGCTTGTTTTTTTGGCTGGAACATCAAACCCTCCCCTCCTCCTCCCTTTTTTTTGGGTCGTCTATTTTCTTTGGCAACAAAAGTTTTTGTTTTTCGTTTACTTTTCTGTGTGTTTGAATTTGCTATGCAAATAGCGACGTCGGTGGAAAATGTTTTGTTTTCCCCGGAAAAGTGTCTGGCAAAACGGGAACATTTTCCAGGGAGGGATCCTACGGCATCCTAAGGCATTAGCTAACCAAATTTTGAGAAGCGTCATATGTTGGATGAAGTAAACCGTGAATATATGTTAATGCTTCGCCCCTCGGAGGGTACATATTCGTATATTTTAATTTTGAGAGATCTATTGAATGCCAGACGAATGATTAGAGCTTCAAATTATTCTTGGAAATAAATCTAAGAGTCGAACAAAAATATATTCTTCATCAGATTTTGTGTGCGATTGAATGATTTCAGCAACCAATAAGGGTAGGGCCTATAACGACTCTAACATATCACTTGAATGCCTCATAGTGTCGATTAAACAAAATTATTGCATGCAAATTAAGAAAACTCTAAACTTTCTTTAACCCAAAAATGTGGGAAACTTTTCTTTAAATCAAGAAAAAATATCCGGAATGATAAAACAAATTTGGGCTGTTCAAGACTCCTTATAAATAGCTAAACTTATTTTCTAAATGCCAAATATTGTTGAAATAAGATCCAGAAGAAAGAAAACAAGTCCATAGAACCTCAAGCCTGCCATTCTTCTTAATTTCCTTTGGAAGAAATATTGAAAGCTGCTTTATAGATCACTATAAATTTTATAATATTTAAATTTATTTTTTTCTACTTAATTGCCAAAAATTTATTAAATAAATTAATTAATTAGATCATAAAATTATATCTAGAATAAAGAAAACACTCACAGTAATTTAAATATAACTCCTTTATCACTGTCATTCGCTTTAACACACAGGAATGACTCTTTAAATCAATATATAACCTAAACCACCTCCATACATAGTTATATTTTAAACCAAAAATTCCAAGAACCCAACCAGATAATATTATCATCAAAAATGAAGAAAACCAGGTCCCAGTTTCCTGTATTTTATTACTTTTTTTAGTTTCTTAATTATCTACATTTCCAGAAGCCCATTTCAGTGTATCCTCAATGTTTTTTCCTGCTGCAGCCTTCTTTCTAATAAAATAAATATTCTATCAAAAACCTGCTATAATTGAGAGATAACCCTTGAAGATAATCTCCCCTACAATCACCCATTAGAAGCTCATTGTCTGGCAAATATCCTTGGCCTCTTTGAACCTCTTGGAAATTATACATATTGCAGCCTTACTGCTTTTTCAATATCAATGCACTGCCTCTAAGGATGCTGCTGCTGCTGCCGTAGCCATTAAGCAAATTACGAGACGCAATTCTATTCGTAAAACGCCAAAATGATGCTCCAGTGCTCTCAAGGGCAGTAGAAGGAGAGGGCGGGAGAAGAGAGGAGCATCAGGAGAATCAATTGAATTGAGTCGAGCAGAGGGGAGAGAGGAGCCACGAGGAGAAGGGGATTTTCTATGGAGATATCTCTGCATCGGATATGACACACAAAGCACTCGTCCATATCGCTCTCACATTCGCATACAAAGCGATTTTCAATTAGAAAGGATTAAGCGAGGCAAATTGCACAAGGATTTAAAGCGGAACAGCAGCAGCAGCAGCGGCAGCAGCAGCGGCAGCGGCAGCGAAGTTATTGAAATGAATCCCTGCACGAATGACTGAATGACTGAATGCCAAATGCATCAAAATCCCAAAGAGAGAGAAAGCAAACAAAAAATCCAAGCAGGAAATAAGACACAGAGATACAGATACGAGTCCGTCCTATATGCAGATGCAATGTTATTGATCTATAAAGGCAAAAGCACTTGCCATGGCTTAAATACGCCAAGAGGGGGAAGCAACGCAGGGCAAACAGAGGGGGAAAGACAGCGGAAATGCTATGGAAAATAAATCTGCAACGAAGAAGCAGAGCCAATGGAAGGAAAACCCCAAACAACAGATGAAACTTTCATGAAATGTAAAAGAGTAAAATGGAAATGGAAATACCCTTTAGATGTGATGCAGATTCAAAGGGAATTTAAGCCCTAATAAGCCTGTAAAAGTATCTGTAACTATCAAAAACCAATTTAAAACCTACTTAAATCTTTGTGAATCTTGAAAAAACAGAAACCATCGACAGATGCAAATATATCTGCTGGACCGAAAATTGTGTGTGCATCAACCTCATTATCGAGCATCAAACTATTTCGAAATGTTCACATAGAGCAGCAGGCAGCAAAAAGGAATGCATTGCTTTATTATGCAACGTGCAACAAAAAAAAAAAAAAAGGAAAGCAGGAAAAGCAGGAAGCCAGGAAAGCACGATGTACTCTCTAGCGACTGCCCCCAGCACCAATCCTCTCAGTTCTCAATCCCCATATCCTCCTTCAGAGGCTCTCGACACTGCACGGCACTGCACTGCACTGCTCATTGAGTTGCAAATTTCAAATGCACAAAAGTAATGCAACTCATTTAATTTTCACAATATCCTTGTGCTTTGGTTCTGCCTCTGCTTCTGCTTCTGCTCCTACTGCTCCTGGGTTCGGTTCTGTTTCTAGTGAAGCATATGCGTGGCAGAGAAGTCGAAGCTGCTGCTCGTACGAGTGTGAGTGCGAGTGTGTGTGTGTGAGAGCTCTTCCGTTTCCTCTCTGCCCCCGTTACAATGGAGCGGCAGTGCACATTCCTTTTCCTCCCTTTAGAGTCCTTCGCCTGCTTTGTATCACTATATGCACAATTGCACACGGCACAGGGCACACGGCAGAGGGCAGAGGGCAGAGCAGGGAAAACAAAGCTACCAGGAGCTCCGCTCCGATTCCCCTCGCACTCGCACTCTCTCTCTCTCTCTCGTACGAGTACTCATGCCAGAGTTAAGTAAAAATTGGTTCATAGCCTACACACACACATACTCGTAGCAGACATAGTTATTCCTATTTTTTTCTTCTGTGTATGCACTGAGATAAATTATTGTGTTTGTCTTGCACTTAATTTCAGAATATTGAACAAAGCTAAGATATAGATTCCTGTTTAAGAGGGGATACTGAAAGGGGACTGGAATATTATTATTTTAGAGAAGAGTGTATCTAGGATATAAGTTCGCTTTGATCCCTTTGTTCTGTCCGTATTTCTTTAGTATTTTTAACGCGCAGTTCAGTAATAGTTAATTATAATTAATTTTAATTACGGATTTGATTAGAATCTTTTCTAATTTATCTATTTTTTTTTACTCATTGCTTAATATATTTTCATAAAATATTATCTTTTTTTTTAATCCTTTCTGTATCTTTTTTGTATGCGTTTTGTATTTTTTCAGTATTTTGCTCACTACTCTTTTTTATCTATGCAGTAAATTTTTAAGATATTTTTAGTATTTAATTTTAGTATCTGTTCCGTATCTACTCAGCATTTCTTTGAAATATTTTAAGTATTGATTTTAAATTTGTTCAGTATTTTTTTATAGGATTTGTTTATTTCTTCATAATTGATTTTATAATTTTTTCAAATATAATTTCATTATATTTTTTATTTTATATCCGATTTTTTATAGTATCTTTGCAGTATATTTTCCGTATTTTTTCAGTATTTATATCATTATTTATTTTATGCAGGATATTCCGTATTTTTCAGTATTTATATCATTATTTATTATATTTCGTTCCGGTATTTACAAATAAGTATTTATGTGTTTCCCGAAAATGTTTCGAAATATTTTTAAATATCTTTTAAATCGTTTTTTTTCAGTATTGAGCTTAAAAAAATCTAGAATGATTTAAAGATTTTACGAGCATGAAGTACGCCTGTTTCTCTCAGTGTGGAAATATATTTTGCACCATCGAGAGACTCCCAGAGTTCTAGTTAGAGTCTGGAAGCTCTCTGTGCATCCTTTTTTTTTGTTTTTAATGAAATGCGCAACGAATTTTTAGTGTCAGTGGGAATTTTCAATTGCTCAAAGTTGTTCTTGTTCTTGTTGTTGCAGTTGTTGCAATTGCAGTTTATGTTTGAAGAGCTTGCCCCCGAACCGAACCGAACAGAACAGAACAGAACAGACGGTCCGTCGGTCTGTTGTTTTTGCAGTTTGCCAGGGCTAAATTATGTTTACTGCTCGTTCGGGCTGTTCGAATAGATGAGGGGAGCGTTCCGTACGTAATGTACATGGGTATTGGCAAAAAGGGTTAAGGGGTAAAAGGGTAAGGGGATGCATGCAAGCAAATGCCGTAAATTGTTCGTTGCACAAGAGAAAGGAGATTATTTCCAAAGTAGAAAAAGGGAATTGATGATCCTTTTGGATGCTAAAGGTTTCTGGTAATGCAAATAACTAGCAGGGAAATCGCCTGCTACCTCTACAGCCAGTACTTTAAAATCATTTCCAACCACATCTGAACTCTGCTCTCTCTCTCCCTCTCCCTGTTTGAGCTTTAATCACGCACATCCTGGGGGCGATTCCACACTAACAAGTCAACAACACGGACATAAAAATTAATTTAAACTACAAACAATAAACCGCTCCCTGTGGGGACTCCTGGTGCTGCTGCCACACACCTCTCTCTCTGTCTCTGTCTCTCTGTGAAGGTGGCAGAAATGTCGCACCATGTGGCCTGCAACAGGAGGAGACATTTAAAGATTGCTCGACTCTGATATAACCAGTAATCAGATGGAGGATAGAGGAGAGGATGCAATGTGGAATGCTGTAAATGTAGAGCATCTTTGGTAGATTCCCGAGCTTCGGGAGATGCCATTAATGCAACATAATTGAGCGATAGATTACAGAGCATATATCCCCCAGCAGCAACGAGGTATCCACAGAGTGGAGTGGGGGGAGGCTGACAGCCCAGTTAACCCTTTTATCTGCTGGTTCGTTCCTCCGTTTTTGCGTGCCAGTGTTACATTTTTTAATAAAACAATTTCAGGGCAGGGCAGAGCAGCATCTGCAGAGGCAACACGATGGCAATGGCACTCTCTCTCTGTGGGTCTCTGTTGGGGCCAGTTGGGGAGGGGGAGGAGGATTGTGGGGGTGATGGTGTGGCGCTTACCTGATATAAACGTAATCTCGCTGAGCATCATCCAGCGGGCGGCGAAATACAAATGCAACTGCAGATAACGCCCCAGGCGATGATGTAATTTGATTGTCACGTCGCGTGCATGATCCAGCACCAGGTCGGGCATATACGAGAATTGTACGGGCTCTCCGCCAAACTGACGTCCCCCGATGCTGAAGAAGACTTTGGCATGGACAAACACCTGCAAACGTAAAAGACAGAGTGGGAGAGAGAGCGAGAGAGAGAGGGGGGGAGAGAGAGGAACACACGATGAATGAGTAACTGTTTGGTTCTTTTATATGTGTGTAAATTGTTGGTGCGTCTGCTGTCTGTGTCTTCTGTTTGCTCCGTGTCTGTGAGTGGGTCTGTGAGTGGCATAATAATTAAAGTAATCATTAAATTAAACACACTCTCCAGAGAGAGGGGCATTCATATTTTTGGGGTACTTTTTGATCAAAGATATAAGTATTTTTCTTGGAGTTGTAGGCTTAAGTATAAAATAAATGCTTACAAATAAAAATAAAATCATTTTTTAAAATAATTATAAAATGAATATTTTGAAAATAAATTTAAAAGAAATATTTTTGAAAATAAATATAAAATAAATACAAAACATATAGTTAAAAATTGAAATAAAATATATATTTAAAAATTTAAATAAAATAAATATTACAAATAAATATTAAATATATATTTAAAAAAAACATTTTCAAAATAAACACAAAATAAATTTTTTTAAATAAATTAAAATATAAACAAATAAAAAATAAATATTAATAATCTTTGATCAAACATAACCCCTTTTTGCTTGCAGTTTTAGTCTTAAATATGACTTTTATACTACCTCTTATTTATTTATCTCCTCATCTACCGCAAACCTGATAGATATTTAAGGTGAGAGTATCACCCACCTCATCATCATTATATCTGAAAAGTTTTCTTTATTTTCCGTATTCAGCCAGCGCCTGCCTGCTTTCCTGACACTTTTGGTCAGTGCCAAAGTTCAGTTATGGCCCCCAGACCACGGAAGTTGTTTGTAATAAAAAAGAAGGGGGGCGGCAAAGAAAGGGGGGGGGGTGGGGGGGGGGGGGTATTCCACGACAATTCAATTTTGGTCAGTGGCTGGCACTCGTTTTTTTTCTGGGGTGCCCAGTGCCAGTGCCAGTGCCAGTGCCAGCCGGATGTGTAAGTGTTGTCTGCGGATGGGGAAGGGCTAATGAGTTGTCGTTGGAGTCCGCTACCAAAAGGCGTTGGGCTCTGATGTTCGGAAGGTGTTAGCCCCGAAAAGGTGATGGGATATGTCTGACAGACAATATCGATTGAAAGTGATTTTTTGGTTCGTCTGATTCGAAAGATTGTGATTTGAATGGTAGTTCGATTGATGGAATGATTGCATTCGATGGGAATTTAATAAAACGTTTGTCTGGAGTTTTCTAACGGAATTTGTTTTGATTTGAAAATCGATTTGAATATTAGATAATAACTGGAAAGGAATGAGGGATTAATTCTGCATATGGCTGTGGAATATGTCTTTAAAATGAAAAAACATTTAATGTATATTTCTATGGCTATTGAAATGTTATAGAAGGTCCACAAAAGGGGAAAATATCATTAGAATAGATCCCACACTTTACTGAAAGAACAGTTTCTAGTAATCTGAAGAGGTTTGGGCTGAAAATTCAAGTTGGGAAGAGTGGTATCCTGATATATATAGATAGGTGATTATTAGGCACTGGATGGCATCTATTTTGTGACTTTGTTTGTGAGGATTTACACAAACAGAGTCGAAACCTGAGTCTACGACCACCTGCTCTTTGAGAACTATATTCTTTCGATCTCTACTGGTAATACCAATCGAAAATTGCTGGTTTGCTATTTAAATTTTCAATTTCTAAAACTTTTTACAGAAAAGAATGGTTAAGAAATTCTTTAGTAATAGTCCTCAGGGAATTGAGAGCATTGTCTGCCATCAAAACATTTCTTTAAAGTCTTTCTGGTGGAATTCATTGCCGCAAAAAGAAGATCTTTTGTTTTTCTTCAAGAAATCTCTTTTAAAATTAAGGTTTATGGGAAATTCTACCTTTTTGGCTTGAAAATTGACTGTTAAATGGCTAGGCTGGAAAAAACGAAGAGTTTTTTCGGTATCTGAATTTTTAAAATTTTGTTAAATGATGCAAACATCAGAAAGATACATCAGTGATACCAGTGGGATGTGGGAGATATCAGCACCCTGAGGTACATCGTATGGATGCATCTTATAACCCATAGCTTCCTTTCAATTTCTTTCCTTATGCCCATTCCAGCCATATCTACTTCAATCTTCAACCATTAAACAACTTTAGTGGCATTCAAATGTCTGTATGCTATATCTTTATTCATAATTCAACTCTGAAACAGGCTCCGAATGAGATTTCCTCAAGTTTCTTTAATGTTTGTTCATTTAGGAAGCGCCTACCAAGGCTTAAGGCACTTATAGCAGTCATCAAAATAGATGTCCACTCCAGATAATGCTTATTAGCCGCACAGACCATGATCTCCCCTACCCCACCATGATCTCTCCCTCTTCCATCTCCTTCTGCTTCTCTCTGTGTCTCTCTAATTAACCACAAAGTCCACAAACCAATTGGCAGCAGCTTCACAAACGGCACATAAAATTTCAATTACCACAAATTTTCTTGCGAGGCTTTGATTTGTGGCCGCCATTTGGAGTGGCAATGGAGGAGGAGTAGTTGGAGGTGGAGGTTGAGTGGAGCTCTACCTGGTCCACACACACACACACACACACACACGCACACTCTTCTGACCATTCGGTTTATGGCCTATGCCATGGATGGCCATTGCCCCATAATTTACAACAGCAGCAGCAAGCGGCATGGTGGGGCTCTGTATCGTGGGTCTGTCTGTGTCGTCGCTTGCTATAATTCTTATTTTTATGATTTTTCATTACCATTTGCTTGCGCAGAGAGTTTTCTCCTCCTCGCCAAATGAACCATAAGTCATCAAATTACTTTGAGAGGATGAGCACGAAAGGAGGAAGATTTCTGGTTCTGTGCGGTTGGAGAAATGCCGTTTATGATGCATTTGATAAGCTTTAGAATTATGCTAATTGTGTTTTAATTATGTGAGATGCGTGCGTGTGTGTGTGTGGGGCCCCCAATAGGCACCTGCCACCAGACCCCACCCCAGCACTGGTTGCATGTCAGAGATGTACTCGATAAGCCCCTCTCTGAAGACACCTTCTGCTTTGTTTGTTTGTTTGACTTTGTCTTTAGCATTTCTAATGAGGGGTCGCTCTTCCATCTCTCCATAGCACTATCGTTCTGTTTGTTTGCTCTTTAAAATGCATGCCCCCTGATTTATTATCACGATTAAGGCCATCAAATACGTGTGGTCCTCTTAATTATAGTAGGGGATTGTGTGTGTTTTGTCTAATGGTAGGGATAGACTACTGTTTCGGGATGATTAGGGAATGATCTCATGGGATTTCTCCAATATAGCTGAGAGATAGATGTCCTAGTTGACCCATATTTTAGCTTTGCAAACACACAAGCCTATAAAACCTATCAAAATCACTTGCCCTAACATATTTGTACCTTTTTATCTAACAATCGGCACGACTTTGATGTGGAAAAAGCAGGGGAAAACTGTGGAAAATGTATCCGAAAAAAAAACAGGGAAAACTATGATAAAAGTTCTACATAATTATGATGGAGTTACAACCTAGACGACCTATATATCCATCCCCACCGAAAAACATTGATTAATTTGACACAAATTTGACAAGCCTATTGCCATGGAGAGTGTTTTCTAGGCGGGGGGAAAGGGGGACCATATATCACTGCAACCCCAAAAATAGAAAGAGAAAGATAACATCGAATGGGGAGAGGTAGGCGGGGTGTCATACGCTAGTACATGGGAAATTATTAAACTGTCAAACGATACTTGAGACTGTCACAGATTTTACAATCGAAATGTTTAAAGAAATTTTCAAAACATTGCAAGGTGAGGAAAACTGGCTCGAGTCCGGCCTGCACGTCTGCAAGATGTTGGAGGATGACCTCGAGGACTGCCTGAATATCGTTGAACGTCTAAACCGGAAATACAATCAGGATCATCCAGCTGAGGGTCCAGAGAACTCCACCTCAAGTAGCTCCTCTGACCGGAGTGCCAATTTACTGCAGCAGTTGCAGCAGCAGGACCAGGATCAGGACCAGGACGAGCACTTGGAGATGAAAGACCTGGAAGCCAGGAGCGGCCAGGAGCTGAGCAGCACCTATGGGGACATGCAGACGAAAGTCATGGACCTTAAGGGCGAACTGGATGACACCATGTCGCTGACCATCAAGATCAACGAATTGGCAAATCGTCAACAGAATAATGACTACAACTTTCCAGAGTAGAAATCCCCGCCGATCTGAAGACTTCGTATAAGAAATCTGCGAAAAAATACTATACTTCTTTTCAGTCAATGTCTCCCCGACATTTGGGGACACAAAATTTCTCTACTGTTGGCAGATATTATTGTTTTACAAATTAAGTAATTAAAATATTATCACAGCAATGTGCCATTCGTATATGGGGGGGAAACTGTTTAGAAATTTTATAGAAAATGATAAAAATATCATTAAAAATATGAGGAAACAGCAAACGACTAACAAAACAAGCAGAAACTATAGGAATACAAAAAAAATTACAGATTATTTGTATTCAGGTGTTAAATATTAAATATAATATTATTAAGCGACAGTTCTATATTTAATATTTACCACAAATAATCTGTAATATTTTTTTCCTTTCTTCTTTACATTATTTGTTAGTTTCTGTTTAATTATTAAATTATTTTTAATTAAATAAATAAATCATTGAGGCTTCATTAGCAGAAAATTGCAAATTAAATACAAAAATTATTAAGGTTTTATTAGCAGAAAATTGTTAATAAAATATTAATAAATACAACATGTAATTTCACCTGTTAAGTGATTCTGAATTACATATTTATACAAATGAAAATCTAACTCTTAGAGAAGGAAACATTAGAGATTATTTTTCCCCATGAATGATCTATAAATTCCTCTTTAGCAAAGTAAAAATTCAAAAGATTATACATAATTATTAAAAGAGTTTTTTAAAAATTGTAAATAAATTCGAAGACTACGAAATTGAATTAGTTATTGTAAAATATCGCCAATTTCTAAGGAAATCAGTTTTTTTTTTTTAACATTTTTCTGTCTATATTTAAACTTTTTTCTAGTATAAAGAACAATGTTAAGGTTTACCATCCCTATCTTGCCCTTAAAATGGATAGTTTTGGTTCGAAAAACTGCCTCAAAAATACAACATTTCAAAGACTAAAGATAATCATTATTTCCTACAAATAGACCAATAAATTCGAATGTGTAAAAAGAGTTTTAGTGATTCCTACCTCCAATAAAGACCTCAAGATCCCCACTAATTGTTTGAACACTCTCCCCCCCTACCCCTACCCATACCCATTCCCATTTCCATTCCAACTAATTTCTTCAATTCTTATCTGTCATTGTGGCCATAGCTCTGCCGTCTATAACGATTTTGAAGCCGATTCTGTTAGTGTTAACACATTGCCACTATCTATAGCCCCGACTCGTGCTCGAACGTCGTGTAATTTGGGTCAATGGACTTGAAAATTGTGTTGTGTTCTTTTTCAAGTTCTGCTGCCAGATTGTATGGTGTGTGGGGGAGGGTAAATACTCGTACAAGGAAATAAACCTGGTCCAATCATTTTTTTCTATATACGAGTATGCACATATAAACAGATATACTCTCGCGTATATAATCGTTTCGCTGTATGGGTGCGCACTCGAATGGTTTGTTTACTTTCGATAAAGACCGACAATGGGCGAGCGAGTAAGGAAATTGACTCGATAATGGTAGTGCACTAGACCCCCCTCCCGCACTGCACTCCCCCCTGCACTGCTGCACTGTGTACCCCCCCTGCAACAGCCAGCAATTTCTCATTCCATTCGTGCTACACCATCAACGATCCTCCCCCCTCTATTATCTACGTTCAAGTACCACCTGAGGTCCAATCCCCCCCCCACCACACTCTCTCCCTCTCTGCTCCTATCAATAACCGTTTGTTTAGGTTCGATTTCGTATTTGCTTTGTTTATAAAATAGCGTTGTTTTTTTTTGTAGATTTTTTTTTCATTTTATTATTGCATTGGCTCTGTGGCATTTATTTGCTCCGTTTTTGCCGCCAGTTTGTCTGGCAATGGGAATTGTATCTGCATCTGTATTTGTATTTGTATCTGTGTCGGGGTCTGGGCTATTACTTTTTACGATTTCCAAACACTAGAGACCGAACGCTGTGTTTATAGAATTTATTGCGGGATCGAGAGTTTAAAGAGGCCAATCCATGATGGGGGCAAACCATTTCTTATGATCTGTATTTATTTCTGAGATATTCTGCCTTACCTGAACATCTTTGGAGAACATATTGTTCGTGTGTATAATGACAGCACTGAAATTTCGTACAGTCTCGAACTCAAAGGTGATTTCCACAGGCCGACCCAGGAGAGTGTCATTCCGCCAGCCAATCCATTCGTAGCCTGGGGGAAAATATTGAATAAAATCAAAGATTAAATGGGGACTTACCATCATTCATAGCGGGGGAAAAATATAGCTAACAGACTGGTCTTTCTGGCATTTATCAATGCATTTAATACCCTGTTTAGTACCCTAGAGGATTGGCACACCTCCAAATGCAAACGGACACAGAGCACGAGTATTATTGTGGAGTACTCGAAAGACGACCATTAGTTATGCGGTCTACGGTCTATGGTCTAGTTGTTGGCAATTTTATGTGACATTTATGCACGAGACGGGGGTCTAGAAAATTCAGGGAGGAGAGGGAACTGCTCTGTAGAGTGGGGGATTGTATGGAACTGCTCTCTCGAGTGGGGGATTGTAGAGGGAATCTCCTCTAACTAAATGGAACTCCTCTGTAGAGTGGGGACTGTACTGCAGACTAGTTTATGTGACAATTACATGGACTACCTTTCGTGCAATTTATACTCTCGCATGCGGGGGAGCACACACACACTCACACCACTCACACTGCCTTCTCAGATCTAAAGCCGCAGCACACACACACACACACGACTCTTACCTTTGCCAAAGCCATTGATATCATTGCGAAAGTTATCCTTGCCCCGCTGTCCATCCACCAGTTGGCCGAGACCATTCACATAGCGATCGGCCTCCTCATGGCCATCGTAGGTCTTGTCCGACAGATCGATTTCCATGCCGCGCTGCATGCCCTTGGGAATGCTGTACGCGACGATACCCTCTGCAAAAGTACAGGAAGAGAAAGGTAAAGGAAAATGAATCTAGAGTTCAGTTTAAGGCGATTTGTGGGGTCATATTTTCCCAGCCACTTCCACTCTTAATTTTAAGCCTATTTCTTACGAGTATTTTTGAAGCGTTGCAGGCGGAAAAGTGTGAGGATAACTGCCATGAGAAACTGTAAATTAAATAGTCGCCTCCTGCCACATTGCGATCTTTAATAAAACAATAAAAGAAAAACCAACTAAAGTCTTGGGCTCTGGGGCTTTTGGGGCTCCCCCAATCGACAGCCAAAGCGAAACAAAGTCATCAAGCCATAACCGGTCTTATGGCTGATTGCATGCTTGCAGATATTTGTAATACACTTACTGGGCTATAGGGTATATCGATGGATAGAAAAGGTTTGGGAGTGCATAGAAGAAAACTGGAATTTTGAAGAAATTTTTGATATCTAAAAAATATCTTAAGCGATTTTTTTTTAACTTAAAAAATAGAATAATAAAGAATAAAATAAAAATAAAAAATGGGTTTGGGAGAAGATAGAAGAAAACTGGAATTTAAAGGGAATTTTCGACTTCTAAAAAATACTTTAAGAGATTTTTTTCAATTTAAAAAATAAAATAATACATAATATAAAAAAAAAAATTTTGGAGTGGATAGAAGAAAACTGAAATTTTAAGAAAATTAAATTAAATAATTTTTTTTTTATTTTTTAAAATCGAAAAACTAAAATAATAAGTAAAAAAATAAAAAACGAGGGGGAACGTTATGAGCCGCGTCTGCGCCGCGGCTCTACTTTATACCCGATACTCAGTCAGTATATATGTATGTGAGCTTGTTGTAATTTATTACATGTTCGCAAAAGGACAAAATTTAATTTTAGTCAAAAAAAAACAATTTAAGTCGAACCTTTTCGGAGATTTTGATCTATTAGATGTTTCCATATTGGTTAACATAAATTTTTTACATCTGCCATTTCTACATGTTTTTATCTACTTCCTACATATACATACACGGCTGTGTGCGAGAGAGAGAGGGAATCAGTCTGCGCTTGGGAGGCCACTGAAATTTCATTTGTTCCTTCTGACTATATTTATGATCCGATCTGATCCAAATTCAATACTCTGATAGATATAGTAATTTTCTATGATTCTGCGTTTTTGGTTTTCCCGTATCTTCAAAATTGTAGATTTTCATCTTTTGTGGGGGCGGAAGGGGGCGTGGCCAAATTTTAAAACAAACTCGTCTCGGTTTGATATCACAGGAGCTTGGATAGAAAGTTTGGTGGTTCTAGCTCTTATAGTCTCTGAGAACTAGGCGTCAAAAAATTCGATCAGGCATAGCGCCTACCCCTGTGTGTGAGAGAGAGCGAGAGGGAACGATGCATTTCGAAATTGTTTTCTTCATTGTGGCTATATTTATGAGTCGATCTGATCCAGATTCAACACTCTGATAGATATTGTCATTCTCTACGATTCTGCGTTTTTAGTTTTCTCGTATCTTTAAAATTGTGCATGCCACAGATTTTCGTCCTTGGAGTGGGCGGAAGGGGGCGGGGCGAAATTTTGAAATACACTTGTAACAGTGCGATAGGACAGGAGTCTGGATACAAAATAGTGTTCCTCTAGCTTTTATGGTCTTTGAGCTATAGGCGCTAATGAAGACGGACAGACGGACAGACGGACGGACAGACAGACATAGCTATATCGACTCGGCTATTGATGCTGATCAAGAATATATATACTTTATGGGGTCGGAAACGCTTCCTTCTGGGTGTTACACACATTAATTTTTTGCACAAATCTAATATACCCCTTTACTCTTCGAGTACCGGGTATAAAAATAAATAAATAAAAGTAAGTAAATACAAATTAAACTATAATAATATATTTTTTTAATAAAACCTTATCGATTTGATATCTTCTCTCATTATTTTTTGGTTTTTTCTACATACGAGTATGTATACCTGCTGTTAAATATTCTGTTAGGGTATTCCCCATTCGACTATCTGTAAATATAAATTTGTTCGCCTGTTTTGCGGCTAAAAAGATACTTTTTTTTGTTGTTTGCCTGCCCCAAGACACGGAACAAGTGCGAAATGCTGAATGACAAGGGGGAGAGATCAGAGGGCGAGAGAGAGAGGAACCCGCCTCCCGAGGGATAGCGGTGTTTGAGAGCATTACTCATGGCAGGGGCAGGGGCTGTGGCAGGGGCATGGGCTGTGGCATGGGCTGTGGCACTTACCTTCCCAGGCACAGCCAACGATCTCGGCGCGCAGACAGACAGTCCGATCGTACTGGCTGTAGGGATAGATGCGCACCTTCGATGCAAAGATGCTCGGCTGCAGCACGTTCTCCACCTCGCTGTAGGTGTTTATGTTCCCGGGCAAAACCTGCAACAGCACAAGAGACGGCAGAGAATGAGAGAGAGAGAGAGAGAGATTATAAATGGGGTCTCCTCATGAGGCAGAGATATTCGCGTACATTGTGTGGGTGGGAATCTGAGATACAAAAACCAAAAGATACAAAAACAAAAGCGTTAAAATTGATTTTCCATTGCTTGCACACAATAAATCGATGGAACGGGGGAGGAGGTTGGGGGATTCATGGAACACCTACGCAATTTTCGCCTCTCTTTTGCGGGGCGATAGTTCGCACGTAAATTGTTTGGCTAAAAGATGCAATATCTTGCAGGCCCCCAGAGGCTATTAAGATTCGTATCTGTTGGATCTGTGGAACGGGCATTGGGGCCTGCGACTGGGCCTGGGCCTGGCCTCGTGATTAATGTGTGAATGGAGGAGAGAGAAAGAGAGACAGGCTCTGGAGAATGTCTTTAGATATGAGAGCGTGAAAGGGGAATTATTTTAGAATGTAAAAGGGAGATTTTAGGGAGACTCGTCGTTGTTTTTATTGGTTTCATTTTTTGACATAGAAAAATATATGATTTAGAAATATTTTCTGCGACTTTGGGAGATTCAAAATTAAATTAAAATTAAATTATTAAAGAGTAGATACAGTTTATGTGGTTTAAGCCTTCAATACACAACACTTTATTGTTCAGAGAGGTTTTCCATTGGTTTTTCTATATTCAAATGAGTGCTAGAGAGGGATTTAGCCTTCTCCCAAATAAATCAGGTTAAAATTGAAGTAATTTTCCTTCTTTTTTTTGGCACGAGGATCCCTCACGAATACCTCGGGCATCACGCATTCATCTCCAGTTCCCTCTTACCTCTTTCCCTTGAATGCTCTTCCAGCGTATCCATTTCTCAAAGCCTGGCCGCCAATACTCCACCACATAGGCCTCGGTGTACTCCTGGCCCTGACCTTTGCCAAAGCGACCCTGAGTGCGTATGGCGCTCACCAGATGCACCTGCAGCAGATCGATCTGTAGATATTCCTGAAGACCACGCGATACCATATGCTTGGGACACCAGGCACCGCCATTATTGTCCACCTTGAGTCTGCAACGAAACGCCAAAGATACAAAGATACAACAGATTAATGGATGAGGCAGTCGCATGGAATGGCAGGAATCATGGATCGAAATGGAAACGCATTAAATGTAATCATTTTTTTTTTGCATATTCTCTATTTTGTTTGTTAACTTTAATTACAAAATGTGTATTAACATTTTTCAACTTTTTTGTTAACGTTTTTTTTAGTGGCTTTTTTGTACGTTTTCAATCATTTAATGAAACCCGAAGGTTGCACTGATTGAGTGGTTCGGCAGAAAAAAAAATAGTTCGTTCTGTTCCACGCCCATTTCTTGTTTTTTGCATGCAATTTTTTTGCTGCCTTTTTTTTGTGCTGTCATTTGCATTCGGCGTTAATTATTTAATTAAATTTACGTACGCATTTTTTGCTACTCCGATTAACAGATGAAAATTGTAATCGAGATGAACATTTGCGTGGAGGAGTGAAACGGTGGCAGTCTGTAATTAAATGATTGGCACAACACGCCAGGGGTTTCAGTGGCATGCCTCATTGAGACACAAAAAAAAAATACTCTACTGATTGCCACTTCACTGCCGTGGCAATTGTCAAGGGTTGGTAATATGCTTTTTGTGGCCAACAATTTTAATGGAAATTATATTTGATAGGGCTACAAATGAAGCTGGTTCGAAAAAGAGCTCTTCTAATGTTTCAAATATATACTATTTATTGCAGAAAATGTATTTTTCAAAACATGATTTATACTCAAAGATTCGTTTAGTAGGATTTGAGTTTTATAATCTTTTTAGAACACTAATTTGAGTGCTTTTTCCCAAGCAATTTCTGTGAAACTCTCATTGAAAAAAATTTAAAAACATTGAAATATTTGATAAATTAAAGGAAGATCGGTGTAAAAGTAATTTTATACTTCCCAGACATGTAAAAAGAGAGGATTAAGGCAAGGTGTAACTTGAACAAACCCTAAGACCACAATTAGTTGTATTTAATCATTTATTTATTTAATGATTTAACAATTATCTGTTAATAATGCATTAATATAATCAGTATGAATAATAGGGGAAGAAAAAGGAATAGTTTTCAAATTAGTTAAATTCAGTTGATGGTAAATATTAATTACTATAATATTAAGGGATAGTTCAGGGAATATGGTATAGGAAAGGGAATGTTTCGTAGTTTCATAGATGTTTTGAATCCTTTCTTCACTTTCTTTTATTTCTAAATTTAACTATTGGATTTCTAGACCAGATTCCACTGGCTTTCAAGTGAAAATATCAAATAAAGCAAACACAAAATTCGTATAATAATAAACAATATTGGAATATACATTTATAGGTCACTTTTCTTTATAAAAGTCCTTTTGTCTACCATGGACATATGAAGTAGAGAGGTTTAAGCCCAGTTGTACCTTAAATGCCCTTCAAAAAAGTATTTCCCTTGCTTAATTCTTTATATTCTTTATATTTTTGAAGATTTTCAATAAAATAAAACTGGAACCCACTTTAAGGGATCTAAAATATAAGGCAAATACCGTGTCTCCATTTCATATAGTTTTCCACTCAAAAGAGGAGCATCCCCAACTTTCTTAACCCGCCCATTCACCTGCAAATTCACAAACAGATTTTCCCAGCTCTATAGCTAATAGAAACATATTGCCCAAGTGCCACATGTTGCATGGTATACCCCAACCATAAATATGCAAAAACCCCCCCCCCCCCCCCCAAATGGCAGAGGCCCTTTCCACTCCCTCTCCCTTTATCCTTCTCTTCATATGCGTTATGATTCTGCAGAGTCCATATGGGGAAAACTGTGAAAATTGTTGCAAAAGAGTCAATAAAATTGCATGATTTACTAGAGCTTTGTGCCAGGGACTAGAAAACTAGATAAAATATGGAATATACGTAAGGCAGAGGTACACCTATGTATGTATGTATGTATGTGTGTTTGTGTGTTGCTGCCACACAAAAGGAAATTGTCGCAATGCAGTTGCAGGTTGCAGTTTGAGTTTTTGGAAAGTTTGTTTTTCGGTGGGCAGGGGCAGGGGCCGGGCCGGGGCCTCCTGTCAAGTGACGCGGTGTGTGGTTAACTTTTCCGTCGCTTTTCCCTCTGCTGTTCGTTGGGGGGATTCAAAATTGAAAGTGAAAAGTGCCACAAACTGCAGCAGCAGCAGCAGCCGCGGGAAAGCAGGAGCAGCAGCTGCTGTTCAAAAGAGAGAGAGAGAGAGAGGGAGAATTGCTGCGGCAAAACAGTTGCCAAAGTCCTTCGTAACCATTCACTTGTCGATTATGCCAATTGGCATTCACCTTGACACGCAAACATCATTCACACAAAATATGATTTTTGTCCAATCAATAAAAACCATAAAAAATTGAGAGTGAAAATCTGTTTGCGTTGTTTTTGCTGATTCGTTGGCGGGGAAAGTTACTTGGAAAATACTTTGAGAAATTGCTGAAAGAGTGATCAAAGATTTGTGAATAAAGTTTTAAATATAGCTTCGAATTGGGATGCTTGCAATTTCTTTGAAACTTCAAGTCCCACTTTTTCCATCCCTTTTTTCTTCTCCTTTATGGAAAACCTCTTAAACCAGTGCAGAAAAAATTGAGTAGGAAAAATGATGTGGAGGCTGCGGCTGCTTCACATTCGCGTATGCATCCCATCCATGACCTACATTCATGCTGCTATCCTTTGTGTGTGTGTGTGTGTGTGTTTGTGTGTGTTTTTATTTTCTTGCCACATATGTGGGGCCGTGCTGGTGTGGCATCGTTTTCTTTTTTTTTATGCTATTTACGTTAATCGCGGTTTACAACGCGCCCCAGACAGTGCCACCGACAGGATCTGCTCTGCGCTGTATGCAAAACAGTCGGAAAAGAGGAACTGGAACAGGAGCAGGGGCTTTGTGTGTGTGTGTGTGTGTGGCACAGGCAGCGGCTGGCTGTGGAAGCGACAGCAGGAGAATATGCTGCCAAAGTTAACTCGGATATGCCAAGCTGCCATATTGTGTCCTTGCCCCGAACACCACAAATCTCCATCTCCACATTGCCCCCTATTTCCCTTATCGCCCCGCTTCACCCCGCTTCACCCCGCTTCACCCCTCTTCATGCCACACTGTTTTCTGTGGCCCAATGCCTACATTTACGTACTCGTATTTTTTTGTTAAAGCGCGTCGAGTTTTTCCAACATTAATATCAATTTGGTTGTCATAAATCCAATGAGACGTGTTTTCTGGGCAAAGCCACAGTGGGAGAGAGAGGGGAAGAGAGAGGGAGAAGGTATGGGAGGAACTGAGGGAAGCGTAGAGAAGTTACTTTTTTTTAAAGAGTATTTTTGATACTCTGTAGGTAAAGGGAGGATTTAAGGAGGGTGGGAAAAACCCTATATGGATCCGGGAATTGGGGAAATATTTGTTTTAAATCATTTAGGAGTTGTTTTATTCATGGATTCAGCCAGTCTATGAAGTCTATTATTGGAATATCATTTTAAGAGGATTCCCAAATAAAACTTTCTCTTATTTAGGCAGCAAAACTAACCACAGTAATAAATTCTCTGCATTTGGGAAGGCAATTTCCTTTTATTACTTCACTTTTTGTGGTTACTGTTTATAGATTTAAGAAAGTTAAAAAAAATATTGTGAAAAATATAAATTATGGAAAACTAAAGCACTTTTCGATTGCTGTTTTGATGGAAATGCATCACAAGCAACATCCTCGAGCCGTTGTATTTTCAAAGAAAAGCAACGGCCGATGGAAGTTTGCTCTGATGGATCTCCAGCTTCTATATTCGATTTTATTTAAGCTTTTGCGATGAAAAATGTGTAACATTTATCACATTTATGGTCACATTTATCGAAATAAAATTTAATTAAAAATTATATTAAATTAAAAACAACATTTGGTTCTATATATTCACAAATTTTCGATTGACTTTAAACTTTAACAATTAAAAATTTGTAGAGAAAATGTAAATTAAATTTTTTTAAAAACAAGAAACAGAAAGACGTTTAAATTTACCGAGAAAAGAATGGAGATAAATTAAAAAATAAATTCAATAAAATATAAATTAAAAATTAAATTAAATAATATCTGATCTGAATCATAAAGATCAGAAATTAATTTCTACTTTTTCTAATAAAAATTAAATATCTTACGATCACTTGAAAAATGAAAATATCAGGTGATTGAAGCACTTTTCCGAAAAACATTTGTCGTTGCGATTGAGAACCATCACAGGCAACATCCTCGGCCCATGGGGTTTTTGAAGAGTACAGCCATGACCCGAGGAAGTTTGCTGCGATAGAACTCCCATATCATGAATATCATTGTAAAATGAGTAAAAGATTTCCTTATATTTTTGCCTGCAAAATATCCTAAATTACACTTTTTGGCATTTATTTGACTGAATTTTACAGGGTATTTATACGATGAGAGAAACCAACGAAAAATCCAACAAGTATAAGCTTTCCGCTCTGATACTTTTCCCTCCCCTCTGCTACTTTCCGTACCCCTCGTGGTGTCTGCTGCTGCTGTTTATTACCGTTAACATATGGGTCACCTGGGAGCTCGGAATGAGGACTCTGTGACTGTGACTGTACTTTTAGCATAATTTGCATGACACCAAAGCTTTGGCTCTCCCCGCCCGAATGCTCTTGGTTCTTTTTGAATATAAAAATGTTTTCGCAATTGGCCAAATAATGGAAGACGACGACGGCGACGACGACGAATCTTGCTTCTTCTGCTCCACTTACATAATGCAAGAAGGTGGCAGGAAAAGGTGGCTGCTGCCTGTCCGCCTGTCCGCTTGTTAGGCGCTGCAGCAGCCTCTCCAAGTGCCATGCCAGATTCGTTTAGAATCATTTTACAAGCCCCAAAAGCGCCCAGAAGAAGAGAGATCTGCCTTTCATTAGCATCGTTTTGCTGGGCAGAAGAAAGCACTAACGAGGCGTAGATGTTATATAATACCCGAAAACTATTTGCTGGGGGGGTAGTGGGTCGGCATTCCGTGCGAAAATTGTATAATATTCTTCCTCTCTTTTTGGGGTGGTGCCCATTTTTCGGTTGTGTGTGTTTCCTTTCCTTCTGGAGGTTCTGTGGTTTCGTTTTATGGCAAATTGTTGCATACTTTGCGGGGCCTTAGCCATTTCCATTGCATACTTTGCAGCGTTATGGGTCAGCAGCAGGAAGAGGAGCCTTGCAGGACACTGTAGAAGGAGTGGAGGATACGTGGCAGGAACAGTAGCACCTCCTAACAGCCAAGGTTCTATTTTAAAGCAAAAGCCACTAAAATATGCCATAAAAGGTTCTGCTGCAGCGGCAGCTATCGCATAACTGCAGCACACGATGTTACGTGCCTTCGTTTCCGCTTTCCACTTTCCCCCCCCCCTGCTTGATGCCACAAAACACACAACTAAGTGGCGGCTGTAATGTTGCATTTTCACACACACACACACACACACTACGGACACGCTAAGGACATACGGACACACACGCTTTCAGGGACTCTGTGCCGCACGCTAACTGGGTCTTGTGTTACTTTATGCGACCACCAGGCGACGCTAGAAATTAGAACCAAAACCCAGACACACACACACGCACACACACACACACACACAGGCAAATGCAGATACACAGATACAATTATGGGGTATCCTTTGGGGTAGGGTAATGGGAGAATTCTGCTCGTTTTTAATATAAATTCATGTCGCTTTCACTCGCTCTGCACCCTCTCTAGCGCTTTCTCTCCGGGTTACACATTTATTTAGTTAATTATGAAAATATATGAGAATGAATGTGCGTGTGTGTGTGTGTGTGTGTGGCGCCATATGGCATTGGGAAATGCGAGTAGGCGAGAGTGGAAGTGACAGAACGACCTTCCCCTTCCTTTGCCCCATGCCACCCCTCGCTTCAGCAGATAACTAGTGAAAGTTTTTTTGCATTCCATTTACTGGTTTTATCAATGCAAAAATATTTAAAACAGTTACAAACAAAAGCTTGTTGTGTGGTTGAAAGCAGGAAATGTTAACAAATGTTTATGAAAAACATTTTTAGGAAAGAAATGAAAACCAAAGGAAAAATGGTTAAAAATTATTGAAAATATAAGACAAAATATTTAGGAAAATTTTATAGAAGTTTGAATGGAATATCTATTGATTCAAGAAATAGTGCATTATTTTAATTGCATTTATACGATTCTAATCGTAATTGCTCTGTATCCCATACACCCAGAAAAAAAATACTTCAAAACATTTATCAATAAATCGAAAAATAGTTGATTATAAATATGCAAATATATCTACAAATCTTTTAAATTTAAAATATATTTATTTTAAGTTTAAAAATGTAATTTAAATTTAAAATAAATATATTTTAAGTTTGAAATATTTGTAGATATTTAATTTATTAATTTCCTGTTAAGATTAAATATATTTCGTACCATTTCTATTACGAAATTCCGTACAATGAAGTTATCTGTAAAAAGAATTTATTTCCCGAACCATGCAATTTCTTTCAATTGGATTTTTTCTTTTTACAAATTTTATATTAAAAATATAATGAATTCTCTTGCGATTCGACGTTAGCTATTTATTATATTTATTTTAAAGTTTTAAAGTTTTAGATTAAATATGGGCCGTTATTAAACTCCTTTTAGTTAGTTTTAATAAATAAAAAATACAGTTTCACAATGTTTGTAGTTTGAAACGGAATATTTAATTAAATATGGGTGTTTCTTTTGTACTATGCCATTTTTCTGGGAGTGTATAATAGGGATATGTCGGGAGCTAATCAGTTTAAATATATGTTTCTCAGCAGCATATTGTAGTACCCAAACGAAGACTCTAGCAACCCCAACTCTGGGATATCTTAATCAAAGAGCAGCCGTCCTGGCACCACCTTTGACCCACTTTCCACACATTCTGCTCATGGCAAAAGACTCCCCATTTGGACCGAGCACCCTATTAAGGGGCATGCTAATTTGATCATTTATTTCATTTCCATGCAGTAGTTATTTCTATGCTCATTAGTTATTTAGATGCCCCCAAAGGAAATACTCGTATTGTGTGGTACTTTCGGTAGCTTTGCACTTCTTCAGATTCCCTTGAAATGTATGGTATCTTTGTCTCCATTTATCCCATTCTGGTGGCCCACTTTTGCTTCTGGCTCTGCCTCGTTCGTGCACCCCACTTTTGCCTCTAGCTCTGCCCCACTTTTGCCCCTAGTTCTATCCCCATTCTCGTATCGAGACCCCGTTTCTGCCTGCTCCCTAATTTATTTCATTTCGCTTTATGCAAAATCGAATTTGCATATGTTTTGAGCTCCTCTACTTAGAACAGCAGGACCCCGCCATATATGGAGGCACGCTCACTCACTCAATTGGCTTGTTTTTCCACAGGACAATGCAAACATCCTTGTCTGTGACCCTTTTTTTTTTGAATAGATTTTCTTACTTTTCTTTGCCTTACTTTTTGGAGATTTTATTTTTGTATTTTTCGAGAGGGAAAATCTTTATTAAATTTCCTTTTGCTTGTTTGCATTTTGTATCTGTATCTTTTTTGTTTGCATTTTCGTTTTTTTTTTAATGAGTCTCGAGATTTGCAGCAGCCGAAGAGAGGATTTAAAGTTTGCGCCTAGAAGTGGACTACAGTTTTTTCTCCTCAACGACACAAAAAGTTAAGCTGATTTTCAGGACAAGTCGAGTGGGTCCTCCTTTCGGTGAAGTTTCGCTTCGTTGTCCCCTTGGCAACTTAACTTTTGCTTCGCCAAGGACCCCCCCAGAAAACTTAAGCGGCTTAAATTTTTGGGCAGCATATGAGGGGAGGGGACAGGGAGCCCCTAACATATGTTACACACACACACACACATCAAAGCCTGTCTAATAGCCGAAGGGGTTGCATTTTTTATGGAAGGGTTGCCGCAGCTTCAAGGGAGAGATCTCCGTCTCATTGTAACATATTTATTTCACCTGAGAAAGAGTGGCAGAGGGGCAGAGAAAGGGGGTGGAGTGCTGCTCCCCTTCTGCACTGCTTGGAGTGTGAGAATCTTGTAAAATATTTGGCTTTCCAATTTTCCCACTCAACATACGAGTGTCTGTAAGATGCTTGAGGGTACTCCCACTTCCACTCCCCACTCCCCACCCCTCTTTCCCTTTGCCATATTTATTTTCCATTTTCTTTCTAGCTTTTTTAATGCCACTTGATGCAATTAAAATGCCAAGGCAACAGTTCCGTTTTCCTTCTGTTCTTTATTTTCCAGCCAGCGGCTCGTCTCGTAAGCTACTAAAAATTATTTTTTACGATTGTCATAAAGACGGCGGTACCCTTCCCCATACCCCCCCCTCCCCCCCTCAAACCCCTTTCATAAACATAGCCCAGGCCACCCACAATCGACCCCCCTTTGGCCCAAAAACAATGAGGCGGCGCCTTCTCTTTGTTCCCAGGCAGAGTTCTCCGCCAGAGTTTTTAATTAAAAATTCCCTCTGTTTTCCCTGGCCCCCTACGCTTTTCCCTACACTTTTCTTCTCTCTGTTCTTTTTTGGGAAAATATTTTGGTAAGCGCTCTCTTCCGCTCTCTCTCGTCAAAGGCAAAGGGGTGGGGGCGGGTGCGGGGGCGGGAGCCAATCCTTTAACAAATTAATTTTTAGCCTCGAAATGAGGCGGCAGCTGGCTTTAATTGCTTGTTGCCACGTACCTTAGTACCCCCTTCCCACCGATCCGTGCGAGGGGGAGGAGTGGCATTCAGGCGATAGATTGACATTGAATTGAGTTTCGGGAAGAAAGGCAGTACGAATGCTTAAGGAAAATGTCTGCATTAAGCATTAATTGAAGGAGATTGAAGGGGAAAGAGATTTCTAGAGAGTAGTTGAATGGAATGGTAGAGGCAATGGATAGGGGAGTGCTATAAAGATCTTCAATTTCCAGCTTTATGTACGAGAAAACTAAAGTTTCTAGCAGTTTCCTTTGATTTTCCTTTGAACCTTTAAAGAATGTCATAAAACATATCTTTCACTGTGTGCTGTCTCCCTCTATCTCCCTCTATCTCTCTCTGGTGCTGTCTGTTTCGCATAACCCACATTAGAAGGGAAGCATAACCTCTATATGTGTGTCTCCTTCTGCTCTCCTTCAGCCTCCTTGCACCTCTACCTTCTGCTTCTTCTGCTTCGGCCAAAGCATAATGGCTTTTGTGTTATGCTTTTATGATTGAAGGCGAAAAACAAAGAGTGCGGAGAGGGGGTGAGAGGGGAGAGCGGTGTGCTATGCTATGCTGTGCCCTCAACCCTTGCACGTCACACAAATTGCAAAACGGAACGGACGACAAACATGTGGCGTATGTGTGTGTGTGTGTGAGCGAGTGTTTGGTTGTGTGTGTGTATCGATTTTCCTTTTGGCCATAAAACGCTAATGGTCGGACCCAAAACGTCTTTTCCTCTTCGCTCGCTCTCCCTCGCTCTTCTTGCTGTCTCTTTCTACAGAACCAGAAGCTGCCAGTCGCTGTCGCCATTTTACTTTTCATATTTTCCATTGAACTTTAAGCCGACATTTCTCCACTTTTTTGCAATGCCCTTTCAAGGTAGGGTATGATGATTATTTAGATAGGATTTTCATGGGGAAAAAGCAGGATCTTTTGAGTGGAAGAGAGAGAACTTTTTGGGGAGAGAACTATATGGCACTTGTACTCGATTCGAATTGAGAAAAGAAATGTTCTTTAATTGTATTCCCATATTTTTCTCTGTTTCTAGGCCTAAAAGTGGTAATATTAAATATTTCAAGGCAATTATTGAGGGTATTCATCATTCCCATAGACTAAGGAGAGATCAAAACGGATAGGATCATTTTATTTATGGAGTATACAGCCATGGAATCTATAGAACTTGGTATCTTTGATAGAAGAATGTGAAATGACCGCCTTAAAATGGGATTTTCTAGAGAAAAACTTTATTTATTTTATATTTTAAATAAATAAAAATAAATAAATGATAAAAACTTTATTATTTCAAAAGTTACTGCTACGAATTTTTAGAATTTTTGATTTAAACATAATTTCCCTCAAAACAGGCCATTCTTTATCTCCGGAAAATCGTTTAAGCTTTTGCTCCTCTTTTGCCTTGAATCCCAAAGGGTATCTTTAATTCGTTTCCCTTTTGATTTGCCTGCTTTCCAGCATTTTTTATTGTTGCTTCTTTCGCCTAAGCCTTAGCCGCCATTTTTATTGTCATCTTTTCCGCTGTCGTCGCTCTGTCGCTCGGCTGCGTGTTTGCCATTTCATTTCCCCACCCACCGCACGCTTTTTCCTTTCATTCTTTCTAGGTTTTCGCCTTGCAATTTCCACTTGACACAATGGCACACAAAATGCAAAACTCTTTCCCCGTTGCATGCCCCACCGGCCATGCCCTGCCACACGTTCCGCTTCTGTTGTCTGTTTGGCTTCTAAAGTGTTGCCGGCATTGCATTTGTGTACCAGTATTGTGTCTGTCTGTGTGTCTGTGTGTGTGTGTGTGTGTATTTTCCTTCGTCTTTGGATTTTCTTTTCTATTTTTGCTTTCTTTTTTCCTTTTGGCTTCTGTTTTTCACCCATTCTTGTTGCCCTGCATGTCATCTTCCATTTTCCCCCCCATTTTTGGCAGCTGTTTTTCCTGCGTTGGCAGTCGGCTTTAGCCACCGCCGCCGCCGCCTGTCTCTTTCACACTTTGGATTCTTCTGCTTGTGGTTTCTCCTGAGCTTTTCCTTGCAGTTTTCCCTCCTCTTCTCTCCTCCTCCTACACCACCTTCTCCCTCTCCCTTTCTCTCTGCTCCTGCTTCTTTTGCATCCATTTGTTGCTACTTTCTCGTGTCATTATTGTCATGGCGCAATAACTGTGACAAAGTCATCCTTTTCCCAGCGGCTTTCTCTTTTTTTTGCATTATGTAAGATGTTGCCTCTTGCTATATTATCCCCCTGCACCCCTGCACCCCTCCACCATTCTATGACTCTCTATCCAACAATTTCGCTTTGACTATTTGTCGCTTTTTTGGGGGGGGGGCAAGATGGGGCGTGACTTTTGTTTTAATGGGTTTTTGTCAGATTTTTGAAACGGTTTTTGGGGAATTTTTGGTAGGGTAAGGAGAAGGTAAGGGTAGGGCAAGTAGGGGGAGGGATTAGTGGAGGAAACGATGGGTATTGTGGATTGCCTACTGACCAGAGAGAGGGATTTAATATATTTTGGGAGCTTTATTCCGAATAGGGAAAAAATCCAGGAAGATAATCATACATCTACGGATTTTTAGTAATATTTGCGATCATTTTTTAACTCTTATTAGCTGTCTATTGATTAGATATTGTATTAGAAACTATATAGAGAAAACATAATCAAATATTTATCTACCATTTACTGGGAATAATGACGAAGAAACTATTCCAACCTCTCCCAAAAGCAAGGTTCTACCTCCAAATCGAGATATAAATTTCTTTTGAGGTATTTCTTATTTTATTTACTTATTTTTAAGCACCTACGTACCTTCTTGCAGTACAAAACCTTATACAGATCCATATATCTAGACTTTTAATACTATATTCTCTTTTCTTCATGCCCTCAATGGACTTCTCCATTTTCTAAACAGATCAGGGAACCATTTAGAGAGCCATAAATCTGCACTTCTTCGCACTCTTGCAATATTTTCCACAATATATATACAAATATCCATAAATCTATAAGATTAACCATGAAAATTGATTAGAAGATTATTTTCCTTAGCTTCTCGAAGCTCTATTTTTGTTATAGGAGGAAATCCTTGTGTATATCTCCTCTTATTCGCTTCTAAACCACTGAAATCTCTCCCCAATTGGAGCTCTTTTTTCCTCACTTAGATCTCACTCTACCCCAGACATCTTCCACCTTTTAACTCCTTCCTCTAGGCAGCTATATCTTGCCCAACACAAATGACACATCCCCTTGCCACACTATTTGCATGCGACAGCGACCCCAAAGACTCAACCCAATTGAGGGGCATTCAGGCAGCAAATTGTTGTCTGGTTTTGTGGCGCGCATGCGTAACCATCAGCAGCAGCAGCAGCAGCAGCAGCGGCAGAAGCGGCAGAAGCAGCAGCGGCAGCAGGCACAAAGGAGGCGCACTGGTCGCGTAGTTAAATTTAAATACCCGCCAAGTAAATAGCAAAAGGCAATGTTTGCCAGCCGGTAATTGAAAGGCAAACACAGCAGACCAGACCCCAGAGAAGACCTGCCAGAGAAGACCTGGAAGACTGAAAGACTGCGCATGTGCAGCGCACATGGATTGGACATTGGACAACTCAATTGAGGGGAATGGGGCCCTGTTTGCCTTAGATGTTGGCTCTGACGACTGCTGCTTTGGCCTGGCCTGGCCTGGCCTGGCCTCCTCCCTGTGTGTGTTTGTAGAAGACGTTTTCACTCTTGCAACTGCAACTGCAACAACTTGAGTTCAGCGGAGAAAGAGTGGGAGAGAGAGAGGTACTGTAAACAGTTACAGCTTCTTGTCTATTTTTGTTTGGTCAAGAGCAATGTTTGAGCCAACGTTAGAAAGAAAGCCCTATTTAAACAGCTGCAGGTGCAGCCCAAGAGAAAAGTTGTGAGAGTTTCGGTTTTGTTATGGGGGAATTCTTTGAGTTTTCTAAAGATATTTGTGGTTTTTCATGGTTGAGTTGTGGAAAATAGTGCGGAAATTAAATGGGAGATTTTTGATGCTGCCGCTCGAAGCAGAAACAGAAAACGCAACTAAAAAAATAACCAAATTTCTTTATTATTTATTATTATTATTTCCTTTAACATTTGCATACCCCTAGAAAAATCAGGTTTTCCTTAGTTAAGATATATTTTCCACGTTTAATTCCATCTCGCAGCAAGTTCCCATACGTTCGCAGTCCTTTGAAGCCTCTCTGCCACAGAATTCTTGCCTCAAATTCTGCTTAAAGTTCAGTCTGCCGCTTCGCTGGACGCCGGCTGCCGTGTCCTGGCACCTCCTACAGCTTCATGTCATTTTCTTGGAATTTTCCTTAACTTAAGAGGGAGCTCTGTGCCTGCCCTGCCCCGCCCCGCCCTGCCTGTCTGCATTTGTTTACCTTTACGGCGAAGGAAGGAAGCGAAGAGGAATTCCTGGCAAAATATAATGAAAATAACCCCACAGTGTGTGCGTTTTTAATAAATGAAATTAATAAAACATGTTGTCGCCGGAGAGTACTCGCACGATGGATTCCATTCCTGCCTTCCTGCCTTCCTTTCTGCCTCCTTGTCCGGCGTTCAGTGTTTCCTTCTTTATTAAATAAAAGTTGAAGCAAATTTGCTTTCATTGAATTAACTCGAGATTCGAGCATCGGAGTAAGGATTTAAACTCCTGTCTCCAGTCTTCTGACTGCCTGCCTGCCTGCCTGCTGCCATATCGTTTTAAGGAACCCAAATCAATGGGCCCCCGCCCCTACCCCCAAAAAGGATGTTGAATGTGTGGCAAATGAAGAAATTCAATAAAATGTTATAAATAATTCAATAAGCAATGAGCAGACACCAAGTGAAAGTTTTCTCTCGGCTTCTGCGATAATCAGTGGAAGAGAAATGCCAAACCGTTATCAAAATTCGAATTCCATGACGCCAAATGGCCGAAAACCCCCGGCATTAAATCATAAAAATTGACTCATTTGTAACATAAAAAGCACATTAACACATTAGGGGATGCCCGTGCCCCAGCCCCACACAGGGGCGGGGGGGTGGCGAAGCACTGCTGACAGCTGAAGCGAAACAAAGTCGAAATCGTTGGCTGCGGAGGCGCCATCAAATATTCCCAGGGCCAAGTGCCACAGCGAGAGAGCGAGTTGGGGAGAGCGAGCGAGAACTAGCAGCGGCAATAACACGAGGCAAATATAGTCAGGGATACACAGAGGGAAATGGGGATAAGGATACCACAAATGGAGATGGTACAGTGATGAGGAGAGAGAGTCGTGATTTTTGGGGGCTTCTCAGAGATGGATTGTGATTTTCCAGCAAAAATAAGACAACAGATTAAAGAGAGAAATGGGGGGATTATTAGACAATATATATATTTAATTAATATTGTTTTCTGGCGATATTTATCGATTTTTCAACCAATATGCTTCGATTTTAATTGTTTTTCGAGTTTCCCAAATAGTGATTGATTATTCTTGATAATTCTAGATGTTTATCTATAGGTATAAATATTTATAGATATTTATCGATATTTATAATCTTCTATTTTTATATTTACATTTTTTCTGTTATTTTTCGACCCTCCCATATATTAATAATTTTTCCTTATTAATTCTAGATATTTCTGAATAATTCTAGATATTTCTCGATAAATATAGATATTTTTTGATAATTATTTTAAACTTCTTTTCCACATCTATCGATGCCAATCGATTTTTATCGATGATTAATCGATATTTGCCTATTTTAAATCTCTTCAATTTTAATTTTTTATACCATATACTATATATATTATTTAATATTTACTCTGTTTATGGATTTTTATGATTTTTTATATATTTCTTTCGATTATTTATATATATTTTAATATATTTTATATTATATATATTATATATTTATATTATATATTTTAATATATTTTTTATCTGCTTATTTTCATATTTATTAATTTTCAGTAAATATTTCTCAATTTCTATCAATAAGTTATTGATTTTTATCCCCAAATCGTTCCGAATGAACTCCCTCGTACTGCCGCACTCATCACGCTGCCATCTCTAGAACAGACACAGATCCCACTCAGCCCCCTTGGGCGGTGGCAATCAATTCAATCGGGCAGACATTAAGCGCTGAAACGCTGAAACGCCGAGCATTGCTGCTGCCCCGGCAAAAGGCGCAAAAACCAAATCAAACATTAATGCAATAAAATGGAAAACGCGTTAACAACAATTGCCTCAGTGGCCAGAACGAACGAACACCAATGGCAGCACATGGCAATCAGTGCACAGAGAGAGAGAGAGAGAGAGAGAGAGAGAGCGAGAGGAGTCCAACCCAGAGGATCTGGTATCCTGCTGCCTAAAAGTAGACTATGCCAAAAGCGAAAATCAATGCCACTGACAGGCGGCCGCCACTCCCCGTCCCCTCCTCCCCAACAACAACAAAGCGACTAAGTGAGCGACAGCCACAGACGCGCCAGCCAGTGGAGAGGCAACAATGGAAGGTAGCCAAGCATCTGATGCGTGTGTGTGTGGCAGGGTGGGAGGTCGGTTGTTTGCGGCAACATAGGAACATGTCCTCCTGACTTGAACACCAAAGGCAAATGCTACATGCAGCAGCGTCTAATGCGGCAATTAAGGAGTGGGGATACGAAGGGGGAAACGGCTGGGGGATGAGGTATGTCCCCAGGTGGAAGGAAGGGACTACAGCTGTTTAATTGTAGCTGAATGATGGCAGGACGCTGCAAGGATATTGTTGATTTGGGACAACAATTTGTAGGGCTTGAGTCCGAATCCTGGACCCAAAGATGGTTTTCGTCTCAGAAGAAGTTTACTCACAAATTGGGTCTAAAATTTGATTTAATCAAGACAGAAATCTGCCCAAAAGAAGCTTGTTGTCAGAGAGCTCTTTATCGCAAAATCTTAATCATTAAAATTCCAGAAATACTTAGAATCTGTCAGCCCTAACCAAGCTAATGGAGCAGGCCCCATTCCATATCCAAATCTGCACAAATCCAAGCCTAAGCCACCGCCAAGACCCTCCAGAGCCTCTAGATCTTCCAAACTCTTTTCTATATAAATCTATTAAGCTCTGGGGCTCTACAATCTGCCATTTCAGAGCCTACGCCCTACCCAAATCTCTCTGAAATCAAACCCAAATCTCTAGCAATCCCCAACCAAATCCCACGACATCTATTGACCTCTGTATTGACCGCCTGGAGTGACCCCGCACCACCCCATCGCCTGGTCGGGGTCGGGCATCGGGGCATCAGCCAAGCGGCACTGATTAATAAAGTTAAATGACTTATAAGTCCATTAAACAAACTTCTCCATTCTGGCGTTAAGGAAAAATGCCAAAGAAATTAGCGAACGAGCACAGCCAACGGCAGGAAAATGAAGAAAATGCCAAAGGAAAAAAAAACAAACAAAAAAAAACGAAAAGAAAAAAATGTCTGCAACTGATTGAAATACACATCAGAGTGAAAACCCAGGAGTGGACTGGGAAAACAATTGCAAAACACAGTTTTCGGGGGGAGAAAATCTAAAGGAAAAACTAAGGAAAAACTACGAGTACGAGTTCGAGTAGGAGTACGATTACATCAAATTGTGATGGCAGCCGTGTGGCATGCAATAAGCAGAAATCAATTGACCCATTTGCTATATGTTCCGTGAAGAGCAAATCAAAAGGAAAGCACCCCTCCCCCTCCCCAAAAAGAGAGCCCCAAAAAGAGCTCCAAACAGAGCCCCAAACACAGCCCCAAGCAACCCCAAAGGAACTCTTCAAAAAACAAGAAAAAACAACGCAGAAAGTGGATTGTTTTCCTGCCTCCCCCCCGACATTTCTAATGACAGCGTGAAAATCGACAAATCAATGCATTTTCCTTTATTCAAGTTGTGCTGTGGGAAAATGAAAAGCTGCATTTTCATATGCGCCAATGCACACAGCAAGCCACAGGAAAAACAAGAGGAAAAGTTTACTTTTATCCAGGCCCCAGAATTTACAACGTTTTTCAATCAATTTGGAAGAGGAATATAAATCGATGCGTGGTGGTGTGGGGCGGTGCGGGACGGTGCGGGGCGGTGCGTGTGGGGCAGACAGGGGTTATGGGTTAGGGCTTTCTGAAGTTAGTGTCAAAGTCAATGCGAAATGTGAATGAAAATGTGAATGTGAATGCGAATGCGAATGCGACCAAATGTCAATGTCGTCTCAAAGATAATGTCGTTTGTGTCTGTCTGTCTGTCTGACTGTCAACGGGGGACTTGGGGGGGTTCCAGTGGAGTCCTAGATGTGCCAGGGAGTTGGAGGAGTGTGTGTGGCCATCATTGCGTATGTTTAATGCAGGATAGTACTTTATCAAACTTCTGTTTAAAGTAGTTTCTGATTGAGGCATTTAAAATAAAGTTTCCAGTGGTATTTCCCATGATTTATAGACAAATTGTCTGTAGGGAGAAAATATAGGAAAAAGTCTTTACAGCTCTTCTAGTTTTAGGGACTTTTTTTAAACCAAAATGTGGTTTTTATTGACTGTTTTTATACCATTATTTAAGAAATATTTTCCATTTACACATTTTTAAATATTTAATGTAATTAATTTGTTAAAATAGTTTTAAAAAAATCACTCGTTATTAATTTTCATTTTTCCTACATATACTACAAACTCGAAAATTTTCCATAGAACTATCCAGCATTTGGCAAATATTTTAATTATAAGTTTTTCGTAGTATTTTCGATGATTTATAGAAAAATAATTTGAAGGGGGGAATATATATACATATCTACTCCGATTTTTCGTGAAGTTTATTTAAAACATTTTTGGGGTTCACAACACAGCTTTATAAACTATTAAAAATAATTTTTACAGACATATTTTTTTTAAATAATATTCAGCTTTAAGCTGAATTATTTTTAAGTCATTTATTTTTTATTTTTCATGATTTTGCATTTGAATTTTTCATTAAGTTTCTTGTCATAAATAACTCTTTCTAAGAAATATTCATTGAAATTTCACACTATATTAAATTCTTCATAAGCTTGACACAATTTTCTAGAATTTTCGAGTAACATTTCCAGGAAAGATCTTTATTTCCTCTTTCAAAAGGAAGTCCCACACGCTTACAGATTGAGTGGGCTCCGTTCCCTTGTGAAACATCAAACAATATTTTTTCCTTTTTTTTTTCAAAGCATAAATGCAACACTTTAGCCTAAATTGCGTCAATTATCTCAAAAAAAAAGTACAGCAGCAGCTACCATTTCCCACATGTAGAAGCGAAGCTCCTCCTGCTCCTGGCATTCCTACGGTTAATATTTATGTGTAGCCTACATTTAGGCGCTTGGCAGTGGCCCCTGTCGAAAATAACTCAACTGTCCAAAATTTATGCCAAACACATACGCGCCGGGGCAGGGGAAAAAGGAAAATGCTTCGTGATGCGTGAGAATGAACGGGGAACAGAGAGTGAGGGAAAGACAGGAGGTGCAATAGAGAGAGAGAGAGAGAGAAGTAGTAGAGGTAGAGGGAGAGAGAGAGAGGAAATGCCATGAGTGAGTCGCATATTTTCATTAGAAGACATCCATCAAAATTCACGCATGAATTTTATGGACTTTCTCCCACATGACATGGCAACCGAAATAACGCACACTCCCGCACATTGTCATTTTTTCACCTATGGAAAAAAGTATAAATAACGAAAGTTTAGCCACCAAAATATTTATAGAGAAACCCGCCTACCGAAATCGCTGTAGAAAACATCAGTTTATGAAACCCCTTGCAAAAAAAAAAAGAAAAGAAAGTAAAAACCACACAAAAAAAAAAGAACAAGAAAGTAAAATAGGCAAAGAGTTTTTGGTCACGTAAGGAGCTCATAAAGAACGAGGCGATGGCATAATTTGCACTCCACTGTTCTTGGCTTTTTCGCTATTGTTTTTCGTCCTTCCACCACCAATGCGGGGCGCCAGAAAGTAGGCTATATTCCACATTTTGGTAATAAGTTTGGTACCGCTGCCAAGTGGCCTAAAAGCATGCCATAAATCGTTGCAAAATATAGAACTTCAAGGAAGAAGAGAAATGAACTTTCTCTCTTGGCTGCTTTCTTCTTTCTGTGTATGAGTGTATGTGTGTGGCTTTAACCCCTTCTTAATATGAAACTTTTTCATTTGCATCATATGAGCGAAAGTGAATTTACTCAATCTTTTGTGACTTTCATTTCTCTCCCGTTTTCTCCACTCTGTGTCTTGCTTTCTGCCTCGCTTTTCTCTGTATCTCTGGCTTCCCCTGTGTCTCTGGTTTTCCCCTGTGTCTCTGTCTTCCCCTGTGTCTCCTGTGTCTCTGGCTTCCCCTGTATCTCTGCCTCCTCCTTTGCCCCTCTGTATCTCGCCTCTCTCCGGCCAAAGGCAACCTTTTTTCATTTGTAATAAAATTCATATGACTTTGGCGCATGTTTAACGTTAAACTCCAGGTCCGCACTTCTCCTCTCCCACCACCCTCCCTATCATATGGTGGGGAGGAGACCCAGGCCCATCATTAGGCCCGGGCACGCACATTTTCTGTTACGACTAGTACCGGCCGCCCCGGCAGTCACTGGGCGCCACATGCAAAACGCCATGTGTGACATTTTTAGTACCAAACATTTGTTTTGCGCACCGGAGACGCCGCCACTGGCCCACCAAAGCGAGAGGGAGAGAGAGGGAGAAAGAGAGGTATCCTCAGAGAAAGGTAGGGGGACTAAGAGGCCTAGAGAGAGAGAGAAGGAGAGACAGAGAGTGGTGTGCCCCCAGGAGATTGGGGCAGTAGTCAACACGTACCAGGGCACCGCCATGGACGTCGCCTGTCGCCCTGTCGTTCGGTCGCTTTTTCTTGTTGACTTTGCATAATTTTATTGCTTTTCTTTTATTTTTATGCGAGTGTTTTTGCTCTCCCCCTTTGGCTGCCCACCCTCGGGGGCGACATTGACATTATAATCAATATTTCTGTTACTCCCAGTCATACATTTTCCTTCCGTGTGTATTTCAGGTTTTTGCTTGGGAAAAAGCAAACGAGTCTTTGCCTACATTTTCCTGCTGTTTTGTGCATTTCATTAAAAGTATGGCTCCACTCTTAAAGGACGTTTTTTCAACAGCCAAAGGATACTACCTATAATCTGTGCTGCAAAAGGTTTATATATTCTAGATATTTCTCTGGCTTTATTCGCTTTAGTAAAAATCATATCATAATTCTCTTTGTTATCGCAACTAATATTTCCATAGATTTTTCACCATTACTCTTTACGGATTTTATCAGCCCTCTCCCCAGCACCCGCCTCCTTTTGCGGTCATTTGGTTAACTTTTCAATTTTTATCGCATATTTTCCATCAAATATTATCCCTAAAAAGTTATATATTTTATGGCTTGTTTTGTTTCCGGCTAACGTTAAGCCAATGTCTGATGGAAAATAGGGAAAACTTTCAGCCAAAGTTGTTTGTTTTTATACCCGGTACTCGAAGAGTAAAGGGGTATATTAGATTTGTGCAAAAAATTAATGTGTGTAACACCCAGAAGGAAGCGTTTCCGACCCCATAAAGTATATATATTCTTGATCAGCATCAATAGCCGAGTCGATATAGCTATGTCTGTCTGTCCGTCCGTCTGTCCGTCTGTCCGTCTGTCCGTCCGTCCGTCTTCATTAGCGCCTATAGCTCAAAGACCATAAAAGCTAGAGGAACACTATTTTGTATCCAGACTCCTGTCCTATCGCACTGTTACAAGTGTATTTCAAAATTTCGCCCCGCCCCCTTCCGCCCACTCCAAGGACGAAAATCTGTGGCATGCACAATTTTAAAGATACGAGAAAACTAAAAACGCAGAATCGTAGAGAATGACAATATCTATCAGAGTGTTGAATCTGGATCAGATGGACTCATAAATATAGCCACAATGAAGAAAACAATTTCGAAATGCATCGTTCCCTCTCGCTCTCTCTCACACACAGGGGTAGGCGCTATGCCTGATCGAATTTTTTGACGCCTAGTTCTCAGAGACTATAAGAGCTAGAACCACCAAACTTTCTATCCAAGCTCCTGTGATATCAAACCGAGACGAGTTTGTTTTAAAATTTGGCCACGCCCCCTTCCGCCCCCACAAAAGATGAAAATCTACAATTTTGAAGATACGGGAAAACCAAAAACGCAGAATCATAGAAAATTACTATATCTATCAGAGTATTGAATTTGGATCAGATCGGATCATAAATATAGTCAGAAGGAACAAATGAAATTTCAGTGGCCTTCCAAGCGCAGACTGATTCCCTCTCTCTCTCGCACACAGCCGTGTATGTATATGTAGGAAGTAGATAAGAACATGTAGAAATGGCAGATGTAAAAAATTTATGTTAACCAATATGGAAACATCTAATAGATCAAAATCTCCGAAAAGGTTCGACTTAAATTGTTTTTTTTTGGCTAAAATTCAATTTTTCCCTTTTGCGAACATGTAATAAATTACATATATCGTAAGCTCACATACATATATACTGACTGAGTACCGGGTATAAAGTAGAGCCGCGGCGCAGACGCGGCTCATAACGTTCCCCCTCGTTTTTTTTTTTTTCTGTGTGACAATATTCTGTGGGGGGGGGGGGGGGGGCTTTGGGGCTCTGTGCTTGCTTTGTGGCACACATTCTGGAAATGATTTTAGTGCCTCGTAAAAATGTTTATAAAGAGGGAGAGAGAGTAGAGTTTATTACAGAATGTATGATGTTGGCATTATGCATTATATATTCATGATCTGTTCTGTGGTGTGTGTCCGGTCAGTCCTTGACTTTGCGAATAATTACCCATGAAAATTCCTTCTGCCACCCCAACCCGCCTAAAGATAAATCGTGAAGTGTGTGTGTGCCCCTCCTCCCGCAAATAAATGTCAGCAAAATATATATGTAGATGTGCATAATGTCGGCCCCATAAGTTGTATCATTATTCTCCCTCTTGATGGTGGCTGTAAAATCATTTTTGCATGTGCTGTTTTGTTGTTGTTTTCTCTGTGCTTTAATTTATGTCATTTGTGTGTTTTCACTGTTTCACTTCTCTTTCTCCTTTTTTCTCTGACATAAAGGCATTTAAACACGCCATAAAATAATTCATAATAATAATAATTTTCCATGTACAAAGGCAGGAAACAAGACACAGGCATATCCCCCCCACCCGTATCCTTCCACCCTTCTATAAAAACATACATCATCCCCACATTGCGAGTCAGAAAAATTTAATGGATCATTGCTGTTTATCATACATTTACAGTTGTCACATGTGACACGTTTTTTGTGTGTACGGAAGGATTTCTCGAATATTTTTCTTTTGTTATGATTATTTTGTTTTTTAGAGGCAGAAATTGTCATAATAATTTGGGGTTTTCGGGGATTAAAAGAGGCATGGGAAGGGCATATAAGTCGAATTGAAGGTTTTTTTCAAATAAAAAGAAATATTTTGTGTTCATAATAATAAAACTTTCGGGAGGAATATGTATTATTGTTTCCAGGAACTACAATTTGGTGGATATCTGAAGACAGAGAGGTATTAAATTTGTGTTTACTTAATGAAATATTAGCAGGGAAATAGTTTAAAGTCGTATCTAAAGGTTTAATTTAAAAACACTCTAATTATGCAGATATTTAAGAATAAGTAGCAAATATTAATTTTTGCACACGATTATTCATTATCCTGCCTTTATCCTACACAAACTTACACTCGGAGAAAAATAGCAAGTAAAAAGAAACACATTTAAATTAAATATTCGGGTTTTAAATACAACAACTGTGAAATGAAATATAAATCACTTTGATTTAAACATAAATGTATGAAAAAAAATTTTGTAATACGACCCTTATTTAATCTGAATATAAAACACCTTAAAGTAAATAAAATATATTAAAATTGAAGTGTATTACCTATATTTTATCAAAATACGAAAATATCTCATTTAAATATAAAATATATATTTACTTCTGTATTATATAAATATAATGTAGACTCATATTTAAAGGACTCATCACTTTAAAATAAATATAATACTATAATATAAATGTTAAATTTGTTGGCAATTTATTTAATATAAATATTAGAATAATTTATTTAAATTTTATTTATTTGCTGTATGAAATATATTTAAATACATTATTTTCATATAAATGTCGAAATGTGCATAGGTAAGTGAAAAAACTTTATTTTTACAATTTCCAGTCTCAGAGCATATCTATCGGTTTACATAATTATTTATATTTCAGTGCTTTTTTTTCTCTCTGAGTATACAATGTATTAATGTATTGAAAGTTTTCTGTGATAGAATGATACAAATTCCTACCATTTAATTTTTTTTTTAAATATTTTCATACATTTTTTCCCTCATTCCATCAACCATTTAAAAAAAACGTCTTTAATCTCTTAGAATCTTTTAAATATCCCTTGTGTGTTCTCTTACCTGGCATGTTGTGGCCCCACATTTCCCATATCGTGGGCCGAACTGGCGCTTATTTGGAAATCAGCAATGGCGCCAGATTCCATGCCCAACGGTTGCTTGCAGGTTCCTAAAAGAAGGAAACACAAACAAACAAAAGATGATATAAGATGATGTAATGATGAAAAATCTCTTATGATTACAATGATATATGCGACCCACATAGGAAAAAAACCCCAAGAAAAAGCTCGAATTATAGAAATCATAGAAAAATTAGAGAAAAATAAATGATTCCCTCCATTCACCTGTCGAAATTGAATGCATAAATTAATTAAAGCAAAGGTCGAAAGACAAAAGGGCAAGCCACAAATTGGAAAGAAGAGATACAAAGATACACAGATACATTCTCTCAATCTTAGACTTTCAGCAACTCAATTTCCATTTGCCATCAATCTGTTGAGTGGAGAATGCATGAAAAGCGCAATTATCATTTCCATTCCACTTGAAGAATGGCCTCCAGCCTCGCATCTACACAGCCCCAAGAGACCGCGAAAGGGTCATGAATAGGTCGTTGAGACATTGCCATCATCATCATCATCATCATCATTGTTTCTGCTGCTTGCTGCCTGCCAGCCTGCCTGCTGCTTCCTCCGATATTCTTCTGCTTCAAGAATATTATCATTCAGTGAATAATTAGATGCAATCAGTCAGTGCTTAAGCACCATAAGTCAAAGCCATACAGCCACAGCGAAGGGAGAAACTAGACAAAGGTCAGGGCCCCTCCCACAGAGGCAGACACAGAGAGGGAGAGAAGATACTTGACAGTCCAATCGCGCCATCTGCAGATATGGATACTCTCCCACAGAAACACAGACTCCCAGACCCTACTCCAGCCAGACCCCGACCCAGTCCCAGACCCAGACCCTTCCTTCTTCATTTTCTCCTTCAACTTGTTGTAGTTTCATTTTACCAAAACCATCGAAGAAAGATCTTTCAAGCTTTCGTCTCTTTGCTTTTTTTTTGGCAGAGTGGCTTTTAGAAAAGCGAGGGATGCTTGAGGAGTTTTTGTAAGAGAAACGAGAGGTTAATTGAAGAACACATTTTAGTTGGAGGGTTAAGGAAAATACTTCTAAAATCAAGGGTTTTCTTGCAAGTTTTTATATTGATGGTTCGTTCATTTAAAAAATAAATTTTTAGCGAAGTTTGTGGCAAAATGGGAGACAATTCTTAGATTTCTGTAGCTCCAGTAGAAGATAGCAAACGATTTTAAATCAGGAGTATTTATTCAGATATCATTAAGGCAATAAATATGAAATCCATATTATGGTTGTAGAGGCATATTTAGCTATAGAAAACCATTGGAAATATTGGAATACTTAAATATTTATAATCTATAATATTTTTTCAATTTAAACGTAAAGATCAGTATCCGAATGGATCTGTGGGTCCTCATCTGTACTACCACTGGAATTTGGTACTTTCTTTTCGCATTTTGGGAAGGAGATGATCCTATTCCAATGGGGAAATATGCTTAAGGATCTACATATATTCTTTGAAAGGATCCTAAGATGAATGTGAAAAAGATCAGCGGGATCTCCCGTGTGAGAATGAAAGCAGAGATCATTGTAGTAATGGAACTATGGATCCTAATAAATACTACGATTAAAGAGTAATACTTTTATACTAATTTTGATAAATTCGTTTGAATAGATCATTCCGTTGAATGAGTTTATGGTTCCAAAAACGGAATTGGTTCCAAAAGGAATGGATCTGAGGATCTAAATAGAACTCCATAAGAATCTATCATTCTGGAAGATCTCTCTATTGCAAAATCTTTCAAAAATATATTTTCATAAAAAAAAAGATTTAAAGATATTTTTAGCTATAATAGAAGGCCAAGAATGATCTGTAAGATCTGCCCCAAACATCATTCTCTATATTTATGTACCCCAGGCTCCACCCACTGCCCCTTTGACCCGCACTTTTCCGCCCTGTTTGCCGTTTTGGCCATTCCTTCCGTCTTTCTGCAGTTGTGAAAACTCATTTAGCCAGAAAAACCGGGGGGAAAACGCAATTGCTTAATTATCGACAAGACAGACAGACGCAACGACAGCTGAAGGAACTTTGGCAGTAAATTGTTGCAATCACTCAAACACCCCACAGCCCCCTTGGGGGGGAAACCCCCCTCCCACCCTTGTAATATCTATGACATATTGAAGCTCATAAATTATTTTTAATTATTGGAAAACGAAACGAAAAACTAAGCACGAAAATGGGGAGCAAAAACTACTATAAAAAAGGGGGGAAAATGCTTCTCTATTTAGAGGAAATTGATGGATATGCCAGCGCTTTTCAATTCTGAGGATCGGCTCCCTCCCCTCCCCCAACTCGATTGAGAGACGGAAAATCAAAGGAAAGCTAAACAAATATGCGAGAGAGAACACATCTCTTCTGCAGGGAAAACAAATAGTTTTCTGTGCAAAAAGAGGCGGGGGGTGAAAAACTTTCGACGGTGGAAAATGCAAAACTACAAAGTGAAAAGTAAACAACGCACGCGGACGGGCAGGGAAAACTCCTACCAATTGTTGCTGCTGTTGGCGCAAAGTTTTTGCACAAAATAAATTGCGCAAAATTTAATTAACTGCCACTTGAGTGCATGGGTGGAAAAACGGGCAGGGTGGACCCTGGGGGGCTCTGTTCTGTCCGCTGCAGAGCGCCCACCCTCCCTCCGCGCGCGCGTGTGTGTTTGTGCGATAATCATAATTCAAAGTTCTCCTCTCTCTTTGCTGAGTGGTGAGGGGAGGGGAGGGGAGGGGTGTGTAAAACACAAACAAAATGCTTGAGAGAAAACACCGCGAAACTTTATGAAAATTGAAAATTGCACAATTTTACAGTTCAATGCTGCAGCGATGGGGTGGGGTGGGGGGCCAGGGCCATAAGCCATGGAAAATTGTTAGCAAACATTTCACGGGATACACTTTCATATGCAGTGCAGAAGATAACTTGATGAAGCGGTTAGAAAATACACACACAGACAGAGACAGACAGAGAGAGAGGGAGAGAGAGAGAGAGGAGTGGAGTGATATTTCCCCCTGGAGGGATTATCCAACTTAATTAAGCGTTAAACCACAAGCAGAGCACAGACAGAGGAGCGGCAGGGGGGGAGCGATGGGAGATTTTAGGAGCAGATTGTAAGAAATAGTCCTCGAAAGTATGGGGATCTGTCAGATAACCTTTTTGGGAGGAATAAGGCTGAGTTTCTCGAGGGTTTCTACCACTTTATAGAGAGAAGTCTAAGGGCTAGCTGGAGAGCGTATCTCCCCGCAATCGCAGCTCTTTTCTCAGAGTATCTGCCATTTCGCGCAATGGATAGACTTCCCTTAGAGTTTTTGAGCCATAAAGAGGAGCCACAAAGGAAGCAGCTAGCAGCGGCCGCGGCAGCCGCGCGCTGTAGCGGGAAAAAAGTTTCCGAGCGACCGAAACAGCGCGAACGAAGAACAAAAACGCGCCAGAAACGCGCTTAATGACGCGTATCTGCTGGCGCTCATAAACAACAAAAGCAACAAGGCGTGCTTTATGGGCAGGACGCCCCCGCCTGCGCTCTTGGCCAACAACGAGGCGAACTTTTGGCCATGGTTCGTTGAGGCTGAAAGTAAACGGTGCGGTCCGGCCAAAGGGATCCCCGGATCCCCGATACCCGATCCACGGCTTTCGAGTAGAAATTGTGTTAACAAATTACGCACGCATTTTAATTGCCCGCTCGAAATGGGGTGTGTGCGGGGTGCGGGGGGGGCGGAGTGTTGTGTGTGTGTGTTTGTATCTCACGGATGCAATTAAAAAAGTAGCTGTCGGACCACACAACCACCGACCAGAGCGAATGTGGAAGTGTGGAGAGGAGCTCTCACTCTCCAATGACGTGACAAACATCTAACATGCAACATTAAACATTCAAATAACCGATAGATACAGATGTTCGAAACGGTGTAAATGGGGAATTTGTTAGAGCGGAGTGCGTGAGGGGCAGGGGCAAGTCGTGAGCAAGGGGAATAGACGATGGAAATGATGGAAAATTGGGAAATAAAGGGCTTAAGTAGTCCATAGGTTAAAGAAATAGGTTTTTCTTGATAAATAAAGTTGAATTTGGGATGGGATTTTCGAAAGAGTTTAACCATGACCCAAGGAAGTTTGCTCTGATAGAACTCTATTTCATCTTCGAATACACTCACTCTATATAGTGATGGAAAAAACAATGGAAACGGCATATTTTATTCGAATTTTCAAAACAAGTTAAGAACAAAAGTTGAATAAAAAGCTTTTATTTTTTCCAGACCTAAACAAATTTTTGGAAATTATTATTTTGTTATAAAGTGTTTTAAATAAAATTATTAAACTTGAAAACAAAAATTTTAATTGAACAAAATTTTGAAAAAAACGAACAAAATATGCCATTTTATTATTTTTTCCAATACTGTATATTCACGAATATTTTATTCCCTTGCAGCACTTTTCCGCTGAAAAATGTTCGTTGTATGCGAGGATGCATCACAAGCAACATCCTTATGTCTTGTGCTGTGAAAGATCGCCCCTTGCAATCATTCATAAAAAACATTAAAAAAATATAAATAAAACTCTAATTTATGCGTGATTAAAAAACACCCCCCACCAACACTTGTCACGCGTACATCCCTAGGCCCAGATGCAGAGGCCACTGTAGATATGGTAATAAATTAACATAATTTACAACCACGGGAGTATCTTAAATGCATGTCACCACCAGCCAGCCAGCAGCCACATTGCGAGCATTCACTTTCAGGCGACGCCGCTCTATCGCCACAAACATAAATCCAATCCACTCTGCTCCGAGAGGGAAACCAAAACATGTTCGATGTCTCTTCGGGGCTCTAATCGTCGCCAAGTTATCAGAAGAGTTCGGGACGAGACAGAGACTTTTTAATTTATCGCCCAGAGAGACCAGAGAGCGAGCCCAGAGAGTGGCTTTTGGCTTTTTGGTGGGTGCTAAGCTATTAATTGTTATTTAATTTTTGTTTTCCAAGCGGCGACACGGCCTGTCACAGCGGCTTGCAGCACTCGTGGCGAATCTTATCGGATGCCAGCGATCATCGACAGTGTTGCAGCTGCACCCTGAAGGCAAAAGAAAAAGCCTCGAGGCCCCAAAGCCTGCAGCCTGGAGCCTGACCAGCAAAATTTATAGATCACTCGATCTATTGGCGCTGGAAAAATGCATATCGCAAAAAATGCAGTCATGTTTTTATGGCCAAAGCGTTAAAATGCCAAATGTTGTCGCTGGCTTAAAGCCATGATTTTATGCACTTTATTGTGCGGGTTAGAGGAGTTTTCTGGGGGAGCTCTTGGGAGGAAAATATGCTGAAACGTTTTTTTATTTATTTTATTTTATTTAACAAATTAAATTCTATAAAATACTAAGCCTAATGAATTTTAACGAGTACTAGCTACTGGGTCCTTCGACTATATTAATTGATTAATTTTCATATTTATTTTTGCCTCTTTTGTGAAGGGAAATATATTTCTGAGTAGTTTTTCTTCCTTCGAAGAGTCTGTTGCTTCTCATACTCCCCAAAAAAAAAGAGCATTCTCTTATTCGATCTGAGACCCAGCTGCTCTCTATTTCATGCCCCACAAGTTGCTGGCTGCGGACGAACGCCTTAAGTGCCGCTACTAACTACAGCTTCACCTACATAAACCGTTGCGATCCACTTCGCTGGCTTGCGGCATGCAGCAGCAGCTGGGAGTTTAGTGTCGCATTTACTTTTGATTGCCACCGAGTGGTGCCACCGGCACATGGAGATTTCCATGCTGCTGCCGCTGCTGCTGCAGCTCCAAATTACATGCATTGCTGCAGTTTTGGTGTTTGGTTTATCGTGTGTTGTGTGCGGCCACTGTTTTTCTTTTCGGGCCAAGACAACATCTAATACCAATCCATATCAGGTTTTTTCTCTTTTTTCTTGGCCATGTGTGTGGGACGGGGACTGTGGGATATTTCTGGTGCTAGAAAGTAAAAGTGAGCCACGCATTGTGGGATATTGTGTAAATCGATGCATAAGCCACCAAACAATTAGTCTGGGAAATTGGTTTTAGAGAGTCGCAGAGGAGAGTCAGTCCATGCCACGCTGTTGGTGGGTTGATGATTTCCATAAATTTTACACAGGTAAATATAGAGATTAGAGAATTATAGTCTCTCGCGGCATGCAATTGGATAATGGAAAACCAGTTGGGAAATAGCTAAATAAATATTAGCTCGTAATATGATTGCTGTGGGATTGCTATGGTCTGCTACCTTTCTGTAAAGGATTTGCATTGAAAGTGAAATTTCATGCAAGAGACTTGGAATTTTTATATTTATTGTAGCACAATAAGTTTCCTTTTTATTAAATTATTTTATTGAATTTTCTATGGCTGGAATATAACAGTTTTCCGCATAAGAAAGATTCGGCAATGTTTCCCCCCTCCACCAGCATTGTCATGGAGGGCCTACGTGATCTTCTTCCAATTTGAGTGGAACTCCATTCTCACTCTTACATTCATTGAAATCATTAGCGGAACGCTCATTTACCTATGTTGGCACTTAATTGCTCTCCCACTCTCACTTTCATTACCTCTCTGACACTGCAGTCGACTGTCAAATAAGAATGACTTCGTGGGAGAGAACCAAAGTGCCGAGCAATCATTCACCTGTATCGCCACTCAGCAGTTTAACAGAAGAGTAGGGGGAGAGCAACTAAGGCAGCTCATTTAACACTGCTGTAAATGATCTTAGCATTAATTATTGCCCAAATTGCGCTTTGTCTTCCATTCTCATTCATTCTCTCTCGGACAGTGCAATGACCGAGATTTTGCGGAACTTCTACATACTTACGTGTGGGTGTGTGTATTTTATTTTTTTGAAGCTGATAATTGTCTCCCCTTTCTCACTATTCTACATACATGGATGCTATTGTCGTGGATGCTGTCTCTGACTGTGGATGTTGTTGTCATTTTCTTTTACTGCTACTGTCTTTTTGCCTTTGGATTCTGATGCCACTGTGGAAGCTATTGCTTTTGCTCATGCTGTTGTTTCTGTACCTCTCACCTGGCTACTGATTCCACAACATTTTCTAAAACAAAGCACTCTACTCGTCAGGTTATAGAAACCATTCCAAAACGCATTCATTTACTTCGTCTGGTTCTCCCACCTTCTCTTTCAGGCATTCAATTTTTCATCCACTATATTGCATCCACACCTACTTAACCCGAACCCGAGCCATCCATCCCATCCTCTCTATAGGCATCCCCCACGACTGCATTCATACCACTCGTATGTACATATGGATGTTTCCCAATCAGATCGGAGCAGAGCCAGAGCCCCAGACACCACTTGACCTCCAATTGTTGACTGTCGCGCATTTATCAAGCGAACCCCAGAGCGGGAGAGGGAGGGAGAAGTGGGACTACGGCTGGGGTCTTACCTGATCTCTGGGCCACTTTTCAACGCATATTTCAGACAATTTATACGACCATTTAAACGGACCGAGCTTTAACATTATCAATTTAAATACAGCCATGGAGAGCTGGTGGAACTGTGGACTGGACCGTGGTGTGGCATGGCAGAGTGGCAGGGAGTAATTTTTTATTTGGTCGCCGCAAAGCAATTCGAGCAACATTTCAACGCGCCTACGGTCAAATGAAATATGGCAGACGCATGCAGATATTTACGCATTTAAATAAATACAGATACATTCGTATTCGCATTCACATTCACATTCACATTCGCATACGCATATTGGAATAAACAGCTGAACCATAAGACAGGAGGCAGCGACCAACATCAACATGGTTTTCATTCAGCTTCCATTCATTTCCTGCTACCGTCGCTGTCGCTGTTGCTGTCGTGGCCTGGTTTTACACTCACTCTCTCGAGCACACAGAAAAGAAAAGATGATTAGCTTTGTTATAAGGTTGGTTCCAAAGGGAGTTCGGTTTTCCAGTGTGTGCTCCAGTTCTTTTTTGATTCATTTCAAAAGGGAATGCTCTTTGCTTTTGGTGCAAATAATTTAACCAATATTCTTTTGGGACCTATCTTATGTGGAACGTATAGAAAAGAGATGCTGAAAAGGGTTGAGAGCGTTAAGTTTTAAGTATGGTTAAGGGTTCATCTTAAAGTGAAATCGAATTTAACTTAGGATTAATTTAATCACAGCATTGAGTGAATTAACGAATGAGTGGAGGAAGAAGGTGCAAACGTAGAACGTTGCACTGTTAAATTGTATTTCCAGAGAGAGCGATAGAGAGTGCGAGTGGAACACAAGCCAAGCTACGGCAAACATTCTGCACAGATCATTTGCAGCACTGTTGAATTGGCTGCCTTAGCTGCTCTCCTCTACTTCTCTGTTAAGTTGTTAAGTGACAACAGAGGTTAATGATCGCTCTCCGCTTGCTAATTCTATGCTCTGCTCTCCTAAAAAGTCATTCTTATTGACAGCCGAGAGAATGAAAGTGAGAGTGGGAGAGAATAATTGAGTGACAACATAGGTAAATGAGCATTCGGCTAATCTGAGTACCCGATCTCCTTTCATCTTCTCGTTTCACGGCATTCGGTACATCGGTGGGCATCGGGTTTGATCCAGAAGGGTCACGCGAGTGTTAATTGCGCAAGTACAGAAAAGTGATTGAAAACATTAGAAAAATGCAATAAATATTGCCACAAATATTAGGAACAATATTCCGAGATGGTGTTTCGAGTTTAACAAAAGGAAAGTGTCGGGTTTTTCTCGTTTTCGCTGGTAATATGCCCGTGTACGCTTTAAGCTGTGGCTCGACGCTCACGCATGCTTTTCGCTTGATCGTTTTTGAGTGGAAATGACTTTTGCTTGCACAGGTATGTGGTTTTTCACTCATTTTCACTTCTGCCCAATGTTCCTTTCGAATTTCCATACCCTTTAGCCCTAAAATATTTATATTTTGAAGCGTATTTCCCTATTCGATGCCTGAAAATATTGTTGCCATTTCTGTGGAGGTTCGAAAACAAGTTGGTGGCTAACGAGCCAGCGTCTCAGAGAGAAAAAAAAACCTCTCTGGGCAACAAGATAATTTGTTATGCTCGGCAGACGAATATAAAATAACAACAAAGCCAGTGGAATCCATTGGAGGAGCCACCAGCTGTGATGGACGGGACCACACATGGACACGTGAGGCGGCTGTTGGGAGACCCCAGTCCGGCCAATCAGCAATGGTAATGAGGAGCGCCACAGCACAGGCAGAGCACAGGCAGAGCACAGGCACAGGCAGAGCGACAGAAGAGTCGGGCAGCGGAAGAGGCAGCCAAGACGCAGTCATCTATCAAAAGAGCCGCTGAGCTGCTGCTGCCTTCGATTTGGTATATCCATACACACATCCACACATCTATCTATCTGTCTGTATCTGTATCTGAGAGCCAGAGCCACCCACTTCTGAGCTGAGCCATTCGGAGCCATCATTTTTCCACCGCCCCGCACCTCTGCAGTTTATGCCTAACCTCATGTTTATTAATGACGTCCGATGGAGGAGAACGAGGAGTGGGAACTGGGAACTGCGAACTGGGAACTGGGATCTGGGCTTTGGGTTCGATGAGGGATCCTTGGCGCTTTGCGTAAATTTTCCGTAATTGGTTGTGGTTGAGTGCGTGCCGGGGTCGTAACCTGGCCGGTAAACCTGGCCTCCTCCCCCCTTCCTCCCTTCGTCCAGTTATTAGTTACGGTTTTGTGTTATTGGTAAATACTTGAACAGGAGACGCTGGCCAAGACCCAAGGAGCAGGACCCCAGAACCAGGAACAGAACCAGGATGAGGGCCAGGAACCATGGACTACGGGGTTAGAGCCCTCATTCCCATTTTGCGGTTGATTGATTTCCATGTTGATTGCTGAATGCAAATGCAAATTCCCTGCGTGTGTGCCGCCTCGACTATTTAGTGCAATTCAGAATTAAGTGCATCGGGGATGTTGCCTCTGCTGCTGCCTGCCCCAAACTGTTGCATCGTTGCATGTGTGCATTGATGCATGGACTTTGGGAAGTTTACTCCTGAGCGAGTCCCGATCCTGCCTCCTGCCCCCTACCTCATGCAATCCATTCGTCCGTGAACCAGACACAGAATTTTGGGTTCCACATATTCTCCCTCTCTCTCTGTCTCTCTCTCTCTTTCTTCCGATTGGCGATTGGCTTTGTTACAGAATTCGGAATTGTGCTGAAATGTTGTATACAAAATACTCTCGTATTTTCCATAATATTTCTTTGTATCGCTTTTGTACCTTTTTTTCTGTTCTGCTTTCTTGTTGTACCTCGAAAAATGCATAAATTTTATTTCATGGGAAATGAACATATGGATTTTTTCCCATCGTTCAACGGAAAAATGTTTTGTAAACATTTTTTATTGGACAAAAAAAACTGATACAATTTTTTTAGGTTCTATTCGAAAATGTGCAAAACTGTGAATATGAATATTTAATGCACAAAACTGAATTTGTATTCGATTTCATGATGCGTTTTGAATAAACATGAATAATTATACAATAATTTTTGTTTGAGTAAAAAATGTATGAAAAATCGACCAATAAAACCAAGGGAACGGTTTTCTTTCTTAAATTAGATATTATGTGGTATTTCAATTGGGGAAATTGTAATTATTTAATGGGAGAAGGTCTCATTAGAGTACCACACAAATAACAGAAAATTCCCTGCAAAACAAAAACTGTAGTAATAAGGAAAAAAAATTGCAATGAGTGTAAATCTGGTTGGAAAATCTTTTAGAAGATTATTTACAACGAAAACGATATCTTGCCTGATTGTGGAGAAAACAAGGAAAAACGTAAATTGAGAGATATTTTAACATAAACTTCAATAACTTTATTTACCCGTACAACCGTCGCAAAACAAATCTCTTGTTTAATCAACATTTTGATCAAAAATGCACATGCATAAGTAAAACACCGACAGCCCAACCAAACACCTTTCCATTCGAATTACTTACCAATTTCCAATGCTGCCACGCCTCCAGATGGGGCACCGCCAACAGCTGCTGCTGCCGCTGCTCCTTCCGTGGCTGTGGCAGTGGCAGCTCCAATGCCAATTGCCGTTCGTGCGCTCAATAAAATCAAAGTCAGTGTCAGCCAACATAAAGTTTTATTGTTATTAACACCATGACGCTTAATGTGGCAATAACTTTTTAAATAATTTGTTGCAAAATGCCAGCACCAGGAGCCCCAGGAGCACCAGAAGGCGTTGTATCGGTGTCCAGGTCCAGTTCCAGTTCGAGTTGCAGGTCGAGGTTGAGGTCCTTCCTTCCTGGCTTCTTGTGAATGAATTGAATTCAATTGTTGTAATTTTATTGCTGGCATTTTGATTTTCGTTTCGTTTTATTCTCGCTCTCTCTGTGTTTTTCTATCGTTCTGTTTCGGTGTTCCTGTTCCTTTGAGTAATGCCTCACGTATTGGCTGCTACATTTTACACTCTGAAAAAATGAAATAAAGAAAAAGAAAAGAACAGTGAAATTAAGGAAAATTGTCAAGGGATTTTTGTAGCCTTAATTGGCGGCATGGCTTTAAGAATGTCGCCAGACCCTCAGAGGAGAAGGAATACTTCGGTCTCGTCTCTCTCTCCCCCTAAATACATCATTGTTAGCAAATTAATGTGACGTGACCTTGCAAACTGTCGCGTTTTTGTCACATGACAGCAAAGTCATGGCAGGCGGAGGTCCTCTTGCTGTCGCAGGCACCCACTATGGCGATGCAGGCGGTGGTATGAGGGGCAAGAGGGGATTCCATAGTCCCCGTCACGATTTTCCAGAGCTGAGCAAGCAGAAATTTATGTAAAATGTCAGAGACATACGACACAGAGCGCTGCTAAAATTTCCCATTCCCCATTCCCCTTCCTCCTTCTGGCACCTCCCTCGGCGACATGCCAAAACGTGTCAAAATACAAAAATATAAACAGCGCGAAAAACGCGCTGAACGCAAGTGCGGCAGAGAGGAGGAGATTTAGAGGGTGATTTAGGGGTGGTCTAGGGGGAGTTTCAGGGGGGAGTGCCGGCTTGATGGTTGGCCTTTTTTGGCAGCCGGAAATGCGACAACGACAGCGGCACTAGGGCCTCTGTGCCCGGCTCTCTGACATTTAAACAATATTCAAAACTTAAAGGCAAAGTCCATAAGCACACCAAAAAAACACAAGCTAAAACTAACAGTTTTTTCAAACTAGATTTATGACTCGTGAAGAGAGTGTTGGAGAGTGTACAAGTGCTGTAGGAGAGTGTACAGCCGTACAGCTGTATGGGTGGTAAATGGGTGAAAGTTTGACTTGGAGAAAATGAGAATTTGGCTGATTGATGAATGGATTTGAATACTCAGAAGTTGAGTTTGCGGAATTTTACAGTGGAAAAACAAGGGGGGAAAAAGGGAATTTAGGGAATGAAATAGTGGAATTTTAAGCAAAAATGGGGGAAAATAGGGAAAGAAGGAACTTCAAGAATGCTTGTTAAACATTTTAGATTGTATTTATGATTTATGGTTGCGAAAATGTAATGAGTGGCTTACTTAAAACTCATTTGGAGTACAGTATTTGTGTAGGAAAACTCATTTATAATATTATATGTTTATTATACTATTATAATTTGATTTATAATATTTTATTAATTTTTTTATTTTTTATTTATATTCATATATTTCTGTATCATAATTTTGTAATTATTTTTTTTATTTATTTATTCAAGTCTCTATTTATTTTGTTTTAATTTAACTTTATTTATAATATTTTATTAATTTTTGTATTTCTCTTTATATTTTTTAATTTGCTTAACATTATTTTTTATTTATTCCTTGTATTTATTTAATTAAGTATTTTTTTTTCTTTTATGGATAAAGAAGCGCAACAAAAAGAGGTTTGAAGGGCTCTAAATTATTGATATAATTCCCATTTACCCATAAAACTCTCCCAAAATCCACCCCAAGTAGGATCTCCTTCTCTATCCAACATCTGCTTCTATCCACCAGAAGTTCCTTCGATCCCCCCCTGATAGTTTTTCATCTGCTAAAAGTGTCTCTCCCGGGAAAGAGGAAAAGATCAAAAGACTCCCCGCCCACCCCAACAACAAACACAAAGCAACATTTTCACAGGCATTTTGCCGATGCAAAAATTTACTCGAGCAATTAATAAAAATGTGGAGAAAAAACAGAAAAGAAAAGAGGAAAACCAAACGACCAACGAAGAGAGGGGCTGCAGGAGGTGCAGTGGCAGTGGCAGTGGCACAGGCTCTGTTCTGGTCTGGTCTGCTCTGTTCTGTTTTGTGGCGCCCACACTTCCTTTCATATGCGAAATGGCGAAATTTTACGCCAACTTCACAGTGGAAGTGGCAGCAAAGTTGCAAATGTGCCGCATTTTCCCCCGGTAGTTTTCCCTCTGTAGTTGTTGTTGCTGTTGTTGTCACTATTATTAATGTTGTTGTTGTTGTTTTTGTTGCTGTTGCTGTTGCTGTTGTCGTCGGCAAAGTCGCCAAAAATAAAAGGCATACAATTTGTGTAGCAGCAACAACAGCAACCGTACACTGGAAAACACTTGAATTCACAGAAGAGAGAGTGTGAGAGAGAGGGAATGGGACTGAAGAGAGTACGCTGAGAAAAAATAAGGGTATTTGAGGATTGATTTATAATTTTTATAAATTATTTTAGTTAAAAAGACTGACAGGAGCTTAAAAAAATATTTTGATGGAGAGAAATATAAATTATTATTTTTTAATAACTTTAATATCCTCCTCTCTCCCTTTCTCTCTTCCTATATTTTAAGGATTTCTTATTTTTATTACAGATTATTTTAGTTGAGAAGACTTTTAAAATCTATTTTGGAAGCTCAAAAATATTGAATTTAATTATTGTTTTTTTTTAATTAATTAATAACATTTTCACAATTGATTTCTAATTGATTGTGACATTTAATCACGTTAAAAAAGGAAGTGATTTTATAATTTAAATTAAAACATTATTTATTATTTTATTTTATTTATTTTATATCTTGTACATTTTTTTATATATTTTTGTTGTTGTTGAATATTTAAAAATCTCAAAAACGTTCTCTCAATATCCAATGCAAATGACCCTTCTTTTTTCCAAGTGCACGAATAGAAGTACTCCCATAGTAGTCGTCGCGCATAGTTTTTATGGGCCTTATGGCTGGGCCGCCTTTTTATGCCACAGCGTTGCAGGCAGCAGTTGCAGTGAGGCAACAGCAGCTGGTGGGGCGCTGGTCTGGGAGTCCGGAGTTGCAGTTTCATTTGCAGATGGAAATGGAAATGAAGCCGCAGCCGCAGTCGGTGTCGGTGTCTGTGTCCGTGTCTGTTGTCCATGGCCTATGGCCTATGGGGCCTGGCGAGAACATTTTACTTTTTATCCGGTAGCCGGTGCCGGTGCCAGACAGAATGCAAATTTTTATGTGACGAAAGCAATGGAAAAACAGTTGCGTGAAAAGCGGACTCGCTTTTCCGCCAGGGACTTGGGCCTGAACTTGTAAGAGGGCAAAAGGTGGCAGGAGAGCGGCCTCAATGGCGACCTAATCGATTCGTTGCATATGCAAAAACGTTTGATGGTTCGATTTATGGCTGATACAAATTACAGTCTTGCAAATTGATTGATTCATTTGAACATAAAAGAGTTTCCCAATGAATTTGTGATGTGAAATAAAGTCCATTTATTTGTGATTATATTGCCATTTAGCACTGATTTATAAACCAATTCATGAACCATTCATAAACCATTTATAACTCATTCAATTCCAGCCACAAAATACCACCAACAAAATATTAAATTAATTTATTTAACAAGTATCTTTCTCTCGTACATCCTCCCCCTCACCTCCCAGTTGTTTCTTTACATTTAACAAATAAATTGCCATCATCCAACATTTTACTCACTCTTCTACCCACTACCCACCCATCCTCTCCCTTTTTCACTTGAATAAAAGTACTCCTCTCTTTCCCACATAAAATATCCATAACATTAACCACAATTACCATGAAATTTCATACCAAAAATTGCTGGCAAAAAGAAGATTGCTCCATCTCTCTTTCTCTGTCCCTTCACCACTCTCTCTCTCTCTCTCTCTCTGCTCTCACTGCTCCCCTGCCGTGTCACCTCTGTTGTCCAAAAACGCCCACAAAGCCGAAATTAAAAAATGGTTTAAAAAATATTTTTCTATTAATTTTTCCAAGCTGTCCTTTTTTACTGTTGCCGCCACAGCCACGGCGTTGGCGTCGGCGTCGGCAACATGTGTTGCATGTGGCAATTAAATGCCAGCAGCAACAGCAACGGAGCAAATAAAAAAGAAGAAAGCCCAAATGAAATGGCAAAAAGGAAATAGGAAATAAAAAGAAAGATAGAAGGAAAGGTAAGGTTTTAATAGAGTAGAAGCTTTAGATACCCAGGAATATAGGTTGAGATTTTTGTTGAAAAATATATAAGATATAGTATTCCGATTCCAATTTAATTTAATAATAATAATTTAATAAGAATTTAAATTAAAATACAGTTGAAAATAATAAAATGCCACAAACAAAATAATAGTTTTGGAACATCGTTTCTGTATCTAAATCTGTATTTTAAATAAAAAAAAACGTGCAGCTTTTTGAGGTATATCTTTAGATTTTATAGATCATTAATTTTTACTACCAAAAAACAAAGCGTATTAAAATTTACTGACCACTTTCCATTAAGATTTTTGAAATATTCTGATCAAAATTATATTTTAAATACATATATTTATTTTATTTTTCTTATTTATTCTATTATTTATTTATTATTTTTTGTATTTTGGTATTTATTACTTGAATATTTTTAAGGCACTAGTCACAAAGATTAGTTTAATTTTATATATTGATTTTTAACACTAAACATTTAGTTAAATATATTGTGATTGATTTCTTTAAATATAAATTGTAATTTTAATATTTAACCTTCTTGTTTAAATTTTATTTTTATAGTTAATATTTTATTTAGTATTAATTTTTCTGCATTTTGCATTGAAAAACATCATGCCCTCTTTTATAGCATAAAACAGGGTACATACTCCCTGTCGAACGAGAGGGAGAGAGACAGAGTATAATAATTTTTGGCGTTGGGTCTTGAAGAGCAAATAAAATGCAACTTTTTAGTGACTCAGTTGGTGGCAGCAACACCAGCAGTGGCAGTGGCAATATGCAACAAAAGTCGGCAGTTGGCGAGTTTTTTTTTTGGAGTTTTGGTTGAGTGCGAAAATAATACGAACAAAACGGTGCCTGCCCGTAACGAGGGGGAGCTGCGATGCGTGGGGGAGTGGGGAGAGGCACGACGGAGTGTTGGCTGGTAAAGGGGGGGGAAGGGAACCACGACACGGCATAGAAAACCAAATGAATGACATGCCACAGCGTCGTCGTCGTCTCTGCAGCATTGCCTTTGTCTGGTGTGTGGCAGACGACTTGTGGTCCATTCTGCGTTTCCCCCGACCCCATCGTCTGCATCTGCAACACCAACCCATGCCCCGTCTGCGTCTCCGTCTGCGTTTGTGGCACTGGCTTCAATTAATTTCCAGCTTCGGTTATTGTTTGCGGGTGTTAATGGTTTCCCCGCACCCGTTCCCTGTTCCCCGCCATCGTCCTATCAATGGAGGGGGTAGTGCAGATACAGATACTGAGAGCAGAAGAGGCTCCTAGAGTGGTGGGGTTAGGGGTGTTGTTGTGGCTGCTGTTGACATTGGAGGATGATTGCAGGTATTTTATTTCCCCTAATGAGGGTCATCTATTGGGGCTATAGAAGGTGTATACACTGCTACAATAATGGCGCATTAAAACCAATCACACTCATATTTAAATTAAATATGTGAAACATAGTACAATTTAATAGAATTTATTTTGATTCAAATATGAATGTATTAAAAAATCATTTTAGTATAAAACAATTTAAAATAAATATAAAATATTTATAAAATACAAAATATATTTAGATCAAATATTTTCATTTTAATTTTTACTTTTATTTTAAAATGTTCACTGCTGGTTTTTTTATTAGTAGTATCTACATTCTGGAGCACCTAATCGCTAAGTTACAAAGTTAAAGCAAATTCTCTATATTACTGGGAATTTATCCGAATTTTATTTTTAATTCATTTTATTTTATTCATAATTTATTATACTATATTTGTTTATTTTTAACACCTTTAAAGCCCCTTCAACGATCACTTTCTTGGAAAACCACTCAATTAAAGCACTTCCGATTAACGATTGTCGCTTTGGTCGAGTTACTCCATTTAAATATTTAATATATATTTATATATTTAATTATTAAATATATTTAATATTTAAGATTATTTATTCAACTATTTTGGAGTATTTATTATTTTATCTAAGCTTATTAATGCGATTCCTTCATCTCTGGCTGCACTATCCAGATTTCTCTCCATTTCCATTCATAAGCTATATCTTTCTTGTGATATTCCCCCATAAAAACCATTTATAGATCCCCCCCATAGACTCTCCAGCTCTCTCCTACTCCTCTTTCCTCTCTATCCACATATTTCATGCCTAATCATCAACTGCAATTTTCTCATACTCCGCCAAAGGAGAACCCCTGCACAGCGAGCGGGAGAGACAGAGAGAACAGAGAATTATAGTCGCTAAAAAACCCTAGTCCTGGGAGCTTCGCTTCGCCACGCCATTTACATGGTCATAAAATATAATTCAGAGTCAGACTCCAGGGGAGGGGGCGAGCAGCGGGTCCAACTTTCGCTTTAGGAAAACGAGAAAATTCCCAGAGCCATAATTCTTGCACGTCTCCGTTGCGACGCCGCATAATTGCAGCGTAATTTCTGCGCATTTAATTTCAATGTCTGGGCAGGCGGTGGCAACCTTAACCTTAGACAAAAAAGCAAAAAAAAAAAACACCAACAAAAAACAGTCCCACAACAGCAATAGAAACAACAACAAACAAAAAGCGGCAATGCAGGAGGAACAGGGACCGGAGAGGCGCTGTCTGAGTCTCGAAGGCGTGAAAAATATACCGTTGGCCATTGCATGTGACGATTATTTCTGTGTGTTTTTGTTTTGATTTTTTTCTTTTCTTTTTTGGGACCCCAGCGACCCCTTGAGGTGTTTTTTTTCTTTTCTTTGGCATGCAAAATAAAAACAAGAAGGAAGAATGAGAAAAACACACAGACACGCACGCGCTTTGGGCACAAAAATTTGCAAATACAACATTTTGCACTTTTCGAATGTCCATGAGGCATTGCCCCCCCGCCCACTCCCCCAGGCATTGACCATGAGATTTTTTTTGGAGCGTGGAATGAAAGTTAATGTCATGCGGGTATGACTGGGTGGATTACTTTGCGATTTTTGTTGCTTTTGAGATACATTTCGGGAAAACTCCTCGGGTTATTGCTTTTCTATGTTATAAATAAAATATAATATATAGAAATAATAATATATAGAAACAGAAAGACTTTCCTCGCCGAGAACTACATTTTTGAGTGATTTTTTCCATTAAAAACTATATAATATATATAATAAATTATAATATAAATATATACCAATAAAAAAAAAACATTTTCCCGACTAACGATTATAATCAGGACTGTAACTGTTATAAGTTTTAAAATAAAAATTGGAATCTAACAAATATATCGTAATTTTTATTGAAAAAATTGGAAAAAAGAGTTATTTTTTAATAAAATCAGAAAAAAAACTTATTTATAACTTTATCATAACCAGATATAGAAGTAGCTTTTTAGTTACAGTAAATATTTTTATAGTTTGTATTATTAAGGTGATAATTTTTTGTATAATAATAAAACTACTTTTACGTCCTTAAAACTCAATACAAGTCAGAAATACCATTTTTTTTTATTTGAAGTAAATATAAGTTTATTATATAATTAATTATAATCGATATTAATCGTTTTCATTGAGATTGCATACCAGGCAGCGTCCTCAAGCCATGGGGTTTTAAGGAGTGTACAGCCAGATAGAACTCTAGTATAAAACTCGAAAAAAGGGCATTCCAATTTCGTTTTCCTCAAACTCGGAAAACTCCTTTCAATTTATGTTTTGTGGTAATTTTCACTTGACCAGAACCCTCGCTTCTCAGCCTCTTCTCGTCGTCATCCGCAGTAAAATTTCTATGATAAAGTGTTTTTCGTGTTGCAAGGAAAAAATAAAATATTATTAAAAATAAAACTTAAAAAAAGAAGTCTACAAAAAATGGTTCTTCTATTGTTCTGCGGTCTCAGGGAAAAAACGTGTAAAAAGAAATAAAAGTTTATTACGTTTTTTTTTCAGCCATTGGATGGGTGGAAAATTTATGCCCCGACATTGAATGGAATGTGTCTGGGAGAGGGGGGTGGCAGGAGGAAAGCGACTGTCGGCGACTGGTAGCCTGAAGGCCAAGGGCAACTCCATTCTTGGCCTGGCCAACACGCGTCGCGTCTGCTCTAAATTATGGAATATTTTCGCAAAGGCAGCAGACGAATGGATGGCAGTTGAACCATTATTTTGTGGCTTGAATGGTAGCGGAAAAATGTGAAGCAAATGTTGGGAATAGCAGGGAAAATACAAGGTCGATATTTTCATAGAGGTTTTCTTTTAAATATCTTTTAATCTTTTGTATGACAATTTGTTTGCAATTCGGGCTTCCGCCTGGAAAGTTTTCCCATTCGCACACACAAAAACTTTCCTCAATGACCTTTCGCCTTTTCGAGAAACAATTTCTATCTCTTCCCAGCGATCATCTCTGCAACGCAACGATTTTCCATGCTCTGCAAGAGACCTGCAAGAGTCGTAAAAGGCAACAAAACCTTTGGCCCTAACAGTCGTAAAGGCAAACGATTCCAACGCCGCCGCTGCCGCGCAGCGGATGAGAGCTTCGAAGAGCTGTCAAAATGGCCCAAAAAGAGGACGGGAAGCACCGCCTCCTCGCACACGCCCACGCCAGAGACGGGCACGCACCAGCAAAAAGAAAAACACATGTCCCCCCAAAGAAAACTCTTCCTGCCTTATGGAGTAGGTGGAGCTCTCTGTCTGGTTGTGTGCTTCCCATGGAAAGGAAAAGAAAAGGCCAAGTGCCAGTCGAAATTAAAATAAAAATGCATAAATATGAATGATGAAGACATAAAGGAGGGTCTACTTCCCTCTTCTTTATGGCTAGACTAGGGATCTAGATCTAGGGAGAGGGTGAGGAAGAATGCAAGCTTTAGATACTCTTGGAGATATACATTTAATGGTTTTTCCTAAGAAACAAATAAGTTTTTCTCGCCTATATTTGAATGTCCAGAAATTTTTCTATTAAAAATTATGGTTTATAGCAATATTTGCAAGAGCTGTAGAATAATAATACAAAAAAAATTAATAACACCAGAAAATAAATTAAATAATAAAATCATTAAATAAATAAAATCATTAAATAAATAAAATGCAATTTAAATTTAAAATAAATAAGAAAATAAATTAAATAAATAAAATTTAAATTTTAAACAAAAAAGAAAATAAATTAAATAATAAAAACTTTATATAAATTAATTAATACAAAAATTAACAAAATAAAATAAAATTTAAATTTTGATAAAAGTTTCCAAAGAAATTAGAAGGGTTCCTATAGAAAGAATTGTTTTACCGCTTTTCTGAACATTTTTAAGATGAGAACTATATCGTATCCCTTTAAGTACTGATTAAAACAAAACCTCAAGCTAAAATAAATATATCTGAAAGTTCTAATAGACTCCGAAATGCTTTCTGCCTTTACAAACTTCTTAAGAGAGCTGCAACACCACTTTCTGCAGGGTATCCAAGTGCACAGAACTGCATATAAAAGTGTTTTTCAATTTCCCCAGCATAAATGAGAATGAGTTCGCTCTCGTGCGGTTCTCGTAACTTTAACAGTCGGTCGTCATAATATTTTGAAATCAAAGAACTGCGCCATAAACTTGAATGCTAAATGGAGTTGCAATCGCAGGGAAAGAGGAAAACACAGACAGAGAGAGAGAGAGAGAGAGAGAGAGAGAGAGTGTGGGGGCGATCGAGCAGATAGAGTGGGAGATTTAGTAGTATCTCAGAGATACAGATAGCAGCAAAGGCGAGGGCGAGGGCGAAGGCGAAGGTGGCAAACATTTCTAGCAGCCAAAAGACGCAGCTGCCGTTGACAGTCCACCGCCTGCCCCCACTCCACCCCGCGATTGTCTTAACGTTTGTCTCTGCCGTTTAATGGGTTTTCTTCTTATTTCGTTTGCTGGGCGAGGGAGGACACACGCCCCCGCCTCCCCCCACTAGTCTGTGGGACAGTGGATGATTGTTGTGTTGGTAACACGCCTATCTAATCATTTTGGTGTTGACACTTGACACTCGTGAAAATAAAAGGAGACGAAAATTGCAATGGTTTGTCTTGCCTGGGCCTCCTTCCATGGGGCATGCTGTACGTCCCCGCATGGAAGGACTTGATTTAAATTTCATGCCACTTGCTGCCACAAACTGCTGGTTGAAGTGAAATTTCTGGGTAATTTCGGTGTTTTCTGTAGGTCTTTTGAAGATTGGGATGAAGAATGGGGCTGGGATTTTGCTGGGGAGGATCATTGAAAGGATGGAAGGATAGAAAATGTTAAGATTTGATAGATGATATATGGAATATCCTGTAGGATTAAATACAGATTAGAAGCTGTTAGAAATGGTTGATTTTGTAACCCTGAAAAGTCTTTCTTTTTGGATACATATTTGATAATAAAAGGACGAACCAGGGAGCGCTTCTAGACTTAAAATTAACAAAATTAACACCTATAAATAAATGAAATAAATCCCATTCCCCCTTCCTTAGATTTCCATCCCCCAAGCCGTGATTTGTGGCACTTAAATGTTGTCCGTTTTCCCACGATCTTTGACCCACGCGGATAATAAATTATGGAACTTTCCGAAAAAAAAATAAAAATAATAATCATCTCCCATAAGTAGGCGCTGAGGCGTGGCATGCAAAACACTGTCACCAGCGCGCGGTGGCAAATGGTGCATGAAAGCAAAATCAATAAGAAACAGAGAGAAAGAGAGAGAGAGAGAGAGAGAGAGAGAGAGAGAGAGGGGGAGAGAAAGGGGAGAAACGGGAGAGAAATGCCAACTCAGGCAATTTTTGTGGTCGGTTCATTTCACAGACGTCCGTACGTCCATTACCCGGGAAAACACGCTTATTTAAGCAATAATTTCCTTTGGCTCTCACTCTTCTTACAACCCCCCGCTCCCTCCATTCCCGCCATTACATTCCCTTTGGCTTTTCTACCTCCTTGGCCTTTTCCTTTCGGCTTTTCTTCTTCGCCTCAGCCTCTGCCTTTTTCTTTGGCTTTTCTTTTTCGGCTCTGCCTCTGCCTTTTCATTTCTTTTTGTTTTTTGATTAATGGTCGTGTTCATAAAGTGACACATTGAAAATTGGAAAGCAAATCAAGCACAAAAAGCAACAGCAAACGCATGAAATCAGCAAAAAAACAACAAAATGTAAAAGAAAATAAGAAATTGAAACTTTGTATACCCTGGAAGAATGATTACTCGATTCTTTAGGGATTATAAATGGAATTTATACGAATATTGGAAGTTTCATTTGGCTACAAATATTCTTTTCCGATTTCCAATGGGCTGTTTGGGTTTGAATGCCAGGAAAGTTGCTCGGGTCGTTGTTCATCTTTAAAGTATTCAACAACGACCCGAGCAACGATGCTGGACAGCAACAGATAATCGCACACACACACTCACCTTATTCACGAATATTCTATCAGTTGAAACACTTTTCGGATGGAAAATCGTTGATTTTGAGTTCCATCACAGGCAACATCCTCGAGCCATGGGATTTTCGAAGAATACAGCGATGACCCGAGGAAGTTTGCTGCAATAGAACTCCGCTCCTAGAAGTCCTGTCTCAATATAAGGAAAATGCATGTTTTCCCAGAGAAAAACGTTCTTTAAATTGATCAGAATCTTCTTTGAAGTTCTCTTTTGAGAGCAAAGCCCTCAACAAGCCCAATCATTTCGGGCAATCTTCTCTAGGGTATCAAAAGTAGAAATAAATAAATAATACAATCCCGAAGAGGGTGTGGCAGGGTGGCAGGGACTAAGGAAATTGCTGCTAAAAGTGTAAAAAGTTGAGCCTCGAGGCCTAAAGGTCGTCAAAGTGAAAAATTCGATAAATGAAAATGGACAAGACCGATAGCCAGAGCCAGAGCCAGAGCCAAAACCTGAGCCAGAGAGTAACGGACGGGGCGGCGCACGAATTGAAACGGAAATCCTTATTGAACTAGAGTGAGAGGCGGCAGGAGGGGGTGGCGGGGGCGTCCTAGGGGCAAGGATAAGGAGTCGGCTGCTGCTGCTGCTGCGTTGGCAAACCGGAAAAGCATGCTGCCGAAAATTTGTGCTGCTGAGTGGCAATGGAGAGTGCTCCTTCCTCCCCCCCTTGCCACCTTTGAGTACACTGAGAGAATGCTTAGAGGGAGCACTAGGAAGCATTAGGGATAAGAAGGAACCAAGGAGTTTGCAAGGCTTTCTCTCAGTGTGGGGGGAGTCTGAGGGCTGCTGTCCAGCGGCGGATGCCAAATGGCAGCGCGACACACACGAGAGGAGCAGCAGCGGCAGCAGCAGCAGCAGCAGCAGCAGAGGAGCGCAGGAAATGGCTGGCAATGCCTTTTTGCGACGACGTGGGATCTGGGAAGGAAGTAGAAGATGGAAGGAGGATGTGGGAGAAGGAACAGCAACGGGTATTAGAAGCCCCGAAACAGAGCAGCCAAAGGAAGCGGCAAATGTCAAGATGCCAGAAGCGAGAAGCCGGAGAGCCCCAAATGTGCCACTGCCGCTGCCGCTGGCGTCGCTCCGAGAGTTGGGGAATTTTAAATGATAATGATGGACGGTGCATGGGCCACCAGGGGAAAAGCTTAACGAATGCGTGCGAATTTCTAGGAGTATGCATCCTAGCAAGGGATTAAGGAATACCTTTGAAGTTGAAGGAATGCTGAGCGAAAAAGAATGAAGTTTTTACAGAGGAAAATAGAAGCGAAAGAGAGGCTAAAGAGAGAGTAGAGAAAGGAATACGGATAAGGAATACAAAACTGAAAAGTGTTTAGGTATTTCTAAGACTAGGATGTGGAACAGTGTCAAAATAAAAGTTTATAAATTATCAAAATAAGGAATAGATTTCATTTAGTATTATTTATTCATTTATTCATTCAATAAAAAAGGAATTAGATATAAAAGGTAATGTAATACTAGTATCTATTATTAGTTTATATAAGTTGAAATCGTAGTATTACCTAGAATATCGCTTCTTAAAGTATAATATCGTACCACACAGATTGGGTAAATAATACATTAATTTCTAGATTAAATGTTTAAATGAGTGTGTACTTTTGGGGCTCTACTTTGTTGGGCCGCTGATAGTCCTCCAGGGCCATGATGCCATGATGGGTGTAAGGTTTTGAGGTCGGTTCCATGTTGAATTCTGGACTGTTCTATGATCTCCTAAGTATCTTTTTTAATTCAGAAATGAATCAATTTCAGCGCTCGCAAAATATACTCAGCCCAAGTTTTCAAAAGATCGAAAAAAGTAAGCCACGAAGTATGGGGTCTCGAGTGAACACATGATCCGCTCGTCGATTGATCGCAAAGCAAGCCAAAGAAGAAGTTTGATGGTTTTATTCTGACAATAAGCACAGTATTGATTAATATCTTTTACTTGTTGTTATTTTTTAAATATTCTACACATTTAAGGCTCCATTTCGTACGTTTAACTTTCCGATTAACGATTGATTACCCGTTTCTTTACGAATTATGAATGGCATTTATAGAAATATTGAAAGTTTCATATTATTTTCCGATTTCCAATGTTGTGTTTGAGTTTGAATGCCAGGAAAGCTGCTCGGGTCGTTGTTCATATTTAAAGTATTCAACAACGACCCGAGCACCGATACTGAACAGCAACAGATCAAGGTGGGAAAATCGCACACACACACACTCACTTTATTCAGTTTATTGAGTTTCATCACAAACAATATCCTCGAGTTATGGATTTTTCAAGAGTACTGAACTGATCCGAGGAATAAAATAAAACTCCATTGCCAGAACTTCTATTATCGTAGATTTTCGTTAAAAACCAGAACTCACTTTATAGGGTACAAAAGTATCATCACTTATCGATTTTGGTTATCAATATTCACACTAAGGATCGATTATTCCATTGAATGAGAATTTTTTATGCATTCCTTAAAAAATGTACTTTAAAAATGAATTTTTCTTGTGGTAGCTATAAATTTCGGAAAGAAAAAGCATCCAAGATTCATTTAGCATTGAAATTATTCATTAACCGTCGTTTAATGGCCCCATCCCACTCTCCCACCCACCCACTTGATGTGCCCCAGTTAATCCATCAAATGGTTGCATGCCCCCCATCATGATGTCAGTGAAGCATAGCGCCGCTTGAGACTCAACAGATTGCAGGGGGCACATTTGGAACATCCTTCAGTCACGTCACTCTCTGCCTGCCATCGCATCTGCATCTGGAACCATTCGAGCATTCGGCAGATTAACACGTTCCTTTGGATACTAGAGAAGGGGTTTACTGGTGGGTGGGGGAGGGGGGTCCCCGAAAGCCACAACAACTTTAATTAAGCTTTGGTCTGAGGGTGGACTCTGGCCGAGAGTTCCTCTACCTATTCCGTATCGCACAAAAACAGGCGCACCCGAATGTGCCACAGAGAGAGGCAATGCTTTTGCTGCCTATTGAATGAACCTGAGGGTCGTCGTCCCGTTCCGTCCTGTCTGTCCTAACTGCCAATTTACGTAAAAATGCTGTGGAACAGGATGCAAATTTAGGCCAGAGTCCAAGTCCAGGTGCTGTGCCGTATGTTGCTGATTTTTCATTTATATCTCCTCAAAAAAGGGAACACCATCCGCACCACCTTCTCCTGAAGCTCCGCCTCCTCCTCCTCTGGGCACTCTGCCTTGGCGCCGCTGAAGCTCTGATTCTCTGAGTCTCTTTGGAGCAGGTGGACAGGTGGACCCGTAGTTTTAAGCATAACGAATTGGATTGTCATGGCAATCGATAGATACGATGTTTGCACACACTCACAAGCACGCAGAATGGCCCCACGTCCAAGGCAGCGTCCTAATGTAGGCTAAGTGGCCGGACATGTGCCCATGGAGGAGGCGAGCATACGAGGAGACGGGGGATGGATGAAGGTGGAACTATAAGCGAAACTGTTACTCCGGACATCACACAGTTTCTGAAACAGTGATTAGATAGGTAGGGAAGGGGTCTAGTGGGATTGTGCGAGGAAGAGTAAGGCTATAACACGGTGTGTCGGCTTACTGCTGGAGAGTGGTAGAGGATTCTGGGACTTATGGGGGTTTGCTGAAGAAAACTGGATAACAGGATACCCAGGAAATGGTTAATGAACCGAATAATGAGAATATTTGGGATTTTCATTACTGAGTTTGATTCAATTTTTTATCTGGAATTTTTTGCTATTTTGTATAGTACTTTTCTGGTATATTTTTAATGAAACGAAAGATGAGACTACATAATTAGTTTTTATTCACGTTTACTATTTTCTTTCTGGTATTTTTCTAATCTTTTTTTACAATTTTTTGTAGTATTTCTTTACCTGAAATATTTAGTAATTTTTAAAAGCATTTTCCGGCTTTTTAAAAATTATTTTAGATATTTTTGTGTCTTATTTATAATGAGACTTTCGTTTTTATTCACGATTTTGGTTTTTTCTTTCTATTTCTAGTATTACTCTAGTATTTTTGTCAATCACGTTTCTTAAACTTTTTAAAGTATTTTCTGGTTTATTATCAGTATTTTTAGTTATTTTTATAGCATTTATATATTTGTATATTAAAGTATTTTCGGGTATTTAAATAATATTATTTTTTTATAGAATTTGTTCTAGTCTAATTTTGGTATTTTTTTTCGGACCTTTCGTTTTTGAGAGCATTTCGATTAATTGTTTGGTGTTTTTCTTGAACCGTTCTAAAGGTTTGATCATTTTCCCAATTTTACTCCTAATAATACCTTTTAATAACTATCTTAATTTGAGAAAAGTATACAAATACCTTTTGCCATACCATCACTTCATATTGAAAGCTCTCATAGAGCCCATCATTTATCTGCATCCCATCCCAGATACGAAAGTGGCAGGGCATTAAGACAAAAGAAAGCAAATTTCTCTTTTCCACACAAGACCCTTTGGTCAATATTAGATGACAGCTCTCCAAAAGCGTTCTCCAGGCGTGCGGGCTGGTCACCAAAAAAGAAAAAAATAATGGCCAAAAAGGAGACCTGTCTCCTTCGGCCCTCCTTCAATCGCACTTCCTAGCAGACCCATCCGCTTTCCAGCAATCACACTCCCCAGCAGACCCTTATCTCCATTGCTCAACCTATGGCCGCACCTCTAGAGTTCTTTCGTCTATTGCTCCTCTGCCCCCTTGTCATGCCCCTTTGCCAAATAGAATTTAAATCTGTTAAATCCTCGTACATGACAGTTTTCTGTGTGTTGAATTTTTGGTCCTGTCCTCCTGTTGCTATTTGCCGTTGCTGTAGCCTTTGCCGTTGCCTTTGCTGTAGCCTTCGGTTCCCATCTTCCTGTGCTCTCTCTTATTTATTTTTTACTTATGGCTGATGCTCTGCCTCCACTCGTGAGTCTCTCGTTCCATCTCGTGTAATGCGGGATTTCATCTGTGGATCTCTTTTTGCAGAGTGTGTGTGGAGGGGAGGGGAGTGGAGTGTTCTGTGTGTGGCGGATGCTGGATGCGGCTTGAGGTGATTTTGATTGAGTGCGATTTGTACTTTGTGTTTCGCCTACGTGTTTCGGTTTTTTAAATAATATTTACCTCTCTCTTTCCCGTGTGTGTGTGTGTGTGTGTGTGTGTGTGTGTTTGTGTGTGTGTGCGTGGAGGGGACTTTTGTTGTCTTTGGTTTCTGATTGCGCAAGGATATGAAGTGTGGAGAGTGGACTCTTACTTTCGATTTGATACAATTCGATTCGATTCGATTGTAACGGATATAACGTTTCGATATTGTTTGCTGTTTTTGCCAATTTTATATTTTTAGTTTCCTTTTAGCTGCCTTTGGGGTGTGCATATTTATTTGGCAGGAAATGTGTTTTATTTGAGGGACATTCAAGGGAAAGCTAGGGTGAAAGCCGAGGCAGACATTTTGGGACTTAAATTGATAGGAAACTTTAGGTTTTTTTCACCAAATTTAATTTAAGCAGAAGTTAAATAAAGAAATATTGTTAAGTGAAAGTTTTTATCTAGAGAAATATAATTTCTTAGAGGTAATTCCTCCAAAAACTTTTTTAAGTATAGCTTTATCCAACAGTTACACTCTTAAATGGAGGTTTATCCTCTTAATAATACTTTTAAGTAGAGTTTTATCAAAAAAAAATTATATATATTGTGGAGTTCCACCAAAATCACTCTTAAGTGGAGAAATATCCACCTGAAGTGCTCTCAAGAGCACTCTCAACCATCTTCCATCTACCACGTGCCAAAAGCAGGCCTCTAAAGACAATCTTTAAATCTAAACCTAAAACCAGGTCATGGATTCAGAGCCAACACCTTTCTAAAATTCACCCAAAAACCAAAAACCTGTACTTAAAATAGTGCCTCAAGTTCAATGAAACGAAGGGGTTAATGTACTGCAAATTATCCGATCTGCAGAACCAGTGTACACAGATCATAAATAAAGTATCTGCGCCATAAACTAAACACATTAGAGAGCGCGCGCCAGAGCAGAGGAGCAGAGGAGCAGAGGCTGTATCTGTAGCTAGGGGCTGTCTATCTGGGAGCAATCTGTAAGTACTTAGTGCTAAATCGATCATGAAAGAGCAGACGACGGGCTCGCGAACATAAAGTCGGTCAAAGAGTGAGCATTTACGAGTGCCATAAAACGAAAGGCGAAACAATGCTGCGAATTGGAAATTGATTTACGAGGCGATACATTGAACGAATAAAAAATATACAGTAAAATAGATCAACTGTGAAATTAACACCTGACGACGCACGCCACACAAGAATCGAATGGGGACATGGATGGCGGATGGGGATGTGCTACTATAAAAGTCGCTAGAATCTAAGGTTTTAGGCACAGTCAACCACTGAAGCTATCAACGAAGAGAACCATGAGAATCCTCAGCATTTGCCTAGTTTTTGCAGCCTTTGGGGCTTTAAGTGCAGCTGAACATGGCTCAAAGAACAGAAGGGAAAATGGTGAGGCATCTATAGGGAAACGATTGGGAACCCTTTCCTGATTAATTTCGTACTGCCTTTTAGCTCTGGATAAGATTGTGCCTCGTCTTTTGTGGAATCTAAGACGCGGAGACAGCAACCAGGAGAGTCACAGGCAGCAGCCGCAAGTCATCATTGTGCAGCAACCATCCTCGAATTCGGAAGAAGACAGGCATCATCATCCACACCACCACCATCCCCATTATCCCTATTATCCGTACTATCCACCACCACCACAGACACGTCCACCGCAGCCCCAGTTCCCAGGAATGGAATATCTGGGTGCTGGCAACGGAGGCCCCACGTTCTTGATCGTCAACCCCAACAACATGCAGGGGATATATCTGCCCGGTTCCGCCAACAGCTCCAATACGACGAGTGCCAGGAGGAGTGCTTTCGTACCATCTTTTGCTGATCTTTTGCAGGGCTTGAATTTGAACGATCTGGCAGATGGAAGTCTCTTTGAAGACGATTCTGAGGTGGTGGATGCAGCAGAGGAGGGTAATATGGATGGCCCTGCTGTTGAGAATGAACGTCCAGCAGGTTCTGCGGCTGTCCAGGGGGATGATCGCGATGAAGATCTCATGAGCGAGGATGAAATCGACGCTTTGGACCGTCAGAACAATCGTGGCTTGAGCCCCAAGCATCTGTTCTCGATTCTCATGCAGGATAAGCGTCGCAGGCGCATTCAGGAGGTCCTGGCCGGCATTTACTTGAGGAACACTCATCTGAATAGAAAGTGAGCCTTCCAGCTTCGAGTGAATTGAACAAATTGAAATATTTTGCGAGGCAAAAAATAAACAGAGGAAAAGAGAATAAAAACCTTCGCCCAAAAACACACACAAAAGTTCTCTCCTTTCTCTTCATTATGGGGCAGCACTTTATCATAGTTCCCTGGAGAAATCTAAGCTGAAACTATCCTTCGCAAGGACCAAGTCCTCCTGCTCCTGATGGTCCTTGTCTCAGCAGTTTTCTGGCTCTTTGTTTGCTTCTGTTGCTGCAACCATTTTCCCGTGGATTGTTACGACTTTCAGGAGTTTCGGACTAGCACTAAAATAATCTGCAACTGCAGTTGAAATATTTATTTGCAATTCCCCAAACTAACGTGTGCTACAATCCTCAGGAAAGAGGAGCATAAAAAAGGGAATTGTTGCCACCGCACGACAGGTGGCAGAGAGTCGGGTGGGGCGATGGCTGTGTGGCAGGCAGCAGACAGTAAAAGTTCTACCGAGAGATGAGCAGCAACAGCAGCAGCAGCAGCTGCAGTTATTGTTTTAAGGCGAGGCAACTTTTCCAATGAGCAAAACCCAGGGACTATAGAACTTTACAAATGTTTGTCGAGGCACAGGACTCCAGCGAAAAGTGCTTCCAAAGGATCTAATGAGTGTTAGAGGTTACTTTTGGAATAGAAATTTAGAATGGAGAAAGTATTTCAATGAAAGCAAATGATAAATGTTAGTTTTTGCTTTCCAAAGGTGAGTTTTACTAAAAAAAATGGTGACCCCGAAATTGGGAAAAAAACCTACCAGAATTTTTCTTTGTGATTATCTTCTGCTCAACTTTTAAAATTTAATTCTAACAAAGGTTACATAAAATTATACTTCAATTATACACACTTATCATTGCAAATTGGATGTCTTTCATAATTGGTGACCCCAACTCTTTCAGCAGATTTATAATTTTTGCATTTATTTAGTACTCTTGGTATTTATTCAGAAAACTGTGTTAAAGAAGGATATAAAATAGTTTTCTAAATTTAATCAGAAAACTTTTCTAAACACAAATCTACCTATGGCTCAATTGGTGACCCCGAATTTACCTAAAACACTCAGAGAGCTGTTTCTACGATCTCTATGCATATGTTTTTCTGTTCTTTCAAATGTATCTCTTATTTAAGCTCTTATTCATATTAATCTTGATCTTTTCACGTATTTCTGTTTTTTCTTATTCATTTTGTATGCCATAAAAATAGTTGTCTTTAAAAACCTTTAAAAACTTAAGTAAATCAGACGCCTTTCCGTAGCCTCAGTCTTGTGCCTCAGCTATGCACAAAACCTGAACCCCGAAAATGCCTTTACCTTCAAACCTCAGGAGTTGGCTGCCGTTTTCATTGTTGCTACCGGCATCAACTCCGGCTCCTGCTCCTGCTCCATCTCCATCTCCAGACCCTTCTCTGCTCCAGCCATGAAATAAGATAGAAAGCAGGAAAAGTGCAGACGAAAAAAGATGCCAGGTGCTGGCGGAGCAAACTATTCGTCCCCTTCCAGGAGTCGTTTTTCGTTTTGTCGAAAGGATTCTGCGACTCCTGGCTCCTATATAATTTTTTGTTGCCAGGTTGTCTGGTGGGTTGTCCAGCGGCAGGCGGGGAACTTGTTTGAAATTTGACGTGTGTGTAGTTTGTGCTGACCAGAAGGCGACGGAAGGCAGTGGCTGGCAACCCTGGAAGCGCCAGAGTGTGGGGTGAAAACCCTGGCCAAAAGGTATGCCTGGCGCCTGCACTTATTTTTACAAATTTATATGCAAGCTGCTGTTGCAACGGCAGCTCCGAAAATGTTCGTTTCAATTTCTCTTTTCTGTTATTTTTTCGTTTTTTCTCTGGTGCACGGCTTCTCCTAACAAATTGATGAATGTCTCGGTCTCCGGTCCTGCGACTGGGGAACGGTCTTTGTTCGGATTTTGGCAGGGAATCCTGGACAAACTTTAGTAAGATGAATGTTTGCCCAGGCAAATGACAGGCAGCCAGCAAACGAGAGCAGGCAAGCGAGTGGCTTCCATCTTGATTTTTGAGTCCATAATGACAGGAGCAGTGCAAGAGGAGACGAGACGCCCATCGTGAGCTGTGGGGGCTCGTAGGCCATGTAATTGGTTCAAGAGCTCAAAAGGAGTGGCCACACTCGAGACTGCCCTACAAAAGAACAGTTTTTGGGCTTAGAGGTGAATGCGTGAGAACTGGGATTACGAGAAGAAATAGATAACTTGGACTATAGGAGAATCGTGTTTGAATTATGATATTTCAGATATTCGCTAGTACTTGAGGATTCCAATCGATACAGAATCTTTTTTTGCATTGTTCTTTTCATTCCTGGGATAATTTCAGATGAGAATCGGTTGATTCTAGTCTAAGGACATAATATTTATTGTGTTTTAGATACTTTCGACTGCAAAATGTCATAAAAAAGATTAAATCTCTTCGCAGAATGATCCATTAACGACTATCTAAAGTTTTTAATCATTAAATATGATAAATTATGATAAAAAAATAAAAAATATTAAAATAAAATGTAATATAAATCTTAAACAAATAATATAAAGAAAATCCCAATCGGAGGACATTCCTACCCCTTTTGGACTTTCCCAACCCCTTTCGAGATCACTCCAAAGATCTCCTGCGATATTCATCGCTCACCATAATCCCATCCGTAATCCTCAGACATTGGCACTCCAGTGGCCGAAAAAAAGAGCGACTGGAAAAAAGGCCATCAAAGGCAACGTCAAGGATAAGCGCAGGAAGGGAGCGGAGAGCAGAGACGAGCGGAGGAGTAGAGGTACCGGTGCCTCTGCTTCATGGTCTCGGTTTGCAATTTTACAAATGGATTTGTTGTAATTTCTTTAGCCACAGCACCTGATGCTCACATAGTGCGAGTAGTAGTGCAAACAGAGGGACACACACACACAGACACGCACACACACACACGAAAAGGGATGCGGAAAAAGAAAAAACACACACAACGAGAGCCGAGAGCAGAGCAAAACAGCAAGCAAACAAAATGGAATAGAAAACAGAAAACACTAAAATGAAGGAAGAGGCACGAGCCGGGAACCGGGAGCCGGGAGCCGCCACAGAGCGAACAACTTTTACACTTTACACATTTTCACATATGAAAATATTTTTTTGTGTGCAAGTTTTTATCACTAAACCCCCTGCCCCCCCTCCATCTTTTCTCCTCCTGGTCCTCCCTTTGAGAAGGGGCACAAAACATTTATGGGATTTGTGTTTGCCAGACATGTTTGCATTTTGTATATGCGATATGTTTGAAAATCCCCCACCTCCCCCCTCCCGACAACCCATTCGTTTTCTGTTTCTGCTGCCATTTCGTGTGGCAAAGCCAAAAGGATACCAGAGACACAGGAGCCGAGAGAGGAAGGATGGTCGTGAGTCTTTTTTCCACATTTTATTTTCCATCTATTTGCTCTGAGGTAAGCGCATGGGTGTGTCCTGTGTCTGTCTGCTCTGTTCTGTGGTTTGTAAAGTTTCTTCATTCTTCCCATACATATATTATTATGGGGCAGAATGTTTGCTCACATCGTACGAGCAGTAGGCAGGAAGTTAATGTGGAATATGATTAGCATTTCAGGGTCCCCCATGGGAGATATGGCTGGAACATGGACTCTCTTTGGAGAGTGAATCACAGTGCAGAATGGAGTGAATTTTAGAAGGAATTTAGCTGGAATATTTAGCTTTCTTGAACTCAATTTTTAGGTGCATTTGAACTATGATCTTCAAATATCCAACCGTAATATCTGCATACTTTGAATGCCTCTGAATGCATTTTAGTGCATTTTGTGTATCGATATAATTAGGATAAGTACTAGAACTATGATCTTTAAAATATCTATCCATATCATCTAAAAAATGTAATAAAATTAAAACTAATAATGGAACAATTATCTATGATCTATGATCAAACCCTTCCATTTAATGGTTCCCAAAAAGAACTCTTTTAGCCACTTTAAGTCTAACCCTTCAACACTCTTTACTCGACTTTCCCTAACTCCTTTTTCCGTAGGGCCTCCTACATATACCCCTTTCTCCCTTTTAAAAAAAAAAAAAAAACTTTTTCTGTCTGGCCGAAAGGCCTTGGCCCCTGATGACAAATTAGCACTTTGCGTGTCACTTTTATTGCGCTCCCTTTCAGCAGCTGCTGCAGCCCGAACAGAACCCAACCGAAAGTTCTCTATTTATATATACGCGAGAAGAGTATTCATTATTAATATCCAGCGACTCGGACTCGGAGTTGGAGTCGGAGTCGACCCCAAGAGTCCCCACCATAATGACCGCAAAACACTGACTCTCTGACCATCGGTCGTCGTCGTCGCCGTCTCAGTCGCCGCCTGCCCCTCTCCAGGGAGCTGTTTGCTGTTGTCGTCTGGCCCTGGCCGCTTTACAAATGACTTTTATTCACGTTAGCGGCAGGGTTCGCGCCGTCGCCAACTTAAGTCATAATTTTCCATCATAATTTTCCCTACTATATATACATATATATATATTTTTTTCTATTTATTGTTTTGTTTGTTTCTTGTGTCCTGTGCTTTCATGTCCTTGTTCTGGTTGATTAGTTCTCTGCTGTTTCTTGGGTTTCATTTTCTACCCTCAGAAATGTCCTTTTTCGTATTTAACTTTGGCTATAAGCAAATCGAGGTTATGTTGACTTTGTTTTTAGTGCCGGGACTTTGCTTTTATTGTGATTTATGCTTGCGATTTCTTTATTTTTTCCCACCCATTTGATTGATGTGCCTCGATAGATTGTTGATTGAGTGTTAAATATTAAAGAAATGAGTGGATTTTTATGGCTTGTGGAAAAAAGATCTTTAGACACTTTTTCCAGCAAATTTAGATGTATTAAAATCTCAAAATATCTTCGAGAATTCACACACCAAAAAAACTCTTTCGTTTCGCCATACCCACACATGAAATTAAAGCCCCAAAAACCGAACAAATAAAAAAAACCTGTTCGCCCCACAACCAAGGCGGTAATAAAATTATATAAAAATCGCTGACGTCCCACAATAAATTCCGACTTGCAACACCTGCAGCACAGACACAGAAAATCATAGGAAATGAGAGCAAAAAAACAAAAAAAAAAAAATACGACGGAAGCAATGCATTTTCGATGGATATGTTTGGGGCGTTTTTTCTGCTTCTGGGATTTATTTTTTGTGGGTGGTGGCTCCCTTTGTAGACCACTCCGATTACAGAGACAGGCCAGGGAATGTTTAGTGGACCCTCATACCCTGGAATTGTGCTCTGGCGAAAGACCATGCCACAGAATATGGTTTTTCTTTATTGTTTTTGTTTTTTTGCGCTATTTTTACACAGCAGGTGGCGGCATGGGTCCTGTGAAGTGGCACCGACAACGACAACGACATAACGACGACAGAGAGCGAAAAGAACGTGACCAAGGCCTGACATATGTACAATGCTACGTTGGGTTCCCGTACCCCTGCCGTTCCCTGCCATTCCCTGCCGTTCCCTGCCGTTCCTTGCCTTTCCTCCACTTGAGTCTGTCAATAAATCAGTGAACATTTGTCATGCACACGCCCGCTGCTCTGCTCTGCTGCTCTGCTCTGCTGCTCTGCCCAAAGATCAATACTCCACTCCGTCTGCCCGCAGAGTCTCTGTCGTTTGTCTCTCTCTTTGGTTATTCGTTGTTTCGTTTTTACCTGTTGCGCAGGCGCCGCTTTGCAATGTTTTTTATGAGGGTTCCAGTTCTTCAATTCTCATGGCCCAAACCAAATGATTAGATTAACGAGATAACACACACACACACACACGCACACACACACCGCAAAAATAACTGAGCAAAAATAACAGCTACAGTTAGTGGAGTGACCATTGGCGAAGGCGGTGGGGTGGGGGGTAGTGGAGTGGAGTGGGTCGTGCACTGCACTGCAGCAGACACATAAATCATTTTTGTTTATTAATATCTTTTTTCTCTCTTTTTCTTGCGTCTTTTCTTTTGTTTTTGTTGCTGTTTCTTTTGTTGTGTGTGTTTTTTGCAACTTTGTTTTTGTTAGTTTTATGAAAATCGATTTACAAAATTTATATGCAGGCGGCTGGCCAGTCGTTGCGGTGTGCTCTTTGGGAATTGTTTTTATGGGGGAATTTTTATTGTATTTAGTTTTATTTTAGCAGGCGAATTGTGCGGGTAGAAATGTGGTCTAAAGATTTTATAGATACTATTTGATGGATCTTCGTTTATTAGTAGAAACCATCCTTAGTGGTATTCTCAGTCGGAAATGCGAAAATATTGATATTTCTTGATTCAAAAAATTATACAAATTGAATTTAAAGTGAAATATAAAAAATTTCAGAATAAAATTAATAAATTGCTTTTAAAAAAAAAAATTCTAAGGCTTCCCACATACAAAAAAGTGAATAAATATTGATATTCCCCTTGAAAAAAAAAGAAAAGTTAATAGAAGCTATAATTAGTTCTGTACTAAAATTTCTTTAAAATAATTTCTTAGTTTTTATTTAAAAATAATACAAATGTTAAGGAGCAGACAAACCTAAGAAAATCTCGTAGCATCGAAACGAATTTTACTTTTTATATTGTCTTTGGTTTATTTGAATCAGAAACGTAATAAAATGTTAATAATATTTCTATAATATAATTCACAAATAAAATCTATAAATATTAAGCGCCACATTCTTCAGAGACTGCACTGCAAATATTTTAACAAAACTATCCATTCAATGAAAATCCAAACATTCTACAAGCACCACACGCTTTCCACTCGAGAAAACACCTGAGTTTCCCAAGTAGCTCCCAAATGATTCTAATTTGTTTAATAAATCATTTAAAAAGCAGCCGAAATCCACTAAACCAAACAAACTGTTTCGAACATTACGTTAAAAGCAACACAAAAATGTTAATTGAAAGAGGAAGAAAAAGAGCGGCCGAAACAGACGAAGTAAATTTCCAAATAAATATTCATACAAAAGAGAAACAACAGGCAAAAGGCCGGTCCGGTCCGGTTCGGTTCGGTCCGACAAGCCACTTGAAGGGAAAATCAGATAAACGAACTTTGAATTAAATTGAATTTAGTTGGAAGATTGGAAGATGATGATGATGGTGATGGTCTCGAGAGTTTGGGAATAGTAGGAATTATTATAATGCGTTACACATTGTGTAGGCAGCCGAAACGAAATCTTGTAATCGCCATCAAAATCGGAGGAATATCTCTTTTGAATAGCGTTAAATTATGCATAATTTTTTTGGAAATTTAAAATTCCGTTTGTTATTTTTCACTAATTAACAAACACACGAAAATTTTGTAGAGGCTGCCGCCGCTAGAGGCTGCGCTTTAGGGTGCGTCCATCCGTGTACCCCCCGGGGCGCACTGCATATGAAAATTGTTTAATAAATTAATTACCTCCAAAGATAATATCGGAAAAGAGACAAGTAGCTGAATGTTCCACTCGTAAAACTACATATTGTTTGGGATCCCTTGATTGCAGGTTTCAAGGGTTTCAGTTGGGGGGCAGGTTTTAGCCTTTGGTTGGAGGTGGTTCTCACTCTATTTTTTTTTTGGAGAGGGTATGTTGGAATGGCAGTGCAGAATGTAATCGTTTTGGAGATTTTACATGGAAATAAAAGAGATTTTTTTAGTTTTTTGGTAAGAATTTGCTTAAAAAATACACGGAAATATATTGTAAGGATAGATTTATCGAAATTGTATCTATTTATATATTTCCATGAAAATTAGTATTTATCAAAATTATCAAAGATTTATCTTCCATTGAAAATGTGTAACAAAAATAATATACATTTTTAATATTAATATATATGTCTTAATTTCTTCTCCCGAGGAATAGCAATATTTTCAGGAATTTTCCCAGTGCCTATATTTTCTTGAACAGTACATTCCAAGCACCCCCATTTCAGAATATATATCTTTTAGATAATTTAATATATGTACATATCTATCAATGAGTAATATTTTATTCTATAAGTAGATAGTAATATAGAGATATATTTCGGTATTAAATTAATCTTAAATTATTATTTATTTATTTATTTTTTATTTTTTATCTGTTTTTATTTGTAGACTTGTATTTATACCATTTTGAATCCTTATCCAATATGTGTTTCCTAATTGAATATTTTTCTATTGGGTCTCCTCTTTTCATATCCCTTAATCCCATTCTGTTTTCATCTGAATTATGTCTAATATCTTCCATTCACTTCAAAGAGTATTCCCTAGTCGTTTTACCTTCTTCTGCAGCCTCTCTTCCAATTATTTAAAATATTTAATCTTAAGATCTCTCTCTCTCTCTTCTTTTGGACCCTCTTCGGCACTGTCTATCTCCCATATCTCCCTAAACAAAATCTAAATCAATGAAAATGATTTGATTAAATTGTTTTCTCTCTTTCGTTTCTGTTGTAGTCATATCTTCATTATGGTATCCACTTAGGAGGGGATATATATATGGATGTATTCTTTGGGTGCGTCATAAAACAGCAGCAGCAGCAGCATTCTATTTTTTCCAGTATTTCTCTTTAGAATTCTATCTTTTTAATAGACAATCAGCCGCAGAGCAAACACTCGCACTCGCACGCAGAGTAGCAGTAGCACTTGTTCTAAATTAATCTTCATTAGGGTCACTTAGACAATAACAAAAAAAGCAAAAAAAGCTAAAAAAGAAGCAGCAGAGTGGAGGTCGTCCCGTCCGTCCATAGCTTCTGGGTTACGTACTACAATATGTTGCAAGCGCTTCTGCCCCGATGAGTGGCGCAAACTTTGATTGAATTTTCATTAAATTTTTGCGCTGCGGTTGCCATAAATCAAATATTCCAGCTAGCGAGAATGTTGTCAACTTTTCACTTTTAATTAGTTTGGCAGTTGGGTTGAAAAAATATTTTTAGGTCACGCCCCAGCACACACACACACACACACACACACTTGCATCGTGGCCCACCGTGTGGCATGTGGCATAAATCACAAATTCACTTGCGCAAATATTTGGAGAACATTTTTCCCATGCACCTGTGTGTGCGTGGGTGTGTGTGTGTGTGATGAGGGGGAGGGTGGGGAGGGCACGGAGTAGGGCGACAAAAGTTGCACAAATATTCTGTCATAGCCGCAGTGTACTGTACATACAGTGGAGCAGGAGAGTCTGTGGCTTGGAGGCCTGCGGCTGGCTTTTGTTGTTTTTTTTTTCGTAACAATTTTCGCTGCATAATTTCGGGCGCTTTGACAAGGCTGGAATTTCCACCCAATTTCGATCAAATTTTAAAGGAAAAAACAAACTCTCTCAAAATGTGTTCAATGATTATATAATAAAATTCTTGTGTTAATCGAAAGAGTTTTACTCGCCGGATGAATTCTTTAAGAAATTTAAGGGAATAACAACTGTTGCAAGTCCTGTGTGGCACAAACATGCTAAACAGGCGGTCCAGACGGTCTCCCCCCAGGCCCCCCTTGCTCTTTGCTCTTCTCACTGTCGATTCTCTACTGCAGACATGTAAATTATGTTGGTTTTTGGTCAGTTTTCGGGGGAATTTGCAAGCGGTGTCCGGCAGACAGAGTCCACAGACCAGGGGCCAGGAAATGGTCCTGTTTGCCACCTTTTCCGTATTTTTAGTGGAGTCTCTACTCGCTCTTTTCCCTTTTCAGGACGAGTTCCTGTCT